>CM055881.1:28930093-30130093 GCA_029582165.1 Portulaca oleracea | reverse complement strand
TAGTTTCGGCGTCATTGTTTTGGAGATATTGAGCGGTCAAAAGTCTACAAATAGCTTGAGTACTGACGCTGGTGGCCAAGAAGACGGATTAATCGAATGTGTAAGTGACCCTTTACATATCCTTATAGAAGTTTTATTTTTGCGGACATCATAACGTATCCCCTCTAAAATAGAATTCAATGTTCTTCAAAGGCCACTGAAGTTGCCCAATGATCCAGTTAAGAACAAAACTAGTTCAGCTATAAAGTTGTATAATGTATCACAGGCATGGAGGCTATGGAATGCGAAGGACCCCCTAGGTTTTGCTGACCCGGCATTGAAAGCGGGAAACTTTTCAGAAGAAGAAGTAACGAGATGCATCAGCATTGGTTTGTCATGCATCCAAGAAGACCCAGAAAAGAGGCTTTCAATTGCTGCAGTCGTTTCCCTTCTGAACAGCAACAGCAGTAATCTACCAGAACTGGCACCAGGAGAAGGTTATTACAAATCAGACAGCAGCGGTACGTCGCTAGGGCTTCATCAATCCATACACACATACACAGGGATGGAAGATCTCACCGTGTTGTCTGCTCGTTGATTGTCATCTGAGTACAAAGGATTGTGTCTTAAATTAAATCAACTGCATATTGCTGGCTACTTATTGTTATTTGAAGAAGTCAATCATGTTATTTTTTGCAATTTAATTTATAAATCGGAAATGATAAAAGTCTTGTGCAAGACACATATTTTGTGTCTTGTCAATATAGAAAACCTATATATTTGTGAATTAAATTGGAAAAAAGTTACATGATTGACTTCTATAACTATAATAATATATATAAATTGTATAAAATCACTCTTTTATCTATATTTTTAAAAATTTACAAAAAAGCGTCTAAAATATGCCCAACGGATGGGGTTCATTCGTTAGGGTGTCAATTTTAATTGTTGACGTAGCCAACACTTTTCAAGCTTCTTATAATTGATAATTAATAGTATCTGTCAAAAAAATTGGGTTAAAAACGATAATAAGTATTGATTTTATAAGGGAGAAGACATTTAAGGAGTGTCTTGGGGCAAGACACTTATCATCACCCAGTATATATAGGTTTTGTAGCATCACAAGACACTTAACAAATGTCTTATCCAAGACATTTATCATTTCTCTTGTTATTTTTGCCTTGCCAACTACCTCTCGCGGATCAACTAGTTATGTGCTTGTTGATACACAGTTTTTTTTTTTATTTACGCTATTTATACTATAAATTATTAATATTTGAATTTTACTCACTCTGTTCCATATTATTTATCATTTTGTTGACCGTGACGATCAATATTTTCATTCTTTGATTGATAATTTTTTATATAATATTTTATTAACAATTACAATATTATAATTTTAGAATAGTATTTTTTTTGTTATAAATCTAATGGTACTAATTTTATTTCACAAATCAAAGTATACATTGAAAAACTTATGGTTAATATTTTTTAAATTTGATTATAAAATTTCCAAAGAAGACAAGCAACATGGAATGGATGTGGTAATTCTTTGGAAGTTTTAAATGGAAACTCTATTAAGTTTCCACTTTTACAAATCAATTTATTAACTGAAAATTCTACCATAGTTGAATTTATTTTCAACTACAGTAGTTGAAAATTTTATACCATTCATTTATCAAAATAAATCATATTTGTTAAAAAGATTTATATCATCATAAACATGGTTAATTATTGTAACAAGTTACTTTGATCAACTTACATTGATTTTGATTTTTTATGGTAAAATTAATGGTAATTTCACTTTTCACCTATGATAGTTGGAAAAAAAAATGTCAAATATGGTAGAATTTCCTTAAAAATATTCATTTTTGTAAAAAATTATAACTTAACATATAGATTTACTTACTATAACAAGTTCTATGATAAATATATATATTAATTTTAATTTTTAAGAAAAAAATTAAAGGTAGTTATACATTTCAACTGCCTTAGGTAGAATCTTTATTAACGTATGCTTCAATAACTATTTGAGACTTTTGAATATGTTGTTAGAAGTTCTTGTCAATCGTTGTATGGTACACTAGAGTACCTACCTGGGTCCTTCAAGGTATTAAAATTTATAAAATTAGTCATCGATCAACATTTATTATAAAAATCAACATAAATTCATCAATATTATTGTAAAATTTATCAATAATTTCTACTTATATATTAAATGCAAATCAAACCTGAATTATGTATCGATATAATTGCAAATATAATCAATTCGATTTGACAGATATATTATTTTAAATTCAAATATAATAAATTATACAAACCATATTTTAATCCATTTGTTAGTATATATTTATACTTATTGATTAATTTTCTTAATTTATAATTTTATTTTGAACAACCAAGAATTGAATTTTATTTTTTTATATTGTTAATTCTACATAAAAAAAATTTCCAAGTTACTACAATAATCTTGTGTGTTACCTATATTCATGTTATTATGACATCTTTTAATCCCAATTATACACATGAATAAATGATTCACAAAAAAAAAGCACAAAAGTGCGTTTACTTTATAGTATATTTGATTTTCATGCAATTTACTAGTTTGTAGTAAAATTATAAATAAAGGCCCATGAAAATCATAAATATCAATTCTGAGACAGATCCAATATGGTTTCACGAGGGGTCAAGTGACCCTAATTAAAAAAAATATCCAAAATTTATTGTTTTTATAAATAAAACTGGGTAGAAAAAGTATAAATACAATATGTGTCAACAAAGAATCATAATAAAATGTGAAGCTGAGTGCAAAATGATGGCAGGTCGCGCGTTCAAACCCAACTAAACCTGTAAGCCCAGTTTTTTTTTTTTTTCAAATGATGACATCATGGAATATTTTCAACTAATGGCACCTCGTCGAGGACAACTAGTCAAAAGAAAATAATATTGTAAGTTTTCTTATTTATTGTTTTAATTTTGTATGTTTGACTTTTAACCCGCTTAATTTCATTTCTGGATTCGCCACTGATTATTATGACTCTATATTTCAAAAGCAAAATTAATATATGGTTATCCGAAGAAGCTAGGTACCCAAAAAAGTGGGTACATCGACTAATGGTAAGTTTGACTAATATTGTGTATTTTATTTTCCTTCCAACCAAATACAACCTAAATTTGCTATACAACTTCCATTCTATCAGTTATACAAAAATGATAAATGTCTTGGAGAAGACATATATTAAGTGTCTTGTCATGGTATAAAACCTATATATTTATAAATCAAATTGAAAAAAAAATTTATACGATTGACTTTTATAAGACTATAACTATAATAATATATATAAATGATATAATTAAAATGACACTTTTATCTATATTTTTTACAATTTACAAAAAAACGTCTAAAATATGTCCAACGGATGGGGTTCATTCGTTAATATTTCAATTTTAATTGTTAGCGTAACCAATATATTCCAAGCTTCTTATAATTGATAATCAATAGTAGTTGTCTAAAAAAATTAGAGTTAAAAATGATAATAAGTATTAATTTCATAAGGAACAAAACATTTGAACTTTGTCTTGCCCCAGGACATATATCATCACTCATCAGTTATAAGAATTCAACCCGATTGGCTCTCCGATAAGTAGTACGCCTATTTGGATACGGATGTCCTTTAATTATTATGGTTTAACTTATTAATTAATTTTAAACTTTATTTCAGGTCGGACAGATCGAAATTGAAAAGGATATACATGCTCTCCAAGAATCCCGGTAGGGATCCTACGAATCTCATATAAAAATGAATGTTAGACCTTTCTTAATTCTTATTTCGATCCTATAAGCTATAATTCACAGGGTATTTTATTTCATGCCTTTTTTTTTTTTATAATGAAAAACAGCTATCTATTTGGTTGGCTGTACGGCATGCTTAGCTTGCATGTGTTAACATGCTTTTCGTTTTTAAAGAGTGATCATATTTATCGTCACCCATGAAGTACTAGTTGACCCATATATACAAAGAGTCATCTATGATCAATTCAATTATGTAATTTTTAACTCCAAGTAGTTGCCCCCCATGAACTCTACATCCCAAAAGTAATCAATCATCGTATATAACTCGGGACTGAGGAATGCATGGGCCAACCTAGGCTGATAAGAATACAAGAATGGCATCAATATTTCGTGCCCCAAAGACATCTGGCATCGTCATTCTTGTTGCCATTTTCTCGTGTATTTTCAGCACAAACGCCAAACTTCATTTCCAGGGCGAAAGTTGCTATCCATCAGAAGGCAGCTTCGACGTGCTAAGCGACTACAAAACAAACCGAAATGCAGTCCTAGCGAGGCTGACAACCATGGCGTCAACCTCGTATTACAACACCACCACAGTGGGCTCAGGCCAAGACCAAGTCCGCGGGGTATTCTCTTGTCGCTACGACGTCTCCTCTGACGTTTGTGAGGAATGCGTCATGGAAGCCGCTGAAAAGGTGGCCACTCTCTGCCTTTTCAGCGTTGAAGCCTTCATAGCTTACGAAGAATGCAGGGTTCATTTCGCAAATCGTACCATTGCTGGCACGCAAGAGGATGCACCTCAGCTCCAAGTATTTGGGCTACGTAATGTTCTGGATGATGCTGCGTTTGAACCCGTTTTAAGTACCGCCATTAGTGGGGTTATAAGCGATACCATCACAGAGTTTCCCAAGTCGTCCAGATTTTTCGCCACAGCCACGGGGAGTTTCCAGTCGGAGACGCTTTCAACCCTGGCGCAGTGCAACCCGGACATTACAGCATCCGGCTGCAGATCATGCTTGGAAAACGTTTTTACCAACTTCACTGCTGACAACCCCGGTGGCCCGGTTTTAGGCCAGATCTTTACACCAAGTTGCGTGTTGTTCTACAGGTTATCTTCATTTAATGGTGATTCTGTGCCAAAGAATACATTTGGTGCTCCCTCATCAGGTACGATTCGCTGATCAGCTCAAATCCCTTATCTTTTCTGACATGTTTCATGTAATTCTTTTACCCGTTTATTTGTCAAACGGCCTAACACTGTCAACTTGTTTGTAACAGCTGCTTAGTTGACAAACTAATGGCTTATGTACCTATGAAAATTTAAGATATTCTTGATTTTTATATAATTTAGCCGATTAGGTCCCCTGTAATGGATATAAATTAAGTGATGTTTGATGTTAAAATCAATTAGTAACAGGAGGAGTAACTCACTTGATGATTAAGCCAATCCTATCCCATGAACAATACATTTTGCCATTAAGAAAACCTATAATTAATAATTTAATATCGACTATACAATTATGCAATTATATATTCACTGCACAATGATATGTTTCTTTATTCAAGATGGTTAATAATCATCTTTAATTTTCTATGATTCATATTTTGTAATTTTTAATAATATTTTCTCCAGTAATTACATATATTTATCAACTATAAAAATATAACATTTATTGAATATGTTGACAAATATAAGCAATAGCATAATTGTACGAACCATAATAGAGAATTCATATTTTATACATAGTTCTATATATATGATAAAATATAAATAAATAAATTATTTATATGTATATAGTTCATATGACGTAGTAATAATCATCAAATTAATCAATCACACATTTATAATGATTTAAATATGCTTACATATAATTTTTAAAGTGACTAAAGTAAAATTCAAGATGGTCAATAACCATCTTAATTCATGAGACTTATCGTATTCATTATGAAATGATAAGTGTCTTGATTCTAGATGGTTATTAATCATCCTGGATTTCACTTAAATTACTTTAAGAGTTATATTTATTCATATTTAAATTGTTACAAATACAAGTTTCAATTCATTGTATCAAGGGTTGTAAATTTCATGAATTACATAAAATCTTTTCATAAATATAGAATTACACTTAAAATGTCTATTCCCTATAGTAGTTAATATGATTAGGTTAATTATCTTAATACTCTTCGAGGTAAGTACGATTGTGATAGTACTCTTATACTTGATAAATATATGTAATTAGTTCATGAATATTATTTAAATTATAAATACATAAAATATAAATAATTCAAGATGGTAATAAAACATCTTGATTCAAAATACGTATCATCATCCCATAATTCATTAATTGGCTTCCTTCTCTTAAGAAAGTCTACAATTCTTTATGTACTTTTTCTAACACTCGTTCTTTATCTTCATCTTCATCTCTTTGTTTATCATGTGGTCGATTAAATATGCCAATATTCATCAATTTCGCTCCCCGTCATTTGTTGCTTAACTGTTGATCTAGTGAAACTATTTTTGCATCGTGTAAAATTATCTCTCTTAAAAGATTAATTTGACAGTTGAGCAATGATTAGTAATTTATTTTTACTTTAACAAATATCCACATCAATTTAAGTCATATGAATATATTCTTACATATGTTCGTAATAAAGATTATCTTGAGAATTAATTGATTTCTTAATTGCTTAATGTAGACAATGAAGCGCCAACAACGCCATCAACTTTCCCACAGCCATCACCAAGTATGTTTTCCCTTTTCTTCTCCCCCACACCAAATGCATCTCTTCTGTTGTCAGTCTTATTTGTGGTTTAATATTCGTCTCTCCCCGCGGTGTAGCTAATGAAGTGCCGGAGCCTCCATCACGCTTTCCCTCGCCAGGTACTAATTCAACGCTAATTCACGCTTTCTACCAATACCTAATATGTTCGTAGGAAGATTATACATAGATATATATATAGGGAACTGATCATATGACCATAGGTCTTTGGTGAGCATATCGGCATGGTTGAATATCTGACGAACATCAAATATTATTTTTGTGGAGAACAAATATAAAAGGTAGACATCAAATATTATTTTTACGGACATCAAATACCAAGCAAAACTTTTATATTCTCCTTGCTTACTTAATGTCTACGAAAACCATACGTAATGTCCACCTTTTATATTTGATGTCAACAAAATAATACTTAATGTCTGTCAGATATATATCGATCTAGCCATGGTCACATGTTCACCAAAGGATAATGTTCATATAATCAGTTCCTATGTATATATATTGCAACAAAAACAGTGAACTAAAATGCCTTCAAACTTGTACAAGGACCAAAATATTATACATATAATGTACATTAGGTAATTACAACAATTTGGCGAGTTTATATTCTGACCAAGACTATTGAAACAACAATTTTTTCCGTTTATAAATGAGAGAATAATATTTTAACTGTTTCAGGACTAAATTACGTTTCAAAATATTTAACATTTTTGGATTATTTAGTCTATTTATTTCTTTGTTAATTATGCTTGCTCTACTACTTGTATACAGCAACTATCCCCAGGGCTCCGACAACTCCAATAGGCTTTCTGGGATCAGGTATAATAACTCATTTGTTTGCTTTTTATTTTAGATTATCCCACATTTTGCCCTTAGATTGTTGAATTGAAGTTACTAGTGTCAACTTTTTAATCAACTTTTTAATGTTCAAGGCAGATACCATCATTAGTTCCAATGATCTTGATTCCTAAAATCACATATACTTCACCCATATCTTTTATGGAAAAACTAGTTGATAGAAAGCTCTTCACTTTCTCCACTTCCTTTAAGTCAGTCCTAAATATGAGCATATTATCAACATATATGAAATGATCTCACTTTTCCCATTCTCAAATTTAAAGTTAACACATTTGTCAAATTCATTGACCATAAAGCCAAAGGAATGCATTACCTCATCAAATTTTTATGCCATTGTTGAGGAGCTTGTTTTAAGTCATACAAGAATCTTATCAACTTGAAAACCCTTTTCTCTCATAGAGGACTATGAAACCCTCCTATTGTTCCATATATACTATCTCATATAATTTACCATTCAAAAATGTCATTTTGAGTTCCATTTGGTAAATCACAAGCTTGTGAATTGCAACTAAAGGGTTAAATCTGACAATTGCAATTCTAGTTACCGATACATACATTTCAAAGAGTCTATATCATATCTTTGAGTAAAACCCCTTATAACCAATTAGACCTTATATTTCTCTATATGGTGCTATTTACTTTTGTCTTTCTCTTAAGGATCAATTAAATGTTGGTTTCCATTATGCAATCTATCAGTTCTTGGACAACTGCTTTTCAAAAAGAAGTATCTTGAGATTCCTTAACCTCCTTAAATGTTTGAGAAGCTACATCAGTGCTTTACACATAGGGAATATTATTTTCAATGTTTAATCTAGTTTACTTTAGAAGATAGATATAGAAATCGAATTCAAATAACTTCTCTTTCCTAACTCTCTTACTCCCTAGTTCACTATTGTCTTCATGGTCTTGTCTATTACTTGAAGTCCTAGTGCTAGTGGTTGGAACAATTTCCTTGCGTTTATGAATTGAAAAAAATCATTGTTCAACAAAGGTTGCATCTATGGCTTCAATAACGATATTCACCAATATGGATTTATTTGGTTGAATAGCCTAAAACTTATAGGTCTTACTAATTTGAGAAGAGCCGCTAAAAAACAATCTACTGCTCTTTGAGAAGAGCCGCTAAACAACTTATAGTCTAAGATTACTTACGTATAGGTTTCTTTCGTTCATAAATATCGTATGGAGTCTTAGGACTCTTATTTGTAGTAACTCTGTTTAAGATGTAGCATGTTGTCAGTATGACTTCGCCCTAGAGGCTTTCACTTAATTTGGAGTTAGAAAGAATAACATTGACTATTTCTACAAATATCCTATTTTTCATTTTAGCTGGACCATTTGATTGTGGTATATAAAGGGCTATAATTTGATGGATTATGCCACAATCTTAAAAGAATTTTTTCGTTGATCTTACACACTTAATCAACGTTTAACAATGCAATTCTTATTCATTCGTAAAAGATCCTAAGTTTATCTATGATGCCATCTTTTGAAAACAAGAGATGAACTTGACAATACTTTAACAACATTGATAAAACTGACATAGTATTTCTTCTCTCGAATGGAAGGAGTGCTATTGGAAAAGAACTAGTAATTTTAGTGAGCATGCAAGTTTTACACTTCTTTATGTATTAATCAAATGGAAGAATAAAGTCAAATACCATGACCAGAGCTAGTTCTGGGGTAGGCCCCCTAGGGCCCACGACAGTGGCAGAATTATGATAGCCGAAGGGGTCTCGGCCACTTCCAACGACTATAAAAGTATTATAATGCAAACCATATAGCATTGGATAACTTATCATAGTGGTTATCATTAACACTTTGTTCTAATTAACTTACAATCAAGGGTTCAATTTCCTCTGCCTCCAATTTGTTTTTGTTTATTCCAAATTTACTTCAAAAGTTTATTTTCCTCCCTAAAGTATTTTCTTTCTAGCGGTCCTTGTTTAATTTGTTTACCACACATATTTTTCATTTTCTTTTTAATACCATTTTAGTTAGGTAATATAATCTCATTTTTTGTACTTATTTCTTTTATTGCAAATCAAAAATAATAGCAACTGCAAGTTGCAACTGCACTATTTCTTTTACTTTATTAAATTATATGTAAAAATTATTAATTTTTTCAAATTTTATTAATTGTTCAATTCATAAGTAAAGATAAAATATATTTGCAATGCAATTATTGATAATTTTATTTTTACTGAAAAATTAGTCTCTTAAGAACATCAATATCTTCGATCAGAAAGGTACCTTTTAGCAGGAATTTACTTGAAACCTGAATGAGTAAAAATGACAATTCACGATATTATCCGAAAGGTTTCAAATTTTGAATTTATGTAGAATGTTTTACAACTTGAAAGTTGAATGTTTAACTATTTTACTATTATGCATCACGCCTTGGATGGTCCCTCTTAACAAAATGTTCTGGTTCCACCTCTGACCTACGATCTTTTTTTAAAATGTATTAGTTTAAGGGACCAATCGAGGATATAGATAATAGTATTAAAATGCTCAACATAATATGAAAATAAAATAAGGAGAGAAAGTTATCCAAAAATAATGACAGAAAAAAGGAGCCCATATATCTCTTTGTCAAAAGAAAAAAAAAACAATGTTTCCTAGAAGTGTCTATTCTGATTGGGACAATGGTAATGATATATTTCTTACTAAATTTTCATAGAAGAGCCACATTTTGTATCTATTTCATGAAAGAAAATTTTGTCTTTCGTAGGTACTCATTTTGAATAAGTTCTTAATATCGTTGTTTAGTATGAATGTTGACCCATTTTTTTAAAAGGCCTCAATCTACAAAGTGGTCTACTATATTGACAGGGGCCTTGACCAATATCTCTTCAAGTCCTTTGTAATTAACATGACTTGGACGATTATGCCTCAAAGAAGAGCATGAAATACTAGGCACATAAATAGAATCATCCACTGTATTACCACGTACTAGAGTTTGTGATAACATTGAGCCTTACCATGTCCGTACGCACATAGTTTTTCCTATAAACACCCACTTTTGACAATACATAATTGGTCCCATCATATACATGCTTAAAACCATTCTTATATAAAAGAAAGTTTGATACGTAATTACTTCCAATATTGGGAGCAAACTGTACATCATTAAGAACTTTTATCGAAGTGATATACAAACTCACTTGGTCGATGCCCAGATGTTTGCCATGTAAAGCACCATCTTCCACCTTGTTAATCATCTTGAATACTGAGAGGTCTATGCATACATGCCTTATGACACTACAATTAACCCACCAATCATTGTTCCTTTTTTGGCTAATTGGATAAGGGATCATGGCAACCAAGTTATCTTCGTCTTTTCCCCGTTCATTAATGAGTCCATGCATTCTCTTCGCATGTCCCTCCTTACAACCAAGTTAATTGCATTCCCAACAAACTACTTTTGTTTTCATCTTACTGTTCTTATTTTATTGACCTTTGGAAAGACTCTTTTTGTTATCCTTAGATCTTTCTCCATCCTCCACAATATTAATCGAAGCATTTATCTTTTGGCTCATCTTGCGTATAAAATTCTTGTTCTATGCTCAAATGGTTAGCAAATTTTCCTATAGCATGGTCCATAATCATGGTCTCGATCTTTTCTATGTTTAAGGCCCTTTTTGTACCTTTGTATGTAGGGGGTAACTTATCGATTATAGGGTAAATGACTATGAATTCATCCATTATCATTTCATGAACTCTTTAATTACCCTTGTATTTAATGGAAATTTCTCAAAAGTAGGAGAACGATCTACCATTTTATAATTATTAAATGGACTTATAAGGAAGTATTTGTTTGAGGCATCCTCGGTGAGGTACTTGTTCTCCGACATATCCCAAAGTTCTTTGGTAGTCTCAACATTTTTGATAGATGTCGAAGGGATCGTCCATCATGGCATTCCCAATGTGTCCCAACATAGGTAGTCATCATTCTCAAACTTCATTAGGTACATAAGTTACTATATTATCTCGTTTTGTGGGTAGGGAATGGTGAGAAGATAATTGACCATAAGAGTTACACTAGAAACTTCGTTTTCCATTGCCACCTTAATTTTAAATCGAACATTTTCAAACTTGTCTAATTTCTTGAAATTTCTGGTCATTTCACGAATGGAAGCCATCATAATAAATCATACGATTGTTGATGAAAGGGTGAATGAAAGTACTGGTCTAGCCAACATATTGTGACATGAACACTTTCCATAAGACCTATTTGCTACTAATGCAATTTATCTTCAAGATAAGATCTTGGCCTAGTGACAAACATGAAGTCAAAGCCCCTTAAAGGATCAAAGTAACACAGTGTTGCAATCACTAGGGTGCTTTAATGTATTATGAGTTCGTATATGGGCTTTTTAGGCAGCATGAAGCCTTAAAACCATTGCTTATATACTGTTTAATTGTAAGATAGTGAAGGGATATGAGGATTGAATAATAATGTTTTAGGAAACAATGACCATAACGACTCTAAATGGTGTTAGATAGGATAAGATAACGACTAAAATGATGGTGTCAAGAGGCATGACCTGACTGTATCACCCAACATAATTAGCTTGTGTTCTATAAGACGATCGCTTTGTGCATCCTTGACTTGACTTAAGCGAACACAACAATATGGACCGTCGACGTAGCTGTGTCAGTAACCACAGTTTGCTTGTGTTACTTTGACACCCGACACGATAAGTAAGGATGTTTGAGAACACGCTTGTAATTACACTCCAAAAGTTGCTCATTGTATAAACTTATGCCAAGGTCAAGAAGCATGACCATGCTAACATAGCATTACCCATTTTTTGTCCTATATTCATATTTAACCTAACTTAGGACTTATTTTCCTTCTTTAATCTTTAAAATTATCGTACAATTTTTGGTATTAATTTTTTATGGGTGCTTAGTAATTAACCTTTTTATGCACTTCCATGTATGGAGAAAGGTTGCTTACTTATGAATTTGTAGTACCACTTGTTAGCAGAACTACATTGAAAATTGTTATCGTTATGATTGAACTTGCATTATATTGATCTATATATCCATCGCGATAATTATATAGCTTACAGATTTTTTTTTCCACCCCAAACTTATACCTCTTCATCTTTATTCAAATAATGCAGGTGCCCCTAAAAGTTTGGTGCATGGTTTCACCGTCACAAGTGTGTTTCTTGGGATACTGCAATTGTTGGCAATGCTCATTTGATTGTGCTACCCCTAGGTTTATGAAACGACTTCCTCGTCGAGTGCATGGGATCCCATGTTATATCTAAAATTTTCAAATCCTATTTAATTACTTCATTTACGATATCTCAATGTATAAATGTGCATGTGTGATTAATATGTGGATTAAGATGGACTTTGACATTTAGTTTGTGAGTTGTATTGTTGTTCTTCCCATCGACTTGTCATGAATCTGGTTGAGTAGTTATGTTATTTCTTCAACTGATTTATTATGATAACGCTTTCAAGAATTAGTTTGCTAAAACAACGATTATATGCCTAGGCATTCGATTCTCTAGTACTCCCTCCGTTTCAAATAATTTGTCTTAGTTTGACTAATGAGGTCAAACTTTATAATGTTTGACTGTTAATTTATCAAATTATATGTTGAATTATCATATAAAACTATTGTTATTAGATTTGTGATGAAAAATACTTTCATTTAAACAAAGCATTACAAGTTTTGCTAAGATAAAACGTAAAATATTAATAGTTAAAGTATAACATCGAATACCGTGAAAAAACAAAGTAGACAATTTATTTAGGACGGTGGGAGTACATGATTCAAGTACAATGTGTGTCAGCATTTCTTTTACTTTTTTTTTTAAAAAAAAACAATGAGCCCCCTTTTGTTTTAGCTTAAAATCAACATGCGTCACATTCCAACTATCATTGCATTATTTTGAGTTTCGAGCCTATTCAATTTGTACTTTTCATTTATTATTATCTTAAGTTTTATTTGTAGTTAGTATTTACTTCTTCTCTTTTCTGTTTTTTTCCTTACACTGAGTATTTAATATTAACTATTTATATACATGAGAATTGAGTTTTATGAGCATTGATATGTAGTCCTATTTTTCCAACTTATTATTTTATTGTCATTTTTAGGATGTTCTTGTAAGAACCCAAGAGGGGGAAAATTTGACAAATAAACTCTACACACTAGGTAAGGAAATTAGAGCAAAATTCATTGGTTTCAAACCAAGGATCGAAACCCAGTGTAAATGAAATACCTCATTATATTTATATCAATCAAACAAGTTACACTTAGAAAACAAAGTAAGACGTAACTAGTTAAACTATGCTAAATTTATGGGGGCTCCCCATGCCTTTGGTTAAAGGGAGGCATTGGAAATAATTTTGGGACTTTAGAATTTGTTTAGTGTTAAAATGTATTGCGGATATGGTTGAAAAGGGGGTACCCTAAGGGCAAAAGGAAGGGGCATCCTCATATTCTAGGATGTTTACATTGGTATCATATGTTGAAGGTTGTTAATTATCGAGTACTGGTGCTAGCCATTAAGGGCGATAAATTTTACGTTGTTATAGGGTCGAGGGAAAATTAAATGGGAGTTTCCCCCTACTATACGAACATGCTTGTGGATTTTATAGCCAAGTGAGGCGAGGAAGGCCTTATGAGAATGCAATTGGCGACAAACTAAGGACATATACAGAACAAGTTATAAAGTGGTGATGACAATAAATTATGTTGAAAAAGGGTATACTCCGTGGTAACGTTGGAATATGTTTCAGAGATAGGGGAAATTAACTTGAACTACACGGTCCTCAGTCTAACCTGGGAATAACTACGCGCCCAGGCACATGTTCATTCCGCCCCTAGGATAGGAGAAATTGATTTTGGAGGATAGCTATTAACGAACAACCATTGCGAGGACCAAATTTCTTATGTACAACGTTTATACTTCAAGTTCATCGTTTAAGTTCAACTTTTATTCCCTGCTCTCATTGCACATCCTCCTCATAAAGTTTACCTTCTCATCGCAATATTAAAATCCAAGCTTCTCGTTTCCTATCCTTGTTTATTCTCAAGAATCTTTATCAAATCCTATCGTTGTTATTAGTTCAGTGTGTTAAGACATTCAATGACCTGCCTTTGGTGGCTCGTTGCCAATCCATGAACAAATTCTTCAGGACCATTACCTACTCTCGTCTGCTGATGACTCATTATGTCTCCAAAGATAAAACTTCATTAGACTCCTATGACCCTTCTTACTCGTTAAGATTTATCTTTTCCAGGTGATGGTCACGTTCTATCATGAATCTGAACACTCTTTTCAAAGCTTAATTTCCACAAACGTTGTATTTTGTTTAGGATCAATAGCTAATGCTTCAAGCAGAAAGGCTTAGCATAGGGTGTGGACTCGTCTTGTAATTCGTCCATAAATGCGGCAAGAACTGAATAAGAAGAGAGCTTTGTCCCTACAACCGTCCACCTTGGAGGAAAGGTAGATAAACTGGCCGATAATTGCGTACAAAATGTTGTAAGGTTGCATAGGATTCCAAAAGGACATAGTATCCGAATGAGATACGCGATTTCAATCACGATTTTGGTGCTAAGACAAATGGTAGTAGCCTCTACCATCTAGAAAGCGATGGCCAGACAGACAGAGTAAACCAAATTGTAAAGATATGCTACGCGCATGCTTTTTTTTTAGTTTCCAAGGAAATCAGGATGAATTTCTCTCGTTCATAGAGTTTTCTTATAGTAGCAGATATTAGTCTACCATTCGAATGGCTCCTTTTGAAGCGCCTTATGACAGGAAAAGTCGCACCCCGTGAGGTTAGGATGGAATAATTGAAACTGTAGTCACAGGTCCGGAGTTAATCCAGGACGCATCTCATAAGTTCAAAGTCATCCGACCACATGTCAAGATCGACCAAAGTAGACAAAAGAAGGCGGAAACCGCTCGAACTTCAAATTGGAAACCGTGTTCCCTTTAAAGTGATTCAACTCAAGGAGATTCGGAGTTTCAATATCTAGGGGAAGTTAAGCCCTTGCTATAGTAAGGTCTTACTCCTCGTGGAGGTGATCAATCCAATGACATATCGTTTAGATGTACCTTTTAATCCAAGGCAAATGCGTGTCGTTTTCACGTTTCTCCAACTCCGGAAATATGTATCGGGCTCGACCCGCATTCTTGAAGAAGAACCTCTATTGAAAAGCGAAAGGTCTCATCGTCGAACAACAATCGATCCAAAATTTTGGAACACAGAATCAAATGACTTCACTCACAGAAAGTCCCTTAGTCAAGTACTTTGGGCAAATCAAGACACCTCGGAAACCTCTGGGGAAACCGAGGAAGACATGAAGGAAAGCTACCCATACTTCTTTTAAGGAATATCAGATGCAAGTGAACCAACAGCAAGTTTCGGGGACGAAACTTCTTTTAAGGGGGGTGGGATGTAACAACCCACCCCGAAATCATGTTTAATTATCTATTAATCACAGTAAGTATCCAAATCGCGTTATAAATTTTTCGCGTTTACCTTTATTTATTTATTGATTTACTCATTTATTTATTGTTTATCGGTGTCAAGTCTCGTGCAGGAGATGGCTAAGGTGCCGAGTTATCGGCTTAAAAATTTTACTTTACATATTCATTCAATGAGTTAAAGTATTTCAGGTCATATGATGTGTGTTATAAATTTATTTACCGAGAAACGGTTAATAATTATCCGCCTCGATTTCTATATATATTTTACCGTCCCAATTTTAATTTATTTAAATTACATTTCCTTTACATAATTTCAAGTGGTAATTTTACTCATTTTATTCTATTTAATCCAATCCTAATCTATTTTAACCAAAGTGTTACCAATTAATTTTATTAAGTACAAACTAATTATTTTTAGTCTAGTACACTTACAATTACTTTATTTTAATTAAAGTTTCAGTTTTAATTAGGCCCCTAAATGTCCTAAGCTAGTTAATTAGGGGGAGTATATAGTGGTAGTATTAGTTAAGGAGGGGTTTAATTTTCAACATTTTATTTCACAAACACCAAGCACTTTCTCTCTCTACCCCTCTCCCTCTCCCTCACTGCTGCCCAGCCGGCCAGCCGCCATTCTGCCGCCCCTGCCTGGCGTTTTCCGACCCAGGTCCCGCGCGTCCTACTCCGCCACCTCTATCTCCTCCCTTCTCTTGTTCAATCTCTCACCTCAAATTCAAGTGGTATAATCTCAAACCCTAATCTAATTCTCTTGTTTCTAATCTGAATTTCTACTTCAAATTTATGTTCTCTTGATGTTTTTTTATCTCCTTTATGTTTATTAAGCATGAATTTAAGTTGTGGTTAAGTTAGGGTTTAAGTTTTAAGTGGATGCATGTATATTGCTAAGTGTTTGTGAGGTTTGATGGTTGAATTCATGGTGGATGATGAGTATATGTTATTGCATGTGAATTTCTTGAGAGATTCTAAGTATATAAGGGCTGAGTTTATGTTTTAATATTATGAATTAAGTGTTATTATGTTTAATTTGGGTGAATTAGTGAGGTTTTGGTGCAAGAGTTCAAGAATATGTCTTTTATGTTGAGTTTATGCTTGATCCATGGATGCATGTGATTTTTAAGACCTTTGATGAATTGATTTTCAAGGATTATGTTCTGGAAATATGATGGATTAAGGTTATATGGGATTTGATTGTGTTTTAATATGATTAAGGGTGAAAAACCAAGTTAAAAACTGGAATTTTCGTAAATAAAGGTTCTGTTTCGATTCTGGAAATTTACAGTGTGATAAAGTGGGATTTTTGCCCAAATTTCTACTCCATTTGATAGCTTAAGGTGTTAGCAAACCATAGGCTTTGGAATTTCGAGTTTCCGATTAGTATAGCCCGAGTTACGACCAAAACCGTGAAGGTACAATTTTATATACGAATTCTGGGTCACTGTATTGAGGGCTGTTTTTCGTGCCTTTGGAGATCTCTTTAGTTTTTATGGTAAACATGAAAGTTTTAGGCCATGTTGCAAGCTTTCCAGAAAGGTATGATTCGTAGTCATCCGATGTCGGGAGTTTGAGTTACGAGCCCGGGAAGCAGGGCTGTCCAGAACAACGTTTCTGCCCAATTTAGCTTATGTAAATTAATATCTTTTGGGCCTCAAACCAACCCAATAAGGGGTTCTAAGCATAAGTGTGTCATGGTTATAAGTTGTCATTTTGGAGTTATGGGTTAAGGCTAAGAGTACCATTTTGGAGTCTTAAGTGAGTCTTAAGGAGAGCTTCCAAAAGCTAGTAAGTTTGGCAAAGTACCTTTTTCCCCATCTTTCTTTAACATAATGTTCAATGTCTTTGATCTAGCTAAGAATTTCCTTTTAGCTTGATAGCCTCCAAGTCCTAAATCAATCCAACCTTTGGTACTTAAGTCATCGATCCAAGCTTGTTCTTGTCACATTCGGATGTGTACCTCTTACTCCGTTTCGCTATTCATTTGCTATCACATCATCAAACCGTGTGTGGATCCATCATTCTCATTCTAGCTTTCAAGTTATAATTACCCTATTCATCATCAATTCAAGCTAATTGTCCTAAGTTCAAGCCCTTTTATTTGAATCATATTCTACGTCATTATTCTCATGTTTTCCGACCCGGAAATTTCTAAGGTTTTATATGTACTGTTTCTGTCCGGGCCATTTTTCGGGCCCTTCCTTTCATTTCTAGCCTTTGGGCCAGTTGACAAAGTTAAAGATCATGATTTTCTCTATTCTGGGATGTACTCTTCTACTTCGTTTCGATTTTCCTAACTCAAGTTATGCTACAAACTCCATTTTGTTACAACCTAAAATTTTATTTCTAAAATTTTTACATTTATATTACTAAGTTTCCGAACTCATGATTCTAATTCAGAACCTTATTCGGTTCTTCACTTTTATGTATGATTACATTGGTTGACAAAGTTTCAAAGGCCATCTCCAAGCCGAGCCGAGCCGCCAAGGTCTTTAGCGTCTTAAGGTACGCAAATTGTCGACAAATTTTATGATCTAAGTCATATACATGGTTCATTCAATTTATGTCATGTCAAGTTTTATGGTTTACAGTATCTTTATATTTAATAGTGGACCCGCCTTCTATGCTTATATTTACAGTTATGTTTTTAGCACTCCTGATCAGAGTGCCTTGACTGTTGTCGCATCGCTTAGCGATCAATCATTCCAAGTTTAGATCAACTTGGGCATACGCGTGTGAGGTGCTTGCACCGATCGTAGGGTTCCACCTACTTTCTATCTTTATTAGTTTATGTTTATGATCATGTCACTCAAGTCCTATTTTAACCCCTTCCCCGTTTTCAAAATGAATTTAAATGCCGGCACTAAAACCGTCCTTCGAACGGTTTACGTGCTGGAGGTTTACGCATCGAGTGTTTCCCCACTCACTTTGCGAATGTATTTCAATGTTTTGTTTTTAGGCGGTCCGAGCTCCCAGGATAACGGCGAGGTTAAGCAGAAGTAAGTCGTCTGTACATGGTAGTTCTCTAAAGGCGATCGATGGTCGGTAATCAAGGTTACTCAAGGGCATCAAAGGCCACTTGGTTGTAGAAAGTCTATATGATATGTTTAATTAAAGGTTGTATAATGTATTTGTACTTTAAGTTTAGCGTTTGAGTTGTATGGAGTTAAGTACAGTTTTTGGTGGATTGTTATATTTTTTGGTATTGTGTTTTTGCCTTGTCCCGAGTGGGGACGGCGGTAATGCCTCGACCTAAGGTGTTCCGCTGCGCTAATCACAGGTTTGGGATTCTAAAGTATAGTCTTAATCTTGTGATTAAGGTTGGGGCGTTACAGTTGTGGTATCAGAGCCGAGTTTTAAGAAGGATTTGAGGATATAGAAATTTCCAAGCGATTGTGATATGCATTTGTGAAGTATGGATGCTAAGTGTGGTGACATATGTGTCCCTTATAGGTGTATGAGTCCTTTATGGATTGAGTTGGAAATATGTGAAATTGTTGGGATGAATGTTGAGCTTGAAGCTCTAGATGAGTATATGAACTGTAAGTGTTTTCCCTTGCAGGTTTGAAGACTATGTAAAATTTGGGATAGTTCAATTTATAGGGAAGTCTTTCAAGTTTCAGAGAAATTTGAAAGTTTAGTAGCAAGTTTAAGAAAACCTAATTACAGGTTGTGTTTAACTTGAAAGTTTGGTATGAGTGAAGCACGTTATGTGTATAAGTGCCGTTGTGGACACGAAGAACGTTGAAGTAGTCCTTAAAGGAGACTTTAGTCATCCAAATAAGAATTTATAAGTCCAATTCCAAGTGGAATTGATGTAAAGCTCAAATTAGGGGCTAAAAGCCTTGCCAAAGTGTAGAGTGAAATGATTAAAGATGTTTATATGGTACAAATGTTCTTCATGATCCAAGGACAGTAAGTAAGGTCACAGTAATCATGAGATGGAACAAGAGTTCCTTTTTAAGATAAGTAAGGTTCAAGTTGATTGAGTCTCGGACCTCGCCTTAATTTTCATTCGCTTAATTCTTTCAATGAAGTCTATCAATGTCAAAGTTATTAAAGCTTTTTATCGATGTTACATAGAACATAGAGCATAGATGGATTACAATCGTGACCTTTTTCCCAACCTCTTCACGATGTTACGGGAGCCCAAGACCGACGTCCAAGTCCACTTCAAGGAGTTGCAAACCGCCTTTGATATCCATTGTGAGGCTAATCCGCAATTTGAGTGTCGCAATGATGAGTGCCGAGTTTGGTGCTTATTGCCACCCTTTCCCACAAGAGTCTGTGGGATGATGTAAGAAGCTACTACCGTCAGCTACTCCGTCAAAGAAGAACCGGTCGATACGCCTGGTGCTTCCACTACGACCATATTGGGCACAGAATCACACTGCATTGGAAGTTGTTATCATTCAGGCTGCTTCGCTTATGCGATTACATGTGTGCGAGTTAGGGCTTTTTCTACACGAGATGTTATAGTGCCTGCTCCTCCAAACGCGAGACTAACCCCTCCGCATGTTTCCCTCCCCACGACGTGGGTCATCACCGTTAGAGCACGAACCCGCGGAGGAAGAAAGATTCTAATATGGATCCCGTCAAGCATGAAGTTAACCAAGAACCTAAGGGTACTAATGATTATGATTAAGGGGCCTCTCATCATGAGAATCTACTCTGATTAACTCACGTACAGGGTTAACTAGAAGCTAACCACCGCTAAGTTAAATGACCGAAGTGATCTTTGTGGGTGACCGATTCTGTTGTCTTAAGGTCATCTCTCGTAACTAGTTAAACTATGCTAAATTTATGGGGGCTCCCCATGCCTTTGGTTAAAGGGAGGCATTGGAAATAATTTTGGGACTTTAGAATTTGTTTAGTGTTAAAATGTATTGCGGATATGGTTGAAAAGGGGGTACCCTAAGGGCAAAGGAAGGCATCCTCATATTCTAGGATGTTTACATTGGTATCATATGTTGAAGGTTGTTAATTATCGAGTACTGGTGCTAGCCATTAAGGGCGATAAATTTTACGTTGTTATAGGGTCGAGGGAAAATTAAATGGGAGTTTCCCCCTACTATACGAACATGCTTGTGGATTTTATAGCCAAGTGAGGCGAGGAAGGCCTTATGAGAATGCAATTGGCGACAAACTAAGGACATATACAGAACAAGTTATAAAGTGGTGATGACAATAAATTATGTTGAAAAAGGGTATACTCCGTGGTAACGTTGGAATATGTTTCGAGATAGGGAAATTAACTTGAACTACACGGTCCTCAGTCTAACCTGGGAATAACTACGCGCCCAGGCACATGTTCATTCCGCCCCTAGGATAGGAGAAATTGATTTTGGAGGATAGCTATTAACGAACAACCATTGCGAGGACCAAATTTCTTATGTACAACGTTTATACTTCAAGTTCATCGTTTAAGTTCAACTTTTATTCCCTGCTCTCATTGCACATCCTCCTCATAAAGTTTACCTTCTCATCGCAATATTAAAATCCAAGCTTCTCGTTTCCTATCCTTGTTTATTCTCAAGAATCTTTATCAAATCCTATCGTTGTTATTAGTTCAGTGTGTTAAGACATTCAATGACCTGCCTTTGGTGGCTCGTTGCCAATCCATGAACAAATTCTTCAGGACCATTACCTACTCTCGTCTGCTGATGACTCATTATGTCTCCAAAGATAAAACTTCATTAGACTCCTATGACCCTTCTTACTCGTTAAGATTTATCTTTTCCAGGTGATGGTCACGTTCTATCATGAATCTGAACACTCTTTTCAAAGCTTAATTTCCACAAACGTTGTATTTTGTTTAGGATCAATAGCTAATGCTTCAAGCAGAAAGGCTTAGCATAGGGTGTGGACTCGTCTTGTAATTCGTCCATAAATGCGGCAAGAACTGAATAAGAAGAGAGCTTTGTCCCTACAACCGCCCACCTTGGAGGAAAGGTAGATAAACCGCCGATAATTGCGTAAAATGTTGTAAGGTTGCATAGGATTCCAAAAGGACATAGTATCCGATTGAGATACGCTATTTCAATCACGATTTTGGTGCTAATACAAATGGTAGTAGCCTCTACCATCTAGATAGCGATGGAAAGACAGTCAGATTTTACCAATTTGTAAAGATATGCTACGCGCATGCTTTTTTTTTAGTTTCCAAGGAAATCAGGATGAATTTCTCTCGTTCATAGAGTTTTCTTATAGTAGCAGATATTAGTCTACCATTCGAATGGCTCCTTTTGAAGCGCCTTATGACAGAAAAGTCGCACTCGTGAGGTTAGGATGGAATAATTGAAATCAGTAGTCACAGTCCGAGTTAATCCAGACGCATCTCATAAGTTCAAAGTCATCCGACCACATGTCAAGATCGACCAAAGTAGACAAAGAAGGCGAAACCGCTCGAACTTCAAATTGGAAACCGTGTTCCCTTTAAAGTGATTCAACTCAAGGAGATTCGGAGTTTCAATATCTAGGGGAAGTTAAGCCCTTGCTATAGTAAGGTCTTACTCCTCGTGGAGGAGATCAATCCAATGACATATCGTTTAGATGTACCTTTTAATCCAAGGCAAATGTGTCGCTTTCACGTTTCTCCAACTCCGAAATATGTATCGGGCTCGACCGCATTCTTGAAGAAGAACCTCTATTGAAAACGAAAGGTCTCATCGTCGAACAACAATCGATCCAAAATTTTGGAACACGAATCAAATGACTTCACTCACAGAAAGTCCCTTAGTCGAAGTACTTTGGGCAAATCAAGACACCTCGGAAACCTGCAGGAAACCGAGGAAGACATGAAGGAAAGCTACCCATACTTCTTTTAAGGAATATCGATGCAAGTGAACAACAGCAAGTTTCGGGGACGAAACTTCTTTTAAGGGGGGTGGGATGTAACAACCCACCCCGAAATCATGTTTAATTATATATTAATCACATTAAGTATCCAAATAGAGTTATAAATTTTTAGCTTTTACCTTTATTTATTTATTGATTTAATCATTTATTTATTGTTTATCGGTTTCAAGTCTCGTGCAGGAGATGGCTAATGTGCCGAGTTATCGGCTTAAAAATTTTACTTTACATATTCATTCAATGAGTTAAAGTATTTGTGTCATATGATGTGTGTTATAAATTTATTTACCGAGAAACGGTTAATAATTATCCGCTCGATTCCTATATATATTTTACCGTCCCAATTTTAATTTATTTAAATTACATTTCCTTTACATAATTTCAAGTGGTAATTTTACTCATTTTATTCTATTTAATCCAATCCTAATCTATTTTAACCAAAGTGTTACCAATTAATTTTATTAAGTACAAACTAATTATTTTTAGTCTAGTACACTTACAATTACTTTATTTTAATTAAAGTTTCAGTTTTAATTAGGCCCCTAAATGTCCTAAGCTAGTTAATTAGGGAGTATATAGTGGTAGTATTAGTTAAGGAGGGTTTAATTTTCAACATTTTATTTCACAAACACCAAGCACTTTCTCTCTCTACCTCTCCCTCTCCTCATCACTGCCCAGCCGCCAGCCGCCATTCTGCGCCCCTGCCTGGCGTTTTCCGGCGGTCTGCACTGCCGGCCCCTACTCCGGCCACCTCTATCTCCTCCCTTCTCTTGTTCAATCTCTCACCTCAAATTCAAGTGGTATAATCTCAAACCCTAATCTAATTCTCTTGTTTCTAATCTGAATTTCTACTTCAAATTTATGTTCTCTTGATGTTTTTTTATCTCCTTTATGTTTATTAAGCATGAATTTAAGTTGTGGTTAAGTTAGGGTTTAAGTTTTAAGTGGATGCATGTATATTGCTAAGTGTTTGTGAGGTTTGATGGTTGAATTCATGGTGGATGATGAGTATATGTTATTGCGTGTGAATTTCTTGAGAGATTCTAAGTATATAAGGGCTGAGTTTATGTTTTAATATTATGAATTAAGTGTTATTATGTTTAATTTGGGTGAATTAGTGAGGTTTTGGTGCAAGAGTTCAAGAATATGTCTTTTATGTTGAGTTTATGCTTGATCCATGGATGCATGTGATTTTTAAGACCTTTGATGAATTGATTTTCAAGGATTATGTTCTGGAAATATGATGGATTAAGGTTATATGGGATTTGATTGTGTTTTAATATGATTAAGGGTGAAAAACCAAGTTAAAAACTGGAATTTTCGGTAAATAAAGGTTCTGTTTCGATTCTGGAAATTTACAGTGTGATAAAAGTGGGATTTTTGCCCAAATTTCTACTCCATTTGATAGCTTAAGGTGTTAGCAAACCATAGGCTTTGGAATTTCGAGTTTCCGATTAGTATAGCCCGAGTTACGACCAAAACCGTGAAGGTACAATTTTATATACGAATTCTGGGTCACTGTATTGAGGGCTGTTTTTCGTGCCTTTGGAGATCTCTTTAGTTTTTATGGTAAACATGAAAGTTTTAGGCCATGTTGCAAGCTTTCCAGAAAGGTATGATTCGTAGTCATCCGATGTCGGGAGTTTGAGTTACGAGCCCGGGAAGCAGGGCTGTCCAGAACAACGTTTCTGCCCAATTTAGCTTATGTAAATTAATATCTTTTGGGCCTCAAACCAACCCAATAAGGGGTTCTAAGCATAAGTGTGTCATGGTTATAAGTTGTCATTTTGGAGTTATGGGTTAAGGCTAAGAGTACCATTTTGGAGTCTTAAGTGAGTCTTAAGGAGAGCTTCCAAAGCTAGTAAGTTTTGGCAAAGTACCTTTTTCCCCATCTTTCTTTAACATAATGTTCAATGTCTTTGATCTAGCTAAGAATTTCCTTTTAGCTTGATAGCCTCCAAGTCCTAAATCAATCCAACCTTTGGTACTTAAGTCATCGATCCAAGCTTGTTCTTGTCACATTCGGATGTGTACCTCTTACTCCGTTTCGCTATTCATTCTCTATCACATCATCAAACCGTGTGTGGATCCATCATTCTCATTCTAGCTTTCAAGTTATAATTACCCTATTCATCATCAATTCAAGCTAATTGTCCTAAGTTCAAGCCCTTTTATTTGAATCATATTCTACGTCATTATTCTCATGTTTTCCGACCCGGAAATTTCTAAGGTTTTATATGTACTGTTTCTGTCCGGGCCATTTTTCGGGCCCTTCCTTTCATTTCTAGCCTTTGGGCCAGTTGACAAAGTTAAAGATCATGATTTTCCTATTCAGGATGTACTCTTCTACTGCCGTTTGATTTTCCTAACTCAAGTTATGCTACAAACTCCATTTTGTTACAACCTAAAATTTTATTTCTAAAATTTTTACATTTATATTACTAAGTTTCCGAACTCATGATTCTAATTCAGAACCTTATTCGGTTCTTCACTTTTATGTATGCTTACATTGGTTGACAAAGTTTCAAAGGCCATCTCCAAGCCGAGCCGAGCCGCCAAGGTCTTTAGCGTCTTAAGGTACGCAAATTGTCCAGCTTTTATGATCTAAGTCATATACATGGTTCATTCAATTTATGCCATGTCAAGTTTTATGGTTTACAGTATCTTTATATTTAATAGTGGACCCGCCTTCTATGCTTATATTTACAGTTATGTTTTTAGCACTCCTGATCAGAGTGCCTTGACCTGGCCAGTGTCGACTGCTTAGCAGTCAATCATTCCAAGTTTAGATCAACTTGGGCATACGCGTGTGTGAGGTGCTTGCACCGATCGTAAGGGTTCCACCTACTTTCTATCTTTATTAGTTTATGTTTATGATCATGTCACTCAAGTCCTATTTTAACCCCTTCCCCGTTTTCAAAATGAATTTAAATGCCGGCACTAAAACCGTCCTTCGAACGGTTTACGTGCTGGAGGTTTACGTACTGAGTGTTTCCCCACTCACTTTGCGAATGTATTTCAATGTTTTGTTTTTAGGCGGTCCGAGCTCCCAGGATAACGGCGAGGTTAAGCAGAAGTAAGTCGTCTGTACATGGTAGTTCTCTAAAGGCGATCGATGGTCGGTAATCAAGGTTACTCAAGGGCATCAAAGGCCACTTGGTTGTAGAAAGTCTATATGATATGTTTAATTAAAGGTTGTATAATGTATTTGTACTTTAAGTTTAGCGTTTGAGTTGTATGGAGTTAAGTACAGTTTTTGGTGGATTGTTATATTTTTGGTATTGTGTTTTTGCCTTGTCCCGAGTGGGGACGGCGGTAATGCCTCGACCTAAGGTGTTCCGCTGCGCTAATCACAGGTTTGGGATTCTAAAGTATAGTCTTAATCTTGTGATTAAGGTTGGGGCGTCTGATTGTGGTATCGAGAGAGTTTTAAGAAGGATTTGAGGATATAGAAATTTCCAAGCGATTGTGATATGCATTTGTGAAGTATGGATGCTAAGTGTGGTGACATATGTGTCCCTTATAGGTGTATGAGTCCTTTATGGATTGAGTTGGAAATATGTGAAATTGTTGGGATGAATGTTGAGCTTGAAGCTCTAGATGAGTATATGAACTGTAAGTGTTTTCCCTTGCAGGTTTGAAGACTATGTAAAATTTGGGATAGTTCAATTTATAGGGGAAGTGCTGCCGAAGTTTCTGTAGAAATTTGAAAGTTTAGTAGCAAGTTTAAGAAAACCTAATTACAGGTTGTGTTTAACTTGAAAGTTTGGTATGAGTGAAGCACGTTATGTGTATAAGTGCCGTTGTGGACACGAAGAACGTTGAAGTAGTCCTTAAAGGAGACTTTAGTCATCCAAATAAGAATTTATAAGTCCAATTCCAAGTGGAATTGATGTAAAGCTCAAATTAGGGGCTAAAAGCCTTGCCAAAGTGTAGAGTGAAATGATTAAAGATGTTTATATGGTACAAATGTTCTTCATGATCCAAGGACAGTAAGTAAGGTCACAGTAATCATGAGATGGAACAAGAGTTCCTTTTTAAGATAAGTAAGGTTCAAGTTGATTGAGTCTCGGACCTCGCCTTAATTTTCATTCGCTTAATTCTTTCAATGAAGTCTATCAATGTCAAAGTTATTAAAGCTTTTTATCGATGTTACATAGAACATAGAGCATAGATGGATTACAATCGTGACCTTTTTCCCAACCTCTTCACGATGTTACGGGAGCCCAAGACCGACGTCCAAGTCCACTTCAAGGAGTTGCAAACCGCCTTTGATATCCATTGTGAGGCTAATCCGCAATTTGAGTGTCGCAATGATGAGTGCCGAGTTTGGTGCTTATTGCCACCCTTTCCCACAAGAGTCTGTGGGATGATGTAAGAAGCTACTACCGTCAGCTACTCCGTCAAAGAAGAACCGGTCGATACGCCTGGTGCTTCCACTACGACCATATTGGGCACAGAATCACACTGCATTGGAAGTTGTTATCATTCAGGCTGCTTCGCTTATGCGATTACATGTGTGCGAGCTAGGGCTTTTTCTACACGAGATGTTATCGTGCCTGCTCCTCCAAACGCGAGACTAACCCCTCCGCATGTTTCCCTCCCCACGACGTGGGTCATCACCGTTAGAGCACGAACCCGCGGAGGAAGAAAGATTCTAATATGGATCCCGTCAAGCATGAAGTTAACCAAGAACCTAAGGGTACTAATGATTATGATTAAGGGGCCTCTCATCATGAGAATCTACTCTGATTAACTCACGTACAGGGTTAACTAGAAGCTAACCACCGCTAAGTTAAATGACCGAAGTGATCTTTGTGGGTGACCGATTCTGTTGTCTTAAGGTCATCTCTCGTAACTAGTTAAACTATGCTAAATTTATGGGGGCTCCCCATGCCTTTGGTTAAAGGGAGGCATTGGAAATAATTTTGGGACTTTAGAATTTGTTTAGTGTTAAAATGTATTGCGGATATGGTTGAAAAGGGGGTACCCTAAGGGCAAAAGGAAGGGGCATCCTCATATTCTAGGATGTTTACATTGGTATCATATGTTGAAGGTTGTTAATTATCGAGTACTGGTGCTAGCCATTAAGGGCGATAAATTTTACGTTGTTATAGGGTCGAGGGAAAATTAAATGGGAGTTTCCCCCTACTATACGAACATGCTTGTGGATTTTATAGCCAAGTGAGGCGAGGAAGGCCTTATGAGAATGCAATTGGCGACAAACTAAGGACATATACAGAACAAGTTATAAAGTGGTGATGACAATAAATTATGTTGAAAAAGGGTATACTCCGTGGTAACGTTGGAATATGTTTCAGAGATAGGGGAAATTAACTTGAACTACACGGTCCTCAGTCTAACCTGGGAATAACTACGCGCCCAGGCACATGTTCATTCCGCCCCTAGGATAGGAGAAATTGATTTTGGAGGATAGCTATTAACGAACAACCATTGCGAGGACCAAATTTCTTATGTACAACGTTTATACTTCAAGTTCATCGTTTAAGTTCAACTTTTATTCCCTGCTCTCATTGCACATCCTCCTCATAAAGTTTACCTTCTCATCGCAATATTAAAATCCAAGCTTCTCGTTTCCTATCCTTGTTTATTCTCAAGAATCTTTATCAAATCCTATCGTTGTTATTAGTTCAGTGTGTTAAGACATTCAATGACCTGCCTTTGGTGGCTCGTTGCCAATCCATGAACAAATTCTTCAGGACCATTACCTACTCTCGTCTGCTGATGACTCATTATGTCTCCAAAGATAAAACTTCATTAGACTCCTATGACCCTTCTTACTCGTTAAGATTTATCTTTTCCAGGTGATGGTCACGTTCTATCATGAATCTGAACACTCTTTTCAAAGCTTAATTTCCACAAACGTTGTATTTTGTTTAGGATCAATAGCTAATGCTTCAAGCAGAAAGGCTTAGCATAGGGTGTGGACTCGTCTTGTAATTCGTCCATAAATGCGGCAAGAACTGAATAAGAAGAGAGCTTTGTCCCTACAACCGTCCACCTTGGAGGAAAGGTAGATAAACTGGCCGATAATTGCGTACAAAATGTTGTAAGGTTGCATAGGATTCCAAAAGGACATAGTATCCGAATGAGATACGCGATTTCAATCACGATTTTGGTGCTAAGACAAATGGTAGTAGCCTCTACCATCTAGAAAGCGATGGCCAGACAGACAGAGTAAACCAAATTGTAAAGATATGCTACGCGCATGCTTTTTTTTTAGTTTCCAAGGAAATCAGGATGAATTTCTCTCGTTCATAGAGTTTTCTTATAGTAGCAGATATTAGTCTACCATTCGAATGGCTCCTTTTGAAGCGCCTTATGACAGGAAAAGTCGCACCCCGTGAGGTTAGGATGGAATAATTGAAACTGTAGTCACAGGTCCGGAGTTAATCCAGGACGCATCTCATAAGTTCAAAGTCATCCGACCACATGTCAAGATCGACCAAAGTAGACAAAAGAAGGCGGAAACCGCTCGAACTTCAAATTGGAAACCGTGTTCCCTTTAAAGTGATTCAACTCAAGGAGATTCGGAGTTTCAATATCTAGGGGAAGTTAAGCCCTTGCTATAGTAAGGTCTTACTCCTCGTGGAGGTGATCAATCCAATGACATATCGTTTAGATGTACCTTTTAATCCAAGGCAAATGCGTGTCGTTTTCACGTTTCTCCAACTCCGGAAATATGTATCGGGCTCGACCCGCATTCTTGAAGAAGAACCTCTATTGAAAACGAAAGGTCTCATCGTCGAACAACAATCGATCCAAAATTTTTGGAACACAGAATCAAATGACTTCACTCACAGGAAAGTCCCTTAGTCGAAGTACTTTGGGCAAATCAAGACACCTCGGAAACCTCTGGGGAAACCGAGGAAGACATGAAGGAAAGCTACCCATACTTCTTTTAAGGAATATCAGATGCAAGTGAACCAACAGCAAGTTTCGGGGACGAAACTTCTTTTAAGGGGGGTGGGATGTAACAACCCACCCCGAAATCATGTTTAATTATCTATTAATCACAGTAAGTATCCAAATCGCGTTATAAATTTTTCGCGTTTACCTTTATTTATTTATTGATTTACTCATTTATTTATTGTTTATCGGTGTCAAGTCTCGTGCAGGAGATGGCTAAGGTGCCGAGTTATCGGCTTAAAAATTTTACTTTACATATTCATTCAATGAGTTAAAGTATTTCAGGTCATATGATGTGTGTTATAAATTTATTTACCGAGAAACGGTTAATAATTATCCGCCTCGATTTCTATATATATTTTACCGTCCCAATTTTAATTTATTTAAATTACATTTCCTTTACATAATTTCAAGTGGTAATTTTACTCATTTTATTCTATTTAATCCAATCCTAATCTATTTTAACCAAAGTGTTACCAATTAATTTTATTAAGTACAAACTAATTATTTTTAGTCTAGTACACTTACAATTACTTTATTTTAATTAAAGTTTCAGTTTTAATTAGGCCCCTAAATGTCCTAAGCTAGTTAATTAGGGGGAGTATATAGTGGTAGTATTAGTTAAGGAGGGGTTTAATTTTCAACATTTTATTTCACAAACACCAAGCACTTTCTCTCTCTACCCCTCTCCCTCTCCTCATCTGCTGCTTGCCAGCCGCCATTCTGCCGCCTGCCTGGCGTTTTCCGGCGTGGTCTGCGCCGTGGCCCCTACTCCGGCCACCTCTATCTCCTCCCTTCTCTTGTTCAATCTCTCACCTCAAATTCAAGTGGTATAATCTCAAACCCTAATCTAATTCTCTTGTTTCTAATCTGAATTTCTACTTTAAATTTATGTTCTCTTGATGTTTTTTTATCTCCTTTATGTTTATTAAGCATGAATTTAAGTTGTGGTTAAGTTAGGGTTTAAGTTTTAAGTGGATGCATGTATATTGCTAAGTGTTTGTGAGGTTTGATGGTTGAATTCATGGTGGATGATGAGTATATGTTATTGCATGTGAATTTCTTGAGAGATTCTAAGTATATAAGGGCTGAGTTTATGTTTTAATATTATGAATTAAGTGTTATTATGTTTAATTTGGGTGAATTAGTGAGGTTTTGGTGCAAGAGTTCAAGAATATGTCTTTTATGTTGAGTTTATGCTTGATCCATGGATGCATGTGATTTTTAAGACCTTTGATGAATTGATTTTCAAGGATTATGTTCTGGAAATATGATGGATTAAGGTTATATGGGATTTGATTGTGTTTTAATATGATTAAGGGTGAAAACCAAGTTAAAAACTGGAATTTTCGTAAATAAAGGTTCTGTTTCGATTCTGGAAATTTACAGTGTGATAAAAGTGGATTTTTGCCCAAATTTCTACTCCATTTGATAGCTTAAGGTGTTAGCAAACCATAGGCTTTGGAATTTCGAGTTTCCGATTAGTATAGCCCGAGTTACGACCAAAACCGTGAAGGTACAATTTTATATACGAATTCTGGGTCACTGTATTGAGGGCTGTTTTTCGTGCCTTTGGAGATCTCTTTAGTTTTTATGGTAAACATGAAAGTTTTAGGCCATGTTGCAAGCTTTCCAGAAAGGTATGATTCGTAGTCATCCGATGTCGGAGTTTGAGTTACGAGCCCGGGAAGCAGGGCTGTCCAGAACAACGTTTCTGCCCAATTTAGCTTATGTAAATTAATATCTTTTGGGCCTCAAACCAACCCAATAAGGGGTTCTAAGCATAAGTGTGTCATGGTTATAAGTTGTCATTTTGGAGTTATGGGTTAAGGCTAAGAGTACCATTTTGGAGTCTTAAGTGAGTCTTAAGGAGAGCTTCCAAAAGCTAGTAAGTTTGGCAAAGTACCTTTTTCCCCATCTTTCTTTAACATAATGTTCAATGTCTTTGATCTAGCTAAGAATTTCCTTTTAGCTTGATAGCCTCCAAGTCCTAAATCAATCCAACCTTTGGTACTTAAGTCATCGATCCAAGCTTGTTCTTGTCACATTCGGATGTGTACCTCTTACTCCGTTTCGCTATTCATTCTCTATCACATCATCAAACCGTGTGTGGATCCATCATTCTCATTCTAGCTTTCAAGTTATAATTACCCTATTCATCATCAATTCAAGCTAATTGTCCTAAGTTCAAGCCCTTTTATTTGAATCATATTCTACGTCATTATTCTCATGTTTTCCGACCCGGAAATTTCTAAGGTTTTATATGTACTGTTTCTGTCCGGGCCATTTTTCGGGCCCTTCCTTTCATTTCTAGCCTTTGGGCCAGTTGACAAAGTTAAAGATCATGATTTTCCCTATTCTGGGATGTACTCTTCTACTTCGTTTCGATTTTCCTAACTCAAGTTATGCTACAAACTCCATTTTGTTACAACCTAAAATTTTATTTCTAAAATTTTTACATTTATATTACTAAGTTTCCGAACTCATGATTCTAATTCAGAACCTTATTCGGTTCTTCACTTTTATGTATGCTTACATTGGTTGACAAAGTTTCAAAGGCCATCTCCAAGCCGAGCCGAGCCGCCAAGGTCTTTAGCGTCTTAAGGTACGCAAATTGTCCAGCTTTTATGATCTAAGTCATATACATGGTTCATTCAATTTATGCCATGTCAAGTTTTATGGTTTACAGTATCTTTATATTTAATAGTGGACCCGCCTTCTATGCTTATATTTACAGTTATGTTTTTAGCACTCCTGATCAGAGTGCCTTGACCTGGCCAGTGTCGACTGCTTAGCAGTCAATCATTCCAAGTTTAGATCAACTTGGGCATACGCGTGTGTGAGGTGCTTGCACCGATCGTAAGGGTTCCACCTACTTTCTATCTTTATTAGTTTATGTTTATGATCATGTCACTCAAGTCCTATTTTAACCCCTTCCCCGTTTTCAAAATGAATTTAAATGCCGGCACTAAAACCGTCCTTGAGCGGTTTACGTCGGAGGTTTACGATCTTGAGTGTTTCCCACTCACTTTGCGAATGTATTTCAATGTTTTGTTTTTAGGCGTCCGAGCTCCCGGGATAACGGCGAGGTTAAGCGTATAAGTCGTCTGCATACGGTAGTTCTCTAAAGGCGATCGATGGTCGGTAATCAAGGTTACTCAAGGGCATCAAAGGCCACTTGGTTGTAGAAAGTCTATATGATATGTTTAATTAAAGGTTGTATAATGTATTTGTACTTTAAGTTTAGCGTTTGAGTTGTATGGAGTTAAGTACAGTTTTTGGTGGATTGTTATATTTTTTGGTATTGTGTTTTTGCCTTGTCCCGAGTGGGGACGGCGGTAATGCCTCGACCTAAGGTGTTCCGCTGCGCTAATCACAGGTTTGGGATTCTAAAGTATAGTCTTAATCTTGTGATTAAGGTTGGGGCGTTACAGTTGTGGTATCAGAGCCGAGTTTTAAGAAGGATTTGAGGATATAGAAATTTCCAAGCGATTGTGATATGCATTTGTGAAGTATGGATGCTAAGTGTGGTGACATATGTGTCCCTTATAGGTGTATGAGTCCTTTATGGATTGAGTTGGAAATATGTGAAATTGTTGGGATGAATGTTGAGCTTGAAGCTCTAGATGAGTATATGAACTGTAAGTGTTTTCCCTTGCAGGTTTGAAGACTATGTAAAATTTGGGATAGTTCAATTTATAGGGGAAGTGCTGCCGAAGTTTCTGTAGAAATTTGAAAGTTTAGTAGCAAGTTTAAGAAAACCTAATTACAGGTTGTGTTTAACTTGAAAGTTTGGTATGAGTGAAGCACGTTATGTGTATAAGTGCCGTTGTGGACACGAAGAACGTTGAAGTAGTCCTTAAAGGAGACTTTAGTCATCCAAATAAGAATTTATAAGTCCAATTCCAAGTGGAATTGATGTAAAGCTCAAATTAGGGGCTAAAAGCCTTGCCAAAGTGTAGAGTGAAATGATTAAAGATGTTTATATGGTACAAATGTTCTTCATGATCCAAGGACAGTAAGTAAGGTCACAGTAATCATGAGATGGAACAAGAGTTCCTTTTTAAGATAAGTAAGGTTCAAGTTGATTGAGTCTCGGACCTCGCCTTAATTTTCATTCGCTTAATTCTTTCAATGAAGTCTATCAATGTCAAAGTTATTAAAGCTTTTTATCGATGTTACATAGAACATAGAGCATAGATGGATTACAATCGTGACCTTTTTCCCAACCTCTTCACGATGTTACGGGAGCCCAAGACCGACGTCCAAGTCCACTTCAAGGAGTTGCAAACCGCCTTTGATATCCATTGTGAGGCTAATCCGCAATTTGAGTGTCGCAATGATGAGTGCCGAGTTTGGTGCTTATTGCCACCCTTTCCCACAAGAGTCTGTGGGATGATGTAAGAAGCTACTACCGTCAGCTACTCCGTCAAAGAAGAACCGGTCGATACGCCTGGTGCTTCCACTACGACCATATTGGGCGCACGTAATCACACCGCATTGGAAGTTGTTATCATTCAAAGTTCGCTTATGCGATTACGCATGTGCGATTTTGGGCTTTTTCTACACGAGATGTTATAGTGCCTGCTCCTCCAAACGCGAGACTAACCCCTCCGCATGTTTCCCTCCCCACGACGTGGGTCATCACCGTTAGAGCACGAACCCGCGGAGGAAGAAAGATTCTAATATGGATCCCGTCAAGCATGAAGTTAACCAAGAACCTAAGGGTACTAATGATTATGATTAAGGGGCCTCTCATCATGAGAATCTACTCGATTAACTCACGCTGATGTGGTTAACTAGAAGCTAACCACCGCTAAGTTAAATGACCAAGTGATCTTTGTGGGTGACCGATTCATTGTCTTAAGGTCATCTCTCGTAACTAGTTAAACTATGCTAAATTTATGGGGCTCATGCCTTAGTTAAAGGGAGGCATTGGAAATAATTTTGGGACTTTAGAATTTGTTTAGTGTTAAAATGTATTGCGGATATGGTTGAAAAGGGGTACCTAAGGGCAAAGGAAGGGCATCCTCATATTCTAGGATGTTTACATTGGTATCATATGTTGAAGGTTGTTAATTATCGAGTACTGGTGCTAGCCATTAAGGGCGATAAATTTTACGTTGTTATAGGGTCGAGGGAAAATTAAATGGGAGTTTCCCCCTACTATACGAACATGCTTGTGGATTTTATAGCCAAGTGAGGCGAGGAAGGCCTTATGAGAATGCAATTGGCGACAAACTAAGGACATATACAGAACAAGTTATAAAGTGGTGATGACAATAAATTATGTTGAAAAAGGGTATACTCCGTGGTAACGTTGGAATATGTTTCAGAGATAGGGGAAATTAACTTGAACTACACGGTCCTCAGTCTAACCTGGGAATAACTACGCGCCCAGGCACATGTTCATTCCGCCCCTAGGATAGGAGAAATTGATTTTGGAGGATAGCTATTAACGAACAACCATTGCGAGGACCAAATTTCTTATGTACAACGTTTATACTTCAAGTTCATCGTTTAAGTTCAACTTTTATTCCCTGCTCTCATTGCACATCCTCCTCATAAAGTTTACCTTCTCATCGCAATATTAAAATCCAAGCTTCTCGTTTCCTATCCTTGTTTATTCTCAAGAATCTTTATCAAATCCTATCGTTGTTATTAGTTCAGTGTGTTAAGACATTCAATGACCTGCCTTTGGTGGCTCGTTGCCAATCCATGAACAAATTCTTCAGGACCATTACCTACTCTCGTCTGCTGATGACTCATTATGTCTCCAAAGATAAAACTTCATTAGACTCATATGACCCTTCTTACTCGTTAAGATTTATCTTTTCCAGGTGATGGTCACGTTCTATCATGAATCTGAACACTCTTTTCAAAGCTTAATTTCCACAAACGTTGTATTTTGTTTAGGATCAATAGCTAATGCTTCAAGCAGAAAGGCTTAGCATAGGGTGTGGACTCGTCTTGTAATTCGTCCATAAATGCGGCAAGAACTGAATAAGAAGAGAGCTTTGTCCCTACAACCGCCCACCTTGGAGGAAAGGTAGATAAACCGCCGATAATTGCGTACAAAATGTTGTAAGGTTGCATAGGATTCCAAAAGGACATAGTATCCGAATGAGATACGCGATTTCAATCACGATTTTGGTGCTAAGACAAATGGTAGTAGCCTCTACCATCTAGAAAGCGATGGCCAGACAGACAGAGTAAACCAAATTGTAAAGATATGCTACGCGCATGCTTTTTTTTTAGTTTCCAAGGAAATCAGGATGAATTTCTCTCGTTCATAGAGTTTTCTTATAGTAGCAGATATTAGTCTACCATTCGAATGGCTCCTTTTGAAGCGCCTTATGACAGGAAAAGTCGCACCCCGTGAGGTTAGGATGGAATAATTGAAACTGTAGTCACAGGTCCGGAGTTAATCCAGGACGCATCTCATAAGTTCAAAGTCATCCGACCACATGTCAAGATCGACCAAAGTAGACAAAAGAAGGCGGAAACCGCTCGAACTTCAAATTGGAAACCGTGTTCCCTTTAAAGTGATTCAACTCAAGGAGATTCGGAGTTTCAATATCTAGGGGAAGTTAAGCCCTTGCTATAGTAAGGTCTTACTCCTCGTGGAGGTGATCAATCCAATGACATATCGTTTAGATGTACCTTTTAATCCAAGGCAAATGCGTGTCGTTTTCACGTTTCTCCAACTCCGGAAATATGTATCGGGCTCGACCCGCATTCTTGAAGAAGAACCTCTATTGAAAACGAAAGGTCTCATCGTCGAACAACAATCGATCCAAAATTTTTGGAACACAGAATCAAATGACTTCACTCACAGGAAAGTCCCTTAGTCGAAGTACTTTGGGCAAATCAAGACACCTCGGAAACCTCTGGGGAAACCGAGGAAGACATGAAGGAAAGCTACCCATACTTCTTTTAAGGAATATCAGATGCAAGTGAACCAACAGCAAGTTTCGGGGACGAAACTTCTTTTAAGGGGGGTGGGATGTAACAACCCACCCCGAAATCATGTTTAATTATCTATTAATCACAGTAAGTATCCAAATCGCGTTATAAATTTTTCGCGTTTACCTTTATTTATTTATTGATTTACTCATTTATTTATTGTTTATCGGTGTCAAGTCTCGTGCAGGAGATGGCTAAGGTGCCGAGTTATCGGCTTAAAAATTTTACTTTACATATTCATTCAATGAGTTAAAGTATTTCAGGTCATATGATGTGTGTTATAAATTTATTTACCGAGAAACGGTTAATAATTATCCGCCTCGATTTCTATATATATTTTACCGTCCCAATTTTAATTTATTTAAATTACATTTCCTTTACATAATTTCAAGTGGTAATTTTACTCATTTTATTCTATTTAATCCAATCCTAATCTATTTTAACCAAAGTGTTACCAATTAATTTTATTAAGTACAAACTAATTATTTTTAGTCTAGTACACTTACAATTACTTTATTTTAATTAAAGTTTCAGTTTTAATTAGGCCCCTAAATGTCCTAAGCTAGTTAATTAGGGGGAGTATATAGTGGTAGTATTAGTTAAGGAGGGGTTTAATTTTCAACATTTTATTTCACAAACACCAAGCACTTTCTCTCTCTACCCCTCTCCCTCTCCCTCACTGCCACCCCAGCCGCCATTCTGCCGCCCGCCTGGCGTTTTCCGCGGGTCTGCGCCGTCGGCCGGCCCTACTCCGGCCACCTCTATCTCCTCCCTTCTCTTGTTCAATCTCTCACCTCAAATTCAAGTGGTATAATCTCAAACCCTAATCTAATTCTCTTGTTTCTAATCTGAATTTCTACTTCAAATTTATGTTCTCTTGATGTTTTTTTATCTCCTTTATGTTTATTAAGCATGAATTTAAGTTGTGGTTAAGTTAGGGTTTAAGTTTTAAGTGGATGCATGTATATTGCTAAGTGTTTGTGAGGTTTGATGGTTGAATTCATGGTGGATGATGAGTATATGTTATTGCATGTGAATTTCTTGAGAGATTCTAAGTATATAAGGGCTGAGTTTATGTTTTAATATTATGAATTAAGTGTTATTATGTTTAATTTGGGTGAATTAGTGAGGTTTTGGTGCAAGAGTTCAAGAATATGTCTTTTATGTTGAGTTTATGCTTGATCCATGGATGCATGTGATTTTTAAGACCTTTGATGAATTGATTTTCAAGGATTATGTTCTGGAAATATGATGGATTAAGGTTATATGGGATTTGATTGTGTTTTAATATGATTAAGGGTGAAAAACCAAGTTAAAAACTGGAATTTTCGGTAAATAAAGGTTCTGTTTCGATTCTGGAAATTTACAGTGTGATAAAAGTGGGATTTTTGCCCAAATTTCTACTCCATTTGATAGCTTAAGGTGTTAGCAAACCATAGGCTTTGGAATTTCGAGTTTCCGATTAGTATAGCCCGAGTTACGACCAAAACCGTGAAGGTACAATTTTATATACGAATTCTGGGTCACTGTATTGAGGGCTGTTTTTCGTGCCTTTGGAGATCTCTTTAGTTTTTATGGTAAACATGAAAGTTTTAGGCCATGTTGCAAGCTTTCCAGAAAGGTATGATTCGTAGTCATCCGATGTCGGGAGTTTGAGTTACGAGCCCGGGAAGCAGGGCTGTCCAGAACAACGTTTCTGCCCAATTTAGCTTATGTAAATTAATATCTTTGGGCCTCAAACCAACCCAATAAGGGGTTCTAAGCATAAGTGTGTCATGGTTATAAGTTGTCATTTTGGAGTTATGGGTTAAGGCTAAGAGTACCATTTTGGAGTCTTAAGTGAGTCTTAAGGAGAGCTTCCAAAAGCTAGTAAGTTTGGCAAAGTACCTTTTTCCCCATCTTTCTTTAACATAATGTTCAATGTCTTTGATCTAGCTAAGAATTTCCTTTTAGCTTGATAGCCTCCAAGTCCTAAATCAATCCAACCTTTGGTACTTAAGTCATCGATCCAAGCTTGTTCTTGTCACATTCGGATGTGTACCTCTTACTCCGTTTCGCTATTCATTCTCTATCACATCATCAAACCGTGTGGATCCCTCATTCTCATTCTAGCTTTCAAGTTATAATTACCCTATTCATCATCAATTCAAGCTAATTGTCCTAAGTTCAAGCCCTTTTATTTGAATCATATTCTACGTCATTATTCTCATGTTTTCCGACCCGGAAATTTCTAAGGTTTTATATGTACTGTTTCTGTCCGCCATTTTTCGGCCCTTCCTTTCATTTCTAGCCTTTGGGCCAGTTGACAAAGTTAAAGATCATGATTTTCTCTATTCTGGGATGTACTCTTCTACTTCGTTTCGATTTTCCTAACTCAAGTTATGCTACAAACTCCATTTTGTTACAACCTAAAATTTTATTTCTAAAATTTTTACATTTATATTACTAAGTTTCCGAACTCATGATTCTAATTCAGAACCTTATTCGGTTCTTCACTTTTATGTATGCTTACATTGGTTGACAAAGTTTCAAAGGCCATCTCCAAGAGCCGAGCCGCCAAGGTCTTTAGCGTCTTAAGGTACGCAAATTGTCCAGCTTTTATGATCTAAGTCATATACATGGTTCATTCAATTTATGCCATGTCAAGTTTTATGGTTTACAGTATCTTTATATTTAATAGTGGACCCGCCTTCTATGCTTATATTTACAGTTATGTTTTTAGCACTCGATCGAGTGCCTTGACTACAGCGATGTCATCGCTTAGCGATAATCATTCCAAGTTTAGATCAACTTGGGCATACGCGTGTGTGAGGTGCTTGCACCGATCGTAAGGGTTCCACCTACTTTCTATCTTTATTAGTTTATGTTTATGATCATGTCACTCAAGTCCTATTTTAACCCCTTCCCCGTTTTCAAAATGAATTTAAATGTCGGCACTAAACCGCCCTTCGAACGGTTTACGTCTTTGGAGGTTTACGATCGAGTGTTTCCCACTCACTTTGCGAATGTATTTCAATGTTTTGTTTTTAGGCGGTCCGAGCTCCCGTGATAACGGCGAGGTTAAGCGTATAAGTCGTCTGTACATGGTAGTTCTCTAAAGGCGATCGATGGTCGGTAATCAAGGTTACTCAAGGGCATCAAAGGCCACTTGGTTGTAGAAAGTCTATATGATATGTTTAATTAAAGGTTGTATAATGTATTTGTACTTTAAGTTTAGCGTTTGAGTTGTATGGAGTTAAGTACAGTTTTTGGTGGATTGTTATATTTTTTGGTATTGTGTTTTGCCTTGTCAGTGGGGACGGGTAATGCCTCGACCTAAGGTGTTCATTGCGATAATCTCAGGTTTGGGATTCTAAAGTATAGTCTTAATCTTGTGATTAAGGTTGGGGCGTTACAGTTGTGGTATCAGAGCCGAGTTTTAAGAAGGATTTGAGGATATAGAAATTTCCAAGCGATTGTGATATGCATTTGTGAAGTATGGATGCTAAGTGTGGTGACATATGTGTCCCTTATAGGTGTATGAGTCCTTTATGGATTGAGTTGGAAATATGTGAAATTGTTGGGATGAATGTTGAGCTTGAAGCTCTAGATGAGTATATGAACTGTAAGTGTTTTCCCTTGCAGGTTTGAAGACTATGTAAAATTTGGGATAGTTCAATTTATAGGGGAAGTGCTGCCGAAGTTTCTGTAGAAATTTGAAAGTTTAGTAGCAAGTTTAAGAAAACCTAATTACAGGTTGTGTTTAACTTGAAAGTTTGGTATGAGTGAAGCACGTTATGTGTATAAGTGCTGTGGACACGAAGAACGTTGAAGTAGTCCTTAAAGGAGACTTTAGTCATCCAAATAAGAATTTATAAGTCCAATTCCAAGTGGAATTGATGTAAAGCTCAAATTAGGGGCTAAAAGCCTTGCCAAAGTGTAGAGTGAAATGATTAAAGATGTTTATATGGTACAAATGTTCTTCATGATCCAAGGAGTAAGAAAGGTCACAGTAATCATGAGATGGAACAAGAGTTCCTTTTTAAGATAAGTAAGGTTCAAGTTGATTGAGTCTCGGACCTCGCCTTAATTTTCATTCGCTTAATTCTTTCAATGAAGTCTATCAATGTCAAAGTTATTAAAGCTTTTTATCGATGTTACATAGAACATAGAGCATAGATGGATTACAATCGTGACCTTTTTCCCAACCTCTTCACGATGTTACGGGAGCCCAAGACCGACGTCCAAGTCCACTTCAAGGAGTTGCAAACCGCCTTTGATATCCATTGTGAGGCTAATCCGCAATTTGAGTGTCGCAATGATGAGTGCCGAGTTTGGTGCTTATTGCCACCCTTTCCCACAAGAGTCCGTGATGATGTAAGAAGCTACTACCGCTACCATTCACAAAGAAGAACCGGTCGATACGCCTGGTGCTTCCACTACGACCATATTGGGCACAGAATCACACTGCATTGGAAGTTGTTATCATTCAGGTTGCTTCGCTTATGCGATTACATGTGTGCGAGTTAGGGCTTTTTCTACACGAGATGTTATAGTGCCTGCTCCTCCAAACGCGAGACTAACCCCTCCGCATGTTTCCCTCCCCACGACGTGGGTCATCACCGTTAGAGCACGAACCCGCGGAGGAAGAAAGATTCTAATATGGATCCCGTCAAGCATGAAGTTAACCAAGAACCTAAGGGTACTAATGATTATGATTAAGGGGCCTCTCATCATGAGAATCTACTCTGATTAACTCACGTACAGGGTTAACTAGAAGCTAACCACCGCTAAGTTAAATGACCGAAGTGATCTTTGTGGGTGACCGATTCATTGTCTTAAGGTCATCTCTCGTAACTAGTTAAACTATGCTAAATTTATGGGGGCTCCCCATGCCTTTGGTTAAAGGGAGGCATTGGAAATAATTTTGGGACTTTAGAATTTGTTTAGTGTTAAAATGTATTGCGGATATGGTTGAAAAGGGGGTACCCTAAGGGCAAAAGGAAGGGGCATCCTCATATTCTAGGATGTTTACATTGGTATCATATGTTGAAGGTTGTTAATTATCGAGTACTGGTGCTAGCCATTAAGGGCGATAAATTTTACGTTGTTATAGGGTCGAGGGAAAATTAAATGGGAGTTTCCCCCTACTATACGAACATGCTTGTGGATTTTATAGCCAAGTGAGGCGAGGAAGGCCTTATGAGAATGCAATTGGCGACAAACTAAGGACATATACAGAACAAGTTATAAAGTGGTGATGACAATAAATTATGTTGAAAAAGGGTATACTCCGTGGTAACGTTGGAATATGTTTCAGAGATAGGGGAAATTAACTTGAACTACACGGTCCTCAGTCTAACCTGGGAATAACTACGCGCCCAGGCACATGTTCATTCCGCCCCTAGGATAGGAGAAATTGATTTTGGAGGATAGCTATTAACGAACAACCATCATGAGGACCAAATTTCTTATGTACAACGCTTATACTTCAAGTTCATCGCTTAAGTTCAACTTTATTCCCCGCTCTCATTGCACATCCTCCTCATAAAGTTTACCTTCTCATCGCAATATTAAAATCCAAGCTTCGCTTCCTATCCTTGTTTATTCTCAAGAATCTTTATCAAATCCTATCGTTGTTATTAGTTCGGTGTTAAGACATTCAATGACCCGCCTTTGGTGGCTCGTTGCAATCCATGAACAAATTCTTCAGACCATTACCTACTCTCGTCATTGATGACTCATTATGTCTCCAAAGATAAAACTTCATTAGACTCCTATGACCCTTCTTACTCGTTAAGATTTATCTTTCCAGTGATGGTCACGCTCTATCATGAATCAACACTCTTTTCAAAGCTTAATTTCCACAAACGTTGTATTTTGTTTAGGATCAATAGCTAATGCTTCAAGCGTAAAGGCTTAGCATAGGGTGTGGACTCGCCTTGTAATTCATCCATAAATGCGCAAGAACTGAATAAGAAGAGAGCTTTGTCCCTACAACCGTCCACCTTGGAGGAAAGGTAGATAAACTGGCCGATAATTGCGTACAAAATGTTGTAAGGTTGCATAGGATTCCAAAAGGACATAGTATCCGAATGAGATACGCGATTTCAATCACGATTTTGGTGCTAAGACAAATGGTAGTAGCCTCTACCATCTAGAAAGCGATGGCCAGACAGACAGAGTAAACCAAATTGTAAAGATATGCTACGCGCATGCTTTTTTTTTAGTTTCCAAGGAAATCAGGATGAATTTCTCTCGTTCATAGAGTTTTCTTATAGTAGCAGATATTAGTCTACCATTCGAATGGCTCCTTTTGAAGCGCCTTATGACAGGAAAAGTCGCACTCGTGAGGTTAGGATGGAATAATTGAAATCAGAGTCACAGTCCGGAGTTAATCCAGACGATCTCATAAGTTCAAAGTCATCCACCACATGTCAAGATCGACCAAAGTAGACAAAAGAAGGCGAAACCGCTCGAACTTCAAATTGGAAACCGTGTTCCTTTAAAGTGATTCAACTCAAGGAGATTCGAGTTTCAATATCTAGGGAAGTTAAGCCCTTGCTATAGTAAGGTCTTACTCGTGGAGGTGATCAATCCAATGACATATCGCTTAGATGTACCTTTTAATCCAAGGCAAATGCGTGTCGCTTTCACGCTTCTCCAACTCCGAAATATGTATCGGGCTCGACCGCATTCTTGAAGAAGAACAACTATTGAAAAAGAAACGACAAATCGTCTAACAACAATCGATCCAAAAATTATGTAAAACAGAAACAAATTAATTCAATCACAGCAAACTCCCTTAGACGAAGTACTTTTGTCAAATCAAGACACCTAGGAAACCTCTGGGAAACCGAGGAAGACATGAAGGAAAGCTACCCATACTTCTTTTAAGGAATATCGATGCAAGTGAACCAATGAAGTTTCGGACGAAACTTCTTTTAAGGGGGGTGGGATGTAACAACCCACCCCGAAATCATGTTTAATTATCTATTAATCACAGTAAGTATCCAAATCGCGTTATAAATTTTTCGCGTTTACCTTTATTTATTTATTGATTTACTCATTTATTTATTGTTTATCTGTCAAGTCTCGCAAGGTGAGATGGCTAAGGTGCCGAGTTATCGGCTTAAAAATTTTACTTTACATATTCATTCAATGAGTTAAAGTATTTCAGGTCATATGATGTGTGTTATAAATTTATTTACCGAGAAACGGTTAATAATTATCCGCCTCGATTTCTATATATATTTTACCGTCCCAATTTTAATTTATTTAAATTACATTTCCTTTACATAATTTCAAGTGGTAATTTTACTCATTTTATTCTATTTAATCCAATCCTAATCTATTTTAACCAAAGTGTTACCAATTAATTTTATTAAGTACAAACTAATTATTTTTAGTCTAGTACACTTACAATTACTTTATTTTAATTAAAGTTTCAGTTTTAATTAGGCCCCTAAATGTCCTAAGCTAGTTAATTAGGGGGAGTATATAGTGGTAGTATTAGTTAAGGAGGGGTTTAATTTTCAACATTTTATTTCACAAACACCAAGCACTTTCTCTCTCTACCCCTCTCCCTCTCCCTCACTGCTGCCCAGCCGGCCAGCCGCCATTCTGCCGCCCCTGCCTGGCGTTTTCCGGCGGGTCTGCCGGCGCCGTCGGCCCCTACTCCGGCCACCTCTATCTCCTCCCTTCTCTTGTTCAATCTCTCACCTCAAATTCAAGTGGTATAATCTCAAACCCTAATCTAATTCTCTTGTTTCTAATCTGAATTTCTACTTCAAATTTATGTTCTCTTGATGTTTTTTTATCTCCTTTATGTTTATTAAGCATGAATTTAAGTTGTGGTTAAGTTAGGGTTTAAGTTTTAAGTGGATGCATGTATATTGCTAAGTGTTTGTGAGGTTTGATGGTTGAATTCATGGTGGATGATGAGTATATGTTATTGCATGTGAATTTCTTGAGAGATTCTAAGTATATAAGGGCTGAGTTTATGTTTTAATATTATGAATTAAGTGTTATTATGTTTAATTTGGGTGAATTAGTGAGGTTTTGGTGCAAGAGTTCAAGAATATGTCTTTTATGTTGAGTTTATGCTTGATCCATGGATGCATGTGATTTTAAGACCTTTGATGAATTGATTTTCAAGGATTATGTTCTGGAAATATGATGGATTAAGGTTATATGGGATTTGATTGTGTTTTAATATGATTAAGGGTGAAAACCAAGTTAAAAACTGGAATTTTCGGTAAATAAAGGTTCTGTTTCGATTCTGAAATTTACAGTGTGATAAAAGTGGGATTTTTGCCCAAATTTCTACTCCATTTGATAGCTTAAGGTGTTAGCAAACCATAGGCTTTGGAATTTCGAGTTTCCGATTAGTATAGCCCGAGTTACGACCAAAACCGTGAAGGTACAATTTTATATACGAATTCTGGGTCACTGTATTGAGGGCTGTTTTTCGTGCCTTTGGAGATCTCTTTAGTTTTTATGGTAAACATGAAAGTTTTAGGCCATGTTGCAAGCTTTCCAGAAAGGTATGATTCGTAGTCATCCGATGTCGGGAGTTTGAGTTACGAGCCCGGGAAGCAGGGCTGTCCAGAACAACGTTTCTGCCCAATTTAGCTTATGTAAATTAATATCTTTTGGGCCTCAAACCAACCCAATAAGGGGTTCTATGCATAAGTGTGTCATGGTTATAAGTTGTCATTTTGGAGTTATGGGTTAAGGCTAAGAGTACCATTTTGGAGTCTTAAGTGAGTCTTAAGGAGAGCTTCCAAAAGCTAGTAAGTTTGGCAAAGTACCTTTTTCCCCATCTTTCTTTAACATAATGTTCAATGTCTTTGATCTAGCTAAGAATTTCCTTTTAGCTTGATAGCCTCCAAGTCCTAAATCAATCCAACCTTTGGTACTTAAGTCATCGATCCAAGCTTGTTCTTGTCACATTCGGATGTGTACCTCTTACTCCGTTTCGCTATTCATTTGCTATCACATCATCAAACCGTGTGTGGATCCATCATTCTCATTCTAGCTTTCAAGTTATAATTACCCTATTCATCATCAATTCAAGCTAATTGTCCTAAGTTCAAGCCCTTTTATTTGAATCATATTCTACGTCATTATTCTCATGTTTTCCGACCCGGAAATTTCTAAGGTTTTATATGTACTGTTTCTGTCCGGGCCATTTTGGGCCCTTCCTTTCATTTCTAGCCTTTGGGCCAGTTGACAAAGTTAAAGATCATGATTTTCCTATTCGGGATGTACTCTTCTACTGCTTCGATTTTCCTAACTCAAGTTATGCTACAAACTCCATTTTGTTACAACCTAAAATTTTATTTCTAAAATTTTTACATTTATATTACTAAGTTTCGAACTCATGATTCTAATTCGTAACCTTATTCGGTTCTTCACTTTTATGTATGCTTACATTGGTTGACAAAGTTTCAAAGGCCATCTCCAAGCGAGCCGAGCCAAGGTCTTTAGCGCCTTAAGGTACGCAAATTGTCCAGACTTTTATGATCTAAGTCATATACATGGTTCATTCAATTTATGCCATGTCAAGTTTTATGGTTTATGATCTTTATATTTAATAGTGGACCCGCCTTCTATGCTTATATTTACTGATTATGTTTTTAGCACTCGATCGTAGTGCCTTGACTGCGATGTCGCATCGCTTAGCGATCAATCATTCCAAGTTTAGATCAACTTGGGCATACGCGTGTGTGAGGTGCTTGCACCGATCGTAAGGGTTCCACCTACTTTCTATCTTTATTAGTTTATGTTTATGATCATGTCACTCAAGTCCTATTTTAACCCCTTCCCCGTTTTCAAAATGAATTTAAATGCCGGCACTAAAACCGTCCTTCGAACGGTTTACGTGCTGGAGGTTTACGTACTGAGTGTTTCCCCACTCACTTTGCGAATGTATTTCAATGTTTTGTTTTTAGGCGGTCCGAGCTCCCAGGATAACGGCGAGGTTAAGCAGAAGTAAGTCGTCTGTACATGGTAGTTCTCTAAAGGCGATCGATGGTCGGTAATCAAGGTTACTCAAGGGCATCAAAGGCCACTTGGTTGTAGAAAGTCTATATGATATGTTTAATTAAAGGTTGTATAATGTATTTGTACTTTAAGTTTAGCGTTTGAGTTGTATGGAGTTAAGTACAGTTTTTGGTGGATTGTTATATTTTTTGGTATTGTGTTTTTGCCTTGTCCCGAGTGGGGACGGCGGTAATGCCTCGACCTAAGGTGTTCCGCTGCTCTAATCACAGGTTTGGGATTCTAAAGTATAGTCTTAATCTTGTGATTAAGGTTGGGGCGTTACAGGTCTTTCCCTGGCTACCTTCAATCATCCTTTTCATAGAGGGCTTTGGATGCTTGAACTTGAATCATTCCAACTGTAACTTGCCTTCATTGTTGATTCTTCCCTTTTATGTTGATGCTTCCTCAATCATCAATCATCCAACGAATTCTTTCCTTTTGGTCTTGTATTTGATTGCACAATCCTCCTGATTTGTTTTCCTCATGCTTTCCTTATGATTTGTATCTGCAAATAAATCACACAATCGGAATATATCAGAATATATATTATATAATCAGAATATATAATACAAGGAAATTTCCCTTTTCTGGATTTTGGCTTTCATTAAAACCTAAGGTCCTTCGTGGATGCGCAGGTGAAGGACCTTGACCCTATCTTCAACAGTTCTTATTCTGTAGATCGAGTTTTATAAGCATTCTAGTACATTTTTATGAGCATTTTCCACTAGGCTTATGACCATTTCAGTGTTTTTATGAGCATTAATGTACACTTTTATGAGCATTGTTATATCACCATACTTTTGAAATTACGTTTTTATTGTCATTATTAGCATGTTTTGTCTCTATAAAGTTTTATGAGAATTGTAGTGAATATTTATGAATATTTTTTCATGACACTTATGAGCATTACAGTAGTTTCTAACTGTTTATTACATGATTGGTTTATAAGCATCGTTTCAGTGTTTTTTTTAGCATTTTATAATGATGATTTATGAAATAATGAACTTCACTTAAAATTCACATTCATTTCCAAATACAATTAATGAAAAAAGAAAAGAAAATACAATACATTAGCTTGGAAACATCTATATCCCATGTTCCTCCATGTTCACCCCACCTTCAACATTTATTTTGATTAAATATATAAAGCTAAAAAAAAGAGAAGAAGAAAAGATTGGGCTGAAGGGGGAGTGGGTTGGGCGTACAATGTTCTTTGTATGCCCACGCATATAAACGAAGTTATAATTTAATCACCTTCTCAATTTTTGACTCAATAAATTAGATAGTTTTGGATTAGAGATATTATGATTTGCGTGGACTTTTATGACTTTTTTGAAAACTTAAACCCATCTTTGTGGGTTATATTTTAACCCCTTCACTCTATTGGTGAACATTATTTGGGGCAAATATAATCATTCAACTTGCTCGTCGGACATCTGATCCATTCAAAACGCCTAGTATTTGGGGCAATGAGCTGATGTTGCTGAGTTTGATTAAGATTATTTTCTACTGAACCCAGTTGATGTTGTGAGGAAGATGGTTGCATGTTGTTAATGGCCTGGTTCACTCCTTGATTTTCTTCTTGATTGGGCCCATATTCGAGTACAAATACAAGACTACCCCCATTAGGTTGTTCATAACTTTTTGAAACTCCTAATGTATGTCCGTGAGGTACATCTCCCCCTAAGCCCAATATTGGCCTAATCATTTTTGTTTGCTGTTGGCTTATCTACATCATCTTCAAAAAAAAAATTCACTCCAAATAGGTACCATTGGATTTTTGCCTTGGTCTTCAGTGAGTGTCCTATTAAAAAGAAAAATCTCTTCAATGAATTTCACTTCCCTACTTGTAAAGAATTCATGATTCTCAAGATCATATAAAGTCCAATATTTTGTTTCAAGAGGGTATCCGACAAAAATATACTTGCGGCTACGAGGAGCAAATTTACTAGTTTGAGCATAACACAAGCATCCAAACACCTTAATGTGATCATAGTTGGGTTTCACACCAAATATTATCAACTTATACGGAGATTTCCCTTTCAACAGTTTGCTTGGTGTTCGGTTTATTAAGTAAGCCACTACTTTAACACATTCACCCCAAAAATCTATTGGTAGGTTAGCTTGAAAACGCAGAGCTCAAGCAACATTTAAGATATGTCTATGTTTTCTTTCAACTCTAACATTTTGTTGAGGTGTCTCTACACACAGCTAGTTTGGTGCAAAATCCACTTTTTAGCATAAAAGTCTTCCATGGTTCTTGACTTAAACTCTAAATCATTATCACTTCTTATTACTTTAATGCTTCTCCCAAATTGATTTTGCACCATTACTATAAAAAGTTTCAAGTGTCTTGCTGTTTCACTCTTTCCTGTCATCAAACATACCCAATCACGTCCACTAAAAGTCTAAAATCATCCACAATAGAGAAAATAATGTGCATCACATGAGGCAGAAACTCTATATAGACCCCATTTGCCAATGTAAATGACATCAAACAAGCCCTTAGCTTTACTTTCACTAACGATAAACAGGTTCCTAGTGTGTTTTGTCCTATAACAAGTATCATCACTATCTATAGCTAAATTGGTACCTTGTAAAGATTTATCAAGAAGATGCAGTATTTGCTTTGAAGGATGCCATAATCTGCCAATATGGGCGTCATTAACTTTGGTAGCTCCCTGATCGATGGTCGTTGTAGAAGTAGACCCCGTCACACTATTTGCATGTACCAATTAGAATCCCCGTGGTGCGGTCCTGTAGAATACAATAATTTTCATCAAATGTGATTATGCAATTATATTTCAAGCCTTACATGAACGATAAACAAAGACGAGATTGGAATTCAAAGAGGGAACTAAATGTGTTCTATGCAACTATAATTTGTCTGTCAAAGAAATTATTCCTTACTTGTCGGCAACTGTTTTCGCACCATTGGGTAAATCAACTACCACAGGCTGAATACTCTCAATATCTCTTAATATTGTTCTATCTCCAGTCATGAGCAGAAGCGCCACTATCAATCAACCATTGAGGTTTCGAATATTTTGTCTATCTTTCATTGTTCATTGAAGAGAAGTTGTTGCTTATTACAGGTATTGTATCTTGCCGATAATGATTTTGGCCATAACCTCTCCTTCAATCTGACTCTTACGCCATGAAGAAAAATAATTAGAAGAAAAAGACACTGGAGGAAATAAATTTTTTTTCTCCGATTTCTTATTCTTCAAAAGATATGAAAAATACCATATTTATACATTGACAGTGAGCGTTAATATGCTAAAGAGAAAGAATCCTAGTAAAACACATTCAAGGACTTAGACTCCTATCACAATTAGGAAAAGACTCTTAACATAAACACAAAAGGGCTCTAATAATTAAGTAATGTGATCCCTTTCTATACACGATAAAACAGAGTAAAAATGAGGGAATATAATAGTGGAAATGGATTTGGAAATGCATTAGAAAAGTGTAAAATAATTTCCTAAAAATATGCATAAATAAAAGATAGGAAAAATTACTCTCTGGTGTTGAACACACAAAGGATTTTCATTGAGATATATTTCTTACGATAAAGTGATACCATCAATCAAACCACATTTGACCAAGAAAATATTTATAGTTCGGTTCTTTGTCTATCCAATAGGTTATCATTGCCTAGATATACTGTAAATGTCAGCTGTTTAAGTTTTATTTGTTACATTTTTTTAATTTTGTGAATTAAGTGTGTTAGCTTAGCATTTATTCAAGTTAACTCAAAACTTACTGGGCTTACCACCCTCACTTCCAGGATTAATCATTACCAACACCTTAACTACATGTCTCATATGATTTTAACCTAGTTGAGATCCGTTTGTTAACATATACTCAAATTTCTCTCTCTCATACCCTGTGTTGATAACTAACATTTGAATGTTGGTGTTCATGGCATGTTAACCCAACATTTGTTCAGGTTAATCCAGAACTTACCGGGTTTACCATTCTCACTTCCTGGGTTAATATGCCATTAGATGTAGCGTTTTGGATTATTTTCCAAAAATATTTATTCAACTTAAATATCTGATTTGACATCCTTTCAAATCACACCTGACATTTGACTAAGTTAGATCAAACTTTAAAAATAATTCTAAATTGTTTTTCTTGGTCAAAAGTATTTGATTGATGACAACACCTTATTGTAAGAAAAACATATCAATAAAAAGTTCTTTTTTTGGCCAACACTAAAGAGTAATTTTTTCTAAAAGATATCCACTACTTATGCAAATAAAAGCAACCAAGTTTGACATAATTGGGATAAAAAAAAAAGGTTTGATATAATTAAACCTATTAATTTTAATTTAGACTATTTAGTAACACTAAAACTAATCAATAAACTTAATTGTTATAAGTATATATCTCATCATGTCAACCTTTTCCAAAACTGAAAAATGACGATTTCTGAAACACCTTTTTAGAACATAGGCCCTGTTCTTTTATGCAGTATTTTGCGGAATGGTGTGGTGAGGTGTGGTGGAATTGTGGTGGGGTGTGGTGAAATTGTGGTAGGTTATTGGAATGTGGGGTAGGTGAGGGGGAATGTAAAAAGTAGAGGAGAAAAGTGAGGAAAGAGAAAAGTGAGGAGAGAGAAAAGTAATGATTTGCGGTAAAATGTGATGGGTTGTGGCAAATTGCGGTAGGCTGTAGCACCGCAATTTGCCAACCGCAGAAAAGAACAAGGCCATAATTGGTATAAGTATATATCTCATCATGTCAACCTTTTCCAAAACTGAAAAATGACGATTTCTGAAACACCTTTTTCGAACTGTGTGTGTTCTTGAAAAGAACATTTTTTAATAGTATTTTTCTAAGTTGCCTGTAGACATCATTCAAAGACAAACTTAAGTGGAGAAGTTCTAATTAGCATACTAATCAGAATTCAAAAAATTATAGGTATTATTTACAATTTAATTTTAATATATCTACCTTTGTTGCTAATTATACCCGTAAATGTATTAATAACCTTATGTTTGTTAGAGTAATTATTGAAAAACTACAACATGTTATTATTATTATTATTATTATTATTATTATTATTATTATTATTATATCTAGGCTCACTAATGTGTTACTTGTTAAAAGAGATTCATCAATATTTATTAATAATAAAATTCATCATAAATTGCCCCCGAAAAAATTTATCATAAGTACTTCATCAAAATCTATAAAATTCGTCGATATTTTTAAAATTTATCAAATTTTTTAACATATTCATGATGTGAAGAATATGCCTATTTTAATACATGTGTTGAACGTAGATCCACTAGCGTGTATGATATAATTTACGGAATTGAGCCTACTTAGACTTAACTCGGCCTGGTTATGTGCCGAGTTTGAGCCTGAGCCTTCTAAAGTTATCTCACAAGGCGTACTCGTTGGCTTTAACGTACATAACTCATTTCCACCCGGTATAACTGAATTAGTATGAAACTATCAACACACAAACAATCATCGATCCAGGGCACAAAATCAAATTTAATTCTTCATCCACTGTCCGCACAGAATGGTCAATGGGCATTTGATAATTGTTGCTTCACGAACTATCATTCTTATGACCTCGTATAAACTAATAACGACCTTAATTTGTTTATTCCAAATCGCATAAACTATAATATTATAAATTAGTTTTAGCTGGCCAGTTTGGTCATGCTTATCTGGCTGACCGCAACATGCATGATTAAGGTCACTAATTCATGAAAATGATATTATATAACAAAATTAAGCAGTTGACTTTGGATTATTCTTCTACAATATCTTAATCATCATTCTCTATGTGCTTGGTTTCATGTATAATCAACGTCCCTATATTTAACTCTACTCCTACGTTAATATTCTGCAATTAGTTCGATCACCATATCACACCACCAACAAATTAACTAGAAATATGGCAACATTGTTTCTCTCAAACATAATTGTTGTCCTTGTGGTTTCAAGTTTTCTTTGTGCAAATGCCCAAGTGAACTACTTGAACCAATCTTGTTACGAAGAGGAAGGCACATACGATATCCTAAATGCTTCGGATTTCCCATCCAACACAAAAGCAGCCCTTAGTGAGCTTGCGTCCTTAGCATCATCTTCCTACTTCAACACCAACACCACCGGCTCAGGTCCAAGCAAAGTCTACGCCCTTTTCCAATGTCGTTACGATGTCACCCCTGAAGTATGCCAGGAATGTGTTACAGAAGCAGCACTGAAACAGCTATTCTGCTTTGTCAACGTTGAAGCAACCATATTTTACGAGGAGTGCATCGTGCATTACGCAAACCATTCAATCTTTGCCCGAAGAGCAGATCTACCAAGGTTGTCCGTGTATAGCCTTCGCAAAGTGACTGATATAAGCCAGTTTAATAAAGCTTTGTCAACCACCATTGCTGGCCTCATAAGTGATGTGGTATCAGGGTTTTCGAGCTCGTTGAGATATTTTGCAACGACGAAAGCGGACTACAAATCGGACACGATTTCAGCTATGGGTCAATGCAACCCTGACATTAGCGCCTCTGATTGTAGAGGATGCCTGCAAAATGCTATCGGTAACTTCACGCTCAACTACACAGGCGCAGGTATTGGGAAGATGTATAGTCCTACTTGCATGTTGACATACACACTGTCGTCATTTGATGATACAGTGCCAGACTCTCCCCCCTTCAACTTCCCTTCTCCAGGTATGATTTATGAAGCCCAACCACTAAATTTTGCAATGAGCACTTCCTTTTATAGAGTGATGGTAGATTAAAGTACTTAATTAGTTACTTCATCTTTGAAGGCTAATAAAAGCAAAAAATAAAGTTCCTATGTTTGAAAATTTTGGGTTTGATGTCTTGTACTTGTTAGGAATATGAGTATAGCATCAGCTATTAGATAGTTGTTTTAAATCTCTCATGTATCCACGTCATTCTCAGATATCCACATTAATTGAAAGCTTGAAGAAAATTATCAACGCTAGCTCCTTCATTTAATAAGTTTTCTATCCTTTTTTTTTTATCTTGATATTTATCATTCACTACTACAATTACCGTGTTTTGGTTGCGCTTTTTTAGCGACACATTGAAAGCGTCGAGAGCAATGCAACATTTCCCGCCACTTTCTCCCGACGCTTTTTTGTGTCACGGAACCTAGTCGCATAAAAAAGCGTCGAGATATGGTATTTTTACATTTCCATGCCAATTGGTGTAGATTAAAAGGATATTTTATAAGTTTAAACATAAAAGTTAAGTATATGTAAATGTATTTCCAATATTTATGATTATGCTTACTATATATGTAATTTATATCATATTATAGTTTCTTAGTACTTAATTATAATCTGTCTTCCATGTAGATAATAATGTGCCAGAGACTCCACCATTTAACTTTCCTTCACCAGGTATAATCCCATGATGTCAAACTACGTATTATCTTCTTTCAGTCTCACCTATCTACCATTGGTAGTGATAGGTGTCTTATATATCCTAATATAATTTTATATGTCTTATTGTTCCACAAATTAATGTCGCTTATGATTTGTAATACTATGTTTTGATAGTTGTGTAGTATTAATTGTCAGTTATAAGATGCTTAGAATGTATTTGCTATACCAATAATTATACAAATTAAGGACACCTTAATTAATTGTATCAACCCCTTTTATTAGACATATTTAAAACAATTTTTTTATAAATTTAAATTAATAGTTGGAAATTTTATTTTTGACAGTGTTTATGTGATATTATAGTTCTAAGTAGAAGTTAACCAATCATATTATTCTTTTTCAATCTAATATGTAAATATATAATTTTTACATTAAGGCAAAACAATTAAAAGTTGTCCTCTCTCGAAACTCATGTTTTGATCTATCATTTTCCTTTGGGACTAAAATTAACAATATTTTCTTCAATTTCTCCCTTTTTTCCCCTTAAACTCTTTTCTATGTATTTTAATAAGATTGTTCAATCTATTAATATCTTATCTGTAACTTTGAATGGTATACTACAAAAACAACAACACCATCACCACCAGTCACAATTCTCAGTGTACTATCGCTAATGCGAGATTTAGAGGATTCAGATATAGACAATCTTTTTCATGATATCTACAAAGTTATAAAGGATATTTTTGTAAATTTTGATGTTATGGTTAACACACGAAGAATATTAGTCACTTCTTGACTGTGAAGGTTGCTAGAATTATTTGTGTGTATCTCAAAAATGAACATGCTAAAATCTCTTGATTCTTTTTTTTCAAAATATAATTTTAAAATTCCTTTATTCTTATTTTTCCTCATTTTGTGTATTTATATATTTGTCTCTTCGGTTAGGTTTAGTTTGATCTTGATCATCATCTTTCTCCCTTTTATGTAGGTGGTAATGTGCCCGGTTCTCCATATCGTTTCCGTTCAGGTATTTTATTGAAGCTAATACCAGATATCTCTTCGTTTACGCATGTATTATAAGTTGTATTATATGTTGAAGTTAAACCTTTGAGGCTTTAAGAATCAACAGGTATTCTCTCCAAAAAAAATAATAATAATCAAGGGGTAATTTTGATCCCTTTAGTTTGTTTACTCCACTTATTTATTTTCTTTTTATCTTCTTATCTTTCATGCAAGATATAGGCCCAATACTCCACTGAATGTCCCAAGAAGTAAGACCTGATCATCATAATTATTAATGTTGTTATTATTAGGGGAAGAAGTAGAAGAAATGTTTTGCTACACTAACCTTCATCTTGTTGTCCCAATAACCAAATCAAACTATACACCAACCTTGGGTAACCTAGAACAAAACTATAAAAGTGAGTACTGGTTGCTTGGGTTTAGGTTCTTTTTTAAGGTCTTTGTCTCCGTGCCGACTAGAAGGTTAAGTAGGTTATAGTGCAAACGTTTTGATCATAATCCCATGTTATTTCTTGCAGATGCACATGCAGCTCGAAGCTCAGTGCTTGGTACGATAATGGCTAGTGTATTCACAATGATACTACCAATGGCTCTACGCATGTAACATACATAGATATTAACCTCATCGAATGGAAGTGCATGTTTGTGATTCTGTCCTCAAATGGAGATTGTTTGTTAAATGTTGTAACACAACGTCCTTTTTTGTTGTTGTTCAAAGAAGTGCTGCTATAAGCCATGTGTAAATTTAGGAATTTTCATTGAATAAATGCTTCTATATTGAAGTCTTTACAATTATGAATCGTATTATTTTTCTTTAATATATCTTCCCATTAATGTTTCCTTAATTTCAAAAGAACTAGCTTGGCCAGTACGTGTTTCGCATGCGTTAGCCCGACAATTATAATTGTTTATTGGATGTACGTTAAATAGATCATACCTTTCAACTAGATAAAAAGTACATGTGTTGATTTGGTAGTCATAACTGTTGATTACTTACACAATATTTTGCTCGATGTTCTTGAAATAAAAAGAAACATTGGGGTTGATAGGATTGAAGAACACTCGAAGCAACAACAAAAACTGAAAAGATAATAGTAGAAAAGAAATCGAAAATTGACGCCAGATATTTAATGTGGAAAACCCCAAAGAGGGAAAAAACCACGGAATCGATGCGCACAAGAATATGAGGATTACAGATACAACTATTGTATTTCTCTCAATCTCACTTGATACTTTCGGAGGAGAAACTTATCCCAATATATACCCAACGGTACAAGGAAAAACCCAAGTTACATTAATAATAACCTAATTAGAAGCCGCCGCATAAAGGAAAAACATGGGCCTTGTAGATGCGGGCAGCGGCCTAAGAAACGCGACCAAGAAAAGGGTAGAAGCGAGGAGCACCTTCAGAGTCGCGGGTCGCGACATTCCTTTTCTAGCTACTGGACGAAGCGCACCTGACGTCCCCCTGGGCGCGGGTAGCGCCTCTGTCTTCGACTCGGAATTCTCTAGACACTGGCAGTGTTAAAATGGCACAGGTGACGCCTCACTCTTCCTCCTTTTGTCTCAGACGCGCCCAGCGTCCCTCTTGGCGCGGGTAGCGCCTCACACCGCTTCTCCTCGTCTTTCCTGTTTTTGGTCTCCACACAACAATCTCCTACTTGGAGACCCAAAACCTCCAACATGCTCAACTTTATCCACAAGTTCCCCCTAGTGCAACGACCGGCCACTTTATTAGTCAGAGAGGCCTACTGAGGTCATACAGGGCCTCAATTTCCCAACATCCACCAGCTTATTTTTTATCATGTATACACACTTCTTCAACAAGGCTTTCTTCCCTGCAGGCAACCTGATTAGCTCCCAAGTTCTGTTTTTCTTAAGTGAAGTAATTTCATCAACCATCGCATGCTCCCACTTGAACCGAGCCTCAACCTGCACAACCTTAGTATAGGACTTTGGCCCACGAGCATCTGTCAATAATAAGTAATGCAAAGATGGAGAATATCTTTCAGGTGCATTACCTCTGGTAGCCCTCATGGATCTCCTCAAGGTGGATGGTGGAGTGTTCTCATCATCACTAGAGCTTTCACCTAGCTCCTGTAGTTCAGGCCCTTCAGCAGCCTGATCTGAAGTTTGGTCTGGAGCCTAATCTCCAACCTGTGAAGTTGCATGTGGTTCCTCTGTTTCCCATATTTTCTTCTTAGGCACACCAAGCCTGATAGAAAACTTGATTGTCTTAGCTCCCACTAACTTCTTCTCTCCCGAGTCACTCGATGCCTACTAGTCTTTATACAACACATTCTCATTAAATACTACATCACAATGTCTCAACATTCTTTTACCATCCCTCAACTTGTATCCAAAAGAGCCAGTGTCATAACCAACAAAATAACACTCCTTGGACATCAAGTCTAGCTTATCACACTTGTTAGGATCAACCATCACATAAGCAGGACAACCAAATATACAAAGAAAGAAATAATCAACTTTCTTACCACTCCATACCTCCTCAAGTACCTTCATATCTAATGGAACTGATGGACTCTTGTTGATTAGATATGTTGTTGTGTTCACTGCTCCTGCCCACAAGTACTTGAGCAACCCAACATGAATCCCCATGCTCCTTGCACTCTCGGTCAGAGTCCTGTTCATCCTCTCTGGTATCCCATTCTGCCTTGGTGTCCCAAGAATAGTTCTCAATAATCTAATGTCATTCTGTTCGTAGTATTTCACGAACTCCTTTCCATACTCCCCTCCATTGGCCGTCCTCAAACACTTAAGTTTTAGTGACATAATATCGAACACATCATACTTATTTTCAGAAAATTAACCCATACCTTCTGACTGTGATCATCAATGAAGGTGACATAATATTGAGCGCCACTCATGGAGTTGACTGGCGTAGGCCCCTGATAGGCCGCAAGTGCACGGGTGAAATTGTAGCATAAATCAAGGTCGTTCCCACAGGGACTTTTCCTTTCAACGCACTGAACTAGCCTCCTAATTGATCGCTAAGTCGATCCGTTTTTTGTTTGAAATAACTAATTCTAAATCTAATCACAATCAAGAACTAAACAAAAGGTTATTCACACAAACTTTTCGAATTTAATCAAGGTAAAAAGGCGTTCAGGAGATGAAACCTAAGTCAAATAACGAATCAACGATGTGGATTGAAGTCTCATTTCATTAATTTGCACAATCAAGGTTCGATAATCGCATAGAATACTTCGCAATGAGATTTTGCCACTAGAGCGAATTGCCAAGACTAACCAAGCACCTACTTTCGTGGTTATTTCGATTTAGTCAAGGTTAAAGATCTAATTATCTCAAGAACCCTAGTTAAAACTTCTATGTCTAGATAATTTTAACTAGTTCAATCTAGGTTTTCGGGTAATCAAACTTCTCCTTTCGGTACTTCATCCAACAACCTACTAACATGCAGTTGGTGATCAAGCAAAAGCAATAACAATTCAATTCAAAGACCAAATAGATTGAAACAAACTAAATTCATGATAATTCAATCCAACAAAGTCAATTCATCAAGCAACTTCAAAGGTTCATCCCCTAAACTAAAAGAACTACTCACAATTCATGTTTAAAACTACAAAGCAATTGAAATCTAGTCTAGAAAGCATATGAAAATCTATGAGAGATTGAGAAATAAACTCAAGTGAAGAACAAACTTGCTAGGAATCAACAATGGAGGACTTTTGCTCCTCCACTTCAAAGTATATTCGAGTTGCTCTTCAATCTTCAATCTTCTCTCAATCTTCAATGATGGAATGGAATATGGATGATGAATGATATGATTAGGGCATGAAAATGGATGATGGTGGATGATTCTCCTTCTCCTCGGCCGAAAATCAGCATAATATAGGCAAATATCAACTCAAAACCGCCGAAAATGAAAAGACAAGAGAGACACGGACCGTGCCAGGGTAGGCACGGACCGTGCCCCATGTGACACGGACCGTGCTCCCTGTGACACGGACCGTGTCAACTTTCTTCTTGACTTTTCTCACTCTCTGGTCATAGACACGACCCGTGCTCTTCCTGGGGGCACCCGTGTCACTGCTTTTTCGAGCCTAGGAGTACTTTGGGCCGTTGTTTGGGCCTTGGGTGATCCAACACCTCACTTCTTGGTCCTTTAAGCTCATAACTTGGATCTACACTTGCTTTTTGGGCTCGGTTTACATCGATTCTTCACAAATTCCCTACAAAACTCACCAAACTCCAAACCAAGTGTAATATGGGAAATTCGGGTATAAAATAACATAATCAAATCAAATATTCCCCAAATTCTCATCAAAACAACCAAGTATTCATATATACAAGCAGCACTTATCAAAATCCCCCATGCTTAGTCCTTGCTTGTCCCTAAGCAAGTCCAAACTCAAAAGAAAAGGCAATGAAAGAAAATGAAAGAAAATAGAAGAAAACGGGACAAAATGACTCAAAGAACTCAAAGCAAAAGTAAAAAGACTCAAAAGTAAAAATTAACCAAAAACGAAACTTTTTTATTTAAATACAAATCTGCAGGATGGCAATGATAGAACATTCAATCAACCCAATCTAATCTAAAGTACAACCCAAGAGTGAAAAAGAAGCCAATTTACACAAGTAAATGAAGACAAATTATTCAAGAATGGTACTCATCAAGTTCAACCAATCACCCTTAATCACCGAATGAGATAAGAAGGCACATGTTAAGCATGAAACTAGGTATGAATGGAGAGCAAACTCACTTTCTTGGGAATGTGGAAACACTCCTCTCATGTGTTTAAATATATAAAAAAATCATTGAAAGTTCGCTCAAACACTCAAACCAAAGTCACAACCAACCACGTACTTGCTAAGAATCTCAACTCTCCACCGCAATTTGCAAAGCAACAATGACAATCAAGAGGACTTTCAAGGGTTGTAACGGGGCTAGGGTTAAGGGTAAGGAGTGGATAATATTTGGGAATCGTGGAGCTAAAAGCCAAAGCTTGAAATTATTTCGCATCAATTCGACATACATACACTCTCACCACTTAAAATCAATCCAATTCAACCCCACAAACAATTGGAAACTTGCCTCAAAACAAAAGAAACACAACGTGAAACACCTTATTCTCTTTTTCTTCTTTTTTCCGGAATTCTCCGATTTTTTTCTTTTTCGCTTTTTTCTGTTTTTTTTCTTCTGATTTTTCTTCTTTTTTTTTCTTTTTCTCTTTTTTTCTTTGAATAAAACACACACAAAAACAAACAAACAAACTCACACTTATAAACAACTCACTAGGCAAGTTCCAACTCTACCCAACAACTTCAATGTACATGATTTGGGGGATCAAATCAATATTTACAACTCAAACCAATCCCCATCACAAACCAAACCACCAAAGTAACCAACATCAACCCAACTTCAAACTCAAAACATTTCAAGCAATGGCTTAAGGGTAGGAAATATATAATCGGCCAAGGCTTATAACATGGGTTCAAGAAAAGAAATGGTCAAGGCAAGAAAGGGGCTAACTACGGATTTTCTGATATAATCGGGTGGTCAAGGCTTGCGGGTTCAATTCCTAATGCCTCTATCATCTTGTCAATGTACAACGCATAGCAATTTCAAGGAGATGCAAAGCAAATGAAGGAGGATGCCACAATGGTGAGTCACTCATGGAAATAAGACTAATAAAAATGATTAGTCTTTTCTTTTAGGCTTATGTGGACTCACGGGTAGCGCTCAACAATCATTACCTAGTTTAAAAAGATATGCATATGCACAACTCACTCTTACAATAGAAACAAAGGCAATCGGTCTTACTATCCTAGCACAATTCTCACAACAATTAGCTTCACAACTCGAGTCAATACACAGTCTTTCACTAACGGCCTATACAGGATCAAATCAAGTCAAAAGAAAACTATCACGCCAAATCCTACATCAAACAATCAAGTCAAAAAAAAAACTACAAGTAAATCTAGAAAACAAAAGAAATAAAATCAAAACAAAAGAAAAAGACTCAAAACAAGTTAAAAATCAAAAATAAAAACGACTCAAAACACACATATCCACAAAAAGTTTACACAAATCCCCCCATGCTTGAACCGAGCATTGTCCGCAATGCAAAACATCACTCGAGAAGCAAAGGAAGAAAGCACAAAAAGGTCACAAAGAGGGAATCAAGGAGGTGGAGGAGGGGGTGGGTTGCATGTATGGTTAAGCTGCCAATCACGAACGGATCGCATCAAGGCAAGCATCTCATCTTGACTGCGCTCAATCCTACCCTGAGACTCTCGAAGGGCTTGAAACTCAAGCTCACAATAAATTTGGAGGTCGTTTAGCCTCTCTTCAAGGGTAGGCTCACCATCACCCTCATCACTTTGCGCATCACTACTACTGTCACCACTCTCTCCATCCTCGCGGATGGCTAGTGGAGCCTCGAAATCGGGCTGGTTTGGATCCATGGGAGGGAGAAAGAGGATGTTATGGATATGTTGGATGGACACATGATCATGGGGAAGCCGCATCTTCTCATTGTTAGGGTACCGCCACAAAACAGCAGCCCCATCCAATGTACACATTTTCATAGAACAGAAGGTCTTAGCATCCAGAAACAAAGGTCCACCAACTAAATCTCGCTGATGGCGAGCAGGGTCCCAACCAAAACGTCTTGCTAATACAGTTAGGAGACCCCCCATAACAATATCCCCCTTCCCCAAGCTAGCATGTCGCTCTAAGTGAAGAGCAAAGAGGGCAGCGGGGTTAACATCAGGCTGGGCATAATACATCCCCCATATCACAAAAAATTCAGCTTTAGATGCAACATTCATGCTATCACCACGCCCAAACATACCACAGGATAGAATCCGCTGAACTACCCGAAAAGTCGGATTGCGGATGGCAGTACATTTAGACTTGCGAGGGTTATAATCCGGCCTAGTAGTAAGGAACTGCCAAAAGGCTTTGGGGTTCCAAACATCATCATCAGGCATCTCTCGCCTCCCATGATCAGTTATGACAGGCAGCTGAAAAATCTCAGCAAATTCAGGTAAAGTGAGGGAATGGGTCTCCTCATCGATGTTAAAGCTAATCAAACCCTCCCTAGTGGTCAAATCTACTTCGAAGGTGCTAAGCACCTCCAAGGTCAGATTGCGAAAGGTAGGTTCTCTCATCCGGGCAAAACGCAACAAGCCACATCGATTTAATAACCATTCAACATCAGGTAACAGACCAGTCGCAGCCAAAAAGGGTTCATGCATAAATCTAGTTGCTACAACGTTCCGCTTGCTTAAAGCAAGGTAACGGTCATACATTTCACCTTCAAGGTTGAATGGATTGTTACCTCGATTAGGTCGAGACGAGCGCGCACCTTTTTCCTTCCCTTTTCCACCATCGGCCTTCCGCCTCTTAGAAGACGGCTCCTCTTGAACTGGACCTTTACCCCTAGCCATCCTTCGATAACAAAGGGGTACACATTGTTAGTTATTTACAAAAGTGCAAAAGACTCAAAAAGGATGTAGTTAGTTTGTACGAACCATCATTGACTCAAAAACGAAACAAAGAAATACGAAACGTAGACTCCTTAGACAAAAATCTAACAAAGAGGTAGGCTAAAACAATATGTACATCCTAGCAAACCAAACAAACCAAACTCAAAATCAACACTACTTAAAAACACTACTATGGTGGAGAACCAACTATATACAACTCACCACCATGACTAAACTAAGCTAAAACTAAGCAAGAAACAAGTTAACTATACACACAGACTAAATTACTACCACCAAAACTCAATGTATATACATCCAACCAAGTATACATACTAATGCTTGAGACCAACCACACCAAATTCACAACCAAACCAAACCCAAAGCATAGCAATCGGCTCTTCAAACAATTCAACCAAGACAAGGGAAATCAAAGTTGAACAATTGAAACAAAATTAGAAATAGGGTTAGAATTAACCTCAAGAATTGAAGAGGGCATCAACCAAATCAAGTCAAACCAATTAAACACTAGAAACCCTAAATTCAAAAACCAACACAATACATCTCAAAAATCAGCAAATTAAGCAAAGAAAACTAAAAATGAACAAGAATCAAACCTTGGACAAGAGAAATTGAGAAGAAAAAAATGGAGAAGTGGAGTTGGGATGAATTAGGGTTTGGGCGGAAATATGGCTGTGGCGTGCTGCTGGGCGAGCGAGAGGTAGGCGTGCTGTGCGTGCGTTGGTGTGCGAGTGCTGGTGTGTGGCTGGGCGAGCGAGTGATGGTGAGCGAAGGCGTGTGAGTGGGGCGAGCGAGAGCGCTGTGGCGAGCACAGGTCGGGCGAATGTGAGGTTGAAGGAGAAGAAAGACCAGGCGCACGGACCGAATCAAGTAAAGAAAACAGGGAAAAATTTTTACGATGAGGGCACGGACCGTGCCAGGGTAGGCACGGACCGTGCCCCTTTACCTGGCAAAAATTCTGAGTCTCTGGAGGGGCGCACGGACCGTGCCAGCCGAGGCACTACCCGTGCCTCCTCCCTTTCACCTTGTAGGTCTTGAGTTCGAATCCCACAACTTTCCCAACTCTCAATTATGCATTTTTTGCTTGAATTTCTCTCATTTTTCAATCCATCCTTCTCCACACAAATTCTTTTCACTCTTTTATTTTTCAACTCTCTCACTTTTATTTTTTCCACTCACTCTCAAACTCTTTTTATTATGTTTTTTTTTCTTCTTTTCTCTTTTCTCTCAGATTTTTTTTTTCTTTTTTTTAAAACTAATACCTCGAAAAGGCCAAAAATAAAATAGAAACCCTAGAAAAATCCTAGAAAAAAAAACAAAATTAAAAAGAGAGAAATGTCTAATAACCCTAGAAAAATCAAAATAAATAAAGAAAAATCCTAAAAGTTCTAGAAAAATAGAGTGAACTCTAGAAAAATCAAAATTAAAAAAATTGAGGATAAAGTTTTAGAAAATCCTAAAAAATGAAAATAAAATCTAAAAAGCTTGGGTTGCCTCCCAAGAAGCGCTTATTTAACGTCCTAAGCTTGACCAAGTACCTCTCAAACCGCACCGGGAGCGGTGAGGTTGAAATGTTGGCGATCTTCAAGAGGTTGACCAACCAAGTAGGGCTTAAGTCTATGCCCATTAACCGTGAATGGCTCGGAATCGTCCCCACAAATCTCAATCGCACCATGGGGAAAAACCTTCAAAACCCGGAAGGGACCCGACCATCGGGACTTAAGCTTGCCCGGAAAGAATTTCAACCTTGAGTTGAACAACAACACTTGGTCTCCTTCTTCAAATCTCTTCTTGAAAATATGCTTGTCATGCCATCTCTTAGTCCTTTCCTTGTACAACTTGGCACTATCATAAGCCTCCAACCTCAATTCATCAAGTTCTTGAAGTTGTAACATCCTCTTTTCTCCAACCTTGGCAAGATCGAAGTTATGAGTTTGAACGGCCCAAAAAGCTTTGTGTTCCAACTCAACCGACAAATGACATGCTTTTCCATAAACTAACCGGTACGGAGTGGTTCCCAATGGGGTCTTGTATGCGGTCCGGTAAGCCCACAATGCATCATCTAGCTTAAGAGACCAATCCTTCCTTGAACGGTTGACCGTCTTCTCCAAAATGCTCTTGATTTCTCGATTAGAAAGCTCCACTTGGCCACTAGTTTGGGGATGATATGGTGTAGCAACTCGATGTGTGACCCCATACTTGGCTAGAAGAGCATCAAGAGGCCGATTGCAAAAATGAGTGTCATTGTCACTCAATAAGGCCCTGGGAGTTTCAAATCTTGCAAAGATCTTCTTGAGGAACTTAATCACCACCTTGGAGTCATTGGTGGGTGTTGCAATTGCCTCAACCCACTTCGAAACATAATCGACCGCCACCAAGATGTAGAGGTTGTTGTGAGAAGGAGGGAAGGGACCCATGAAGTCTATCCCCCACACATCAAAGAGTTCCACCTCTAAAATGTAATGTTGGGGCATCTCATTCCTCTTGGAAATACTCCCGGTTCTTTGGCACTTGTCACATGAGAGCACAAAACTTCTCACATCCTTGGAGAGTGTAGGCCAATAGAACCCGGCTTGGAGCACCTTCGCAACGGTCTTGTCGGTGCTAAAATGACCACCACAAGTGGTGGCATGACAATGGTTGAGCACACTTTGAATTTCATCTTCCGGCAAGCATCTTCTATACACTCCATCCCCACAAAGCTTGTAATGTAGAGGCTCCTCCCAAACATATCTCCTCAACTCGGAAAGAAACCTCTTCTTTTGTTGCCATGACATCTCCGGGGGAAGTACACCACTAACGAGGAAGTTCACTATATCCGCATACCAAGGGGTAACTTGATGAGCAAGAACAAAGAGTTGTTCATGTGGAAATGAATCATCAATGGGAATATCATCGTCACTTTGAGCCTCAAGTTGCAACCTCGAAAGATGATCGGCCACCACATTTTGCAATCCCAGTTTGTCTCGGATTTCGAGGTCAAACTCTTGGAGTAAGAGGACCCATCGAATGAGGCGAGGCTTAGAGTCCGCCTTAATCAAGAGGTGCCGTAGAGCAGCATGATCCGTGAAGACAATCACCTTGGAATTGATCAAATAGGAGCGGAATTTGTCCAAAGCGAAGACAACCGCTAAGAACTCTTTCTCGGTGGTGGCATAATTAACTTGAGCTCCATCCAACGTCTTGCTTGCATAGTAAATCACATAGGGCTTGTTGTCCTTCCTTTGTCCCAAAACAGCCCCCACCGCATGATCGCTTGCGTCGCACATCACTTCAAAGGGCAAATCCCAATCCAGTGCTTGTACGATGGGAGCGGTGACCAAAGCTTCCTTCAACCTGAGAAAAGCACTCAAACACTCTTCATTAAAGTCAAAGGGCACATCCTTGATGAGCAATTGGGTGAGAGGTTTTGCAATCTTTGAAAAATCTTTTATGAACCGCCGGTAAAAACCAACATGTCCAAGGAAACTCCTCACACCCTTTACAGAATTCGGCGGCGGTAATTTTTCAATCACCTCCACCTTTGCTCTATCAACTTCAATGCCCTTAGATGAAACAACATGCCCAAGAACTACCCCCTCTTGCACCATAAAATGGCACTTTTCCCAATTCAATACCAAGTTAACTTCTTCACATCGATTTAGCACCTTTTTCAAATTATTTAAACAATGTTCAAATGAGGTGCCATAAACTGAAAAATCATCCATAAAAACCTCCATTATGTCCTCGATAAATTGGGAGAATATAGCCATCATGCATCTTTGAAAAGTGGCGGGTGCATTACACAACCCGAATGACATTCTCCGATATGCAAAAGTTCCATAAGGACAAGTAAAAGTGGTTTTCTCTTGGTCTTTTGGGTGAATCGGGATTTGGAAAAACCCGGAATAGCCGTCTAGATAGCAAAAGTGGGAATTCTTGGCAAGTCTCTCTAGCATTTGGTCGACAAAAGGAAGAGGAAAGTGGTCTTTCCGGGTGGCTTTGTTCAATTTCCTATAGTCAATGCACATTCGCCAACCCGTTACAGTTCTAGTGGGGATCAATTCATTTTTATCATTTTTCACAACAGTCATTCCCCCCTTTTTAGGTACAACATGGACCGGGCTTACCCACTCACTATCGGAGATAGGGTAGATAATACCAGCCTTCAAAAGTTTCAAAACCTCTTTTTTCACGACTTCTTTCATGGCGGGGTTAAGCCTCCTTTGATGCTCAATGGATGGCTTATGGTTTTCCTCCATGAGGATGCGATGCATGCAAAACGAAGGGTGAATTCCCTTTAGGTCATCAAGAGTGTATCCTATAGCATTGCGATGCAATCTTAAAACTTCCAACAAAGCAGAATTTTCAGATTTGTTTAAGTTTGCATTCACAATGACAGGATATGTAGAATTAGGACCTAGAAACTCATACCTCAAAGAAGATGGAAGAGGCTTCAATTCCACTTCCGGAGCCTTTTTCACAGCATGTGTAGGCTCTTCTTCCTCTTCCAACTTCTCAATCTTGGCAAACCCCGGTGGAAATGGTGGGGATGCTTCCATCAACTCAGCACAAATTGCAACCTCGGGGTTGTCATCCTGCAAGTAGTCACAAAACAGCAAACATAGCTCAAGTGGATGATCACTTGGCCAATGGTTAGTCTCATGTTCCCTAACTATTCCCTCAATCGAATCAATGAAGTTACAATCATCGGAAATAGAAGGAAATTTGGAAGCTTTATTCACATTAAACTCAATCTTATCACTTCCCACATCAAAAGTCATCTTGCCATTTTTCACATCAACACAACACCCCGAAGTGGCCAAGAAAGGCCTTCCAAGAATGATTGGGGTGCGCAGATCCTCATGCATATCAAGTATCACAAAGTCAACAGGCACAAAGATGTCACCCACCTTGATAGGGACATCCTCAAGTATACCCAAGGGGTATTTCACAGAACTGTCAGCAAGTTGTAGGGACATGGTAGTGGGTTTCAGCTCACCCATACCAAGTTTTTGAGACAAAGAAAGGGGCATCAAGTTCACACTTGACCCCAAATCACACAAAGCACGATCAATAAAAATGTTCCCTACAACACATGGAATGGTGAAGCTACCGGGATCCTTAAGCTTAGGAGGAAGCTTGTTTTGGATCGCAGCGCTACAATGGTCAGTCAAAGCCATGGTCTCATGCTCTTCTAGCTTTCTCTTGTTGCTTAAAATTTCTTTCAAAAATTTAGCATAGGCGGGAATTTGAGACAAGGCCTCGGTGAATGGAATGCTAATTTCGAGCTTCTTGATGACCTCCAAGAACTTCCCAAATTGTTTGTCAAGCTTAGCCCTAGCCAATCTTTGAGGGAAAGGCACGGGCGGAGTAAAAATCCTTTGGGGAGTTTTTGGTGGGTCATTAAGAGTCTCTCTCTCTTTTCGACATCAACATCAATCACAGAATCTTTGGAGGGTGGAGATACCTCCTCGTCAACCACAACATTCTCAGCATCAATCACATCATTTTCAACTTCTTTAGGCACATCAATCACCACATGCTCAATCCTAGGATCTTTAGGTCCCTCCAAATGTGTCCCACTCCTTAAGGTTATGGCTTGGCAGTGATCCTTAGGGTTAGGTTCGGGCTTTCCGGGAAGCATTCCCGGAGGGGTAGTGGAGGTACTAGCTTGAATGGCGATTTGATTCTCAAGCATTTGAGTGTGGGTGCTCATAAGGTCAACTTTAGTAGCTAGGGCCTTAATCACCTCATCTTGTCTTTGTTGATGCTCAAGTTGCCGTTGTTGGTGTTGTTGTTGAGACAACATCAAAGCTTGTATCATGGACTCTAGGTTAGGCTTTTGGGGAGCTTGTGGTGGAGGTGCTTGGGGTTGTCTTTGTCCTTGGGGGGGACCCATTTGGTTATTATTCCGGTAAGAAAAGTTCGGGTGGAACCTAAAACCGGGATTATAAGTATTGGAAAAAGGGTCAAAGCCTTTGCCTATTACCAACATAGTTAACTACTTCGGTCGATTCATTACTAACCAACCCACTAGGACAATTCAAGGTCTCATGCTCATATGATTGACACGACGCACATGGTTGGGGAGGGGGAGCATTCACATTTAACATATCCATCTTCTTAGTCATGGCATCCAACTTAGCATTCAACATAGAAATGGCATCAACTTCATACTTACCTCCCGTCCTCTTGGAACGGGGCTTTGACCACTGATAGCTATTGATCGCCATCTCCTCACTCAAAGTTTGGAGTTCCGCCACTGTCTTGGACATGATGTTGCCTCCTGCTGCCGCCAAGATGTTGGCCCTCAAGTTGTCATCCACCCCATTGTAGAAAGCTTGGATCGGGACCCATGGCTCTAAACCATGGTGGGGGCATTGACGATAGAGGTCCTTGAACCTCTCCCACGCTTCATGGAGGGACTCATCCGGCTCTTGGACAAATGTTGAGATTTGATTCTGGAGGCTCGTCAACTTGCTAGGAGGAAAGTACTTCGCCAAGAATAGACTAGCAAGTTGGTCAAAAGTGGTGATGGCAGAGCTTGATGGAAGAGCGTCCAACCACTCCCAAGCCTTCCCTTCAAGTGAAAAGGGAAACAATCACAGCTTGATTGCATCGGGCGTTGCACCATTTGCTTTAAAAGTCTCACAAGCTTGGTTGAATAGGCGAAGGTGCCGGTTGGGATCTTCATTGGGGAGGCCATGGAATGGGTTGGCCTTCACCAAATTGATGAGTGAGCTTCTCAGCTCGAAATCGTCAGCGGCCACTCTTGGAGGATTAATGGCGGAGGGTTGATTTGTGACATTCGACATCACATAGGAGCCAAGCGTGATTCTAGGCTCTCCACCACCACCGCCACCACCGGACATGGTGTTCTTTCGCTTGGAGTTCTCTTCTTGTCTTCTCCGGGCGTGCTCTAACTTTTGCTTCTTTCGTCGGGAGCGAAAGGTTCTTTCGATTTCAGGATCAAGCTCAAAGAGTGGAGCCTTTTGCATGCACGTAGAGTAAACCTGGCAAGACAAAAATCAAAACACCAAGGAAAATCAAAACAGAAAATAAATGACTTAGGCGACCTTAGGGTATTCGTTCAGTGGCTGGCTAGGGACAAAGTCCGCAACGCGCCAAAACTTGATAGGCCGCAAGTGCACGGGTGAAATTGTAGCATAAATCAAGGTCGTTCCCACAGGGACTTTTCCTTTCAACGCACTGAACTAGCCTCCTAATTGATCGCTAAGTCGATCCGTTTTTTGTTTGAAATAACTAATTCTAAATCTAATCACAATCAAGAACTAAACAAAAGGTTATTCATACAAACTTTTCGAATTTAATCAAGGTAAAAAGGCGTTCAGGGGATGAAACCTAAGTCAAATAACGAATCAACGATGTGGATTGAACTCCCATTTCATTAATTTGCACAATCAAGGTTCGATAATCGCATAGAATACTTCGCAATGAGATTTTGCCACTAGAGCGAATTGCCAAGACTAACCAAGCACCTACTTTCGTGGTTATTTCGATTTAGTCAAGGTTAAAGATCTAATTATCTCAAGAACCCTAGTTAAAACTTCTATGTCTAGATAATTTTAACTAGTTCAATCTAGGTTTTCGGGTAATCAAACTTCTCCTTTCGGTACTTCATCCAACAACCTACTAACATGCAGTTGGTGATCAAGCAAAAGCAATAACAATTCAATTCAAAGACCAAATAGATTGAAACAAACTAAATTCATGATAATTCAATCCAACAAAGTCAATTCATCAAGCAACTTCAAAGGTTCATCCCCTAAACTAAAAGAACTACTCACAATTCATGTTTAAAACTACAAAGCAATTGAAATCTAGTCTAGAAAGCATATGAAAATCTATGAGAGATTGAGAAATAAACCCAAGTGAAGAACAAACTTGCTAGGAATCAACAATGGAGGACTTTTGCTCCTCCACTTCAAAGTATATTCGAGTTGCTCTTCAATCTTCAATCTTCTCTCAATCTTCAATGATGGAATGGAATATGGATGATGAATGATATGATTAGGGCATGAAAATGGATGATGGTGGATGATTCTCCTTCTCCTCGGCCGAAAATCAGCATAATATAGGCAAATATCAACTCAAAACCGCCGAAAATGAAAAGACATGAGAGACACGGACCGTGCCAGGGTAGGCACGGACCGTGCCCCATATGACACGGACCGTGCTCCCTGTGACACGGACCGTGTCAGCTTTCTTCTTGACTTTTCTCATTCTCTGGTCATAGACACGACCCGTGCTCTTCCTGGGGGCACCCGTGTCACTGCTTTTTCGAGCCTAGGAGTACTTTGGGCCGTTGTTTGGGCCTTGGGTGATCCAACACCTCACTTCTTGGTCCTTTAAGCTCATAACTTGGATCTACACTTGCTTTTTGGGCTCGGTTTACATCGATTCTTCACAAATTCCCTACAAAACTCACCAAACTCCAAACCAAGTGTAATATGGGAAATTCGGGTATAAAATAACATAATCAAATCAAATATTCCCCAAATTCTCATCAAAACAACCAAGTATTCATATATACAAGAAGCACTTATCAGCCCCCACACATATGAATGCACTTATCAAAACTGACCCTGCTCTGCTTACAGAGGACGCAACTCTCACAGAGCTCCATGTCTACGGCTTTTAGATCCTCCAAAACGCCCTTTGAAGATTGAATCTTCATGTCTTTCTCACTCATGTGACCAACCCTACAATGCCATAAACTAGAACAAGAAGCATTATTGACATTAGAAATCACATTAGCGCTATCCCTCGTGGAGTACAAATTACCAGACCTCCATCCCTTCGCCACTACCATAACACCCTTCACAATCTTCCATTTTCTGTTCCCAAACCCTGCAGTGTAGCCCATCTCGTCAAGTTGATTCACTGAAATCAGATTCCTCTTAATACCATGAACGCATCTCACATCCTCCAACTTCCAAAGACCATCATTAACAGTCTTAATAGTTACATCTCCTCTACCTGTTATCTTATAACACTTGTCATTAGCAATATACACCTTGACAAAACTCCCACGCAATTACAAAATAACACCTTATCAGAGGAAACATGAAAGGATGCACCAGTATCAACTATCCATGACTCTTCAGGACTAGACACACTCAAAATTAGGGCTTCACAAAAGTCTTCAGTAAAGTTGATAGAGTCACACTCATCATTGTTACCCTTTCCCTTTCTAGGCTTAGGGCAATCCCTCTTATGATAACTGGAGAGGATCGGGACCTAGGGTCTATGCAAAATCATGTGGATGATGGAAATCCACCTATAGAACTCATACACTATAAACCAAAACTTTGGGTTTTTGGATTAATGGAGATAAACATTAAATTAAAAGATATGGACAATTCTAAAGAGAGAAATCTCACCAAATTGAACTAAGATGTTCAATCTCTAGCACAAGGATCTTCCACAAGCAAAGAGTCTTGAAACACCCAAGAAATCTCACAAAGAGTGGAGAAAGAACACCCACTCACAAAGAAGAGAAATCATCAAGCAATTTCTACCCAAAGGATTAGCTTTCATTGATTAGGGTTTGAAAACCCACAATTACAAACTCTCCAAGTGAGAGGAATTTTTGTGTCTAACCTAAAACCTTAATAAAACTTCACTAACTATCTTCATGGAGGGGGAAAACCGTATATAAAGAGAAGGGGGAAAAGAAAACAACGAAAAAGGCGGAAGAAAACACGCGTGTTGGGTGAAAAATAAAGGGGCGTTGCCAGTGCTTGGATGGACGCTGTTAAAAGGGTGCAGCTGGTGGAGGCGCTGGTGGCGTCCATGAGACGCTGCAGCGTTTCTGGTCCGCTTTTCCTGCCGACTTCTAACTCGCGTAACTTCTTCATCTGAACTCCATTTTATGCCCATAATATATTGATGGAAAGCTCTCGGTGTCTACTTTAAGATCCCAAATCTTGAAGTTCATCAGAGATGTATTGAAGGAGTTATGGTTGAAAGAGTGAAGACATATTCATATCAACTCCCCAAGTTGACAAGGCTCGGGAATGGTCTAATAAAGACCCTAGATGTCATCCTATGGCCGGGGTCTTCATAGAATGAAACACCACTCTCCTTGACGGCCCTATTGACCCTCCAAGGACCCGAATCCACCATGAAATGGACATTGAAACCGGGTTTGATTCGAGGAGAGGAGAGGGCGGCTTGACATGAGTCGGTGACCATAGACGAAGCAAAAGTGAACCGATCCCATACGGTTCATCCTCCCCTTCTTCAAAAAGAGTTGTCCTCAACTCTTGGGGTTCAAAACTATCTGCATACCCGTACAAACCCATAAGTACATAGTTCAACAAACAGAGTAGTGTGACGCTCATCGACCCGCCCTTCTCAAAGATGTAGCAGTTCCGGCGGAAAGGTGGGGCCAAGTCAACATCACGAAGGACCCGAACACGTCTAGCACCCATGAACTTGTTGAAAGTAACAATGAATTCATCACATGAGAGCTCGGGGTCAAGGTTGATGGAGACAACCTTTTCCTTGTGCAATCTCAATATGGATGTAATGGAGCTCAGGGGATTGGTCAAGGACGTGTCCTCAATCAACTCAACCTCATGGCAAGGCTCGGGAGTGATTGAGTAAGGCTCAACACTTGGAAACTCTATGTGGGTAAGGGTGAGGGACAAGGGAGGGAAGTTGAAAAATTTTGTGGAGCTAAGGACCGTTCAACCTCACTAGGGTCGCTTCTTCGCAAGAGTAAAGCCCGATGTGGTTTTCCTTAGCTCAAAGCACTCTCATCCCGTGTTTCACTCTTTTGGAGGTTTCTCTTCTCACTTCCCACCCTGGTTTATAGTATATCAGTTTCAAAAGGAGGTAAAGGAATGAGTTTGATTTTCCTTTCTCCCATTGAGAAAGTGTAGGTGTTCTTCCGACCGTCGTGGATAGCATGTCGATCAAATTGCCAAGGTCTACCAAGTAGTAAATGGCAAGCATCCATGGGGACAACATCACAAAGAACACTATCCCCATAAAAACCAGCGGAGAAAGAAACCAAGACTTGTTGGGTTACCTCGAAGTTGTCGCCATCTTTTAGCCCTTGCAAGCTATACAGTTGAGGATGAGCCGAGACCGGCAATTGGAGTTTCTCAACCATGTAGGTAGAGGCCAAGTTGGTGAAACTCCCACCGTCGATGATGACCGTACAAGCCTTCTCGCCGATGGTGAATTGAGTTCGGAAGATGTTCTCCCATTGAGAGTTATCCCGGGAATCCTTAGTCATAATAAAGGATCACCTAGGAATCGAACTTTCCCCTTCTTGCGCTGAACTTCAACATTAGCCTTTGCAGCCTCCGGTGTGGTTACCTCACTTGCTTTGGAACTTTCAACCATCTTCGTAGGGCATTGGGCTTGGTAGTGACCATAAACCCGACAAGTGAAACATTTTCTACCCTTGAGCTTCCGAAGATATTCCGCACTTTCCTTATAAGCTTGGGAAGATGGTTTGGATAGCTTGTAAGTTTGACTTCCCTTGGATCAAGTCATTCTCCAAGAATGAGTTCTTTCCTTCGTAGAAGGCAATGAAGTAACCTTCTCCTCCATTCTCCTACCTCGAGAACCACCATGTTGATAATCATCAAAATACCTCGGATAGCCACTATGGTGAGTTCTAGGAGACTGAGTTAAAATACCAGGATCGCTTTTCGAGGACTCCAGTTGCGTAGGGATCGTAGCGCAGAGTATGTCACCCACTTGACGTTGCACTTCTCGAACCTTCTCTTCGATACGTTGAAGAGTCTCCTCGAAGGTTCATTTGGGTTTGGGTTTAGGGAAAAAAGGGACAACATATTTGCCCGAAACATAGGACATGGAGGCCATTTTTGGAGCTTGGTTCTCTTGTGGGGTGTATAATTTGAGCGGATGGAGGTTTGGGTTCTTTGTAGCTAGGAAATTTTGAGGGGTTTTTTTGCAAGGCTAATTTTGTGGGGGAAAATGGGGTAAAACTTGCAAGGGGAATGCACCAAGAAGAACAAACCCCGGATGGGCACACAGCCACCACCAACAATATTCACCAACCAAACAACCATCAACACAACCACCAACTCAACAAAATCCAACAAATAAATTTCAATACAACTCAATACTATTTCGACCATTCAATCAACAATCAAGAACAACAATAAGACCCAATGATAATGGATGAAGTGACAGATTGTGTTTGAGGAAAATTTATGGAGTTTGGGGGTTTTCTTGTAGTTGGCTAGTGTTTGACTTGGGGTTCTTTGTGTTTAGTTCTCATAGACATTTCATCGAACACCTTCCATGCACCATTTCTCAAATTTCACCACAGAGTTCCAATATACATAAAAAACAATAAACACAAACACAATACGATATACTCCAACACACTTGGAGGCACAGGGAATGTGGAACACCAATATTGTAACAAACCCACAACACCAAAAATCACCACCAAACAACAACAAGAACAATTCCAGGCACAAATAAGAAATCTCCAACAAACTATGAGTTATATGCCTAGCTCTGATACCAAATGGAGAGGATCGGGGCCTAGGGGTCTATGCAAAATCATATGGATGATGGAAATCCACCCATAGAACTCATAAACACTACAAACCAATTTTTTGGGTTTTCGATTAATGGAGATAAACATGAAATTAAAAGATATGGACAATTCTAAAGAGAGAAATCTCACTAAATTGAACTAAGATGATCAATCTCTAGCACAAGGATCTTCCACAATGAAACACCCAAGAAATTTCACAAAGAGTGGAGAAATGACACCCACTCACAAAGAAGAGAAATCACCAAGCAATTTCCACCCAAAGGATTAGCTTTCATTTATTAGGGTTTGAAAACTCACAATTACAAACTCTCCAAGTGAGAGGAATTTTTTCGTGTAACCTAAAACCTTCTAAAACTTCACTAACTATCTTAATGGAGGGGGAAAATCGTATATAAAAAGGAAAGGGGGAAAGAAAATAACGAAAAAGGCGGAAGAAAAAACGCGTGCTGGGCGAAAAATAAAGGGGCGCTGCCAGTGCTTGGATGGACGCTGCCAGCGTCTCTTTATAACAAAGGAAAAGGGCGCTGCTGCGGGAGGCACTGGTGGCGTCCATGAGACGCTACCAGCGTTTCTGGTCTGCTTTTCCTGCCGACTTATAACTCGCGTAACTTCTTCATCCAAACTCTATTTTAGGCCCATAATATATCGATGAAAAGCTCTTGGTGTCTACTTTATGATCCCAAAATTTCCATCGGAGTTATATTGAAGGAGTTATGGTTGAAAGAGTGAAGGCATATCCATATCAACTCCCCAAGTTGACAAGGCTCGGGAATGGTCTAATAAAGACCCTGGATGTCATCCTATGACCCGGGTTCTTCATAGAATGAAACGCCACTCTCCTTGACAACCCGATTGACCCTCTAAGGACCCGAATTTACCATGAAATGAACATTGAAACCGGGTTTGATTCAAGGAGAGGAGAGGGTGGCTTGACATGAGCCGGTGACCATAGATGAACCAAAAGTGAACCGATCCCACACGGTTTAATGACCCTTGTCACCACAACCATAACTACCCCTGGACTTTGATTGTCCCCTGGAATTATTCAAATTCCTATTGTTCATCCTACCCCTGACAATTAAGGCACTTCAAAAGATTCACAACTATAATTCTTCCTACGAAGGCCCTCATTGAGCAGCACAGATTTCACCTCATCAAATTTCATCTCGTCACTACTCTTAGCACTATTGACAGTAGTTACAACTGTTTCCCAAAAATCAGGCATAGAAGACAACAATATGCAAGCTTTAACATTCTCAGCAAAAGTCATCTTTACTGAAGAAAGTTGTGATAATATCTAGTAATCTCATTTATATGATCAGCCACATCACCATCTTCAGACATCTTACAACTGGTTAATTTGCATAACAAATATACCTGATTTGTTGTGCTTGGCTTCTCATACATCTCCTCTAGTGCCTTCAGCAAGTCCTTTGTTGTCTTTTTCTCCATGATGTTAAACCTAACATTCCTAGCCAGTGACATCCTGATGAGGGACACCGCCTGTCGATCGAGCATATCATACTTGTCCTGCTCCATAGTATCAGGCTTCTTCTACAGTAGCGGAACATGCAACGACTTTGAGTATAGCAGATCCTCAATCTGCAAATTCCAGTAGGTGAAGTCGGGCATGTCAAACTTCTCGATTTCATACTTATCTCCCGACATTGTTTGAATGCGAGTTCTTTTTCAGCAACCTGTAGGCTCTAATACCAGTTGATAGGATCGAGGAGCACTCAAAGCAACCACAAACAATGAAAAGATAATAGTGGAAAAGAAATCGAAAATTGACGCCAGATATTTAACGTGGAAAAAACCTAAAGCGGGAAAAAAAACGACGGAATCGATGCATTAGTAATATGAGGATTACAGATACAACTGATGTATTTCTCTCTATTTCACTTGATACAAGGAATTGATTCATAAGGAGAAACTAGAACCGAATATATATCCAGTGGCTCAAAAGGAACTAGGTTAATAGACAATAACCTAATAGAACACAAAACACGCCGCCGCATAAGAGATGAGCTTCAGCATGCGACGCGCCCAAAACTAAGACGCAGGTGGCGCCTAGGCAACGCGGGTCGCGTGACCGCTTGCGTTGCTTCTGGACAAGACGTGCCTGGCGCCTCCCGCGCCTCTGTCTTCGACGCGAAAAGCTCCAGTTGGTGGTGTCGATACTTGGCGCTAGTGGTGCTTAAAGGCGCTGGTGGCGCCCCAGAGACGCAGCTTGCGTCTTACTTCTTCGTCTCCCCTTCATCTCACCTTCATCCTCGTCTTCCTGTTTTGTTTATTTCTTCTCCTCATTTGGTCTCCACACACAACAATGCTTTCTTTAATTTCTAATTAATGTGATAGAATCATTCTTTTGTTTAAATTGTTTGGCTGCCGCCATTTCCATTGGGATACACCTGGTGTGACAGATTCTTCTTTTTAATTTGGACACCACCAAAACATATCTTTGGTGCTAGATCTTTTTGAGTCCAGCAGGTATTGGCCAGGAATTGGCAGATTTGAAATTCTGAAGAAAAACAGAAACGAACAAGGTTAATTGAATTTATCATACATTTGCAGTTACTAACAAGTCACATCACTCTTCTTGTTCACTATTAGTAACTTGCTGATGAACCTTTTCTTTAGACTCACTCAAAATTTTACCACCTACAAGGGCTGAATGTCCGAATAATCAGTTAATTGTCTGCTCAGGCAATTATTCAATTGATTGATTAAGACATTAAGATCCTTCTATCATGTCGTGCGCCATGGATTTGGATAGACTCTTCAATTGGGAGCGAAATGAAGCTGTGTTTAGTATCAAAACTTGAACAATATAATGTGATTATGTTACATAGCTTGTAAACTAACTAGCTTGAGTACAATATATATCAAGTGGAAACTCTTTTTCCATGCAATTTAATTGCAGGCAGTAAGCCCTGGAAAAAGTATGCGAGTGACTACATTGTGGATAAGATTAATGGATGTGCACTTATTGAGCCTGAAGCCCTGAACTATGGGGCTGTGCAGTTTACTATTATGAGGTCATAGGCAGCTAAAGTTTCATTCTTATAACTGCAGTTTCAAGCAAAGCACACTATCGAGGGTAAAGCTCTGTTACAGAAACGTCATTTATCGACTCCATCCCTTTTCCATGAGCAACATCAGGAATGTAAGGTACTGTTGTGGGGCGTCGAGTGATAAATGCAGGTTGTGAAGGCACTGGGAGGGACATAGAAGAGCTACTGAGCATAAGAGCGATGGATGACATTGCGGGTCTTTCAATCGGATTGTGTTGGATGCACAGCAATCCTATGTGGATACACCTTAATATCTCGGTTTTATAGGCAGCTGGTAACGCAGGATCTACCATGTTCCAAGGTGTCCCATCTTGCCAATTTTTCCATGCCTGAGGAAAAAAATTAGTCAAATTTCATAACAAAAACCATTCCGGTGGTGTACTGCATAAACAAATACAAATTGAGGCAAGGCATGCATAGAAATGAAACTTACAAAGGATAGAAGGTTCTCTGAGTCATCCTCGGTTGTGAAGCTGCTAATCATTTGACCGCTTACAATTTCCAGTACAAGGACACCAAAGCTGAAGATATCCAATTTCACTGACACACGCCCATGTTGCACATACTCAGGCGGCATGTATCCACTGCAAATCAATTGTCATTAGCTCTTAAGATGGAAAAATAATCCAGATCATATCTGATGCATCATAGATGAAAACTATTTTAGTATACTCACTAGGTGCCAACAATCTTATTTGTTGTTGCTCGAGTTTGATCCATTTCAAACAGCCTAGCCATGCCAAAATCTGCAATCTTAGGATTGAACTCAGCATCCAGGAGAACATTTCCTGCTTTCAGATCACGATGAATGATGCGAAGCCTTGAATCTTCGTGCAGGTACTGAATTCCTTTAACAATGCCATTGATGAGCTTGTAACGTATTTCCCATGACAGATTCACACGTTTGTCTGCATCTGAAGTATAGCATGTCTTAGATATCATGCAATCACATACAGTTTACAATTTCTGTATGAAATACTCATGCGAAAAACTCAGTACTCAAGTCCGATGTTTGATATCCAACCAATGTAAATGAGCAAGTCCAAAACTAAAAGATAGAGATCTCAAGAGGTAAAAAGGTACATTCTGTGCAGAGAATACTTACCAACTAAAAACATATCAAGGCTTTTATTCACCATGAATTCGTAGATGAGAATCATTTCTTCCCCTTCCAAGCAGAACCCAAGTAGCTTCACCAGATTCTTGTGTTGAAGCTTGGCTAATATCAGAACTTCATTTTTGAATTGCACATCCCCCTGACTTGAATTCACTGAGAACCTCTTGACTGCTACTTCTTGCCCATCATGTAGCTTACCCTTGAATACAGACAAGAAACTAGTTGTTTAACTACTGTCTACTCAAATTCATTTACTCACAAAGATCTGAAGCTCATGAAATTGAACGTGCATTACCTTGTAAACGATCCCAAATCCACCATGTCCAAGCTTATTTTCACTAGAGAAGTTTGATGTTGCAACTTTAATGTCCTCAAAACTGAATTGCAGGGCCTTGAGAGTTTCAAGGTCTTCCTCTGCAAATATCAAAAGAATGACAAAGAAAAAAATGATTGGAAACTACTAATAAAATGGATTCTATAAATATCAATAGAAACATTGGAGCAAAAAGACTTGTAAGGGAGAAAAGGCTCCAATTGTAGAACTGTAATGAATAAGAGTGGCATCATACTGTCAAAATTTCCGTGGTACTTCTGATGCTTCTTCTTCCTCCACAGTATGACCATTATAGCCGTGATTATAAGCAACACTGAGCCCACTACAACTGGGATGATGATGGCAAGTTTATGAGATAACTTGTTGTCCTTTCCACCTGAGCAGGAAAACAGGATTGTTTTAATGTTAGAATGTCATTCACAATTCTGACATCTCCAAGAATACTGTGCATATGTGGAATTGTGGATATTGAACTAAAAGAGTGCCTTTGGTTGTCCAATCTCCTCTGGAAATTGCTCAGTTTTTTTCAAATTTGACTAATTTACTCATTTTTTTAATTGTAATTAGTCAATAGGAAGCACTATACATGTAGCCTACAATTTTACAATGATTATTGATGAAAATTTTCCTGTAGAAGAAGTAAGGAAAAAAGTTTCATGATGACATATGACCCAAAGTGTTTAAAAAATTTCATAAATAAGCCTAATATGACCATCCCAAAAAATTGTAAATAAAAATAATTTAGCCGTTTTAAACATTTTTTTAACTTCAATCAAATATTATAAAATATACTTTTTCAGACCCCGTTCTTTTATGTGGCTGGCAGGCTGCGGTATCACACCGTATCGCAACTTTCCATATTCCACTACAACCCACCACAATCTATTTTTTCTAATTTAATTTATCTTTTTATTAAAAGTTAAAACTTTTCATATTCCACCACAAGTCCACAACCCACCACAATTTACCATAACCCACCACAATTTACCACAATTTTTTCCAACCCACCACAATCCACCACATTTCCTCCACACCACATCGCACCGCACCGCAGCCAACCATATAAAAGAACGAAACCTCAATAAAATTTTACACCGAAAAATTTCGTTGGAAAAACATTGTTGGCAGGGATTCAAACGCTTTCTAAAAAAGGGTAATCACGGGTTGGGTCAACAGGGAAGGCGTATTTAAATTTCGTTCTTTTATACGGCTGACAGGCTGCGGTGCCACGTCGCACCGCAACTTTACATATTCCACCACAATCCACCGCAATCCACCACAATCTACCACAACCCACTCCAATCTACTTTTTCTAATTTAATTTATCTTTTTATTAAAAGTTAAACTTTCCATATTCCGTCACAACCCACCACAACTTTCCCCAATCCATCACAATCCACTACAATTTTTCCCAACTCATTACAATCCACCATATTTCCTCCACACCACGTAGTGGGTATTGGGTGATCAGATAGATGCAATCACAATCTAATACTTTTTCAACTTCCGTATGTAGGAGACAAATTTACATGACAAACATGTGTAAAATTAAAAAGGAAGCACTATAAGCAGAGCAAGGATAATGTGTGGAATTTTGGGTGATTCACACTGTCGTCAAACCAAGCTTGAGATTCCAGTGGGTGGGGTATAGGGATGGCAATGGGCAGGATCTGGGCAGGGTTCATCTAGATCCATATTCTTACCCATATTTTTAACTGGACCCATATCTTTACCCATATCCTTTGGGTATTTTCTGAAAGGACCTATATCCTTACCCATATTTTTTACTGGACCCATATCCTTTACTGACATTTGAATTGAACTTTTACCGCATATTAATTAGCAAACCTGAAAAATTTTTGCTAAAAATCTACAAATGTCAAACTTAAAATCTCAAAAATAATCCAAAGTAGTCATACAATCCCAAATTACAACATAAAATCTCAAAAATAATCCAAAGTAGTCTAGGGTTTTTTTTCTTTTCACTTTCCCGCATCAGTGCTTCACATATGACATTACAAAAAAAAAATAAAAGAATTAAATTCATCTTAAGTGTTAACAAAAACTGGGGTTTCCAATTTCTTAAAGTGTTAAATTCATTTTACTTATTAATTTATTATATATATATATATATATATATATTGCACGAAAAACAGAATATATTACTGAAAAACGGAGAAAAAACTCCAAACCAAGTATAATTACGAGAACGAGGTCACGACATCTATTGTAACCTTTTCTTGTTTTTGTATACATTATTGTTCTATTCCTGACCTCTTCTTTGATATGAGTAACAATTGTAGTGGGATGTCTTTTTTTGTTTCCATGAACATAAGTGTTCCTTTCTCTCCAAATATGGTAAACATAGGCACCGTACACAGCGTAAAGAAGGAGCTTGATTTTGTTTGGGATGTGTGTGTTTATATATATATATATATATATATATATATATATATATATATATATATATATATATATATATATATAATATATAACGGATCTGTATGGATTTGGTCACTGTTCTACTCCATATCCATTTTTTGTCATTGGACCCATATCCTTATCCATATCCTTTGGGTTTAAAATATGTGGACCCATATCCTTAAAAATGGATTTGGGTCTGCGAATCTGGGTAGGGTCCAAGACCCATTGCCATCCCTAGTGGGGTACCCATAACTTGACTATAAAAAAAGTAGATTGGGGAATTCAATGAACCAAGCGTAGGACTAATCAAATGTTTTATAGTCAAGTTTTGGGTACCCCACCCACTGGAATCTCCAGCTTGGTTTGACGACAGTGTGAATCACACAACAATCCACACATTATCCTTACTCTGGTTATGACTAATCAAATGTTTTTATTGCCTATCTAATCAAGTGTTGTTGGACCAGGACTAATTCCACATAATCAGACCCGCACTTGATTAGATCGGCCATCACCACACTGGATTTGGAAAGGTCAGTAAAGTAAATTCACATATTTAACAAATAATACGATTCATATTATTTTTTTGGTCACTATATCTTATCAAAAATTACTAATTATATATTAAAAAATTTACATATTTAGGTCATTTTCTTTTGTGCGATTTCACACTGCACCTGCCATATTTTTTACAATTATCGCAATCCTTCCATATCATACCATACCATTCCACACTTTACTATAATAATCATAATTTTCTCTCTCTCTCTCTCTACTTTTGTCTCTCCTCACTTTTCTCCTCTAGTTTTCACATTTTCTCTACTCATCTATCAAATCAATAATTTTTACCACAAAATTTACCAAATCTTATCATATCATATCACACTTTTCACAATATTACCATATCATACCATTTACCGCACCCAATTTACTACACAAAAGAACAGGACCTTAAGTGTTTGTTTGGCCTAGCTTTTGAAAGTATTTTTGGAGTTAAAAAGCACAAACCAGGCCAAACGGTGTGTTTTTTAGAAGTTAATAATTGTTTTCCAAAAACAGTTTTGGTAAAAAACAATTCCAAAAGCAGAAGCAGTAATTGCTACTTCTGCTTCCTACAAACTAATTTCTACTCAATCTATAAGATTCTTTAGTTATTAGTTTCCATAATTTCAAATAAATATTCTAATTCTTATAAAGATAGCATTTAAATATTTAAATAATATTGCATCAAAAAAAATATTTAAATATTATGTTAGAGCCTTTAATATTATGTTAGACATTTTTATTATTTAATTTCTTTACAAATATGGTATTTAGTAAATTTTTGATATATAAATATTTAATTTAAAGAATTTTATAATTAAGTAAGACCATATATAGTTATAATAATAATTATTATAACTATAACTATAACTATACAATTATAATTATTGCTAAAGTTAAAGCATATGATAATTTGTTTAAAAATTAATAAAAAGAGAAAAATGTAAATAATCATATGATAATTTTACTTCCAAAAACACATGATAATTTTAAAAGTTAGATTAAACAATTAAATTTAATAAAAGCACTATACTATAAGTTGGGTCAAACACTTTTATTTAGTAAAATAACTTATGTTTTAAGATAGACCAAACACTTTAATACCTTTCCAAAAATAATTTTTATAAAAACTGTTTATAAGAAGCAAAAACACATTTTTAGAAACTATGCCAAAAACAGGCACTAAATAATGTGATTAATGTTACATATTTTATCAAATTTCATTTCATCTTTATCTATATCTCACCTTTGTCATCGACCTTCTATTTCATGTCACATGACAACCGAGCTTCAAAATTAAACTAGATAAAATAAGATTCGTAAGGAAAAAAAGGTAAGAAAAAATAAAATAAATTGACGATGACTTTTAGGTAAGGCAAGAAAAAACAACGTAAGAAAAGAATAAACTTAAATTACCAGTATAAAAACAACACGTAAATCTATGTAATGTTGGTAACTTCTGTAAATTTGAATAAATAATACCAGTAATGAATTTGGGTAAATGATGGTAATTTTACATAAGTTAGAATTCCCAACCCCGAATTTACCACAATTTAATCAGCACTTCTCAAGATTTTCCTAATCCTGTAATTACCACCGAAAACAACACCTCTCAGACAAATTCTTAAACAGAAAAGTGGGGAAAGTGAAGGTTTGGTACCTTGTCCAGTAGAATTGGTATTTGATGAAGGCGGAGGAGGTGGAGGTGGAGGTAGATCCAAGGCCTGCTTATGGTAAAAAGGCCACATTTCATAGCGCAAATTGCAGGAGGGACCAGCTGTCCTGGCTCCGATAGCCGTAAACGAGGAGTTAGTAACATAACCTGGGAAGTTACCCAGAATCTGTTGCAGACATTGAGAACAATTAAAGCTCGACAAATCCGGGTTGCACTGAACTTGCCCATACAGCGTTCGATTCCTGCCAACAGTGATATTCCCAGCTGCATATTTCAGCTGAGAATCACCCCTGGCAGCCTGATTTTGCAGTCTCCCGAACAAAGCATAGATGGTACGGTTCAACCCCGGTATGTCAGACACATTCTGATCATTTCTTACTGTCCAACCGGGGCTGGTTAGAGGACGGCGAAATATGGTGGTATTATAGTAGAACAAGACGCAGTTTTCGGAGTAGCCAAAGGCCCCTTTTTGGTTGGCGCAGGTAGACTGGGATTGGATGCCGGAAACTGATTGTCTGACGCAGTCCTGGCAATTGGACACTGAGATATCAGCCCTGCACAGGGCGGTGGCTTCCACTCTGTTGGGGGGTGTCCCTGCAGAGAAATTGTAGTAACCATATGTGATCCGGGTGTTAGTTGAGAGTGAGTTCATGACTTGCTTTAGGTTTGATTCGTATGTGCTGTTTGGTTGGTATGTTGTCTCGCTGCATTGAGTGTTTACGAATGAAAACTGCCCTCTGATTTTGGGGGTGAAGCTCAAAATTGTGGCAAGAACAATGAGGAAATGGAGTAACCTGCTTGGAATTCGATCCATCAGGTTGGGTCAGTTGGTGGAATACTGAATGGGGGGGATCAAAACACGAGTTGGAGGGTGGTGGGAGTAGAAAACAATGATGATCTACCACTAGTATATTAATACTTTGAATTATGAAACAGCATGTTCAACTATTTGACCAGCGTTTACTTTGAATTTTGAAACATGCTCAATTACTACTATCTATTTATTCGGATCATCATTTTGTGATCAATAATTTTAAGCATCTATAATGTTTTAAGTAATTTACTTTTAGGCTGCCTTTTAATAAATTAGAACGTGAATTATAATTCAATTAATATATGATTATTTATGACATAAAGTATTTGGTATTCGATCCGTGGTATAATGTGAAAGGTTGTGGTGAAATGTGGAATGTTGTAGTAGAAATAATGGAAAGTGATTTGATATATTTTAATTTGAAAATTATAATGGTAAGTGGAAATAAAGTAAAAATTTTGATTTTTTATTTGAAAAACTTTCACTGTTAAAAAAAGGGAATTGAAAAGTTATAGTGAGTTGTGATGGAAAATGGAAATTTGCGGTGTGCTGTGGAATTGCAAACAATTTCACCGCGTAAAAGAACGGGGTTGAATGGGGAGATTCTTTAAAATCGAATATTTGTAGTTTAATTGGTAATAAAGTACTTTCTTTTTTCTATATTATTTGTCACTTGCTTGACTGTCATGATCTTTAATGTCACTCTTTCATTAATGGTTTCTCACACAATGATTCATTAACAATTGTTGTATATACTTTTAGGATAGTATTTCTAGTAAGAATCTAATGAATAAATTACATTTACTCTATCTAACATTTGTTGTAAGACCCCATTTTTTTTCCACGGTTGGTTGGTTGCGGATCTATACTGCACCACACTTTTCAAATTTTCACAACAATTCAACACAAGATATCATTTCTCTTTTTATTAAAACTGAAAACTTTTCACTATAACCCACCTATCATAATTTATTTTTTCCAATTTCAAATTAAAATACACCAACTCATCTACCATAATTTCCACCACAATCTACAGAATCCACAATACTTTTCAAAATTCCACCATAATGCTGTCAATGTACCGCAATCAACCCCATAAAAGAACGGAGATTTTTACCCACCTCACCTTTGTGAAATTTTTTTTTACCTTATTTTACCAAAGTTATAAGTGTTTTTTATTATATCTGAAATTTGATATAATAATATTGCTTACCCCATCTATAAATTTAACCTCATACTTTTCAAAGATGATAAATAACTAATTTATATAAAACGGAGATAATATCCCATTAGTCATGATTGGAGTACATGGTGAAGATAAAGTAAGATATAAAATAATTTTTTATCATATAGTGCATGAGACAAACAAGAAAAGAACAAAATATTAAAAAATAGAACATAATCACAATGACCTATAAATAATCTTTTATTCTGTGTCTCTCTCATCGCCACCCACCTTCTCGATCGCTTCTATAGTTAATTATTCTACAGTATACAAATAATATAATAGTTTGGAGTGAAAACCATGCGCTAATTTCTAATTGGATTTTTAAGTGTAACTTTATTTTGTTACATACCTTTGTTCAATTTATAGTATGTATTTTCCCATCGACGTACAATAATATAAAATGAATGAATTTCTTTTCTTGTCAATAACAATTCAACGATTCATTAATAAGAATCTTGACCTAGAGATTTAGGATTTGAATTGTATTGTAATTTATTTTATTTTATGACTTATTTTTTTTAACGATGTAATGTATTTTTTCATACATAATTTACAGTTTCTATTTCTTATGTATATATCTTTTATGTAATACGTTATATCTACATTACATTTTACATAATTTCTCATCACAAGTTATACATATTTTTTAATGATATAAATTTATCTTTTACTCTTATTTTTAGTAGTGTTTATGTTTTCTAATGTAGTTTTTCCGTAATGTAGTATTTCTACATTGTAATATATCTTTTCATAATGTATGATATGTATTTGTACCCTTATTCTTTTGTGTGGTTGGTAAGATGTGAAACTGATGTGGTGCGATGAAATTGTAGAAAGTGTGGCAAGGTATGGAAAAGTATGTTGCAATTGTAGTTAATGTAATAGGTGAGGATAGAGAGTGTAAAATTACAAGAGAAAAATGAGGAAATATATTTGTAATTATTATGGTGAAGTACGTGTCGAAGAATATTAAATAATATAGCGAGTTGAGATATCACAGCATACCACACCATATAAAAAAAATAGAACCTTTATATATATTTTTATCGTTGACTCCTTACGAGGTACTGATTATTATACCTTATAACCATTTGTTCAGTAAAATATTTTAAATGTCAAGCGAGTAACATAGTGCCCTACATTCTCTGCTTCTGCTTGGAACAGTTTAATATATACAAAATAGATCCGTTTTGTCAGTACCAACCATGACAACCAATACCATTTGTTAACTCTTTAACTGCATGCTATAAATATTAGTAGTATAACTTTAATAAACGAGGACTTGTACACCTATTTATGTGTGAAAACTAAACAAACGTACTAGTATAAGATAATTAAACATTTTTGATTCCAGTTAGGTCTTTGAGGAGTTGCTTTCTTCTAAATTGTTGCCAAATTAGTAACACAAGTTTAATTTACTATCATAGACTTTTGCTACCAATGAAGTAGCAGTTAAGTTCTAAGTGTTCTAACTATCCAATCTTAATTTCTTGTTCTCCATCAATGTTTAATTTTTGTAAAACAATATTTTTCATGCTTAAAAATTATGGGTAGATGAATAATACATGTCATGCACAATTGGTACATTCCCCGGCCTTATTCTCGGACCTATTAAATTTGTTCATGATTATTTGTGAAATAGGAATTCAATGGATTGACCAAATTTATCGAACCTAAAAAAATCAACGGACTTTTCATGGGCCTATCAAAACTAGGAACAACATTGTAACCCATTTTGTAAGCAACTATAATTAAAATATGTATTAGACTATTAGGTCACTATCTGGAAAGGATGGAAGAACCCAAAAGAAGGTTAAGAAGAGTAGCTGGCATTGGAAGATATTGGAAATAAGCTTTTGTGCAACTTGTGAATTTAAGCGTTTGGAGGGATTTGGAGATGGGACTGATGGGAATATAGGACGAAGACATGGGTAATGGGTAGGGTATTTGACTGGGCACGGGTAGAAAAAGTATTACCAATTCAAGCTTATCAAAAGCATGTACGTGTGGAGTTGGATGCATTCTGCCATTGTCTTTGGTTTCCATTGCCCTCACCTACCCACCCGAGAAGATGTCTTATCTCTAACATGACATTTTCCACGGAAATTTATGAGGCTTTTGATACACTATAATACTACTTCCATCATATTATATTTATCCATTTACCTAATTTGTGAAGATCAATGCATATTGAAAATTGAAGTAAAAAGTTTGTAATTTACCCAACTATCCTTATTTTAATTGAAGATAATAGTTGTTAGAATTGTAAAAAGTCATGAATGAATTTATTAATTAGGAGTACAAAAAGAATTATAGTTGTTCGAATTGTAAATAAAACAAATATTTTTGGACAAAGAAATGATGTAAATGAACAAATAATTTGGGACAAAGGTAGCACAGAATATTGGATCTGGAATTAAGCTAGCAACTACTACTACAATCCCTATGATTGGTAGTTGGCATGGGAAATTGGGAATCACTAGCAGTGAACTAGCTTACAATAAAATATTTATATTCCCATAAATTTAATATCAAGTGGAGGGTAGGAACTACAATTGACTATAGGAACAGAGTAAAATAACGTTCGCGATTCGTTGTCAAATTATACATGTACTCGTGATGGTTAGACGTGCGGTTCTTGCGGGGTTGACAGTCCATCTCCTTATTCGTCTGGATTGACATAAACCTCTGTTGTTGGAGTTTACATTCAAGATGAACAAGACCGAATCTTTTGGGTTTCTTTTAGGTATGAAAATGTTTTTATCTTCTATTTTAAGTGTAGAGTCATGGGCATTATGCTGTTAATTGTCGGAAACCACAAGTGGAAGCTTGGGACGCAATTCTGAACTAACCGGATAGATAAAGCTCGATAGGTTGGCTATCTGGTGATGTATGGATCGGAACCATGTTATACTGCTACTATCAGAGCTTTCCCTCCAAAATTTGGTTATCTTAACACCAAGTTGGACATGGGAAATTATGTGAAGCGATCAGCCTCTGACCCTGACATTGGCATTCCTGGGTTGCTGGATGTGGGTCGTGTCCCAGTCCCACAGGGTACTGGCTAAGTTGTGCAACTTTTAACTCGGAGACGAATCTCATATGATCCTGATCAACCTGGCCCAGGCCACCGCAGACCACGAGGGGAATTTAACGACGAAGGGGACTCCTCGGATCCTAATCCCAGGGGGCTTGATCAACTCCATATATCCCGGGTATTACAATCACCCCCCACTTAAGCACACAACGTCCTCGTTGTGCCACAATCCACTCCAGAATCTTTGCCCTGCTAGGTGATTGCCCATGGATCTCTCGTCCACTGGCGCAGCTCACGGTCACGGGTCGAATCTGATACCATCTGTAACGCACCTGCCCACTCCCAGGTCGCGGACATTACCGATAACTACTTCAAGGATCGCTGACTGGCCCCACAAATCACCATGAGTCTTTCTAACGTGCTTCGTCCTCGCTCACACGCTCTCTGGGAAAACTTTCTAGGAGGTCACGCTTAACTGAGGAGTTCCCACTGGATGAACTACCATAAAAGAAGGTGCACCTTGGTGATATAAGTAGTCATTTCAATTCTCTTAAGCCACACTTTATCCAAATATCCGGGGTATTACAGATGTCATCAGCCCAAACGTAGACACTGCTGCGCAAAGTGAGGAGGAATGGCCTCCAGCTAAAAATGATGTTCATAGGGTGGTTTTTGTAGATCTCGCTCCAGACCTTGTTGTGGGTTTAACAAATAAGTTTAGGCTCATAACGCCAATATCTCTTATAGGCGGTCCATGCCCTACATCTCTTGTTTCTGCACCGGTGCGAGGGCTCATGCGCCCTTACTCTAGCATGGACAACACTGGGGAAAATGAAACAAGAGTAGATGCTTCTTGATGACCTGAATAAAGCATTTCAAAAACTGCAAGTGAAGAAGCCAGGCCGTTCAGTTTTTGTACCAACGTATGTCTCAAATCTTGCATTTTGATGCCATCTTTGGAAGGGTGTTAGGGACAACCTTCCAAAGTTAACACCCTTCCAAAGTTCCCCAATCAGTCATGATGCAGCTCGGTATATGAAATTGTAGAGGTTTGGGTGATCGCAAAGTCCTCTGCACTTCCATATCTATATTTTTTGCGAAATTCCGCTCGGATGGAGATGATAGCCCTTTTGGAAACTAAACAGTTTGTTCAAAGTGGTCGTCAAATCTTTTGTAAATTAGGTTTTCCTAATGTATTGGGGGTAGATGCTAAGGGTAAATCGGGGTTGGGAGGATATTCTTGTTGGTTAGCAAGAAAATTTTTCGGCAACGCCGATAGTTGTAAAATTTAATTATATCATTATGAAGATCAAATTAGGAGGTGCGAATTCTTGGTATGTATGTTTCTTATAAGGTGAACCTGATGTTCAACTTCGGCATTAGGTGTAGGAGTCACTTGAACATGATCTATGCAGTTTAAATATGTGTTATGTGTTGATTGGTGATTTTAATCTGGTAGTATCGGAAGATCAAAAGCTTGGTGGAAATAGCTACATCAGGGGAAGAGATGAATGTGTGGACTGGTTAAACAGATTACGATTGCAGGATATTCAATATTATGGCGTACCGTATACACGGACAAACATGTGTGCTGAGGAGGCTCAAATATGGGAGTGGCTTGGTTGAGCATATGCTACATTATAGTAGTTGGATCAGTTTCCATGTAGCTTCATATTCAATCACCCTATTGTGTTGTCAAATCATTTGGTAGTGATTCTGAATGTACGAAAACAACGTGGACGTAATCAGTTTTTCCGGTTGGCTTCTTGGATGACAAAATTAGAGGAGTTATGACAATATGTCCGGCAAGTGTTTAATACTCCCATGACTGGAAGCCATTTGTACATTATGGTGAGGAGACTGACGGAAGATCGTAGTATATGTAAGCTATTAAATTACAAGCTGAAAAATGAAAGGCATGGCGAGCTCAAAAATCACATACAGGAATTAAATGCGTCGCAGCTTATGTTGCAACACTCTCAGATGGACACATCTGCTTTTGTAGTGATGTCTCAGAAAATGAAGGATGTGCATAAAGGATTACATATACTCCAGGAATTTTGGCGGGAGCGAAGCTGAACCCGATGGCTATTTCAGGGAGATCAACATACTAAATTCTTTTTCACCAATTAAAAATCTCGCCAGCGGAGACTACACGTTTCAGGTGTACGTCTTCCAAATGGATAGTGGTATACTAAAACAGAGGATGTACGTAAGGAAGTTGTTTAATATTTTCATGATTTGTTTAATCCCTTCATTGTTTTCCCTACTACTCGTCGCTGCTATTTGGAAGAATTGACAAGCATGGATGTCAAGCAACTTTCAGTTGATCAACAAGAGTTTTTAAGGCAACCCTTTAATACTAGAGATGTTAAAAGAGAAGTTTTTCAATTAAAAGAGGATAAAAGCCCTAGGCCAGATGAGATTCCCCCCTGGTTTTTTCCGAAACTACTGGGATGATATCAAGGATTAGATCATCGTAGTTGTTATTTTTGTTGTGAATGATGGGCGATTCTTGGGTCGAATCAATAACACCTCCAATATTTTGATCCCAAAGAAGCAAGATCCCCAAACGATTAGCGATTATCGCCCTATTAGTGTATGTATATAATGTCTTGTATCGCATCATCAATAAATGTGCAGTTAATCGGTTGAGACCTATCCTTCAGGATATGATAGCTGAGAATCAAGGTACTTTTTTGAAAGGTAGACTAGCTCAAGACATTGTTTCTTGGTGTATGAAGATCTGCATTACATGAAGGTTGACTTACGTAAGGCATATGACAGAGTAAAATGGGATGTTCTTGAAACCATTTTGCAAAAGAGTTGTTTTCCAGAAGAGTAGGTTGCACTAATCATGAAGTTTGTTGCAACAATCGGCTATACAGTGGTGATAAATGGCAAGCCCACTGATCGGATTATTCCACAAGCTGGCCTATAATAGTGGGATTCGCTAACGCCATATTTATTCATTTTAACAATGAATGTATTGTCCCAACAGCTGAATAGGGCCATGCATCAACGCCAGATTGTAGTCATCAAGGTGGCTAGATATGTTCTTGAGACAAATCGCTTATTCTTCGAGGATGACTCCATAGTCTTTACATCATTGGAGGAAGATCACTATATTACACTTAAGCACATTCTTGCTCGCTTCAATTATATCTCGGGGCATTTGATCAATATAGAGAAATCTTCAGTGTTGTTTTCTAAAGGGGTTTCGCGGGATATCAAGCAAGAGTTTAAACGACACTTTGAATATCTTGAGTGCTCGATATTTTCAAAATGTTTGGCATATATACCACCTATGTTAATTTATAGCCCGTTTGGTATCTAATGGGAACGAGAATGAGAATAAGAATTAATAATGGGAATGAGAAATCATAATGGGAATGGGAATAAGAATGAATTTATGAACTCCCAAACTCTTCGTTTGTTACATGTTAATTCAAATTAGAGGTGGAATTGGGAATAAATGCACATTTACTAAAATATCCTTGATTAATTTGAATAGAGTGAGGTAGTATTGGTAATATCAATCAAGTACGAGGATAATATTGGTATTTAAGATGATTTATGAATTCCTAGTATGAATTACCACCCCTCCCCCTGGTAACAGATTAGTGGGAGTTGAGGGTCTCTATTCCCATTCCCAATTCCTCATTTTTTTATCATTCCCATAAAACAAACATGAGAGTTGTATTACCGATTTTTATGTATTCCCATTACCACCTCCCAACTCCCACATACCAAACGCCCCCTTAAAGTAAAACAAGCCAAATTGGGTTCTTGGTGGATGGCATCGTGAAACAGTTACAAGGCTGGCAAGTAGTGATGTTATCTCCAGTTGGAAGGTTGGTGCTCATCAATGCTATGCTAGCTGCATTACACCAACATGTGTTTTCAGTGTATTGGATTCCACAGGTTGTCATTGACAAAATCAATTTCGCCATTGTACAACTTTTTTGGTGGAACTCTGATGGCAAACGTTTAATACATTAGGCAAGCAAAGAATTATTGTTTAAACTGAAACGAATAGGTGGTTTGGGCATCCGTGAGTTGGGCTGCTTTAACCAAGCTCTCATGTTAAAGCAAAGTTGGCGAATGCTAGATAGGGGTTATATTCTTTTAGAGAAGGTCTGGGAGGCTAAGTATAAAGTGCATTCTCCAATTCTAACAACACATACATATCAGTCACCTCAGGGTGCATCATTTGCATGGAAAGGGTTGTGCTCTTCAGTCCAACAAATAAGGGCTCATATAACATGGAGAGTCCGAGATGGGAAATCTACTAGATTAGATGATCCAAGATGGACAACTGGGAGAATTATAGAAGTTAAACCAGGACGAAACTTGCAGATATTGCATAAATCCTTACATATTCAACAGTTAATCAAGGTACGATGATAAGGTGGAATATGTCATCCATCGTGCAGCATTTGATGAAGCAGTCTGTCAACAACATTTTGTCATTACTTACGCTTGCCATAGATGAAAAGGATCAATTGTCTTGGAATATACACATATCAAGTAAATATACGATGAAATCGGGATATACTGCTATTGTTGAAAAACTGGGAATATTTAATACTGTGTTGTCACCGGAACAACAAAAACTATTTAGCCGCTTTCGGCATCGAGATATACCACCCAAATGAAAAATGTTTTTGTGGAAATGTGCAAACCAAGCTTTACCAGTCGGGAAAAAAAGGCAGGCGTGTGGGATACATGAAATTAACACTTGTTGGCATGATAGGGAGATGGAAACTATTGACCATCTTTTTAGATTTTGTGAAATTGCCCAGCACTTTTGGTACGTGATAAGTCATTTTTATATAGAGTTTTTAGGGCTCAAAACATGTCAGTTTCATGCTTTTTATATCTGAAATCCCGTAGTTTTATGTCAATTTCTGTGATTTATACACTTGTTCGCGAGTTTGGTGTGTTTTGCAGGAATCAGTGGAATTATATCAAAAAGGATGAAAAATTGGAAGAAAAATAGCAAAAATCAAAGTAAATAAAAAAGGGAAGCTGAAGAAGAAGAAAGGAAAGATGAAAGAACGGCCCAAAATCACACGGCCCAAGTCCAGTTGAGGCGGAAAGGCAAGGCGCAGACAGCGTTTTCAAAACGCAGCCAGCGCCTTGTCCAGAGAGTTTGATAGCCGAGAAAAAGCAAAACGCAGCCAGCGTTTTCAAAACGCAGCCAGCGCTTTTCAGGCGCAGCCAGCGCCCATTCGCGGAAGATTCTCACTTTTTGGACAAAACGCAGCCAGCGTTTCCAAAACGCAGGCCGCGTTTTATGCCCTAATTCAGCCCTATAAAAGGGGATTCGTGCCGCCATTTTGAACAATGATCAACGATTGAGAGTTTTATTTTCCGCCGTTTAGCATAGGTTTTCTCTGTAAATCCTCCCTTCGAGGAGCCGTTCTAGTAAATTAGGAACGAAAGAGGAGGAGAAGAAGATCGAATCGAATGACACGAAGATATCAAATTCAACGACTCGAACATTCGGTTTAATTTCTATTTACTTTATGCTTCGTTATTCAGATTTTATTATTGTTTTCCTTGTTTTTATTATTATGAGAGCTTAGATTATTTGTTTAGGGGATAAACTTGATGTTCTTCAATTAATTTATAGTGAGTAATTTCAGTTTTAGGTTTTAATACAGTCGTTTAATCTGCGTGTATTGTATGTCATGGTAATTTGGCAACGAGTTTGAACTCAGATTGGTTTTAGATTCTCGACAATGAGCAGCGGTTGAGTCTTGAATTGGATTGCGTAGATTGATATAGGTTTAGAAAATAGTTAGACATAATGATCTTGCCTAGGGTCGTGTTATAATCAGTTCTTTATGTTTGATTAGATTAAATAGTTAGAAATAATGATAGTTTAATCATTGTAACTCACCTAGGATCGAAAGATCGAAGTGATAAGGCTTAGAAAGATTATAGACCCTGAGACTACTAAATTACCTAGAACTAGAATCACCGCTTACTTGATTAAGTTACTAGAGTGGACTCCCCTAAACACCTTTAATCACTTGGTTAAATCCTTTAATTTCCTGCTTCCTTAGTTAGTTATCTGAACCGTTACCACAACCTTTTGACCGACCTAGCATCCTTTGTAGTGAACTAGTTTAGTGCGTAGTTGAACACAAGTCCCTGAGAGAGAACGATATTTTTATTACTACACCGACCCGTACACTTGCGGTACACAGACACCTTATATGTTTTAGGTCTGTCAGTACGCGAGTCCACTTGGGATTCAAGAAATAGACACAGACCTCCCCTGGAGGCAATGACTTGAGGATTGGTTGAGGTATCTCATGAATACGGATAGAGATGGTGGTACTCGCTTGTACTTTTTATTACGGTGCTGTGGGCCATATGACATAGTACAAATTTGGTTAAATTAAGTAGAGAACATATTACCCTGCAGCGACTAGCACATATATTGCAGACGTCATATACATGGAAAAGGTATTTGAAGTCCACAAGAGGAACGTGTAAAAGTGCTTCAGTACGACTTGAAGTAATTCATAATTTTGTCCATACAGAGACTAGCTCATATTGTTGTATAGTAGATGGCACATGGAAAGCGAAAAGTATGAGAGTAGCGACATGGTTGCGCAGACAAGGAGACATGGATTTTATACAGGATTGGGGGTGCAGGTATTTGCGGGCACAATTAGCGGTATAGGTTGAACTTCAAGCTATTTGCCTTGCGCTACAAGATGCTATTGAAAAACACATTTTATATGTCGATATTCTAACGGACTCGGAGTTGGCAATTCATTTTTTATTAGATTGAGCTTAAGTTTGGATACTGTTGGGTCAAAGTCCTTCACCTGAGTAACTGCACGAAGGACCTTATACGGAGTTTTAATGAAAGACAAATATGCAGTCACAAGATGAAGACAAATAGGCAATTCCATGGAAGTAATCGCGGAGTGAGAAATCCGGTGGGATTCTGAGTGTGTAGCCAATGGTTCGGTGGTGAAGGTAGCCAGTAAAGGACCTCTGGTGAAGGGATAGCCAAGGACCTTGGTGAACACTCGGAGTTTTAACGAAGGACCTTATACGGAGTTTTAAAGAAAGGAAAAGAAGGCCTTCATCTCCAACGGTTCTACCAAGCTACCATCATAAATATGCAGTCACAAGATGAAGACAAATAGGCAATTCCACGGAAGTAATCGCGGAGTGAGAAATCCGGTGGGATTTCTGAGTGTGTAGCCAATGGTTCGGTGGTGAAGGTAGCCAGTAAAGGACCTCTGGTGAAGAGATAGCCAAGGACCTTGGTGAACACTCGTTGTGTCCACATGTGGTGGTGAGATGATGTGTAGCAGAGCCTTGACGAACTAAGGCTGTGTGAGTTTGTGCTTCAATGTAATACATCATGTTTCAAATTGTCACTAAGGTTTTTTCTACGACGATCCTTTTCTGTAACTGTCTCAAGGACCTTCGGCCTTAGTCAGTGAACCTATCAGTAACTGCCTTCAGGCTGTTACTTCTTGTTTTATTTCGTAAGTGTAACTTGTTCTTTGATTGATATAAATATAATGAGGTATTTCAGTTACACTGTATTTTGATCCTTAGTTGGAAACCAAGGAAGTTTGCTCTAACGTCCTTACTTAGTGTGTAGAGTTTAATTGTGAAATTCAACCCCCTCAAGGGCCTCAACATATACCTTGTTATCCGCTAGTTTGTAATATACATAGGTTCTGTATGTAATATGGTCAGGGGGTTTAAGATTAGGAAGGTAAAAAACCGGGTCCGGGTCAATCCGGGTTCGGACGAATCGGACATCGGACGAAAACTTGATGTCCGATACCCAAATTTTTAGAACATTTTCCGGGTCGGACAAATCGGACAAGCATAAATTCGGGTTTAAACCAGGCTCGGACTATAGAAAATTGAAAAGTATTGTGTTCGAATTTTCGGTCAAGTCAGACAATGTAAAAATTAGGACGGAAATTTTATGACCATATCCGCTTTTTTCGGGTCGGACTGAACCGGGTTTTCGGGTCGGACATTTTTTTTGACAGCCCTAGCTAGGAGTCAAGCCCACCAAGCTCGTGATCTAGCTAAATCATTTTTACAAACTTTGTAATATTTTCTTTAATTTTAGGATTTTTGGACGCTAATATACTGAACTTTTGGGGTATTGGACAATAATGCACTGAACTTTGACCTTGGACAATAATGCACTGAACTTTGAGTGATTCTCTTTTTTATGTGTGGATTAGCTAACATGTCATAAATATAAATATTTTTGGATCAATTCATCTCCTCTACGTGCTACGTAGGATTGCCACCAAGTCAATCACTGCCAAAATCGTTACGAGTGCATTATTGTTCAACACCCCCAAAGTTCAGTGTATTATTGTTCAAGGTCAAAGTTCAGTGCATTATTGTCCAATACCCAAAAAGTTCAATATATTAGCATCCAAAAACCCTTAATTTTATGGAGGCTAAAAAAAATAGTCTTTCTATTTTTTGCAACATAAAGGAAATTTGTGCCTCTTATTAAAGGATCAACCTCTCCAAACATGTCGCAACAAAGTTACGCCCTCCTTCTCTCCCACTCCAGTCTCCGCAATGTCAAAATCGAAAGGGTTTTTGGACATCAATAATACCAATTTTGGGGGTATTGGATATTAATAATACAAACTATTTTCTTGGACACTAGCAGTACGAACTATTGACCTATTTTCCTCTAACAGTACACTGTCGAATTATTATAGTTTTAATTCATCGAAAAGATGATGTGGCTCCATAATATGTGACATGGAAGACATGTTAGTGTCCACGTCAACATTTTCTACCCAACCTCCGCCTTCCACGTCACACGTCATGGAGCCAAGTCATCTTTCCGATAAGTTAAAACTATAACAATTCGGTCGTGTACTGCTGGAGGAAAATACGTCGATAGTTGGTACTACTCGTGTCCAAATAAATAGTTGGTATTATTAGTCTCCAGTACCCCCAAAGCTGGTATTATTGGCGTCCAATAAAAGGAAATTTGTGCCTGATCAACCTCACCAAGACACCAATCGTGCATGAACATAATATAATATTGGACCATAATAACCATCTTGACTCAAGATGACTTTTAACTGGCCATGTGTTTGTTAGCTTATACATTATATATTTCATTTTTCCTTTTGGGTTTCTATATTTATTTATAGGTACGTGTTGGTTTAACATGCTACATTATACTAGTATTAATTCCTGGCATTTGTCGAAATTATCATTATTGTTTGAGAAAATAAAATATTCCCCCTTTTCATTTTATTTTTAATTATTAGCTATATTTAGTTGGCTTTATTCTTTTCTTTTTAACTAATAATTCATTATATTATTTCATTAAAAGTTAAAATATTATATTTTCATGATAGTTTTTTATATTAATACTATAATGACTATAGTTTCATACAAAACATATTATGTTAAAAAAAACTAATTGTTAAAATGCTTGATAATTAATATAATTGATGCAATTTTGAAGTGATAAATAATTGAAAAGAGTACTATAATTGATAATTAATAGGTTGGTAAGTTTTTTTTTTTTTTTGCCAAGGGAATGAAAACTATTTATAATTGCACTTTGCAAAATTTTCTTGAAAATTATTTCATAAATAAATAAACAAGGTAATTTGACATTTCAAATAAATGTTTCTATAAATTTTTTCATGATTTTAAATAAAAATCAAACATTGTAAAATATTCTTTTCCATGAAAAATTTCCCCAATAAAACTTTCCAAAGAAAAGCTCTTCGGAAAACATTTTCCTCAGAAAAAAAACCCCCACCAAATGATATGATACCATTTTGTCAAACTGAGGAAAAATAGGATAAATTTCCCATTCCCATCGTTGTATTTGCAATGATATATTTACATTTTTTTGGGGTGTGTGTGTTAACCTAACCTAATTTTTGGACATTTAATTTCATTCCAAACTAATGGGACAGATTTAGTTTGTAACATCATCCTGTTGACATCTAACTAAAGCTATCGAGGGTGGAACTCTGATATGGAAAGCCCATTTACTGAAGGAGGTTGTGTTATGGAAACCACATTCACTGATGGTGGATTCAAATTGCTGCTAAGTATGTTCCCTTGCAAATGCTCATATGATATGGAGTTGTTGTCTTCCAAATAGTATGCAGGAGGAGATGGCATTGGCAGGGCCATTGTATTGCTGCTCAGCATCAGAACAACTGATGACATTGTTGGCCTCTCCTCTGGGCTTTCTTGCACACACAACAAGCCTATGTGTATGCATCTCGATATCTCCGCCTTAGAACCTCCTGATATTGTACTGTCGACGAGGTTCTCAGCTGTGCCCTCCATATAATTTTTCCATGCCTATGGAACATCAAACTTTCGTATTAGTGCACATGTTAAACAGGTTGAACAGGCTGTTTGATTTTAGATCAAATTAGAACAAATTAAGGCATAAAGCTGTGTGGGTCGATTTAGTCTGGCCTCATTTGGGTCAATGCCATTAGGTTAGAAACTTACAAAGCTCAGTAGATCTTCAGCATTGTCCTCATGTGTGAATGAGCTGATTTTTTGCCCGCTTACAATCTCTAGAACAATTACGCCAAAGCTATACACATCAGACTTCACAGAGACTCTGCCAAACAGTACATATTCGGGAGGCATATACCCACTGCAAAACAATTTGCATCTCTCATTCTAGGATGATGATATGATATAATATGATGATGATGCTGTAAATTTTACATTGTTTATGAAAGGATACTTACTAGGTTCCAGCAATTCTGCTTGTCATGGTCTGAGTTTGGTTCATATTGAATAGTCTAGCCATCCCAAAATCAGCTATTTTAGGATTGAAGTCTGTATCAAGGAGAATGTTTGCTGCTTTAAGGTCACGGTGAATGATCCGAAGTCTTGATTCCTCGTGAAGGTAAAGAAGCCCTCTAGCGGTGCCATTAATAACTTTGTACCGAGTTTCCCACAGTAGAGTTTTACGTTGAATTGGATCTGCATTCAACGAAAATATTTGAGAGGTGGAACCACAGATCCATACAGACATGACAAATTAGTTTACGATTTTGCAGAGGGGGTAATAATTACATACCAAATAGAAATTTATCTAGGCTTCCCTTGTCGACAACCTCATAGATGAGAAGCATCTCTGATTCATGCAAACAGAAGCCAAGCAACCTCACCAAGTTTCTATGTTGGAGCTTTGCCATTATCAGAATTTCATTTTTGAATTGTATATCACCTTCTGTGCCTGAATGTCTTAACAGTCTCTTGGCAGCTATACTATCGCCATTTGGAAGCACGCCCTGAAAAAATTCAACAATACATGCACAGAATAATCAAATAATTATATGGGTCGATAACTATTGCCCGATAATCTTAAACTTAGTCTCCTGATTGACATTGTATTTGTCAAGAAATACAACATAATCATTAATAAAGTATGGGTATAATACTTATTTGCAACATCAGATCTAATGAATCTCACACAACAACCCATTTGAGAAGCAGCAGATCAGATGCATTACCTTATAGACGGTGCCAAATCCACCTTGTCCAAGCTTGTTATCTTCCTTGAAATCCTCTGTTGCTTGCTTGATCGTCCAAAAACTGAATTGCATAGACTCAAGGCTATCAATTTCATCCTCTGCATTCAACCCAGTACATCGAATAGCATCAGGTACATCTAAAGCACACAAATTAAAGGAACTTATAACCTTTGCATATAGGTTAGCCAGACTTACGGCTAAATCTCATCATAGATTTCCTCGCCTTTTTGTTCCTGCTGAGATAAACCCCAATTGAGGCTAAGATTATGAGTACAGATATTCCAGAAACAGAAATTGGAATCATGATTTGGCTGCCACTAGAACTCTTCTTGCCTTTATTATCTGTGAGAATAGAAAAGCAGTAAAACTTTGATCACAAATTTCGAGCTTGAGGATTGAGGAGGAAGGCGCCAGTAACGAAAACCCCTGACTAGTCTTAGCCAGAAAATTGGTTCAACTTAGCATAAAATCCATGTAATGAACAATATCACTGGGCCTTTAGAAAATTTATTTGGAAATTTCAAAATTAAGAAATGGGCTGAGATATTTGTGAGTCCATCATTGATTCTGAATAGAGCTTCAATCAAAATTACATATATAATGATGCTACTACCTGTTGATGTTGGCTGAGTAGTATTGAGTGGCGGTGGTGGGGGAGCTGTATTGGGGACATTACCGAAGAAATGAGAGACATCATACTGAAGAAAGCAACTGGGAGCGACGACCCTGGCACCAGGAGCGACGGAATTAGGCTGAATACAGCAATTAGGTAAAATGCTAAGAGCCTCTCCAATACAATCAGCGCAATTATTCTTGTCCAAATCAGGAGTACACTGCACAAGCCCATATAACTTTCCACCATTCCCAGTAATATTAACTTGGCCAGTTGCATATTTCTTGTTTGAACCAGCAGAGGAAGCATTAGCGATGAGGGTGTTGAACAAGCCCTGAAGTGATGTGTTAAACCCGGACGCATCAGACACAGTACCCTGATCACGGAACTGAAGCATGGGGTAATCCTGTATTGTGCCGTAAGTGATGTTGTTAGAGACATAAATGGAGCAGTACTGAGAGTAACCGAATGCTTCAATCTTTCCAGGACAGGCTCCGGGGAGGGTGGTGGCTGAGTTGTTGATGCATTGGCGGCAGGTTCCCAAGGGGACGTCCCCACGACAAATAGCAATGGATCTGGCTCTGTTGGGGGGCTGACCTGCACTGAAGTTGTAAAACCCATTTGTGATTTGGGTGTCGGAAGACATAGCTTTGAGGACTTGGTTGAGGTTGGATTGGTATGCGCCGTTTGGTGTGTAGGAGTCATCACCGCATTGGGTGTACAGGAACGTGAACTGGGACCTGACTATGGATGTCTGCGCCAAGAAAAGGAGGATGCAAGTTTGGATGGTGATCAATAACAGGGCGTTTGGTGATTCCATTTTGGATTTGTTTTGAGCAAGAGAGAGAAGGAAGCAAGTGTAGGTGAGGTGATTGATTGGGTAGTGAGGCGAATGATTATGAAGAGGACGTGTGGACGGCGGACACCCAACGGGATCAATAAATAACAATTAGCGAGTCTGACCACGGTTTAGTGTCTAGGACTTTGGACTTTACCGATGTAAGAATACACAAATAAATTTTTTTAAAAAAAAGCGGCAACGCTGCACGTGACTTTACAAACATCATCATTGCTTTTTTATTTTCTTTCCAAACGAGAAAGCGGTCGGTCTAAATTTTTATTTTTTTATTTTTTTTCAAGATCCAACAAACAAACCCAACACAAACACATCAAACAACAAACACAAAACACAAACATAAAAGAAAACCCATTGAGAAGTTTTGAGAGGAGAAGAATTTTTTGATATATTGTTTATGAGACACACAAGACCCTATGAACAAACAACTATTTATAAAGGAAAAACAAGAAAAAGAATCAAGAACCTAATCAAGATCACAACTGATCTTGAAATAAACGAAAAATAAAAATACTACTAAAACTATGCTAACTGCTGCTACTAATGCTGACACAGTGCTAGCTGCTGTTGCTGATTTATTGCCATATTCTTCACATTCCCCCCTCTGGAAGAACACTTATAAGCCCCAATCTCTCTGACAGATAGTTGTGCTGCTTTTCACCCAGGGCTTGGTTAAAATATCAGTTATTTGCTCCTTTGAACCCACATGAGAAACACTAAGAAATCCTTCCATTAATTTGTCCCTTGTATAATGACAATCAATGTTAAGATGCTTAGTTTTCTCATGAAATACTAGATTTTCTGCTATGTGAACAGCCGCTTTATTATCACAATACAGAATAGCTGGAAGTCTTACTGGAACTTTCATATCTTGAGCAAGGCTGGCAATCCAAACCAACTCTGATGTGGTGGTGGACATAGCTCTATACTCAGCCTCAGCAGTAGATTTGATCACAGTGTTTTGCTTCTTTGTTTTCCAGGAAACCAAACAATCTCCAAAAAAAATAGCAATGCTGCATTGTATTGAGAAACAGTAGGAGCTTGTAAAAATTGGCTTAAATGTTGTACAGAATAGGATATATCCGGCCTTGTGAGAGTCAGATATAAAAGCCTTCCAACTATCCTTCTATACTTTTCAGGATCTTCAAGCAATTGACCCTTGGAATCAGACAGCTTCAAGCCTTTTGGCAAGGGAAATTTAGCAGGTTTTGCACATGTTAGTCCTGCATCAAACAAGATGTCATAAACATACTTTCTTTGATTTAAAAGAGTGCCTGTCTCTGATCTTGAAATTTCAATACCCAAAAAATATCTAGCTAGACCTAGATCTTTAATAGTAAAGGCTTGATGCAGCAAAGTTTTTAGCTCAATTATTCCTTGTTCATCATTTCCTGTGATTAAAAGATCATCCACATAAACTACCACAAATATATTTTTATTCTCATTCCCTCTAATGAACAATGAATAATCATTTTTTGACTGATGAAAACCAAGTCTTTGAAAGAATTTACTTAGCTCAATATTCCACTGCCTTGATGCTTGCTTCAAACCATAGAGTGATTTCTCCAGCTTGTAGACTTGTCCTTCCATGGCCTTTTCATATCCTTCTGGAGGAAATATATAAACATCTTCATCTAGAAAACCATGGAGAAAGGCATTGTTGATGTCTAATTGATACAAAGGCCAACTCTTCATTGTAGCCACAGCAATGAAAACCCTCACTGTAGTAAGCTTAGCCACAGGAGAAAAGGTGTGTTTGTAGTCTTCATCCTTGATTTGTTCAAACCCTCTGATTACCAATCTAGCTTTATATCTTTCAATACTCCCATCAGCTCTAAATTTCACTTTATACACCCATTTTGAAGTGAGGGCCTTCTTTCCAGGAGGCAACTTTGTAAGAACCCAAGTAGCATTTTCTTCCAGGGCTTGTATTTCTTCTTTCATGGCTTTTCTCCACTCAGGATTTTGAACAGCTTCTTTATAACTTGATGGTTCTGATACTTGCATTGTGGCAATAAGAGATGTGACATATTCTGTTGAATAGTGCTGAAAGTCTGTTTTTTTAAACAAAGGAAAGGTTGTTTCCTTTATACTTGAGAAAGTGTGAGATTGTGTTGAAGAATTTTTCTTTTCTGGTTGGATAAAGTCCCTTAGCCAGCCACGTTCACGTTTTTGCCTGCTAGACCTTCTCAAATTGGCTTGAGACTCAGTGTTTCTGTCTGTCTTGTCACTGTCTTCTGTATTGTCACTGTCTTCTGTATGGTTGATGTCTGAGTCAGAGGGGTTTTCTGCATCAGACAAAAGCAATTCATTATTCTGGTTTCCTTGTGAAATGGATAAATCAGATGGGAAGTGATAAAGAGATAAATCAGATGGGTAATGCTTTTGACTGGTTTCCATCCTTGTCTCTTGTGTAAGGTCATTGTCCATCAATCCTCCTTGTGAAACCTCAAATCGTTTTGTGCTGTCTTTTGCCCTGTTGCTTGAATCATATAAAGCTGTATCATTAGAGGAAAAATCATGAAAAGGTGGAAAGTGAGAGATATCTTGTTCTTGGCTCGAGATGTCAGAATGTTCACATGCTATTTGATCAAAATTTGTTTCAGCCTGTTGGAATTTTTTTTCTAAAGGGAAAGATATCTTCTACAAAAACATCTCTGCTATGAAAAACTTTTCCATTTTCTAATTGATATAGTTTATAACCTTTCATCCCAAATGTGTATCCAAGAAAGATACACTTGACAGCTCTATTTTCAAATTTGTCATTCTCTCCTAATTTTGTAGCATAGCAAAGACAGCCTATTGTTCTTAATTCTTCAAGATCTGGTTTGGTACTATAGAGTTTTTCAAAGGGACTTTTCCAATCTAAGGCTTTCATGGGAAGCTTATTAATTATATGGGTTGCAGCTAAGACACATTCCCCCCAAAAGGATTTAGAAAAACCCGCTTGAAGTCTAATGGCTCTAGCAGTGTCAAGAAGATGCCTGTGTTTTCTTTCCACCACCCCATTCTGTTGGGATGTTCTCACCATTGACCTTTGATGAATGATACCTTTAGATTCAAACAAGGAAACACAGACATTCTGCACAAATTCAGTGCCATTATCAGATCTTACACATTTGACTTTCAACCCAAATTGGGTTTCTACCATGTTCAAAAATTTGTTGATGGCATTTAAAACTTGTTTTTTGTTCTGTAAGAGTTGTGTCCAGGTGCACCTGGTAAAATCATCAACTATTGTAATAAAATACTTTGCTCCATTTATATTAGGAATTCTGTAGGGCCCCCACAGATCCATATGTATTAGTTCAAAGGCTTGGGAGGTTTTTATAGAGCTTCTAGAAAAAGGTAATCTATGTGATTTAGATAGAACACAAATTTCACAAAAGGAATTACCACTATTAGAAATGTTACAGCCTTCAATGTGTTCCATTTTGAGAGAGAAGTATGTCCTAATCTAGTGTGCAAAGTATGAAAAGAAATATCAAAGTGGTTCTTCTGTGATATAGCAGCAAAAAGGTTATGAATAAGATCTTGCTCCTTCTTAATCTTGGATACTAGTTTGTAGAGGCCTTGCTCTTCATTTGCAGTAGCCACAGTGGTTTTACTTAAAGGGTCCTGAAATAAACATCTATTAGGTAACAAAATAACATATAGTTTTTGATCCTTGAGTAACTTAGTTACAGACAGAAGATTGTATTTGAAATCAGGAATATATAAAACCTTATGCAGTTCAATCTTGTCATCAAGTATGATTGTGCCAATCAGAGAACATTTCTTAACTAGTCCATCAGGCATGGTGACAGACACAGGATTATCAAGTTGTCGCATAGAGCTAAACAAGGAGAGATCATAGCTCATGTGATCACTAGCACCTGTGTCTATGATCCATATTGAATTATAACAGTCTTCAAGATTACTATAGTAAGATTTTGAATTGATGTTACCTGAGAAGTGAGGAATATAGCCACTTTTGGAGTTTCTTGATTTTTCTTGACTCGTGGAAGATTGTCCTTGTTCAATCTGTTTGTGAGTCTCAGCAAAATGGGCTGAATGTTGCTTCTTGCTTTGATCCTGGGCACTGTTTTGATTCATCCTATATACTTCTTGTGCAATTGTTGTATAAAGTTTGTATCCATTCGAGGAACTTGTTCCATTCCACCACTCAGAGGATCATCTGCTTCTTCAGAGATCACATTAGCTGCCACTTTCTTTCCCTTTCTTTTGTCAAACCGTTCGGGATATCCAATGAGTTTGAAACATTGGTTTCTTTCATGCCCATGTTTTTGGCAATAAGTGCAATATTTATTTGCTTTATCTTTCTTGTAATCTCTCCTGGAAGGTTTTGTGCTAGAATTGACAGCAAAGGCTTGGGCATTGTCAGAAGCATTATTAGGATAGTTGGATGAATTTGTGGTGTTTTGCTTAGGAATACATGCAGCAAACTCACTGTTGGAACTAATGCCTCCAGAGGCTATTTTTTGGCTCTCAGCCCTCTGGACTAGTGAATAGGCTTTGTTAATGGTGGGAAGGGGGTCCATTAACAAGATTTGGCTCCTTACACTATCAAAGTCATCATTAAGATGCATTAGAAACTGAACTAACCTCCTTCTTTGTTCCATTTCTAAAGAAACTTTGATGTGTGGACAGGTTGAAGAGCAAGTGCATACAGGTACTTCAGACATCTCACTGAGTTCATCCCATAATTTCTTTAACTTGGTGAAGTATACAGCTACTGTGTTCTTGCCTTGGAAGAGTTCTGAGATGTCTTTCTCCAGTTGGAACAGCAGTGGACCATTGCTTTGTCCAAATCTTTCCGTGAGTTCAACCCACAATTCACGAGCTGAGTTGACATAGAGGAAAGATTCTGAAAGATCAGGGATCATGCAGTTTAACAACCAACTGATGACCATGTTGTCACATTTGTCCCATTGGCTTGACATAGATGCCTGAATGGGTCTTGTACACTCCCCTGTGATAAAACCAATTTTCACTTTGGTTTTGAGGGCAATCTTGATGGCTCTCCCCCACTTCTGGAAATTGTTTCCATTAAATTTAATGGAGACAATCTGTAAACCAGGGTGATCAGAACTGTTGTCGTACTTTTGGGAGTACGGTTGTCGTATCCACAAGGAGTTGTGTTCGCGGTACTCAAAACTGACTCAAGTATTTCAAGCTAGGTAGATTAACCAAAGATAATGGTTGTGATGATCAAAACTACGAACTATGAAAACAATAAAAGAAGTTCAGGCTGCAAAAATGATATGCAACAACTAATAAGTCTAAATAGCCTAATCTACCAATTCTAAACAAGTAATCAAGACGGGTCGATTGCAAAATATTAAACATCAAAGCCCTCTCTCGAGGGTCAGAGACTCGCCAACGCCCTCTCTCGAGGGTCAGAGGCTAACTTAATCCCGTGACTCGCCAAAGCCCTCTCTCGAGGGTCAGAGGCTTGCTTAACTATTCTAACGGTCTATTCTCAAAAAGTTAGTCTAATTAAACTATAGGATTAACAACCTAGACCTAGTCAGAATTCAACACTCTCGTGCTAGAACCCCAACCATTTTCCCTACCCACACTAGAAAATTGATCTCACCTCTCAGCATAAATCAATTGCCTAATCAAAACAAATGAACCTCGAGCATTTCATCGAACATGTGGCGGGCAAAGAGAAAACCTCACATTACAAGCATGAATTTGGTAGATTAAACCTAAACAAATTAATTCATCGTCAATTGCATCAATCACAATCGAAAAACACTAAATTAACAACAAATTAACATATTAAAGTAATTAGTGATAAAGGAAACGAATCTAACAAAGAAACAAATCAACATAAAGATATAAAGAGAAGAGAAAACAAACTTGATCTTGAATTAGATACGAAATCCAGAAACGATGTTGATAAATTTTTGCAAAACATAATCTAAAACCTAAAAACTACCCTAATGCCTCTAGAGAGGCTAGAGAGAAAAATCTCTCAAAGTCTAGATAAAAGATAGAATGAAAAACTATCCCCCCTAGAAACCCTAGAATTATGTATTAATATGAGGAAAAAGAAGACACACCTGTCTTGACCTTGTCACAGCCTGTGCTAACATGAAAAATCAGCAGAAATGATTTTCAGCAAAGAAGACACCGTCACATGACTTTGACAACCTGTACCAAACCCTTTTTCTCTCTTTTCTTCATTCTTCTACCTTCCATTGCTCTTTGCCCTCTTCCTTATCGTCATTAAAAGCGTCGATCCTCAATTATAAGGGGTAAGAACACCTAAATACAAGGAAATTCACACACTTAGTTATAAATGAAGGAAGTAAATGATGCTAACTTATAAATTAGGGAAAAAGAGCTTGAAAGGCGAAAACTAGCATAGAAAAGAAGGCTAAAAACTCATAAAAATTCGGTTTATCAAGAACCTTGTAGATGAAGTGGATCGTTGTTGTATAGTTCTTCTTCAGCTTTGGTTTTTGGTTGATTGATGCTCGTGTCTCCAGCATCACCTCCTGATGATGCCTCTTCTTCTTCTGACATGTCTTCCTAATCTCAAGAAACTACCCCAACTTCTGAGGATTAGCCGAAGGGTTCTTCAGAATGGTTTTGCAGATAAGAGGGAAGACAATGGATCTCAAACAAGAGCACTTGGCTCTGATACCATGAGAAGTTTTGAGAGGAGAAGAACTTTATTGATATATTGTTTCTGAGACACACAAGAGCTGTAACGCCCCAACCTTAATCACAAGATTAAGACTATACTTAGAATCCCAAACCTGTGATTAGCGCAGCGGAACACCTTAGGTCGAGGCATTACCGCCGTCTCCCAAAAGAGACAAGGCAACAACACCAAAGAGACTTCCAAAACCATAAGATAACTTACTAACTTAAAACTTTCACATATACACTTATACAACTCTTGGGTAAAGCATATAAACTTAAACAACCTTTAAAGAGGTCAAATACAATGCTTCTTCCTTAAGCATGGGTACTTCAAAACATGCGACTCCCAAGTCGATCAGGATACTTTAACCATGACTACCTTGCTTGCAACACGCGATTACCCCTGCTTGCCTTTGCCTTTACTTTGGGTACTCGGACCCCCTAAAACAAAACATTAAAAACATTGCGAAAAGTGAGTGGGGAAACACTCAGTACGTAAACCTCCAACACGTCAAACCGTTCGAAAACGGTTTTAGTGCCGGCATTTAAATTCATTTTGAAAACGGCGAAGGGGTAATAAAACATTAACTTGAAATGACATGAGCATAAACATATACATGAGTAAAATAACTTGAATTCATAAAGAAAGAACCTGTCACATGAACTTAGAAGTAAATACATAAACTTAAGAGTTTTGTTGGGTCCCCTTTAGATCGATGCAAAGCATCTCGCGCGCGCACGCCCAAACCGATCTGGAGTTTGGATGGGTGACTGCTATGCAGTCAGACACTGGCCAGGTCTAGGACACTCTGATCAGGAGCATCTAAAACATAAAATGCTAGCACTTCTCGTAACTAGCTAGAACATAGAACATAGAATCCATAAAATGGGACCACTTAAAACCATGAATAATCATAAAAGCATAAATTAGCATAAATCGTAATCATAAAGCATAACCCATAAACATCTATCATAAACCGTAAACCTTTAACATAAATCGTAAACCTTTAACATAAACCGTAAACCTTTAACATAAATCGTAAACCTTTAACATAAACCGTAAACCTTTAACATAAATCGTAAACCTTTAACATAAACCGTAAACCTTTAACATAAACCATAAATATAAACATAAATCGTAAACCTTTAACATAAACCGTAAACCTTTAGCATAAACCATAAATATAAACATAAATCGTAAACATAAAACATAAATTATAAACATAAAACATAAACCGTAAATATTTGCATAAACCGTAACCATAAAACATAAATCGTGAACATAAAGCATAAATCGTAAATATAAGGCATAAATCGTAAACATAAAGGAGCGAAGAGTTGGACAATTCGCGTACCTTGAACGTGTGGACTGCTCGGGGGTGAACTCGGCCGGGGAATGGCTCGGGTCGAGGCTGAACTTTGAGCTTAAAATGATAGAGTTCGGTATTAGAATAGAAGCTATGAAAAGGTGAGGACATAGGGCCTCACAAAAGAGTTTTGGAAATAAATCGTATAAAAATTTCAGGTTTTTATGACAATAGTATTTTGGTCGTAATTCGGGCTATAAAATTCGGATTTCGCTATGCGAGTACTTTTCGAAAAGGGAAAAATACACTCTACAAGTTTGTCAACTGGGCCAGACGCTAAACAGGGTGAGAAGAGCCCGAAAAAGGCTCCGGACAGAATGCAGTAAAATACCAAGATATATTCATGTGCGGTTTTGGTGCTTAGACAAAATCAATAGAACTTTGTAATTTCCTTTAAACTCAAAGGAGCTCTATGACTTAAAGAATACTTGTAAAATATAGACCTTAAATTTCTCAAAGAGACTTTAAAACTCTAAAGTAAAATGAACTCATTTCCTTAAATTTATGAGTTTTCGGTAAATTAAAACGGAAAACGTAGGATAGTTTAAAAGATCTCGGGGTTCCTTAAAACCTTTAAAACCGAGTTCCATGGTTCCTACTTATGGAATATATCATAAAGGTCATATGACTTAGGTTACACACCCATAAAACCAATTATAAGCTCAATATAATAACCTTTAACCCAATTAATGCATTTATCAATTACCCAGAAAATTCCAGTTTTGCAGCCCCTCTTCCGGGCTCTATAACTCTCTCTCCCGACATCGGTTGGACACATACCATACGTTTTCGGAAAGCTTGAAACGTCTCCTAAAACTCTTATGTTGAACACTTTCTCAAATTCCAACTCCATATGGACGAAAAATGCCCAATAAAACACTGACTCCAAATTCGTATATAAAAACATACCTTTACGGTTTTGGCTCTAACTTGAGCTATACAAATCGAAAACCCGAAATTCCAAAGCCCGATGTTTGCTAACATTCTTGGCTACATTTTTACACCATATTCTGGGCTCAAAACTAATTTTAATATCTCCCTTAAAAATCACATTTTTGGCAGAATGTTTAGGGTCAGATTTTGCCCTCATGCATAGATTACTTTCATCCAACCTTTACACTAATAATATACCAATTGTAATCTATACATAACCTCACTAATGTCCAGCATTTAGACTTCTAAAAACCACCATCCAGACTTGGACAATCCACATGCAACACCAAGTTACATGCACTTAACCTACATTGCATTCAACACCATTTCCTTCACAATACTCATGTAAACCATCTAAAAACATAATAATACTTGCTTAGCTTTGTAAAACAGAGAGTAAAACTTCTAAAATCTCATCCAAAACCACATGCACCTCCAAGGAACAACATCTACTTCATCAATATACATAAACTCATCAAAAGATCACATAAACTTCAAACAATACACTTGATTCTTCACCAAAATCAACCTAACAATTTATACCTCAAAATTCATGAAAGAAAGAGATAACTAGGTACAAAAACATCATTCTAACACATAAATATCAAAGCTTTCAAATTATACAACAATGGAGGAGTGTAGGGTGAGATACCTCTTGAAAGAGATGACAAAATGAGCAAGGAAGTGGGAATGGAAGGGGAGCAAGTGGCCGCGGAAACTTGGCCGGAAAGCCACTGAACTCATGAAACCGCAAAAACAGAGGGGGGGCTGGGGGGTGCTGCTCGGCAGTGGAGGGAGAGGGAAGAGCTGAAAGTGTGTTGTGATTTTTGGTTTGAAATAAAAGACTCTTAGCCTCCCACTTAACTATATATATCATACTCCCTTACTTAACTAAAGTAATAACAATTATAACTATAATACTAATACTCTAATTATAAAACTAACACTCTTAGTAAAACATAAAAATGATAGTACATAATTGCTACAAATCATATTTAATTTAAGTGGGTTAAAAAGACTGTAAAATCGGTAAACTAAATTTAAACCGTTTGGCCGTAAAAATCGAAATGGTAAATAACCCGACTTTAAAATAAAATAGTAGAACCTAAAATAATTATAATATAAGGTCCAAAATATATTGTAACAAAATTCGATTAAGAATTTTGATCGGTAAAATTTGCCGCTTCGCCATTCCTCCGAGACCTGTCACCATTAGCCAACCACAAGGTACAAAGTATTTAATTAACAAATTATAACTAATTAAAATAGATTAACTACTGTAATACGTATGATTTAGGGCGGGGTATTACAAGAGCCTATGAACAAACAACTATTTATAGAAGGAAAAACAAGAAAAAGAATCAAGAACCTAATCAAGATCACAACTGATCTTAAAATAAACGAAAAATAAAAATACTACTAAAACTATGCTAATTGCTGCTACTAATGCTGACACAGTGCTAGCTGCTGTTGCTGATTTATTGCCATATTCTTCACACCCATCTACACCTAAGAGAAGCAGCGACCGCTGCGCATGGCCTTCTTGACCTCCTGGTGAGCAGGTTGCACCAATAACCTTGGAACTTTAACAATTTTGCAAGCTTCCAGCTTTCCAATAGCAATCCGGCAACTCCAAATCAGCTACATTCCACCGATGCTCTATGCTCCTTCCACAAGGCTTCTACCGCCTGGCTGGAATCAGTCCAAATTAACAACTTCGTCCATCCCCGAAGGGTCCCTTCCTGGAGCGCCAAAAGAATAGCCCAAAGCTCACAGTACACTACTGAAGTACCCATGCCCTTATGAACCCCCAGGGCCACTCTAACATTCTGCTTCATGAGGACCCACGCGGCTGTACAATTGCCCTTGTTCTTGTTAAAGGCCTCATCCACCACCCAAACCTCATCCTCCTCGGGACTAACCTCCCCTCCCCAACAATAAGAAATCTCTTGCTCCATTGCCTCCCGCTTCTGTTGATTGCTCCTTCTCCTGTTTCTCCACCACCTCATATCCCTCTCAACTCTTCTCATTTGATCCTCCAACCCTCTCGCCATGGCCTCCACCTGATTGATGCATACCTCATTTCTAGCCTTCCAAATCATCCACATAGTACTAAAAAACCCCAAGTAAGCTCCAAACCTCGTCCTTCCATCTTGATAGATAAAACACCCACCCTTTCAGCCACTCTCCCCATCGAACATGCTGATTTGCTTCAGGGCATATTCCCATTCTTGACCCCTTCCAAATGTGTTGAGCGATGAGGCATCCTCTAAACAAATGTTCTACATTCTCCTGCTCATACCCACACCAACACTCCCCTTTCTCAGTTAGCTTCCTTCTCCACCGGTTCATCCCAGTAGGAAGAGCATCAACAACACTTCTCCACGCAAAAGTCTTAATTCTTGGTGGCGCATCGCAGTGCCAAAGCAACCTCCAAAATTTGGTCTCCTGCTCCGACAGCCCCTCCCCTCCTATGTCCTGCAAAAGGAAATCGAAATATACCCTCTTTACAGTGTACAAAGTATTCTGATTACCTGGCCATTGCAGAGCATCCTGGATCCCAATCTGAGGTGGGTAAATTTTCGCAATCCGTTCAATAGACTCCCTTGTGAAATGCTGGTGAAGAAAGTTCCAACGCCACGTACCCCTCCCATTCTGATCCCAATCAGCCAGATCATGCACCTTCATGTAACAACCCGCCCCAAAATCATGATTATTTACGTACTAACCATAGTAATTACCTAAATCACGTTATAAATTTTTCGCGTTTACCTTTATTTATTTATTGATTTACTTGTTTATTTATTATTATCGGTGATAAGTCTCGTGCAGGAGATGGCTAAGGTGTCGAATTATCGGTTTAAAAATTTACTTTACATACCCATTCAATGAGTTAAAGTATTTCAGGTTATACGATTTATGTTATAAATTTATTTACCGAGAATCGGCTAATAGTTATACGTCTCGGTTTCTATATATATTTTACCGTCCTAATTTTAATTTATTTAGTTTCATTTCCTTTACATAATTTTAAAGAGGTAATTTTTCCACTTTATTATTCTTAATCCAAATTCCATTGTATTTTATTTTATGTTACCCAATTATTACCAATATATCTTATTTCCTACAAAAACCCAATATGTCAAGTTACTACAACAATTACAATATATTTTATCCTATTGTTATCCTCTTATTTTATTTTAATTAAGGTCTTATTTTAATTATTATTAGTATTAGTTAATTAGATGGTAGTATATATGTGTATTAGTTAGGGGGAGGCTTAAGTCATTTTCATTTCACTCTCAAATTAGACAACTCACCAAGGCTCCCATCCTCCTCCCTCTCCCTCCATTCGGCCGGCCACCACCAGCAGCCCAGCCGCCATTTTCCGGCCATTTTCCGGCCAGCCGCCAGCCACGCCACCGTGCACCACCCCTTCCTCTCTTGTGTTTTCATCCATTTTTTTTTTAACCCCAAGGGTAATCTCTCAAACCCCAATTTCAAATCTTTTATGCCCTAATCTGAAAATTCATGTTATATATATGTTTCTTTTATAAATTCCATCTCTTTTACTCTCTTTATTCATGAATTCAAGTATATAATTGTATTGGTTAAGTTAGGGTTAAGTTTTGAAGTACATGCATGTTGATTTCTAAGTGTTTTGTGAGGTTTAGAGTTGAATTCATGGTGGATGATGAATTAGTGTTGATGCATGTGGATTCTTGAGAGTTTCTAAGTGTTTAAGGGCTGAGTTTATGTTGTGAAATTATAAATTAAGTGTTATCATGTTTAATTTGGGTGAATTAATGAAATTGTTATGTAAGAGTTCAAGAACATGTTTATTATGTTGAGTTTATGCTTAATTCATGAATGCATGTGGGTTTTAAGGCCTTTGATGAATAGATTTTCATGGTTTATATTCTGGAAATATAGTGTATTAAGGTTAGATGAAGTTTGGTTATGTTTTAATATGATTAAGAGTGGAAAAATCCAATTAAAAGATGGGTTTTTGAGTGTTTTAAGCTGCTGTTTCAGTTCTGGAATTTTACAGATTTATAAAAGTGGGATTTTTGCCCAAAATTCTACTCCATTGGATAGCTTAAGGTGTTAGCAAACCATAGGCTTTGGAATTTCAAATTTCCGACATGTATAGCCCGAGTTACGACCAAAACCGTAACCTCACGATTTTATATACGAATTTACAGTCAGTGTTTTGAGGGCTGTTTTTCGTCCCTTTGGAGACCTCTTTGGTTTTTGTGATAAACATGAAAGTTTTAGGCCATGCATGCAAGCTTTCCGGAAAGGTATGGTTCATAGTCATCCGATATCGGGAGCGTGAGTTGCGATCCCGGGAAACCGGGCTGTCCAGAACAACATTCTGCTCAAATTAACCTTTGTGAACTAATGTCTTTTGGGCCTCAAACCAACCCAATAAGGGGTTCTAGGTATAAATGTGTCATGGTTATATATTGTAATTATAGAGTTATGTGTTTAAGGCTAAGAGTACCATTTTTGGAGTCCTAAGTAAGTCTTAAGAATACCTTTCAAGAGCTAGTATGTTTAAGTAATGTATCGTGACTCTCATATTTCTTTAAGTATCATGTTCAATATCTTTGCTCTAGCTAAAAGTTCCTTCTAGCTTGATAACCTCCAATGTCTAATTCAATTCATTCCTCATTTCATAATTCATTAATCCAAGCTTGCTTTTATTCACATTTGGACGTGTATATCTTGCTCCATTTCGCCATTTCATTCGATATCGTATTATCAAACCATATTTGAACTCGTTATCTCGCATCCTAGCTTCCAATTTATAATTACCCTATTCATCATCAATTCAAGCTAATTGTCCTAAGTTCAAGCCCTTTTATTTGAATCACCTTCTACGTCATATTTCTCGTGATTTTCCGACCCGAAAACTCCAAAGTTTTATGTGCACAGCTTCTGTCCGAGCCCATTTTGGGGCCCCTCCACTCATTTTTAGCTTCTGGTTCTGTTGACAAAGTTGTAGATTATCTTTTTTCCTATTCCGGGATGTACTCTTTTACTTCGTTTCAATTTTCCTAACTCAAGTTATGCTTTAAACTCTATTTTACTAAACCTGAATTTTTTCTTCCTAAAGTTAATTCATTTATATTACTAAGTTTCTAAACTTATGAGTCTAATTTAGAACCCTATTCGGTTCTTCATTTCTATTTATTCTCATCTTAGTTGACAAACTTCCAAAGCCATCTCCAAGCCGAGTCACGCTAAGATCTTTAGCGTCCCAAGGTACGCAAATTGTCCAGCTTTTACGATCTAAGTTATATTCATGATTCATTCAATTTATGACATGTCAAGCTTTATGTTTTATGATATCATTATGTTCGAAAGTGGACCCATTTTATGTATTCTATGTTTATGTTTTAGCTAGTTACGTGAAGTGCTAGCCTTTTAGATGCTCCTGATCAGAGTGTCCTAGACTGGCGGTCGATCACAATGGCGTGTCACCCAATCCAAATCTAGATCGATTTGGGCATGCGCGTGTGTGAGGTGCTTCCACCGATCATAAGGGTTCCACGTATTTTCTATATACCTCTATTCTATGTTATTCATGTTTATGTTTTATGCACATCATTGCAAGTTATCGTTTTATCCCCTTTTTCCATTTTCAAAATGAATTTAAATGCCGGCACTAAAACCGTTTTCGAACGGTTTACGTGCTGGAGGTTTACGTGCTGAGTGTTTCCCCACTCACTTTTGCGATGTTTTATGGTTTTGTTTTTAGGAGGCTCGAGCTCCCAAGGCAAGGACAAGTCGGTTCCAAAGTAATTCAGGGCTGTCAAGGTAGTTCTCTAAGGAAATCACCGGTTAGCAAGGGCGAGCAGGATTTTGGAAGTCGTTTAGTTGTTAAGCTATGTTTTAAGTTTATGTAGTTTATCTAAAGGTTGTATAAGTTTTATATATGAAGGTTTTTAAGCTAGTAAGTTATCTTGTGGTTTTGGAAGTTTCTTTAGTGTTGTTGCCTTGTCTCTTTTGGGAGACGGCGGTAATGCCTCGACCTAAGGTGTTCCGCTGCGCTAATCACAGGTTTGGGATTCTAAGTATAGTCTTAATCTTGTGATTAAGGTTGGGGCGTTACACTTCATTTCAGCTATAGCCTCTGAGTCAATGCCAGCCTGACATTGTAAACTCCCCCCAGGAACCCATCTCTCATCGAAAGCCCTAATTCTGCTCCCATCACCAACACTCCATCTGAAGTTTGATCTCACACCCTGGACAACCCTTCTCAGTATGAGAACCAGGATTTGCTGATCTCACGGCTGTGGAAGGCTAAATATGGATCTTCGTCGCCGATTGATTAAGAGGAGGGGGTTAAAACTCCGGCAAGTGCGTCATTTACTTGGAAAGGTCTAAATTTTTATTTGTGAACCTAAGGTGATTCTACGCCCTTCGTTCCATATTAATTGTCGTAATTTTAACTTTTATAGTCTTAGATATCACTTTTTAATTGATGATTTTTTATATAATATATTATTAACAATTGCAATATTAAACTTTTATGATAACATTTTTCGTTACGAATCTAATGATGGTGATTTTATATAACAACTCACGGTATATAGTAAAAAAATTTTGATAAAAATTTTTGATATTTGAATATACAATTTTCAAAGACGACAATTAATATGGAACGGAGGGAGTACATAGTTTGAAATTTTTTTAATTATCATAGTTGAAATGTATAATTACCCTTAATTTTACTTTTTTAATAATCAAAATTAATATATATTGATCAATGGACTTGTTTTAATAAATAATACTATTTGTTGAGATATGATTTTTAATAAAATTGAATATTTTAAAGGAGATTATACCATAACTAAATTTTTTCAACTACCATAGTTAAAAAGTACAAGTAATATCAATTTTACCACAAATCAATATATGTTGATTAGAGTAATTTGTTAGAGTAGTTAACCATATTTACGTTTGCTTATGATAAATTGATGATGTAAGGTTTTCAACTACCATAGTTGAAAAAAGATTCAACTATGGTAGAATTTTCAATTTTTTTAGTGGAAAGATCGCACTATTTTAAGCCTCAAACACATAACAAATATCCTCTATGACTAGTCATTGACAAAGTTTGGTCCCTCATTCAACAAATTTCGCCGACTTAGAGTGTAAGGTTCCAAATGAGCCAAGGTGTTAGTCACCTTGTTTCCAAATCTACGAATATGAGAAAATAAACAGAATGTAAACAATTTGAAAAGCGAAAAAAATATTCATCATTGGTAAAACTGAGCTCATTGCTGGGCTTTGTCTTCTTGTTGAGTTTTGAGATTAACGACTTGCAATCTCCTTCAATCACCACTCTGTTGAAACCTTTCTTCTTTGTTGTGGACAACATCGGATAGTAGGTCCGAGCCTCTGTCATTTCACACCTTCAGGGCCTAACCTTTGCGCGACAACCATGTATAGTACTAGCCCCTTAATGAAGCTTCGCATTGTCTAATTCCTCTATAGGGCTTAATGAAGCTGCAAGCTTCTCCATTGATGACAATGGAAAAGCTTACAGACTCAACACAATGCATGAACAAATTAACCTAGTTCAACCGAAAACCCCATCATCTTATGGTTCGGCACTGGAACTCCCACTCCACTCTATCATAGGCTTTCGCCATATCCAACTTGATAGCCATGCTACCATTCTCCGCCCAATTTGCTTTCATTGAGTAAACAATCTCAAAAGCAAATGGAATGTTATCTGTTATTAGCCTTTCAAGGTTATAAGTGCTCTGATTGAGCGAGATAATAGAAGGTAAGAAGGTTTCAATCGAGTAGTAATTACCTTCGTTAACAACTTCTAATAGACTTTACACATGCTTATTAAAGGAAATCAGTCAATTCGTTCTAATTGTTTTTCTTCAGGATAGGGACTGTATGGGTGTTGTTCATTTGCACTAGAACATGGCTAAAGCACCCATTCACATCTTCACCCACCTCATCTCGATATTTCTGATAGAAAAATGGGTTCAACCCGTCAGGGCCTAGGGCTTTTCTTTGGGTGCATATATTTCAAAGCATCGAAGATCTCCTCCCTAGCGTACGACCTATTGGAGCGTACCGGGTTGGGGCCTGAGCCTCGGGATTCATGGTTTCCAAGTCTATCCTCACCCCCTCCAAAGAACACGAAGAAATCAACTCCAAGGTCCGGTGTGGAGTGCATTTCAAGGTGGACCCGGGACCCTAGAGGCGTGGTTTGATCGGCATTGGGTGTGGTATCCACTTCAAATGGGACCCTGGACCATGGAAGTGGAGCTACGGGTCCTCATCAGGACCTACTTCGGGCCTTTAAAAGGGTTTGAAGTCCTTCTGCAAGAATAAGCGCAAATGGGTCAACGTGGGATATTGGAATGGACGTGCCTTCACTCTTTGGATCATAACTCCTTCGTTACAACTTCGATTAGTCTCAAATTTTGAGAGCGTAAAGTACACAATGAGTGCTTTCCATCGATATCTTATGGACCTAAAATGGAGCTCGGATGAAGAAGTTATACGCATTTGAAGTCGGCAGAAGAAAACTGCCCCAGAACAAGGTCGTGCCCGAGTCATCTGCTATCACGCCCGAGTCATTGTCCTGTTCCGGTCGTCGCGCCCGCGACAGACCTGGTCACGCCCGTGACCCCATTCAGCCAATGACAGTTTGTGGTGGATAGAAGCATGTCGCACTCGCGAATGTCTATGTCGCGCCCGCGACCTCCCGTTCCTACGCGTGTTTTCTGGCCCAAAACCCTGCGTTTTGTTATTTTTTTCCCCATTAATATATATAACCCCTCCCTTGGCATTGTAGGTAGTTTTTTCTGAATTGAATTGTAATGCTTAGCATTATAGGGTTCTCCCTTGTTTCCTCAAAAATCTTGTTCTTACCTATTCCTTTTGTGAATGGTGGTGTTAGCAAGACATTCCTTGTGATTATTTAGTGGATTACCTTGGGTAATCATTGTGGAGTGTTAGGCCTTTGGGTTATGGATTACCTAGCCACAAGGTCATATCCTTCCTTTATTATTTAAGTTTTGTTCGATTGTTTAATCAAAGTTCCAACTCAACCTAAATCACTCCCACCGCGCCGCGCTCCATTTGGTATCAGAGGTACGGTTTGTTCTAGCTTGAGTTTTAATTTTTGTTCTTGCAAGTAGCAATTTCTATTGTTGGATTTGGTTGAAATATTGGTGTCCCCCATCCCCTGTGCTATCAAAATGTGTTGGAATATGTTTTATTGTGTTTGAATTTGTTGGATTTGAAGTCATTTGGAGCATCGAAGAGAAGTTGGAAGATAGTGCACGCAAGGTGTTCGATGAAATGTCTGAGTGAAAAAAACACAAAGAACCCTTAGTCAAACACTAGTCAACTACAAAAGAACCCCCTTACTCCTCAAATTATCCCCAAACACAATCCGTGCTTCACCCATGCTCTTGTTATGGCCCTCATGCATGCCGAGACTTGAGAGTCGATTCACGAACATTCAAAATACTCTTGATGGCCTCTTGACTCAAGGAAACAACATTGCCATCAACCATTGGTATCGAACCTGTGACGAACAAAGGAGGTCCACTAGAAGCCATATCCGTCCTCCTCCCTCCTACGAGTCGAGTGACGATGATACAGGCTCATTTCGACACCATCGTCGATGGGAAGCGGTTGAGAAGCCCCCACGGGATGAATTCTATGATACCAAGATCAAAATTTCGGAATTCAATGGCAACACCGACCCCGAAGATTATCTTGAATGGGTCCAAATCTTGGATAGGATTTTTGAAGCTGAGGATTATAGTGATGAACAAGCCTTCAAGATTGCGAGATTGAAACTCACCAAGGTTGCATCCTTTTGGTTTGAGAATGTCAAGGCATAAAAAGCTAAGGAAGGTCGAGCAAAAGTCACCTTATGGACAAAGCCAAAGCGATTAATGAATCGACGATTCTTGCCTAGTACTTACAAGCGAGATCATGAACTCATTTCATCACTTGATGGGCAAAGAAGAAGAGAGGATTCCTCCCGGGAAAAGCCATTCCACTTGTAACGCCCCGACCCCTCCCGGGACACGGACATTATCGATAACTGCTTCAAAGATCGCTGACTGGCCCCACAAATCACCACAAGTCTTTCCAACGTGCTTCGTCCTCGCTCATACACTGCTTGGGAAAACTTCCCAGGTGGTCACCCATCCTATGACTACTCCCAGCTAAGCACGCTTAACTGAGGAGTTCCCAACGGATGAGCTACCATAAAAGAAGGTGCACCTTGGTGATATAAGTAGTCATTTCAATCCTCTTAAGCCACACTTTAACCACATATCCTGGGTGTTACACCATTGTTCCCTACTAACGGCCTTTACGTCCCAAAAATGTGTCAAATGTAGACGTGTGGGACACGATGCTTTGCAATATCCGACAATGGCTATGGTTAAAGCTTGGATTGAGGAATCTTTTGGTGTGGATGAGTATACAAGTGACATGGTAGAAGGTGTTGATGAGCAAAACCTTCCTTCCACACTTGAAAAATTTGAAAAGGTTGAGAAAGAGAAAAGTTCAATGAACGAGGCTATTGTCATTAAGGTCGTTGAAGGGAAACCTCTTGAGCTACTTGAAGTACATAGTGAGCTTGATAAAGTTCCAAGCCAAGAGGAGAATGCTAACGTCGACCTTCCCCTTCCTCTTACCCTTGTTGAAGAAGCCTACGAAGTAGCTCCTTTGGTTCTATCATTGCCACCGATCGACGAATTAAGCAACCATGGCGATGACTCCCATTCCCTTCCATCCATCTGCACTCAAGTTCTTAACCATGGGAAGAATAAGATAACCAGAGACTCTTCTTTGAAATTTATTGAATCATGCTTGAAAGATGGACATTGTGGTGTAGAGTCTTTGGGTGAGTCGTGCATGACCTTTGGGAGACATTCGTTGTTTGAGAATGTTTGTTGGCGTGATAAGTTGTATAGTGAGCATGTGTTGTCCTCGATCGAAAATTCTCCATGCTTGGAGTGGAATGCTAAGAATCTTGGTGTTCGTTTTGTGTTTAGTGGCGAATTTGGGATTGGTGATGCCATGATTCTAGTTCAACCTAAGTTTTTGAGCTCTTCATTTGTGTCGTCCTTTGATGAAAATTGCTTGCATATTGGCCGTTGTGATGTGAACTATTAGAGTATGCCATACATGATATTTTGGCGACATTGGTTATTTGAGGATTTTCCGTTGAATGAGTGGTATTGGAAATTTGGCATGCAATGTTTTTGGGAGAGTATGTTGGATGAAAAACATTTGTTTGACTTTGATTGCATGAATCCCTTAGCCCCACATCAAATCAAACCTTGGGTGGGAAGTGAGTTGAGGAACCTTCTCATGATGAGTGAAACTTGGGATGAGTGTGTTCTTGCTGAAGGTGAGCTACTTCTTGCTTTGTCTTTACCTTGTAGCAATCCAAGTGAGAATGAGTGTTCCCAAACTCCACAAAGAATTCCCGTTCCTTCCCTTAATCCCCTATCTCCACACAACAAGCCTCCAACCACGTTCTTTTATTCGGATGATGGATACATCGTAGGGTTCGAAGCTTGTTGGGTGCATCATTTGATTGTTCGTGGCGATCGGGATGTTCGGGGCTTTATGGTGACAAATTATGGAGAGCGTCGTGGTTTCTACTCCCAAGAGTTGAGGGCAACTCTTTTTCACGAAGGGGAGTATGGAGCCTCGGGATTCATGGTTTCTAAGTCTATCCTCACCCCCTCTAAAGAACACTAAGAAATCAACTCCAAGGTCGGGTGTGGAGTGCATTTGAAGATGGACCCGGGGCCCTAGAGGCGTGGTTTGATCGGCATTGGGTGTGGTATCCACTTCAAATGGGACCCTGGACCATGGGAGTGGAGCTACGGGTCCTCATCGGGACCTACTTCAGGCCTTTAAAAGGGTTCGAAGTCCTTCGGCAAGAATAAGCGCAAACGGGTCAACGTGGGATGTTGGAATGGACGTGCCTTAACTCTTTGGGTCATAACTCCTTCATTACAACTTTGACTGGTCTCAAATTTTGGGAGCTTAAAGTACACACCAAGAGCTTTTCATCGATATCTTATGGGCCTAAAAAGAAGCCCGGATGAAGAAGTTATGCGCGTTTGAAGTCGACAGAAGAAAACTGCCCCAAAACAAGGTCGCGCCCGAGTCATCTGCTGTCACACCCGAGTCATTGTCCTGTCCCGGTCGTCGCGCCCGCGATGGACCTGGTCGCGCCCGCGACCCCATTCGGCCAGTGAAGGTTTGTGGCGGACAGAAGCCTGTCGCCCGCGAACGTCTGTGTCGCGCCCGCGACCTCCCGTTTCTGCGCGTGTTTTCCGGCCCAAAACCCTGCGTTTTGTTATTTTTTCCCCCATTAATATATATACCCCCTCCCTTGGTATTGTAGGTAGTGTTTGCTGAATGGAATTGTAATGCTTGGCATTGTAGGGATCTCTCTTGTTCCTCAAAAATCTTGTTCTTACCTATTCCTTTTGTGGATGGTGGTGTTAGCAAGTCATTCCTTGTGATTATTTAGTGGATTACCTTAGATAATCATTGTGGAGTGTTAGGCCTTTGGGTTGTGGATTACCTAGCCACAAGGTCATATCATTCCTTTATTGTTCAAGTTTTGTTCGATTGTTGAATCAAAGTTCCAACTCAAGCTAAATCATCAACACTCCCACCATGCCACACTCCACCTATAAAGCTCATCATTTATATAATCTGTGACTCTGACATCAATAGAATCAAGTACCGGCTCATATTCTGCAGATTGTTTTATTTAAACAAGCTGTCAAAATAGCTTGTTATGATTTCTTGGATTTTCATTGGGTTTGTTTGGGCCACCCTGTTGGGAATTTTCAAACTATTAATTGTATTGGCCTTTATCAATCCATTCTCTCTTTGATAAAACCAAGTTGTATTTTTGTAACCATGATCTATATAATAGACTTTAAGTCCCTGCCACCACATTATTTCATCTTTTCAGTGTCATTGTGTCATGTCACTCAACAACATGCATTAACTTTAAGATCATTTATAATTTTTGCAATTTCCTTATAGACGTGCCCATACCCGTGCTTATGCCGCTCCATAAGTGCTCCCATGCATGCTTTGATCTTCCTTACACACTTAGAAACATATCACCTGAGAAATGTTGGTCCCTAGCTTGTTTAATTACATCATTGTACCAATAATCTAGGGTCCGCATAGCTTAAATTCTATTTCTTCTATTTTTCCTCCTCCGGTAGTGAGTATCAATGCACTTGAGGACAATAGGTAAGTGATCTAATATGTCATCATCAATGTGGAAACATTAGCATTCGAGAAAAGCCATGTACAGTCCACTTGAGCATAAAAACGTTCTAACACTTCTTCCACCGAGCCAACACCCTGTTGGCCATTCTACCATACGTACTTGTGACCAACATCAGCTACATCAAGGAGGCCACACTCGTCTATTGTGTTTTCAAATTCCTTGAGAATAGTATCAGACTTCAAAGGTCCCCTCTTCCTCTTTTGATGATACAAGATCTCATCAAGTCCCTGCCTATGAGCCACGGAAGGTTAGACTATAATTTCAAATCATGACACATTTCACATATTTTATACTTATTTGTCGTTTTCGAGTATCCATAAACCCTTGTAAATCTTTAGCTATCATTCATATTTATTGTAGTATCAATATGATTAGAAGACAAAGAGAACACATTCGTCGTAATAACAGTCTTCCGAAAGGCAAGCCCTCCTGCGCTACCCCTACAGTCAATGGTGGTACCCGTGAAACCATTGAACGATCCGATCACAACTTGCATCTATCTTACACTATGTTTGGCCTCTAAGAGGTCTTTATCAAAAAGACTCAAGAATTTTTCAACCAAAGTGGGTCGTTGGGTCTCCATCAAATGATGGAGATCCTTAACTGCTTTGGGGTTATCCAACCCCCAACTGTTTAAGCATAGAATACTCATTGATCTAGGCAGGGTTGTCTCCCAGCCTCCTCTTTTTTCTTATGTTGGTGTTTAGCGTCCCCCTGCTTACTGTCATGGTTCCTGGTGTTCTCCAAACACTGCTCCAAAGACCCCTATTCGGTACCTTTCTCTTAAATGCTTAAGACCATATATTTACAACTTCCTATTCATCCACCACCATCTATTGAGGTTTTGTTCTCCTCATTTTATCCATACTTTAGCTTCTTCTTTGCTTTCAGGTTCTTTTATTCTTCCTGTAATGCAAATATTAATTTCTTCTCTTCTTTCTTCTATGCCTCCCTCCCCTATTGTTTGTTCTTCAAAGCTACAGCCTTTAGCATGGAGCTATAGGGTAGATCAGATTCAACAACATCTTCGTCATAGGTGTTGTCGTACTTTTGGACGTACGACTGTCATATCCACAGGGAGTTGTGTTCTAGGCAGTCAGAACAAACTCAAGTGTTTCGAGTTAGGTGAACTAACCAAGGATGCTGGTGATGGTGATGATAACTACAAACTACGAAAGCAATAAAAGATGTTCAGGCCTCATGCATCAAAATCAGTATTCAACAACTAATCAATCTGAACGACCTAATATACCAATTCTATACAAAGGGTGGATTGCACTATTAAATTACGCTAAAGCCCACTGTCGGGGGTCAGTGACTCGCCAAAGCCCTCTTTCGAGGGTCAAAGACTTCGCCCAAGCCCTCTCTCGAGAGTTAGCTGCTAGCTTAACTATTCTTACTGCCTATTCTCATAGAGTTAGTCTAATTAAAATATAGCAATGGCAACCCTAAACCTAGTTAGAATTCAACGTTCTCATGTCAAAACCTAACCATTTGCTCTACTACACTAGCTAAATATTTCACCTTTCGGCATACATCAATTGCCTAAAGAAATACTACCTCCGTTTTATTTTATCTGTCGCCTAGAGAATTGTGGCAAAAACTTTGACCGTTAATATCTTAATTTGTATAATGATTCATCATACAAAATTGATATCATTAGATTCGTAATAAAAAATAGTATTAAAAAAGTATAATATTATATTTTTCTATAAAAGTTTTATATTAGAAATTATTGATTAAAAATTGACACTGAAAATCGTAAATGACAGATAAAAAAGAACGGAGGGAGTATAGATGAACACTTTTTCAAGCATTTCATCGAACACATGACGCACAAAGAGAAAACCACGCATTATAAGCATGAATTCGGATAGATTAGGCGTAAAATAGATTAGGCGTAAAACAAGATCAATTAGCCATCAAACAATTCAATCAGAACTTAAACAACACAAAACTAACAAAAAATCATCATAATAATGCAATTAAATAGAAGCAAAAGTAATCTAACAAGCATATGAACATAAAATAGATAAAGAGAAAGGGATAGAAAACTTAGTCTTGAATTGGTTGCGAAGAACGGAATTGGTGAATTCTTGAATAAAGATAACCTAATCTAGTTAAGCTAGAGGAAATCTAAACCTAGAACTAGAAAGGTTTAGGGAGAAAACCTCATTTCAAGCCTAGAGAGAACACTACAACATGAAACGTCTACGGCGACCGACCCATAGCGACCGATACGTATCGGTCGCTCTAATCGACACGGGCGACCGATACCGTATCGCTCGCTAATCCGCGACCAATATGGTATCGGTCGCACACGTCTCCGTATCGGTCGCTAGTCCAGCGACCGATATGGTATCAGTCGCTGGATATCGGTCGCGCCGTTCAATTAATTTTTCAACGGTAACATTTATTTCGTCTGACTTTGTATCGGTCGCTGAGCCAGCGACCGATACGGTATCGGTCGCTGCGTATCGGTCGCTGGCCCCTTTAATGCGACAACGGGCAGAATCCCAAACATTGTTTACGCTCGTTCTGTTCTCTTCGTCGTTCCTCTCGTCGTTCCTCTCTCTCACACCCCGACCCCAACCACCGCCCCAACCACCTTCACTCCGGCCACCACCGTCAACGCCGGCCGCCGCTGCTATCACCGACGACCACCTTCACTCGTGCGCACAGTTCCGCTGCTACAACCGACGACCAATGTGAGTCCCCTAATTAATTTTTGTAGTTAAATTGTTGATTTTCAATTGTAAAATTCATATATATCGTTGTATATGAGTAATTTAGTTGAGTAATTTTATTGTGGTTATTGTTTGAAATTTAAATTTATGGTAGTGTTTAGTGTTAGTCAAGTTTAGGGTTTGAAATTCAATTTAGAATTGTGTTTTGAATGTAAATTTTTAGGGTGAATTATGAATGTTTGGAGTTTATTATAGTGTTAGGATGTTAGAGTTTGAAATTAAAGTTAGATTATTGTTGGTTAGTAAAGTGAGAGTATATGATGTTAAATTGTTGATGTTTAATTTTAAAATTCATATATATTGTTGTTTTAGAGTAATTTATTTGAGTAATTTTAGTGTGGTTATGTTTAGATATTCAAATTTAGGGTAGTGTTTAGTGTTAATTAAGATTAGGGTTTGAAATTGGATTTAGAATAATTAGTTTAATTAATTAGTTTAATTGGATTTAGAATAATTAGTTTAATTAATTAGTAATTAGGTTATGAATAATTAGTTTAATTAATTATAGGATGTTTAATTGATTGTATATGTTTGGTTAATTAAATAAGTTAAGGTTTAGTTTGATTGGATTTAATATTAGTTTAATATTAGTTAAGGTTTAGTTTAATATTAGTTTAATATTAGTTTAATTGAGTTAGTTATTATGGATGCTAAAAAATTAATTAAATAATTAGTTTAATATTAGTTTAATTAATTAGTTTAATTGGATTTAGAATAAGTTAAGGTTTAGTTTGAATGGTTTTGGTAGTTATTAATAATTGAGTTAGTTATTATGGTTGGTTTGGAACAAATTTACACGACTGCCAACTTCGTTGCTTAACTTAATTAAGTTAGCCTATTAAGTTGGTAGCGTAAATTTTTTGTTAACCCAACCTAATTGCTAACTTAATTACTTATAACTCCAAATGAAGACATAAATTGTAAATAATTATGGCACGTCCATTTACGTAATCAACAACAAGTTGCTACGTAAGTACTCAACAACTATTTAAGTAGCTTAGTTTTAGTTGTGGATGATTTTGGTAGTTATTAGTAAGTGAGTTAGTTATTATGTTTGATTAGGAATGAATTTACGCGACTGCCAACGTCGTTGGATAACTTAATCAAATGCAAATCTCTAAATGCCAATTCAACCTTGTTGTGATGAACAAGTTGTCGGAGTTATATGTAAGGGTGATCAACCGCTTGTGATATAGCAAATGTCGATCGTTATTTTTAACATCCCAACCAGTTTTAAAATGAACACCAAAGAACTCAATCTTCATTTATTTAGTGTTATTTAGAAAGTTGGTTGGGATGCTAAATGTAAAACGATCGACATTTGCTACGTCACAACCGGTTGATTACCCTTACGTATAACTCAGACAACTTTTTCATCACAACAAGGTTGAATTGGCATTTAGAGACTTGCCTTTGATTAAGCTATCCAACGAAGTTGGTAGCGTAAACTTGCTGCTGATCTAACCTAATTTCTAACTTAATTACTCATAACTCCAAATGTAGACATTAATTATTATTAATTATGTCACATCCATTTAGTAACTTAGTTTGTAGTATCTTAGTTATAGATGTCATGAAAACAGGTTGAGTTTGGATCCTGTTAGTGTACAAGTAGAGTGTGTTTGTGACCTGAAAATCTATGTTTGAAAATGACTATCACGAGTCGTATCGACTCTCCTTTATTTGTCTTGTTCACCAAAAAGTAGCGCAATCTCAGCAGTGAAATTATGTATTTGCTTTAATTAATTGTAACTTAATCCCTTACAATAATGTATACATTGTATGCAGCTAAATACATAATGGAGAGTAGTAGAAAATGGATGTATGAAAGACATGATGGTGAATATCTTAGTGTGGAATTCGTACGTAGGGTGAATGAAGAATTTATACCTGTTGCAAAACAATGGAGTAGTTTGGGTAAACTTAGGTGTATTGTAGCAAATGTAAAAACTTGAAGTACATTGACGAGGATATTGTGAAGCTACATTTGTACAAACACGGCTTTCGGCCAAATTATCATGTTTGGATAAGTCACGGGGAGAGTTTTGCCACTCTCGAGGGTAGTGGTCAAACTCTTAACACTGTGGTTGATGGGTCTTCTAGTACTGGAAGTGTCAACACTATGCAAGAAATGATCACCGATGCCATGGGCCATATGCCTTTGAGTTGCGGGGATGATACGAGGGAAGATGAGCCAGAGGAAGGGACTAAGAAGTTCTTAGAAATGCTCAATGCCTCCAAAAAGCCTCTGTATGAAGGTAGCGACACGTCTTTGTTGTCAGTTGTCGCACGGATGATTAACATAAAATGTGAGTACAATCTCCCAAATAAAGCCGCGATGTTAGCTTGGCGTTGATGAAAGACGTATGTCCCCTTGGCAATGAGATGACAGACACATACTATCAAGCGAAGAAATTGCTTGGTGCTTTAGAACTTCCACATGAGAGAATCGACGCGTGTCCCAATGGGTGCGTGTTGTTTTGGAAGGAGAAAGCCGACTTAGATAAGTGTGACCAATGCGGAGCCGATAGGTATGCTAAAACGACGTTGCGTGGGAAACGCATTGCACACAAGCAATTGATTTACTTCCCAATCGGGCCGAGGTTGCAAAGATTATATGCAACTAAGACATCTGCGGAGCACATGAGTTGGCACTCAACGAATGCACGTGAAGATGGAACTATGGTTCATCCGTGTGACAGTGAAGCGTGGAAGCATTTTGATGCCCTTCATAAGGAATTTGCGTCCAACCCGAACGCACGGTTGGGGCTATGCACAGATGGTTTTGCACCTTTCGGCAGTTTCGGTCAGACGTATTCATGTTGGCCGGTGATTGCAACTCCATATAATTTGCCGCCTTGGTTGTGCATGAAGAAACAATACTTGTTCCTGACTCTGTTAATTCCTGGGCCGAAAAGTCCAAAGGGCAATCTTGATGTCTACTTGCAACCGTTAATCGATGAACTTGCTGCTCACACATCCGCCATCTCACAGATTCAAAGTCAATTGACACAAGTTTACCAAACTCAACAACAAGGCGGTAGTTCTTCGTCCCCATCTCAATATCTGAACTTATCAGGATCCCCGCAATTCCCTCCCCAACCTTGAACTTATGCACTTTTAAATTGTGTTTTAGCTATTATATATATATATATATGAACTTTTAGTTATGCATTAATGGTTTAATATTATATATGTTTAGTATGTTATTGGTTTAATATTATATATGTTTAGTATGTTATGTTTGAAATATACAGGGGGAAAACTAAGTGGTTGATATATATATGTATATACATATATTGATATATATATGTATATACATATATATGTATATATGGATAATATAATAATAGCAGCGACCGATATGTCGACAAATACAGTATGGTTATAACCTATTCGATTTAATCCAGAATTTTTTAAAAAAAATTTAAATTGTAATCTGCGACCGATACATATTGGTCGCTGGTTATTTGTCGCTAATTTGCGACCGATAATTAGCGACCGATACCGTATCAGTCGCTAAATTCGCGATTGATAATCAGCGAGCGATACAGTATCGGCCGCTAAAGGCGCGACCGATAATTAGCGACTGATATAATATCGGTCGCTAATTAGCGACCGATACGTATCGGTCGCTAATCCTTTTATCGGTCGCAAGCTTGGCGACCGATACGTATCGGTCGCTCAGTTCGCTATACGATGGATATTCAGCGACCGATACGTATCGGTCGCTGATATCGGTCGCCCGCACTCTGCAGCGACCGATAACGCCATTTAGCGACCGATAGTAACGGTCGCCTTAGGCCTGTTCTGTTGTTGTGGAAAACTAGAAAATAAAAGAACGTAGAATTGAAAACTAAATATTTCTAATTAATTAAAATGCTTAAAAAGGGGGAGATTGTTAGAACCCCTCAAGGACGTTGACAGACCCAGGCTCAAGGACCTTGGTGACTGGATCAGTTTTGAATGAAAGCCAAAATTCGAATAGCCAGAAAAGATATGATGCACAAGGAAAGAAATCTCAAAGAAGGCAGAATGACATTCACCTAGGGCAACATAAGGACGTTCACCCATGGCATCATAAGGACGTTCACCCAAGCGAGAAGCTTTGTCGTGAAAGACAAATAAGAGCGACAAACAGGGAAATTTTATGGTAAAATAATATCTATCTCCTCTATCCCTTTTTCTAACTAGACTAATTGTTTGTGACTACCTAATTTATAGAAAACAATCGATCAAGAAATTGGAAAGAGAAAAGATTATATTTTCCGGAATCCTGCAAGAAGGAAAGAAGACTGTCGAAGATTGAAAGAACCGAAGAAGGAAAGAATCATGCTGAATCGATCCCAACGTCTCTAGTCCATTGTTACCAATACGCCTATATATATTGAAGACTAAAGAATGGAGAGAACCAATGATTCCAAGGAAGTAATCGGGTGTTACAAAACAGAGAGTGGTTCTCTGTTTTTGTGTTCTTTCTTCGAGTAGAAAGAAGAGTTCTTTGTGAGAGTTTTGTTTGAGTGAAATCAATTCTTTAACGGACTTAGGTTTTGATTTGAGTGATTGTAATCGAATCCTAGACGGACTTAGGTTCGATTAGAGCTTACACCAAAATAGAGCTTGGTGTGTGTGTTTACCCAAAAATTTGTTTGGAAGTGTCTCTGTTCTGCTGTAAACCTAAGGACGTTTACCTTAGGTGATTTTCACATTCAGTCTGTAAACTGGTACAACAAAATAAAGGAGGTTATTCAGTCATCCTTTTCTTGTCCTTTATATTTCAGTTTACATTGATTTATCTAACGTTGAATCTTATCTGAAAAGATTAAGAACATAACGTCCTTTATCAGTGAGTATATGTCCATAATTTTCTATAACCCTTTTCACCCCCTCTCTAGGGTTCTTTCAGTATGCTTTAGTAGTTGAATCAAGTACGGGGTGTAATGATTTATGAGCATGCATGTGGTTTTGATGATTAAAACTCACTATGGAAGGATGTGTTAAGGACTAAATCTTGGTGCATGTATGTAGATTAGGTTTAAATGAAGTAAATCAATTGTTTGTGGTGACTTTTAACTTGAATGCATGTGGATTTAGTGTAGAAGACCTAGAATATATGAAGTTTTACTTTGCATGCCCCTGTTTTGGACTCAAATAAGGGTTTTTTTCTCTGCAATGTTAGATGAGGAAAGATAGATTAGAAGGTAATTAGGGAAAATTATGAAATTAGTCATGCATGCAAGTAGTTTTGTGGTTTAATGTTGCAATCTGGTTGGATTTCGTTATTTCTAGAGAATACAGGTAAATAATTTGGCTCCTTTTTTGGGCATGATTAGGTATTTAAAGTGTTAGCTGACACCCGGTTTTTGTAGCTCGTCATTTTGATATGTATTTTGAAAGTTATGACCAAAACCGTAAGATGACGCGAATCTGTGAGTATTTGACGTCAGTCTAAAGATGCACATTTCTCGAAGGGTTAGAAGTTTCTATAGTTGAAAGGCTGAACATGAAAGTTGTAGGGGACATCCTGGGATTTCCAGAAAGGTATGATACACATTCATAGGATATCGGGAGAGAGAGTTATGAGCTTTTATGTGAGAGGCAAAAATCTGAGTTTTCCAGAAAATGCTTTGTGGCTGCCCCTTTTCTTGGCTAAAATTCGACCCTTTCCCATGCTTAGATCAAGTGGTGGTTAAAATAAAGTTTTGAGTATGAATCACGAGCCTTCCATAGATAGCTTATAGGCCCTAAACCGATAAGTGTAGCACGGGTTATGGCTCTCCAAAAAATATAGTTAAGGTACTTATTTTCTGGGCAGCTTAATGAAATGGGAGTTTTGCCCTTCTTAACCACGTCCTTAGCCTTCGGGGTGAACTATCAAGTTGTAGTGAATGTTTCAAACTTTTTGAAAAGTCCTCTCATGCCTTGATACGGTGTCTGTGGAAAGAGTTATGACCTCTTTAGCGCGACTTAAGAAAATAAATTCATTAGCTAGTCGCAAATGATTTATTAAAAATTATTCCTCCATCCTCCCATCTAGGTTGAGTCCTAATTCATGTTCTCGTTTCTTTTTAAGTCCTTCGAAGAGATCGTTGCACTCAAGGTGTTCAAGTCCCTGCACGTTCAGTGTGTGTTTTTAAGTCTTCAGGTACGTATATCGCCTTATGTATTATGCATATTTTCATGAATTATTCTTGTTATGCCAAGTTCTCTATGTTTATTTTTATCGTTCATGCTTATACAAAATCTCTTATGGTTTATGTTCAAAGGTTTACGCAAGATTTATGAATTTTAAATCAAAGTTATTTTACGATTTACTTTAAGGTCTTATGCTACGCACCTCTTATGATAAAACATCTTACGTTAAGTCAATACTTTTATATTTTATGGGTATTTCATGAGTTATGTTCCTTTACAAGAGCAACTTACATTCAGAAAATTTTATGGATATCTTCAAAGTTATGAATAAGATTGGTTAAGGGTCTAATGGTATCAAGTTTTAGGGTTTAAGTTTTCAAGTTTTCTAAGGCTAATAAAGGCCCCGCTTATGATTATCGTGCCTTAGTGCACACTATGTTACTCGTGCCTTAGTGCACACCAGGATAACCGTGCCTTAGTGCACACCATGGAAAAACATGTTTATGGTGCCTTAAGTGCACACCATGAAAGTCTCGCCCGTATAGGATATCTATCCACCATCTGGATCTCCCGATCGGTCCGGGTATGCGCATACGGAGGCTTAGCCGATGATCGCAAGTAGGTGACCTTCTTGTAAGCTCTAAGACCACTAAGAGTTGTATTAAAGTCAAATTCTACAGTTTAATGAAGGAAGAAAATGTTTTAAAAGGGTTCCCACTAAGTTTCACAAGTGTGATTTTCTTAAATAGCCTTGTTTACTCCATACATGTTTAATTCTTCCTTTATTTATGATCAAGTACAATTAAAGTAAAGAACTCATGGTTTTGGTTTCCAATGAAGTTCAGTTTACTTGAGAGGGGTTAAGTGTGGCTATGCTATGTAAGTTTATCTTACTCAATGTTTATTTCTCTATCTCTTTTAATTATTGTAATTTAGTGGAACCGCACTAAAGACTAAAGTAAGTAAGTAAATATCTAATATTTCGTTCTTTAACAAAGGGGTATACGTACTGAGTTAATCTCACTCCTTTATATTGTTGTTTTTTTAGGAAGCTCGGCTAAAGGAAAGGGAAAGATCCTGAGCGGACAAGGTTCGAAGAAATCTTAAGGATAGAGGTGAATGGGAGGCTCCTTTTGAGAGTATTAGTGTTTGATTGCTTTGAGGATTGTATAAAATTTTATTTGGGGTCGTTATGTGTAGTCTAAGTTTGTGCCTAAAAGTTCAAGTTATGATCTTTAGTTGTATGTTTAAGGTTTTCATGCGTTGGTTATGTTCTGGGTTGTAGTTTAGCTTTGTCTATCTTCGATGGACGACGGTAATGCCCTCAGGTGGGTATTTTCACTGCGCTAATCATTAGGTTAAGTAAGTCATTAGCTTAATCTGACGATTAATATCCTGGGTGTTACAGTTATATTTTTATTAAAATATTTTTCACTATAAATTAAATATTTCATACCACATATTTGTAACCTTTTTATGTTTAATAGTATTAGTAGCTTTGGTATATATGCAGTTAAACATTAAAATTTTTTATTATAAATTCCTAAGCACATGTAATTATTTATTTTATAAAATTACTATCATGAAAATATAAAGCTACAATTTTTTGATCATGTATAATACTTAAAAATTATAGTCAAAGAAGTATGTTAAAGACATAAAGAAAATAAAAATGATTAACATTGAGGGATGTAGGGAACATATATATTGATAAATTATTGATTAAAAGATTAGAAATTGAATAAAGAAATTTTATAATAATAAATTTTGAAAACGAAAAATGATAAACATTTGGGGCAAGACATATTTTAAGTGTCTTATCATTATATAAAACCTGTATATTTGTAAAATAAATTGAAAAAAAATTACATCATTGACTTCTATAACTATAATAATATATATAAATAGTATAAAATCACACTTTTATCTATATTTTTTAAAATTTACAAAAAGACATCTAAAATATGTCTAACTGATGTGGTTTATTCGTTAGAGTGTCAATTTTAATTGTTGACGTAACTAACACATTCTGAAATTCTTATAATTGATAATTAATAGTCACTACTAAGAAAAATTGAGGTTAAGAATGATAATAAATATTAATTTTATAAAGAGTAAGATATTTAAAATATTTTACCTCAAAATATGTATCATCACTGGAAAACATTTCAGCCGTAAAGTCAAAATGAAACCTCTCTTTTGACTCTTTCAAAGTCAAAAGATCAAAGGAGAGAACATTTCACACGTTTACTTCATATACAAAGCGACAAACTAGTACATTACATTGCAATTTGCAGTATTCCATGTCACAGTATTCATACTTTACCTACTGCACAATAAGAAAGCATCGGTTTTTTTTTTTTTTTTTTTTGGTTAGTATTCATGACATAGGCACAAATATACGGGTAAATCTTTGATCCGACCTATTAATTCAATCTAAGGCCGCTCCGAAATTTTAGGTTTTAAATACGATCGTCTCGATTCCAACACGAATAAAATCGAACCCGAAAAACTTGTAAATTAGTGAGTCAGACTCAAAAACTTTGTTTTTGAAATTCAAATCTATGAAAATTTATGATATTAAACTATAACTACAACTCATTCACCTGTTATTTTACGAATTTAAATTAAACATCTATAATAATTTATCGTTACTAAAAGATAATCATATTTGTTACGTATATTATATAGAAAATAGCATTTTGTTTCAATTTTTTAAAAAAAGTGGAAAAAGATCGCACTCATAATCAATTCGATTAATGAAAAAGTGAAATACACCGTCCGTAATTACCCAAACATAAAATACTCCTACTACTCCCTTCGTTCCATATTAATTGACATTTTAACTAACTTTTTTTGTTTCAAAATAATTGTCATTTTCCTATGCCCAATACCTAATTCAATTATTTACATTATTTATTAGATAGAGCAAAGTCAAATATAATTGAGATTTGGTAGTTATTATAGTTATATATTGATATATGTAAAAATTTTAATTCCGTCAATTAATTTGAAATGGAGGGAGTATTTATTTGAACCCGGTAAGTCCGTCCCAATTGACACGCGTCTAATAATAATCAAGTCAATCATTTGACTTTATATTCAACACCTAATGTCGCCAATCATTCAATCACTTCCCCTGAATTTATTTGAATGTCATCTTCAATTACAGTCTTAATTGTTGGCATCAAATTATGGGAAGCTCCTCATTTCCTCTGGTTTTGCTTGTTTTAGCAGCGTCGATTTCACACTCCTCGGCACAACCCAACTTCAAGTACAATTTCTGCATCGACAAACATGGCAACTACACCAACACCAGCACATTCGCCACCAACCTCAACACCGTCCTTCAAACCATCACCCAAATCCCAACCACCGGCTTCTACAACCTCACCGCCGGGGTTGACTCCGGCGTTGACAAGGCCAGCGCACTCGCCTTTTGCCGGGGAGACGTAACCCCTTCCAACTGCAAGTCATGCGTCTCGAATGCTGCCCTAAAGATCCGAGCAGTATGCCCCACCCAGAAGGAGGCAGTTGGGTGGTACGAAGACTGCTTGATCCGATACTCAAACCGCTCCTTGTTCAACTCCATGGATCAATTCCCTGAATTTGCCATCTACAGCACCGCCAACTCTTCTGACCCTGATGCCTACGCTGAGCGCCTCGGTGCCCTGCTTCAGAAATTGCTGACCAAAGCGGCTGCCGGAGATGGTCGCCGGAAATACGCGTCTGGGTCTGCAATGGTCAATGATTTTGTGCATGTTTATGCTCTGGCGGACTGTACGCCGGATTTGACCGACCTGGATTGTGGGACTTGCATTGCTGGGGCTATGGGTTATATACAGAGTGTGTCTTATGGGAAGCGAGCCGCGTTTATTGGACGCCCCAGTTGTGTTGTTCAGTTTGCTGACTATCAGCTTTATAATTCTGTTGATGACTCTCTCTATTCTTCACCTTCGCCGTCTTCTCCACTTCCGACCTCCAATGGGTCAACTACCACTACTGGAACTACAGGTTAGAGACTTTAAATTCTCTGGGAATGATTTGGATATTATGTAGGATCATAATGATAGTTAATCGAGGGGATTTTCTTGGGAACATGAGTTACCTACCAAGCTTTTGATGAACTGCTTGATTGAAAATTGTGTCCTGTTGGTCTGTTACCTGAGCTGTGTTGTTTTGGGTCGATTTGTAAGCAGACTCTAAACTTGGTACTTGGATCATATTGCATGCCAGTAGTTTGAGTCTACTACAAGCTATATAACTTGAAATGAAATGTTGTTTTGTGTTCACAGGGAAGGGTAATAAGCGAGGTAGACTAGTAATTGCTGTGGTTTTACCAACAGCAATATCCCTAGTACTTGTGGCTATCTTGAGCTGGTGCTTTTTCAGGAGAAAGAGATGGATAGTAGTTGAATGTAAGCTGATTAAGCCCATTTTTGTTTGGTTTCTGCAGTTTGTATCATGCTTTGTTTGCCTAAGGTTTAATTTGTTTATTTAAACTTCTACTAGCATCTGCTGCTGTTCAAAAGGCTACGGATGATACCCAAAGCAGCGAGTCTTTACAATTTGATCTTCGCAGAATCCGTGTTGCAACAAACAATTTTTCAGATGCTAATAAGCTTGGTAGAGGGGGCTTTGGTGCTGTTTATAAGGTAACTTTATGTAGTTTGTTTGTAAGTCCTTGCCCCTTCATTGTATGAAAGTTGCTGATTGACTGAGTTTGATACCTACACCTACACCTTCACCAAATACTACTTCAGTCTTCATATAGCTAAATCTGGGTAAAACTAGTTTCTTTAAATGTATTGACATCTGCTATTTACTTCACTCTGGCTGACTTGTTGGGAACCGGTTGTAAATCCAGGGTATGCTTTTCAATGGGCAACAAATAGCAGTAAAGAGGCTTTCTAAAGGTTCTGAGCAAGGTGGCCGTGAATTCAGAACTGAGGTTTTGTTACTAACGAAACTTCGGCACAAGAATTTGGTGACACTTTTAGGTTTTTGCATGGAAAAAGAGGAAAGACTTCTGATATATGATTTTGTGCCCAATGGAAGCCTGGATCACATCTTATTCGGTCTGTATCTTGTTATGCACTTCTTGATGTTAGGCCTAGCTTTCTCCATCATCTTATATAGCTTGTATTCAATTGCAAGCTTGCAGATCCTATAAAAGGTCGGGTCTTGGATTGGCAAACACGTTATAAAATTATCAAAGGGATTGCTCGGGGACTACTTTACCTTCATGAGGGTTCGCAGCTGCGTATTATCCACCGTGATCTTAAAGCAAGCAACATTCTTCTTGATGAGGAAATGGACCCAAGGATTTCAGATTTTGGTATGGCAAGCCTATTTCAAACAGATCAAACTCAGGGAGACACCAACAGAGTTGTGGGCACATAGTAAGTGAGTACATATGGTTACTTTGCATTCTCTATGGTATTATATTCAATCCTTGTTTCCACATGTGGGCACATAGTAGTTCTAAAATAATTTTAGGCAATGTGTTACTGTAGTGATAAATATGAATTTAAAGATACTAATGATATGAAATTGGAGGATTGCTGATGGACTACTACTTGCAATTGGTATATAGACACAAAAAATATGCCTGGAACAGTCTCTTCTTTGCAAAATCAGATATTTACTGCTTTGATATTGTCACCAGTTCATGAATTAAAGAGTGTACACTGAAACATGAAACTAGAATGATTAACGGAAAAAAATGAATACTAACATGAAAGATTGCTGATTGATGACTGTCTACAGTGGGTACATGGCACCAGAATATGCACTGCATGGTCTGTTCTCTGCCAAATCGGATGTTTACAGCTTTGGTGTGCTGGTTCTTGAGATAATAAGTGGAAGGCGTTGCGTTGGTACTTTCCAGGGGGAGAATTCTAACGACCTAATAAGTTCTGTAAGTGTAGAATGTCTATCACCTCATTTTTGGATATATTGTCTATAGTTTTTCTTTTAATCAGATATATTGTGTATAGTTTCACAATCTAAAATCCCATTCCCTTTATTGAATGATCTTATAATGGATAGCTGTGAAATATATTTTGGACCTAGCAAAAGTGACCCCTGGAGCGGTATGCCGCTTAAAGCCACCCAAAACCAAATCCAGGTTTTATTTGAACTTGATTTTGATATGGAAGATATGACCTTGGTCATCAAGGCAATGTCGCAATCCCTATTTGCCTATCCAATATATGATTGCCTTTCCATGGAAAGCTTAATAGACAAACATGTGCCAAAAATCAGTGTAACTCCAAGGGTGAATCTACACAATATAACAGGACCCGTTATTAATCAAACTTGAGCAGGAAATTGTCATGCAGGCTTATCTAGCCACTTGAAGTAAATGCCTGAAGTTTGGTGTCTGTTCTTTTCTTCAATATCCAGAATCATATAAAAGAGGGAAATCTTTAGTTTGCAAGTCGTCATGACTCATGAATGGTGCTGTCTTGCAGGTTTGGAGAAAGTGGAGAGAAGGACATCCAAAGGATATTATTGATAACAGAATCTCAACCAGAGAAAGATCTGAAATTATGAGATGCATTCATATAGGTCTGTTATGTGTTCAAGAGAACGACACAGATCGACCAACGATGTCTTCTGTAGTTCTGATGCTGAGCAGTCATTCTGTCACCCTTCAAGTGCCATCTTATCCTGCATATGTCACCCAATCTATGGCTCCTGTACTAAGACACCCTGGAAGACATGGTTCAGAGGGAGCAACCTCGAATGAATCTAAAGGAAATCCCCAGAGAAGCCACACAAGGGGTAGTTAGAAACTCACTCTGCAACCTCAATATTGTTAATGACGCCGAAACTGATTGTTGTTATATACCTTCTAATAAGCAGATGTTAACAAAATGACAATATTGATTTTGGAATCGAAGATCAATAAAGAGACCCAGTTGGTGTCCAGCCATCATAGTCTTATTTCCAGCCTCCCAGCCAAAGTTAGGCACAGTCTGCAGATGTATAAGCCGGCTAGGCCCTACTGGCGGCTTTCCATTATGAGGACTGATGGGAAGTTGGAACTGCATGGTCAATATTGTTTTCTTTTTTTTCCATATATATATATATTTTGGCATGAAACAAGCTTGAAGACCCCATATGTAATCTTGAGCTTACCAGTCTTTCGCTCTCCTGAAATGGTATAAGCAGGGCAGAGTGATATGCATTGTTTATGAAGGTCTACGATGAGGGATTTGTGTATATTCTGGTTATTGTACTGGACAGTTATTGGAGCATCGAAAATGATATGCGTCTTGTAGTTGCATCACATGGCATATCCACATATGATGTTAAAATTTTTCGTAAAAGAAAGAATTTGCCATATCACTATTGTAGAAGTATAAATAAAATATAGCAATTATATTAAAATTGCTATATTTTGTTATTTTTTTAAAATCATATAATTTTATTTATATTTTTGAAAGTTACTTTTACATCCTAATTCATTTTTAAATAAAGCATTTTTCTAAAAAAATGCTAGTAAAAATGTCATTTATTTTTTAAAGAATATTTATTTTGTTTTTCTATTATATTTGTAAATATCATTTTCTTTATTTTTGACTATATTTGATAATTTATAAATTTAGATTTTTAAATATTAATTTTTTCACATTTATGGGAAGGTTCCTACAATTTGTTTGATTAATTGAAGATCCTTATGTATTTCTTTATTTACTTATCAGGAAAATATTTTTTTACAAAAAAAATTAGCATGCTTAGGCCCCATTCTATACTGTTAGTTATAATGTGGTAATGGTGCGATGTGGTGGAATTTAAAAAAACGTGGTGAATTGTGGTGAGAATTATGATAAGTGGGGTAGGTGAGGAGAGAGTGTGAAAAGTAGAGGAAAAAAGTGAGGAAAATGAAAAGTGAAGTGATATATCGGTACTGATTGTGGTGTGGTGTTGTGAAGTATTGCAGAAATTAAAGAGTTGCGGTACGGTGTAGTACCGCACCGCAATCTACCGCATAAAAGAACGGGGTCTTATATGTATATTACATAGCATGCAAGATGGTTATTAACTATCTTACCGCAAGACGCGTATCATCATTAGCAGTTACGTGGAAAAATAGAAGGACGTCTATAGGGAGAATTCTCAATTCTTTTATAAAAGAAACATTGAACTACCCATCTAAAGAGTTAGGGTTTTAATTTCTGAAAAAAAAAACTCTTCAATATTTATTGTAAAAATCATCACAAGTTAAGATAATGTATTGATTATATGCATTATTAATTAGTAGTTATTAATTTGTCACCAAAATACATCAGTAGATAAACTGACCTATTTGAAATAGTGTGCTAATTAGGTTCTGTATTGTGTACGTAGGGTATAATTTGGGTGAATACCCTACAATAATATGGAACAATAGAGAGAGTAATGTAGGCCATTTTTATTCCCTCTTCTTTATCCTTCCCTTTTGTTCCTTTTCCCCCTTGTTGCCTCCTCATACATGTGTGGCCCTTCTTCCCTTATCATTCTTACTGCTGCACAACTCCTGGCACCTTGCCACCTCAGATTTGCCCCTTCATGGCTATGTTGCTGGAGACGGTCTTAGTACAGATCGGTATGTCTCATGCGGTTGGACAAATAATCTATCATTCAACAACCGCGAACCAATTAATGTTACCAAGCTGCTTTCAGTTGCATGTTCTTAATTATATCTAAGGTACCCACTACAACAAAACAATGCCCTAGTGGAGCTATACCCTTTATGCGCGTATAACTTAAATCACTTTAGACAAATAGATGTTCATGCATGCCTACTTCAGTTTTACCAAAACTGAAACATTCAAATCTAATTTTTCCATATAACAATATGTTTCTCATAAAATATAAATGATATTTTCAAAATGTCTCATTCAACCAAAACACATGAAGCAAAACTTAAATATATACTTGCGACCAAGAACACGCACCACCTGCTTTAGTTTAATTCTTAGGATCCAACTTGCAATGGCAGCTTGGCCTCCTTCACCAATTCCATCAGAGTGACTCGTTGTCAATGTCATGGGATATCATTATTATTTGTGAGTTGTGAATAAACAAGACTAGATAGGGGCGCACTGTCAGCATGCAATCAACCAATCAAGTGGATTCTAAATCCATGCAACTCTCAGGCTAACCCCAAGACTTTTAACTCATTCTATCTTATGTCTTTTAGTAATAGTTATGTCACCTTCATGTCGCTCTGAATTGAAATTTGAATTATATTTTTCAGCAAGTACCAAAAATATATGAACAATTTTACACAAGAATATATGTATAAATGTAGGGGCATATATATTACTTTTGTTATCAATTATATATATGTATTTGTAATTTAAATTCATAATTTACGTGCAAGCATATATTTATAACTTTGAGTTTACAATTTTCATTTTATGGACACGTATATGCTTATTAATTTTATGAGTATCTTTATAAATTTATACACATTTTACACATAAAATTATATATGGAAAATATAGGAGCATGATACTCCCCAAATATAAATCCTAGTTCTGGGTTATGAGTGGTTCATATCTTACACACCAACTTACCTGCTGGATATACATCAAGTGCTACTCTAATCTATATGTCCGTAATGAAATTAATTTTAGCCTAATAAAGATTTAATAAAAATTTTAGGTATTTGTTAATAAATCAGAATTGCAATCCTCTATTTCATTATATCATTACATGTACTACCTCGATTCCTAATTATATATCCCTAAAATTACTTTCACAAAACTAAAAAATACAGGGAATTGACTAAAAAAAATTGTAATTGCAAAATGTCATTGAAAATACTTTTGAGGGGAGTAAAAAATTCATTATTAGAGATAGAGCGAGTATTATAACAATTAAAATTGTCAAAGTGAGACCAATATATAAATCAGCTAATTTGAAAAATAAAATGGGTTACTCTCGTGTCTAAATTCAAAATTCTTTGGAAGCCACTTTGGCTGGTGTTTTGATTGGCTAGCCTCAAATAGTTGACCAAAGACAAAGGCAGCTAGCGTGGAAGGGTTTTAATTATAACCTCCACAATACACGACACTACTGGCTTGCTAGTTGCTACAAATATATAGCTTTTAAGTAGTGTATTACAGAAACGAGTACCATCACCAAAAGCAGCAATGGGGCAATATTCTGCTCACCTACTACTGTTGAGTCTCCTCTTCGTCCTCGGTCAAACAATGCCCAGAACCCAAGCAGAGCTAACCACGGTGGAGAAAGCCTTCGCAAGCCCTTTGATGTTGTGGGAGTACTTCTGCAACAGCTCAAGCGGCACCTACAACGACTCCAGCAGCTACGATATGTTCCTTAACGTGGTTATGTCCTGGATAACCTCCAACCCCCCGCTTGTCCACGGGTTCTACAACGGATCCATGGCCGATGTCACCGCCATCGGGCTTTGTCGAGGCGACACCAGTTTAACCACCTGTCAATCATGTCTGGCTGATGCAGCCAACAAGCTCCTGCAGAAGTGCCCAAACCAGATGGCAGCTGTTGCTTATTATGAAGGATGCATGCTTCGCTACTCCAATCGTCCCATACTACATAAGATGGAGACGGAGCCCCAGAAATGTCTCATTAATGGTTATAATGTCAGTGATGTCCCGTTGCTCAATCGCACCTTGAATGCCTTGTTTCAAATATTGAAGAAGCAGGCCCTTGCAACTACAGGTCCGATCCTTTTTTATTTCACTCTCACACCATATATATCATGATTATCTGGGTTTTTTGCTTTTGGACCCCGAACTTTGAGGGTATTTATTTTCTGGACCTCCATATTTCAAAGTTTATATTTTGGACCCTATACTTTGTGGACCCAAAAAATGTGGCCCAAAGTTATGTTTGACTCTGACGATGACCTAATTGTTGCCTAAACTTCCCAATATGACCTTTTATCATTTTTTCCTTCTTTTGACTGTTGTTTTGAAATTGACCAGACTTTGACGGCTAAGAGTGTGTAAAATTCATAAGTAAAAAACAGAAGGTAAAAGTTAAATTTTGGTAACTTCCGGTAAATTTTGGTAACTTTTTTGGCAAATTTATGCTCATATGGGGGTTGGAAATCATGCAAGAAGAAAAAAAAGAAGTTGCGGCTGGAAAATTTTCGAAAGAAAAAAATTCGATAATGGCTTCGAAATATGGGGGTCCATATTGTTTCCGGAGACAAAGTATAGGGTCCATATTGTTGCCGGAGATAAAGTATAAGGTCCAAAATATAAACTTTGAAATATGGGGCTCCAGAAAATAAATACCCCCAAAGTTTGGGGTCCAAAAAGCAAAAAACCCATCATATCATATCTCAATGTCATTGAGTTATGATGGTAAATTATTAATTAGCTTGCTAATTGCATCCTTTTCTCTAATTTTTTCCCTTCAACTTCTACTTTTTTTAAAATTTAAATGAGCAACAAACACGATTAGGTTAAAGTTAATATAACTACGGCAAATAATGGTGAAAATAACGAACTAAACTTTGAAACTTAATTTCATATAGACAAACAAAATGTGTATTTTTTCAATTAATTAGGTTAATGTATTTTATTAGCATTCTTTTTAAGGATAAGTTTATGAATTTTGAAAACTAAAGGGTCCCGTGCTTGATGCTTATTCAAGGTTGTTGGGTTCATTTCAGTGTCTCTCGCCTGCTTTAAAATTGAAGTATAGTAGATAATAATTAAAATACGTATTTTGTTTTGAAAGGATAATGATATACATCTTGATTTAAGAAAATTAATCATTTTGAATTGTCAATATTTCACATTTTTGTAATTTTTAATAATATTTTCTCTAATAACTATATATATATATATATATTTATCAACTATAAGAGTATAATACCTATTAGCTAGGTCAAAAAATATAAATAATAGCCTAATTTTATCAATCATAGTAGGAAATGCACATTTGATGCATAGTTACATATTTATGAAAAAGTATAAATAGAAAATTATTTTTATATTGTTTATAAGTTGTAATAACCCTTAAATTAATGAATCATTCCTTTATAATGATTCAAATATACTTACATTTAACTTTATGAGTGATTTAGGTGAAATGCAAGATGGTTATATATTTCTATGTGAAATGCATCAAGATGTTTGTCATTTAACATGAGTTAATTTCGAAACAAGACACTTTTTAAGTGTATTGCCTTACGGTGATGACTATATATTTCTATGTGATATGATTAATATCTATAACTATATATTATTATTATTATTATTATTATTATTATTATTATTATATTTTGAGAACATCATGGCTCTGAATACTCTAAATATTGTGTTGACAACAAGTATTAATTTCTTACAAAAAATTCTTAGGATAAAACATGTGTATCATTACACAGAATGAAAAAAAAAAACTCAACCCTAAATACAACAGCTAATTTAATTTAATTTTTTTCTGTTTCTTTTTTTTGGGGGGGGGGTTGTGAGGGGAGGTGGGGGCTGCTTAAGAACTAAGACAGTTTTATAACATTAAAAAAAATAAAAATAAAAAAGTGGTGATGGCAATATGTAGCCATCATAAATGAACATGTTGAACATAACCTACCCTCGAATTGACATTATGATTGTTACACATAAATCTATCTATAACCTAATAAAAGCACAAATAAAGTCCTGTAGCAATCTACAGTAATGGCTTTATAGTAAATTCATCAACCTTTTGGTGTGATATGTGGTTGACAATCCACTTTCATTTTTCTACATTTTCATTTCCTCGTCCAGTCATTCAACCCCTTCACAATTTACTCATCTTTCTCTCTGATTTTCACCTTTTAGTTTTACATTTCATTTAATTTTACATCTCAAAGTTGTTTTAATTTTACATCTAAGAAGTTGTTGTAACTTACATTTTTCCCTTCATTGTACATACTTGCTCATATAATAGTAATTAAATTAATTAGTTAGTGTAAAAGTTGCATGGTATTAACTTTTCATTATTTAAGTCTGCCAACTTTTTTCTAAATAAATCATAATCTTTCTTCTTATTTATTTGTTACCACAACTAATTTTTATCTTTAATTAGTTGTTATTTTACATTATTAATATAACTTTTACCAATTTTACATTCATATTTTCCATCTTTCGCAATTAATTTTTACCTATTCAAGTAATTTTATTATTTTTTTCCTACCTTTAGTAGTTACATTGGTATCTTCTCGCCATTCAAATTGACAAATAAGAACGGACAATGAAAGTATAATTTTTGTGTTACTTTTGCTTATTGTGACATAGAAAATATTAAGGCCCCCTTCTTTTATGCGGTAGGTTGCAGTGTAGTGTCACACTGTATCGCAGTCTTTAATTTCTACCATACTTCACTATACAACACCACAATTATTACCAATATATCTATGATCTTTCTTTACCTTTAGCCATTTTTTTGAGGGTGCATATGCTTGCCTGTGAAGGCGGTGATCTATTATTTAAGCAAGGTTTAGTTACTTGTATGCTTCTGATGAAATATGATAATTAATTTCTAATGGAGGCTTACATTTTAGACTTTACCGGATCACGAGCTCCTTATTTTGTCAACCATCTTAGATTTCATTGATTGAATCAAACATTCTTAGACTATAATTTTAAAATAGCTTAAACTAATATTATCATAATCTATAGAGTTTAGGTTGCCAAAAATTTGAGTACATGCATGCCATTTTTGGTTTGGACGAGTCATAGATCAAATCAAAATTTTATGACCAATAACTATATTTTTGTAGGCTCATTTTGATTAGATAATTTCAACAAGTCTAAGTATAAGTTTTGGACAATAGATACAAGAAAAATAATATATCGGTGCCTAAATTTTTTCAAAAAATTTAGTCGAGTAACTTTTTTATAGTCCCATTATATATAAATGGTAAAGAGAAAAAATATTGCTACAAATGACTTCACATTTCATCTTCATATTTAGCTCCTGTTAACGCTAGTAAGCTATAAAAAAAACTTCAATTTAGCAAGCTTTCTCCAAAGTCCACGGGTATGAAATATATAAGTGAAGATGATGATTTACGGTGACACATCAAGATATTTTTCAATAGTTTGTGGCACATACATTTTGTAATGTTGTTCAAATACAAAGATTGTGAAATTTAGTTCCTGTATGATATGATATTAATATGATTAAGTTAGTTATACAGGTGCATCATCAGTGCCATATTTTGCGAAGGGAGAAGTGAAAGAAACGGGTGGTAATCTAACGATATATGCAATGGTCCAATGCACACCGGACATAACATCAAAGGCATGCTCTGACTGCCTCGATGATGCAATGCGGGGATTACTGGAATGTGCTTATGGTAATAGAGGAGGTAGAGTATTAATGCCAAGTTGCTTTGTCAGATATGAGGAAGATGATTTTTTCTATGCATTACCACCTACACCCTCTCCATCACCTCATCCTTCACGGCTACCAAATGCAATTACTCCACCAAATTCCACAGGTACCAAATCTATCTCATAATTCAATTCTTAAAAACTAAAAGTTTAAATTAAATCTCAATTCTCAATATTTTTAATGGTTCTCATAACAAAAATACCTAATCAGTCTAACAAGACTCTCTTAATTTGGTTTTTATTGTTGAGTTTAGAAGTATTTTTTTTTGGTTGGGGAACTTAATGACTACCATTAATTATATGGAGATGCTGTTGTTAACCATATACTATTAGTAAAGTAAGAATACACTGTTATTTCCTCAAAAAAAAAGGAAAAAAGAATAGCATATTGAGTCTCAAACTGTAAATTACTACAAACAATATTTGTGGACTGTAAATTACTGCAAACAATATTTGTGGATGGTGTATAAATTATATACATCCATGCATATTGTAATATTTAATCCATTTCATTTTAATAGTTGTACATATTTAGGCCAGTTCTTTCATGCGTTAGATTGTAGTGCTGTATCAAATTACACCGCACTTTTTAATTTCTACCATACTTCACCGCACCACACCCCAATAATTATTAATATATCTCTTCACTTTTATCTCTCTTCATTTTTCTCCTTTACTTTTCACATTTTTTTTATTCACCTACCCCACCAACAATAATTCTCACTACAACTCACACAACTCACTACAATTCACGACACTTTTTTAAATTTCAGCGCACCGAACCAACCATATAAAAGAACCGAGTCTTAATCTAAGTTACCATCCACTGTAGAAAAGGAAAATCCCCGTACAATTGTCAATAATCCTTGTAAAATATAAATGCAAGTTTGTTGGCACTGATTATTCTTGAACACCTTTAGGACACCAAGATCGCCATTCAAAAATTGTGCTTGTCACAATCATATCGGAAACTGACTGACAGTTGAGAAATCATGTCGTTCGCCATTATTGGTAGCATGTTTATAATATTTATATTTGTATTTTTGTATCTTTGCCATTGTATTATTGTTCTTATGGGCTTATGGCCTATTATTTTTCGTTTCTTTTCATGCATGCATGTTGTTGACTACAATCTTTGCACCTTTCGATTTTTAAACAAGTTAATTAAAGGTAGCCGCCCCACTTGCAAAAACCACTAATGAAATGCCTACTGTTTTTCAATTTAAATAAGGGAAAATATTTCAAATAAAATGAGAACTTCTATCAACCTACTCTATGTTAGACTATATAGGTGATCATTCTTTCCTTTTCTGTTTTAAAAGGCTCAACTTGTATTTTTTTGTTCCCACGGGGGGAGTTGAGTTTCAAGCATCCAATCACAACAGGTTTGAAAGTAAGGTGTTGTCAAGAAAAGCTTTTATTGATCAATGAAAAATATTATACTTAGGTGAAGTCATTAATTATCCCTTCTTTGACCTCATTTTACATTATGGTTCGTTATCAATCACTCCTACGTGGACATAATTTATTTAATTTTCATGTTTAATATTATTTAATGTAAAATTTATTACAATTTTGTTATATTTTATTTTTTGTCAATTATTGTTTTTATCATATGAGAACACTTGATTAAAAAATAAAGTAGCTATATTGATAAATATAATATAATTCAATTATCATTTTCTTTTATAGCTTTTAAAATTTTAACATGAAAATTGAATATTTTATAAATCATTTATGTTTCACAAAATGCTTGATTAAAAAGAAACTATATTTTATGTTACAAGTGCAAGCACACACACACATACACAAACATATATAGATCATGTTCTTTAATGTGGTTGGACTGAGTTAGGATTGATAAAATAAGGAGAGGAAAAGAAAGGAAATGTTGGAATTTATTTGAGTTAAGTTAGTTGTGGGGCAGAAATATTTAACTTATTAATAAAATTTGAATCTTTTGAGGAAAATAAATGAAAAAAGTTATAAGTATTGAAAAAGTGAAATTGTTTAATGATTAAAATAATATTATTTCAATTTTATTTTGATTAAAATTTTGAGTTTGGTTTAAGTGGTTTTCAAGGAGTAAGGTAAATTAAGTAAGGTAAGATTGAGTTAAGTTAAACATAATTTAGTAGTTTAAAGAATAGGGCCACAATATCAAAAATAGACTGCCAGCAACACAAATTGAGGAATGTATATGACTCTTTATATATATATATATATATATATATATATATATATATATATATATATATATATATATATATAATCACACACATACACACAATTATTTATATGGTATTTTACCTATGGAATCTAATTATATTATGTTATGTAATAATGTATGTAAGTTTTACATTAAGGTATGAAGCTCCAAGACTCGTATCATGTTTTATTTGGACTAAGATACAACACATACCAATAGTGTCAATTCCTATGAACCAAAAGTCTTATGAGCACATAATTAATACATACAATTAAGCAAATTCTGGTGGTTTGGTACAGATGCCAAGCGTAAGACGAAGAGTAAGACATCTAAGTATGTCATTGCTGGTGTCCTCCCAGCAGTCGCATTGTTATCGCTTCTCGCCTTTTTTCTATGTTTCATCAGGCGGAGGAGGTCACGCTTACCAACTCAACGTAAGTAGAATTCTAGATATCGTAATACAAATTGCTAATTCAGATTGTTCATGAAACAACAAAACAACAAACATTTTTCACCCTACATTTAATTTTGATGTGCTAGTTGAAATATTTTTCTAAAGCAAAAAAGATGGCCAAAGCTGTCAAACTATGATCATTTTAGCTACTTGTGCTAATATGTTAGTTTTCTAACAATTGATCCATAAATACCAGAAATGGAAGGTGATATGTCAACAGTTGATTCGCTGCAATTTGATCTCAGTACAATCAAAGCTGCTACGAATAACTTCTCCCCTGAAAATAGGCTCGGTGAAGGTGGCTTTGGACCTGTATATAAGGTATAACTTTACGAATTTATTACTTGAATATCTACATTGCATGAGCATATAATCAACTTTCTACAAGTTTAATTGAAGCTGCATTGTCGCACGATATAGTAACTGGTCCAGTATATTGCATGCAAACAAACACACAATAAATGATAATACAACATTGTTGTATGTTGGCCTTATTTTTTTACCAATTATCCATTTACATTGCGCTAGGATACTTCACTAATGATATATTGTTGTAAACTCAGGGTAAACTTTGGGATGGACAAGAAATTGCAGTGAAGAGGCTTGCAAGTAACAGTTCGGGGCAAGGAGAAGTGCAATTCAAGAATGAGATATTGTTACTAGCAAAGCTTCAGCATAGGAATCTAGTGAGGCTACTAGGTTTCTGTCTTGCCAATGAAGAAAGGCTCCTCATCTATGAATTTGTGCCCAACGCAAGCCTAGATCATTTCTTGTTTGGTATGCCTAGTCAATTACTTTGCTTTGATCATCATCTGATTTACTTATTTTGTTTCGATCTTGTTAAAGTGACAAATAACTTGATTATGCTTGTGTTATATCTAGATCCAAAAAGGCGTGATTATTTGGATTGGGAAAAGCGAACTAAAATTATTGCTGGCATAGCTAGAGGTCTCCTTTACCTACATGAAGATTCTCGACTTCGAATCATCCATCGTGATCTTAAAGCAGGCAACGTACTTCTTGACTTAGAGATGAATCCCAAAATTGCGGATTTTGGAATGGCCAAGTTATTTTTGGCTGATCAGACTCATGCTGACACTAGTAGAGTTGCTGGCACCTAGTAAGTTTTGATTTACACATTATTGCATTGTTTGCTAATGCTTTCCTAGTTTTAACATTGGCAAATAGGAATTATACTCAAACTAGGAAAAAATGAACACGATAGATCATTAGATACAAAACGTATTTTTACATATGTTTAATCTAGTTAATTATAATTAATGAACTGAATTAGGTCATTTGCATGGCAGTCGCATTATAACTTAATGACATAAAACTAACATTCACTAATTCTCTAATGGTATAGTGGATACATGGCCCCGGAATATATATTACACGGATTGTTCTCAGTAAAGGCTGATGTCTATAGCTTTGGGATATTACTCCTGGAGATTATTTGTGGTCGAAGGAATAGAGACGTTGGCGAGAACACAATAAGCCTGACAAGTTTGGTAAGTTGCATGAAGCACAATCGTACATAGTTAACACCAGTATCAATGAAGCTAAATTAGTAACTAATATTTACGAAACTCTCTCCACAGATATGGAGAAACTGGAGAGATGGGACAATACTGAGCATGGTGGACCCTATTCTATTGGTTAGAGACCCTTCCTTAGGTGAAGAGATAACAAGATACGTACACATAGGGCTGTTGTGCGTACAAGAAGAAGAAAGCCAGAGACCAAACATGTCTATGGTTGTTCTCATGCTTAGCACTGATTCTCTTTCTCTTCCATTGCCCTCAAATCCAGGATTCATACCAAATACATTGCCTCCTCACGTACCTAACGATGATCAATCTTATTCCATATCAACTGCGGCTTGGAGTAGCGTTAAGGACAACTCATTTTCTGATCCGCGTTGAAAGGGTTGAAATATGTACAATGTCGGCCTAATATGGCATTGCTCACCTGGAATTGCCATGGATATACATTTTGGGTTGTTAAAGTTTTGGTTTTTTTTCTGGAGTATTGCACATAATCAAGCAAATGTCATTGAACTTTTTGTAAGAGAGAATGATTTATTTATTAGTGTGATCTAATCGTAATTGTGGTGATCTCTGTGTTGGCACGAAATGTTATAATAAATAATAATAATAATAATAATAATAATAATAATGTCAAGTAATAAAAAAAAATTAGTTATTGGTGGTTGATCCATATTAATTAGTTCAATTCATGTAAGCAAATTGGGCTCAAGTTGACTTTCAAGTCGAAACCCAAATGACTATCAAGTCATATATATATGAACCAATCTATAATGAAAAAGAAAATAAAAAAAGTCCGATAATTATACTAAAAGAAAGATCAACAAAACAAGCGTTAAGATAATATGATAAATGAAGCAAGTTATGAATATAGGTTTTGGCCATAAATAATCTGTATTGAGGGGCTTGTGATTGGATTCTAATAATCCATACTTTTACGAATTGTATAGCAATAATCCCTACTTTCATTTTATATTCTGGTAGTCCAAAAAAATTAAAATTGTATTCTGGTGGGACGCCGCCGAGTCAAATGGTATTGACTCGGTGGTTTGCTGACGTGTATCGGCGAGAGTGTGTTTGACAAAGAATTCGGACCACCAGAATATAATAAACAATGAAATAGGACCACCAAAATACAATAAATATGTCAATGAGACTACTAGAATACAATAACAATTTAAATGAGACCACTAGAATACAACTAAAATAATAATTTCTTAGTTAAACACACTCTCGCCGGTACACGTCAGCAAACCACCGAGTCACCACCACTTGACTCGGTGGCGTCCCAGCAGAATACAATTTTAATTTTTTTTGGACCACTAGAATACAAAATCAAAGTAGGGATTATTGCTATACAATTCGTAAAACTAGGGATTATTAAAATCCAATTTCCCTTATAACTAACATGTAGATATGATCCAAAAAAGCAAGAATACTAGGATTGGGAAAAGCAAACCAAAATTATAGGTGGCATAGTTCGAGGCCTCCAATTTTTAAGCCCGGGTTGACCCTACATTGTTGGCGGTGGATTCAATAAGATCAGACCTTTGCCCTCCAATCCAGGATTCATACCAGCTACACCACCCCCTCAAGAATGCGATCAGTCTTACAGCAGAACAACCAGAAGTTCTACCAACAATGAGGACCTTCACTAATCTTCTTCCACATTTGGAAGTAATCTTTTATGAGTTATGTCTGGATCAAAATGGCCCAGAAAGACCTTGACAAAAAAGAGTGATCTAGGACTCAAACCAAGCCAAGCACACCTTTGTATTACAGGATCTATATTTGGTTTTCAGTTGAAATTCACTCCTGATTAATCTACTGACATATATGCTATTTCCAAATAAGTGCATTGCATATGTGTTAATTATATGGTTGGCATGTATGGCAGATTTTGAGTTTTGACTCCTTTCCATGTTAGAGATGTGGCTTTCAATGTTTGCCTACACACAAATTTTTTTTGTTACTGTTTTCACATCAAAGTTATCAAGTATATGGTAGAAGCTAGCTAATCAAGAGTACTTTCTATATTAGTGAAGTAAACTCGTGGCTTACCATCCATGGGAAGGAAAATATATGGCCAAAAAAATGTCTAAGATGCTTAAAAGTTAAAGAATGAAATGAACTTCATCATACATTCTTCCTACTTGAATGATCAGAACTATGATAAATAGTAGCCACAGTCATTAGTCTTAAGCTTAAGTCACGTACCATCTGATCATTCTTTAAAAGACATAGCACAAGACTAGCATATATGATCTTATCATCAAAATAAGTAGTAAAACTCCAAAAGAAAAGTCACATAATTCTGAAACAACCATAAACTGTCAACTGTGTGAATGTTAACAGGCTATACAGGAGGAAACATATAGCCACTTATGAAACTGACAAACCTTAACCTGAAATGGGAGGACCTTGGGACCTGTCATAAGAAGAAAAGTGTTCCAGCATAACCTAAGCAACTGGGGGGCGAAGAACATGATCTTGAGAGGTATCAACAGCAGCCTGAGGCACAAATTGCCATAAGGAGACACCAGGGTTTTTCATGACAGGCACCAGTTTAGCTCCACTGGGTTGGTAAGGGATGGCATAGGATGTTGGGACTGCTGTAGGATGGTATTGAAAGCTGGTTTGATGAGCCCCGAATGCTTTGATTCGCTTCTCCACATCTTCCTTATCTGCCTTCAGCCTTTGCTTTTCAGCTCGTAGTTCATTCTTCTCGGACTATATCAGGTATAGAGTAACAAAATGTTGGTATCACAAAATTTACAGTTCCATATACCCACACAATATCAGGTACAATAACAAACACCCTGTTTGAATTCAATTTCATGTGATTTTGGGTTAGCTTGCATTGAACTTATGGGTCCTAGCAGTTCGATGGCAGTGATCAAGTTGAATGGAACTTTAATCCTTACATAAGAATCAACAAAGAGGATTTCCCTGAAAGTACATGAAGAGATTTGGATATATCGATCAGCAGAAGTAAAAGAGAAGAACCTTAAGCTTATTGATTTTTTCCTTCAACTTGATGTTCTGCTCCTTCAACCTTCTGGTTTCTTCTTGTAACAAGTTAACCATCCGAATAGCTTCAGTCAGTACAGCAGCTTTGTCACACTTTGGAGTTGTTCCAGGCTCTAAAACCGCACTTAGTTCAAGGAACCTTACAACAGACAATCAAAACAAGATTTTCAACAAGCAGCCAGATCAAACATTAATTCCAAATCTAAAAACAGTTGTAAGTAAAGCATGCCTTTCGTTTACTCGGTCTCTTCGCAATTTCTCACGGCAAGCCTTAGCACTAGGTCCGGTTGATGATGCACACCGAACCCTGCAGTTGAACATTGAAGATGATTCATTCATCATCATGGAGGAAACATTCAAATATGCTAATATTAGCTATGTAATTCATTTCCCATATCATATACAGAACCCAATAAATCAGTAACAGTACCTTTTCCGGCAGCTCTCGTCAGTACAGTCTTGAAAGCCGGCGCTGGAGAGATGAACGATACGAAACATCAAAGTTATGATACCACAAAAGTATAAGCCATACACACCATACCAGCTAAACCTCTTTCCTAAATTAGGCATATCTATGCAAACATTACTTACCCTTTTCATTTCGCCTGTTGTTTCAGTCTGAAAACATAAGGTATATTCAGAAAGTGACCTTTGTACTGTTAACTTGCGGACAAAAGGAAAAAGGAAAGAAAGACAAAGTTGTACACCCAGCTATGATATTCCGGCAAGAGCGTGCCAAATTTAAAGAGGTAAAAAAGCAGGGCATTTTTGTTTATTTCCATCCAATAAAAAATGCACCCTCCACACCCACCTTTTTTTTTTCTTTTTTTTTTTTTGTCTTCAGGCAAGATTAATAGGCTAGGCATACACTCAAGATTATGAGAACCAAACCAAGGCAGTTTGGTGGGAGATGGCAAGAATGCAATCAAGGGCAAGTGGGTATCACCCATACACTGTAAGATTAGATGCTCAGGGAGCATACCATAATCAAAAGCATGCATCCCTTTTGTCCCAGAAAGTCTAAGTGCATAGATATGAACACTATGATGCAGTGAGTGAGACACAAATCCAAACAACCAGAGAAATGTTTGAGTGAGCAGATGAACAAACCAAGGAGAGGTAGAGCATGGCAAAGATCCAATAAGAGAAGCTGGCCAAGGGATGTCGGAATCCAAAGAGAAGGAGCCGTTGGAAGCAGCCTGAATATCCTCAAGAAGGCAGCAAACCCAGTTGGGATCAAATTCATCTCCCTCTTGAACATCATGAGATGACATCTCTTAATCTTATTCTTATCAAGATGGAAGTTTGCCGGAATCCCTCTGAAGATCTCCGGCGTCTAGTTCCTCCTAAAATTTCCACGTTTTCGCCCTTGAGGTGTTCAATTTGATGGGTTGAAGAAGAACAAGGGTTAAAAGGAGGAAGAAGAACTGAAATATCAGGCAAAATGGAAGGGTGGTTATTGTGTGGGGCTTTTGGTGGAAAAGGGAGGGAAAGAATATATTACCAAGAAAGTGGAAGCAAAAAAGAGTGGTGGAAGTTGAGGAATTTAAACTTGGGACAAAATCTAGATTAGATTAAAGACATGTCAAAATCAACATAAAGTTTAGTTTATTACAAGTAAATTTACTGCCAGTAATAATATTTGATCTTATAGCAGCTTGAGCGTGCAACTATTAAGCCAATTATGAACTCCCACCTAATATTGGGTCAGATTCTAAGTTTGGATATAACCAAGAATCAATACCCTAAAATTCTACCTAAGCAGAGGTTTGATATAACAGTCTTATCCTTAAGGTAAGTCAATTAAAAGTTGCTTAGTGTCTAGTACATTTAAAAGAAACCCAAATTTAGTGTAACAATGAATTTATTTTGACTTCATATTTTCCATTTTTTAAAAGAAATCAGAAATAACTTTTCAGTTGCCGAAAACTGTGTACCATCCTTAAACTTAGATCATTCAAGATAAGGATCCATTAACAACTAAGGTCTAGTTTTTTTTTTTTTAATGGAATAGTGAGATCTTAGAGGATATTATGAATAAAGCCATAATGGCACAAACATTCAGGTTCTTGTTGCTATGATATATGCAATTATGCATGTATATCCCATTTCAGAGGAATTATTCCTTCCACAAACTTGCGTCAGAAGCAGCACGTACGTAAGGTCAACATTTTCTTTTTCCGATGCTAACTTAAATAAGACAAACAAATCCAAAAAAGAAATACATTCTGAGATTCTTAGAGATTTCAGATTTAAGTTGCCCAAGGTCTACAGTCACTGACTCACTATATAGTTTAGCAAAAGGGCAAAGACAAAAGTTGATATGAGTGCTGTCAAATTTATGTCATTGACATGTAACACCAAACTCAGTTCTACCACCAAATCTGAAAGTACACAAGTTTCATCTGGAATGAGGTCCCAACTCCACAGTTGAGTATAGGTATAATCAACTGTCTCTATTAGTCATTATATGTAAAGATCAATCTCAGAGAATGGCTCAAAAGGACACTTCATCTAGCAAAATGTCATTCAAATGTGATTGATAATTCCTCAATTGCATCCTACAGCAGGTAATCATCATAAATAATATGCAAAGGAAGACAGCGAAATGTTATGAGCTCCAAAACAGCCCTGTTTTTGTGAAAACGTGGAAATACAAATAATGCTGAATTGTCACGACATATGGATGATGTGTCTGAGAACTGATGGAAGGGTATAAAGCTTGTAAATGTGTGTATTGAAAATATCTATGAGCTGCAAAGGATACTTTGCCAAAATTTTACTCAACATTGCTAGAGATGCAACATCTATAAGGTTAGTTGTCATATAAGCAACCAACATAGAGTAATGAAATTTACAAAAGAGCTTTACATTCGTTGTATTCATGCAACTTATCCTAGAAGCAGCTAACTACATGAGACAGCCAACATAAATGGATCGAGGATACTTCCTTTGCAATTGTGGCCATTGCACGTAAAGTTGATCCGCCATCCTCAATTTGTACAGAAGCAACCCACTCAGAGACAGCCTCTTAACTCGTGCTATGCTCTCCACATAAAATATTGATGACCACCTTATCCCTACTATCTGTAAGAAAGAAGCAATTCAAACCAGATAATAGCATCCTGACATTTCCTTTTTTTGCTGCAGAGAATTGAAAAATTATTCTTCACTTCGACATTCAACTAGAGAGGAAAGAATTGCTCATTAAACTATATATCCTCTACCAGCTTATGGAATGGGGAAAGTAGTGTATGCTTTTTTATTTTTTAAAATCTAAAATCCGATTGGTAACTGTCATTCTGTACACGAAGTACGTGTCCTGTCTCCCAACACATATTGATTGTCTCTGTTGAACACAACATCATTCTCAATGATGTCAAATATATCACTGACCTTAAAAAGGAAGGCAATTGCACATATGGGAATGCAAGTTCCAGGGCCATTGCAAAGGATCTGAGGAAAACACAATGCAAATGGTTATTCATGTAGAACCATACATTTCAATATACATTCAGGGAAAAATTCTTGCATTGCCTTCATTTTGAGTTCAAAAATTTTAATCAAATGGGTTATGATAACAGGACAAAAAAAAAAAACAAATAAAAACTTATACGCACCACTTGTGGTCTGATTTTAATCATTAACCACAGCGCATGGGCAATGGCAACGAGTGTTGTGCCAACAGAAGTTATGTACGACTGACCAACTTCTCGGCTTCGATAAATCTGCATGTACTCTGCTGTGTCTTTCAACTTCTGGACTAAACAAAACATCAGGAAAATCTTCCCAGAAAGCAAAATCTATGTGTTGGTAATGTAATTAAAGCATTCTCTTGATAGCCTGCTGCTTTGAGTTTGCTAAGTCAACAAAGCTCTCAAACAGGCAGCTCAAGGCACCAAGAGCAAGAAGGAAAATAAGATCCAACAATTGCAATGCTCTATCTTCAACATTCATATTGCTATGTACTAATTTTAATCTCCACTCATACCTACATTACCATCCAATTATTTAGGAAGTACACAGGATGGATAAGGATATGAGATAGGCCATTGCCGAAAGGAAAGCCTAACATGAGTGCTATAAAGTTCCAACAAACTTAATGAAAGATTGGTCCCAAATAAAAAAGCATGGAAGGTTTCCCAGAAACACAATAGCGCCGTATAATTTGTTTATTAAGACAAACACCTATCTGACGTAAGTGATATGAGAAACACAAAAAGATAATTTGAGGTGAAACATACAAGGTGCAGCAGAAAACTACATCTCAGTTATTCAATAATGGCACAGATATAAAAATGATAGACAACATTAACCTTGACTATGTAGCATGAACACATACAATAAGGCAAAAAAAGAGCCCAATGTAACAGCCACAGATCATAGTTTACTTAACAGTTAAACAACAATTGAACTGATGTGCGCAGATAACAGTCTAAAAATACACTTGCCAATAATGGAAACCTCCTTATATGCTACTCAAGTGCATGAATGGAAAGAGATATTATAAAGCACAATTTTCTAACAATCTCCCCCAAAAGGGATAGATTTGAAAGTATAAAATAGATATGTGGAAAAGAATACAACAGGAAACACTACCTCATCATCGGAGGAACTCTCAAAGGTTCGAGCTTTCTGAAGACTCATATTGTCAGTAGCAGCAGCTACGTAATATCTTGGATAAAACCTGTCCTTCTGTAAAGCAGCCAAGAGATTAAGCATCTCCGCCGTGTGACCCCCTACATTTATCATAGTTCATAATTGAAAAAGTTAAGTGATCCAACAAAATTCTATAGCAACAGTAAATCATGCTTTGTTTTTCAATATGGTGACAATTTTGCATTGACAAATGAGCACAATCTCCCAGCTACAACATTACCACTTCATTCAATGTATGAAATTCAATCCCCCCAACCCCTCACAAAGAAAAAAGGAACCTCTATCCATGTAATACTTTCAGTAGCTCCCATTTTCTGCAGAGAGCCATACAAACTACTGATGGGGCATTTGCTTATTGAGGATCTATTAAGGGAGAGGGGATGGGCAGAGACTTCAACTATTGTCTACAATAATAAAAACAAGACTACTTCCCATGGCTCCATTCCAACTAAACTGATAATTATCCAAACTAAAAAAGAAATTTTAAGTTCTAAACTTTTCCCAGTCCCACTCCACTCCACAAGAACAAAAGAGAGGGGAGGGGGGAGAGAAATCATTTATCAGATACCCCAGAAAGCAACCCACGTCAAAGTTAAATTCAATGAAGAAAATATCAAAATATCTAAAATTTCACTAAGATTTGCTGGAACAATATCAATATTAAATTGTCAGATTTGTTATCTTACCTGATCCAAGAACAATGAGAGTGCTACGAGGCTTTACAGCATTGGACCGCAACGGCTTGCCAGTTTGAGACAGTACGAACACCAATCGCAATAGAATCAATGTCAAAGCAGTTACAACAAGAACAACTCCATTTGATAAAAGCCATTCAATCTCACTCCCCATCATCAAATTTCCTTCGTTGAGCACTGAAATTGCATCAAGACAAAACCAAGAAAGAGGGGAAGAAAACACAGACATCAATTGCAGTTCTATGCTGAACAAAAATATGAAACTTGGAAAAAAAAAAGTGAGAAGAATTTGGAGCTTGGATTTGCTTTATGTTACCCTTGATCAGAGAGCTTGTTGGATTTTGATTTTTGGATCCCAGTTCGACCCAGAAGAAAATGGGGAATTCCAGCCCTGCCCAGATCGAGGGGGGAAGTATCTGGACCGAAAAGCGGATCGGGCAGATGATCCAAAGAGTTTCTGCAGTTGGCGACAAGAAGACAAGTATTTGAGAGGGGATTGTATATTGTTAGGGTATCAGGATTCAGGAAACCTTAATTATAGTATAAAGATGTCCATTTGAGAGGGGATTGTATATGGGAATCTGATGAGGAATTGAATTAGAAAGGGGAGATTGAAAGAACTTACAGGAGGGAGAGGGGATTATAGTACTCTCGTTTGTGGGCTGTTGACGGAGCAGAAGACTGGCTGGCGGCAACTGAGGAATCAGCGGTGGCACCTCGCGGAAATCAGATGACAGGGAGGACTGGGCGACTGGAGGAGGGAATCACTAGCGACAGTGAGAATCAGATCTGGCTAAACTCAAATTACAAACCCACCCCTACTATTATGTATAAGATGTCAATACATGAAGGGTATTTATGTATTTCAATAGAAATTGGATACGACTACGAGTACGACGATGCACAGCGGGAAATTTTCTCCATCAAGAAAGCTAACACAGAGATGGGGAAGTTTTGCCCCATCCCCGTGTCATCCTCGCCCGAGGATTTAAAAAGTTTTACTCTATCCTCATCCCTTCCCATCGAGGATGGGGATGGGGATTTTTCTCCAACACCGGGTGGGGCCTTAACAAGAATAAGGATTTCCCGCGCCATTGTCATTCCTATTTAGCATCCAACAAAAGGAATGGTGAACTCTGACTATCCAAGCGAGTATATGGATAATTTTATAGTACGTGTGCTTTTGCAAAAAAAAGGAACATTCGAAAAACATTAATTTTAGAAGTTGATCCTGTGAAAGCTCTAACTCACGCACTACATACCATCAAATTAAAGCCTAGAGTAGGTTGTAACCAGATCACGACAGTTTACTAATGGAGTCAATTGGATTAGGATTGATACAGAGCTTAGCAAGCTTGCGAGTTGCTTGAGCTTGGCTCGATTAGTTTGGTTCGGCTCGGCTAGGCAAAACTGAACCTAGATGTATTTTGAGCTGACCTAAGTCGAGGGCCTCGGTTTGGTTAGGTCATTTTAGTATTTTAGATAGAAAGGGGGTAATCATTCATGTACACATAAACCATATATTATTTTAGATGACCAAACTTTAATAGTAAAGTATAAATTTACTTGATTCTGCATTGAATTCGGAGAATTTTAAGAAAAAGTTTGAGCCGAGTTGAATTGAATTGATCCCAAGCAACATGAACTTAACCGAGTCCAACTTTTCCTAACCTAGCTGGGCTTAAACCAAGTCCGGTTTGACCTTGACTTGGGTCATTTATCCCCTGATTGGATATAGCTAATTGTCTTTTTTAACCAATGTTTGACTCACTGCCCTTAGAAGGGGATGAGAACAAAGGACACTGTGAGAGGAGATATGGTTGCTTAGATTAATTATCAAGGTAATAACATCATGAATGTCTTCTTACGTTTTTACGTTTACTAATCTACATTGTTGAATTTCATATAAAATTAAGAAAACAATGTCACCTTCCTCGTACTATTAAGTACTTTATTGCCTGGAGGCACAGCAAATCAGCTACTGGTCTATAGCAATCACAGAAACTTGGATCCCACCCAAAGCGGTATACATAAGATTAATGTTGCTTCTCATATTCACGAAGATGGGTGGGTCGGCCAGTGGTGGATCTAGACTTCCAAGTTAGGGGTGTCCACTTACACTAATAACTAGGGGGTGGGCAACGGGTCGGGTCAGAGTCGACCCATTAGTCATGTAGGGTTGGGTTGGGTCAAGGTCGACCCTTACTAATAACCTTCAATTTTTGAGGCGTAGTATCATAAAATTGAATTAGAACGATCCATATTATACCCAACATTTTGCGACTTACTGAAAAAAGAACACACAAACACAAAACAAAAATCACAAATCACAGCAAAATATTCAACATTTACAAATCTATTTACCTAATCAGTACACAGTTAACAGTAAATCAGTAATACCTAATTATTAACAGTAATTTACTACTCACAAAATGTAATTATTAACACTAATTATTTTACTAAATTACATTTCACAGACTGAGGGTTGTATATTTCTCAAAAATATTAGGCGATCGATGATGGACCCACGATATTTCAAACATATGAAGTCCAATCCAAGATTTTGGATGAATGAGGAAGCTGGAATCAAGTATTTAAGTAGTCCTTTTGAATCCACATCTATTAATCCAGGGGTGAATTTACTCGTTTACTAAATCACAGTTAACAATAATTCACAAATGACAATTATAAATCACAAACCACAAATCACAAATTATAAATATCAGTAATTTACCAAATTGGAATGAAAAACCTAAAATTGAAATAGTGAACGGTAAATCCTAAGATTGAAAATCAGAGAATGAAAGTATGAAAACTCACAAGTGGATTTCAGTTCGCCAGTCGCCGGAGTGGGAGGCTGCCGAGTACGTTGGTCGCTGGGTCGCTGGCGGCGCCGACGTTGCCGCCTTGGGTCGAGCGTTCGGTCGCTGCAGGCAACGGCAAGCAAAGGCAGAGAGAGGGTCGACAAGAAGCGACGGCAACCGCGACTCCTCGTGCTTCGGCGGCGCGGCGGCTGACAGGCGGTGGTTGCTGTGGCGGGGCTCTGGCCTCTGGGTCGACCGTCGGCTGAAGATGAAGGGTGGGGGCTCTGGTTGCTGCTTTGTCGTGCTTCTCACTGAATTCAGAAACTGAAATTTTTTTATCTAATTTCCTCAATTAGTTTAAAACTAAAACAATAACTAATTTTAAAAAAACAAAATTGAGGTTTAATAGGCTGGGGCAGTGGGGCGCCTCACGCATGAACTCATGGACTACAAGTGGACACTATATTAATTTTTTGGGGTGCCCATGTAACCCATTCATATTATTTTGCATCCCATTTATTTTAAGCTCCTCAAACTTTTTTTGGGCCATGGACACCCCTCTATAGGCCCCAAATCCGCCCCTCAGGGTCGGCTTGCGAATGGTTGCAAGATACGCAAAAGCGAATGTGCACTCAACTGTCGTGAAGAGGCTGAAGGCCTCTAGAGTCCGATGATCGCGGAGTCCAAAGCGACGCACTTAGGTCTCATGGTGACAAAGAGGTTTAAGTACGCTGTTATCAAGATGGAATCCTGACCGTAAGTCTTTGATGCAATACAAAGGTTAACTCTTTAAATGTACTCAACTGAGACTGTCTTGGATGACAATAGTTTTCGTAGGAACAAATAACATATACCTCCCCCAAACTGATATAAAATGAGGATTTTACCCCCTATATTTGAGAAATGTCAATTATGCAACCTAACCTTTAATGTTTACATAAATATAAACTTTTTTCGATTAGTCAACGACATGGACATATTTAACCCTGTATTTTATTTGACAAAAATACCCTCAATATTTAAATTGAAAAGACCAAAGTACCCCTGTCATCTATATAATATTAATAGTAAAGTTTGTGGGTCCCACTAAATGGAGAAAGAAAATTAATTGTAGGGATTTCGACCAATCAGAAGATAGATAAATACTTAATTAAATTATTTTGGTCCAAATATCAGTAATTATGTTGGCAAAATAATAATAATGATAATAATAATAATAATAATAAATTTATGGGTCCCACCAAATGCGAATGGAAGAAGGAGATTAATAATAATAATCTTGATTTTGTGTATATTTTACTTGAACAATTATGTCACGATACATTTTCATTTGATAATATCATTAATATTTCCCTCTTTCTAATTTATATTCCCATTTGTACGTATATAGTTTATAGAAAATAACTATTTTTTCCTACACCGTGCATTGCACGGGTTTAAGACTAGTTACTAATAAATTGAATGTACGATTGTTTTGGGCGCCTCTTGCAATTCTTGTACTTCCTCCGTCACCGAGAAACCGAACGCCCAGCCCATCAAAAGCAAGAAACAATGTCGTTTTAGGCGACTGAACTAGGGTTTGCCGGAAATTGGAGAAGCAGTGGGTTGTTCGTGGGATCAACAGCTTCTGTCCCACACAAATATCTGGTTAGCGTCTGTGATATTGTTGACAGTTTGGATATGTTTCTAGGTAACTAATCCGCTGAACGACTCGTTTGCTCCCGAGAACAATTCATTTGCTATGTGGAACATACTGTCATCCTTGAGAATCGTGCAGGTTGGGACTCGATCGATCAAAGAGCCCAGTTCCATTGAAGCAGCGGCAAGGAAAGGGAACCCTAACTGTCTGATTGGTGTAGTTTTGAGGGGTGGAAGGAGGGAGGAGGTTGGCTTCTAAGAGGGAGTTGAAGGAAGACACACTGAAGAAGGATTGGATGGAAGCAAGGGTAGTCTTGTCAGAGGGTACATACCCTATAACTCTACAAGTTCACATTTTGCATTTTCAATCATGCACCTGAATGATGGTTGGGCTACGGTGGAGTGGAGATGAAAGGACAGTAACACAACTAGGACATTCCCTACTATGAAAATTTGATGTCCAATCATTATTTCTATGTTTTTTTTTTCTTTTTCCCCGGGATGGGGTTGAATTAGAAAGTGATTCTGCTATTAATATCTCAACAGCAAGAACCATCCAGGATGGGTTGAATTGAAAAGTAAAATTTTCACAGACGTTAACCAGATATTTGTGGGACAGCAAGAACCAATTGGATGAACTCCAATAATGAGCAAGAATCTGAATGAAAATTAGGGGGGGTTAATTCAATCGTGCATGATTAGCTAGAAGAAAAAGAGGGGTAGAATAATAAATTAAGGGTAGAAGAATTTTTAAATGAAGGATAAAGTGGGAATTTTACTATTTAAATTGATCAATCTTAACCTGAAAAAGTAGATACATATAATATTAATAATAGTTAGGTGTGTTACTTATTACTTTAGTATTTATTAGGTTAGGTAATTAACATTTCTTAAATATGAGGGGTAAAATCCTCATTTTATAAAAGTTAGAAGGAGTTATATGTTATTAGTTCTTTTTGTAGCAACAACCCTTTTGTGAAAATGGGTGGGAATTATGTTGCTCACCATGTACCTAGAATTATTCCTAGTGAGCTGGAACAAATATTGATATGGCTTTGTCCCTCAAGTTAAAAATATCATTTCTATGATATTGAGCTGGAACAATAATTTCTTGTATTATATTTTATTATCAATTACAATATCATTTTTTGGATACTATATTTAATTATAAATCTAATTGATATTGATATTATATAATAAATTATTGTATATAAGTATTTAAAAATTTATGGTTAAAGTATTAACATAATTTTCAATGTAACAAATAATATGAAATGGAAGAAATTTTGATGAGTTAGAGACAACCCCATGCAAAAGTACGGGCCCATATACTAGTGATTAATAAATACATAAGTTTCCTAAAAAAAAGGGAAATTGGATGGTAATATACCGATTTTTAGGGGTGTTGAATGACAATATACCGACCTTCACTTTTGGACAGTGATATCACTGAACCTTTATAGTTTGGTGACATTAATATACCTTCAAGGATTTTCTGGGCGACGAATCGGTTGACGGTCTGACGTGGCAGGCAGTGCAAAAAGACCGGTGCCATTTTTAGGTATTTTTAGGGGTGTTGAGTGTTTGTATTCGGTATTTTTAGGATTAAGGGGTTAGTTTTGTTGTTAATTTTTAGGGTGCAAATCCTTGAAGGTACATTAATGTCACCAAACTATAAAGGTCAATGATATTACTGTCCAAAAGTGAAGATCGGTATATTGCTATTCAACACTCCTAAAGTTCGGTACATTACCGTTCAATTTCCCAAAAAAAAATGTAGAAGACCTTGTTATTTTCTATAAAAAAAAAATACTCTATTGCCGTTTTTGAAAATTTGATGCTATTTAGAGGCCTTTGACCACCGTAGAAGTTGACCATCTCAATCATTTTTAATTTTGGAGTTTTACTTGGGTGATTTTTTGCTCCAGCCTATAAGCCCCCCCCCCCCCCCCCCACCAAAGTTCCGGAGGCCGGGGAGAACACCGCCCTGCAGGGAGGATCTCTTCGGAGCGAGACTCCGAGCCCAAAGGTATGAATGGGATACAACTCCCGGTTGTGGTAGGGTATTGGAATTTTCTCTTTTGCCAAGGTATATTTTCCCATGTGTTAAGGTACACACTATTTTTAAAAATAGTGTGTATGCTAATCTTTCAGATTAGTTGAATCAGTGCGTAATGCTGGCATGCATCTTTACATGCTTCACTCTAGATAGCTCTTTAGATAATGTATCTGCTAATCTTTCAGATTTTACACAGTAGTGCAGACAGTGAGCAACCTCATTTCATACTAATCCCTCAGGAAATGATAGGTATGCCTCTATCAGTACTAATTTTTACACCTGAAACTTACAGTATACATAGTTTGCTCTCGCCTCTGTCAGTACTAATTTTTACACCTGAAACTTACAGTATATATAGTTTTCTCTCAGAAATATCATAAAAGTATGTCGTTCGAAGTTGAAAAAATTATGTCCACCCTAAATGTAATGCAGCATACAACATTTGCTTCATCAATTACACTAGTCAAGTCTGATTTCATCCACCCTCAGACACCTGACAGCAAGTGACATAATAAACTGATTGTAAGTAAAAAAAAAAATCAAAAATTATCATGAGGGGAGTGGCTGAGTGCTCCAGGTAACAAAAACTGTAACTTATAATTCCTTAAACCTATGTCAGATAACCCCACATAACATCAGAACCCGTACATATACATACACACTCACACGTCATTGGATCATTCACAAGCTTCTTTTAATGTACAATGACCACACAAGGAAAAGGTTCACAATCATATACACATAGGTACAATCCACCACTGAAAAATGGAGAAACCTTCACCATTTGACAGAGAGAGTAGCAGGGAAGATGGAACTAGACAGCATATTCACCACTGGATTGAATAAAATTGTCTACCCTCTTCCTTATCTCTTCTGGGTTTGCTCCAACTAGTTTGTGAACGGGAGTGCCATCTTTGTTCAGCAGGATGAATGTTGGCATAGCCTTCACTTCCATCTTGGAAGCCACCTCCTAAACATAAAAGAAGAACAAGATAAGATGAAGAAGCATACTATGATTAATGCTCAACGGTTAAACCTGATGCTCTGAACGTACCAACTGTGATACTAGGGACTTGCATTTAGGAATTACACACAATTACTTGACTTTAAAATTCAAATGCTTGCACACTTGATGCGACTTAGCTTGGATGCTTGACACTTCATTTTACTCCCATACACATGTAAATTCTCATAAATGAGAAAGTTAGATAACTTGACGTTTGCTCAGCTCCCATGATGAGATAATTGATAAACGTTAACATGGTCATAACCAATCCATGTATTGTAAGGCACCAAGTAGCAGTCTGGTAATCACAAGACATGCCGAAACCGAAACCAATACTCCATGTGAACAAGTATGAGAGGAAAAAACTATGTATTCAAATAATGTGTAAGTCACTGTACAAGGCTCAGACATAGATATATATACAAGCCACAAGAAGGGGAGAGCAACAACAGACTCAGACCCCTGCTGCTGAGTTGGCATAACAACCAACCACTGACCTAAATACCTCTACATCCCCCCCTCAAGGTGGATTGGGAGGATTGTCCAACAAACCCAACCTTGAACAAAGATAGTTGTGCGGAAGCTCCCCTAGAGGTTTGGTCAAAATATCAGCAAGTTGTTCCCTAGAAGGAACATGCACTAAGTGAAGAAAACCCTCCGTAAGTTTGTCCCGAGTGTAGTGGCAATCAATGTTCAAATGCTTGGTCCGCTCATGAAAGACCGGATTGGTAGCAATGTGGATCGCGGCCTTGTTATCACAATGGAGAGTGATAGGAAACGCCACAGGAACATGTAAATCTGTAAGGAGGTGAACAAGCCATTCAAGCTCGGAAGTGGCACTGGACATAGCACGATATTCCGCCTCGGCGGAAGACTTGGAAACCGTCTTCTGTTTCTTGGTTTTCCAAGAAACCAAATTGCCACCAAAAAAGACACAGTAGCCGCTCAAAGATCGGGCCGTCATGGGACAACCTCCCCAGTCCGCATCACAATAAGCTAACACCTGGAGAGCGGAATGAGAGGAATAAAGAAGGCCCTTGTTAAGGGTACCCTTCAAATACCGCAAGACATGCAGGGCCGCCTGGTAGTGAGGAACGCCAGGAGCTTGAAGGAATTGACTAAGATGCTGAGTGGCATAGCTGATGTCAGGCCTCGTTATGGTCAAGTATAGAAGTCGTCCAACAATCCGCCTATACTTCTCGGGATCATCCAACAGTGGGCCAGACTCAGTGGACAGTTTAAGGCCTTTCGGGAGAGGGAATTTGGCGGGTTTGGCACCGGTAAGTCCGACATCGTGCAATATATCCACAATGTACTTACGTTGATTGAGGAAGGTGCCTGACTCAGACCTGGCGATCTCGATGCCCAGGAAGTAGCGAGCCAAGCCCAGATCCTTAATCGTGAAAGCCCGATGTAACGCTTCCTTCACCTGAGAGATCCCATGGGAGTCATCCCCCGTGATCAAGAGGTCGTCCACATAGACCAAGATGTGGACAAATAGACCATCCACTTCCCTGCTAAATAAAGAATAATCGGCCTTGGATTGCCGAAAGCCAAGTCCCTTCAAGAACTTGGTGAGCTCGATATTCCACTGGCGAGAGGCTTGTTTCAGGCCATACAACGACCTTTGCAACCTGCAGACTTGCCCTCCAACAGCTTTGTGATATCCCTCTGGTGGCTTCATGTAAACCTCTTCCTCAATAAAGTCGTGCAAAAAAGCGTTGTTGATGTCCAACTGATGGAGGGGCCACCCCATAGAAGTGGCTAAGGAGATAAGTAAGCGTACCGTACTCAACTTGGCCACTGGGGAGAAAGTATGTTTGAAGTCTTTGTCCTTGACTTGCTCAAACCCGCGAATAACTAGACGCGCTTTGTACCGCTCCACAGACCCATCGGGACGGAACTTGATCTTGTACACCCATTTAGAGGACAAAGCCTTTTTGCCCGCAGGAAGCTCAGTGAGAACCCACGTGTCATTACGTTCAAGAGCATCCAACTCCTGTTGCATGGCCGATACCCATTCAGGACTCGAACAAGCTTGCTGGTAAGATGCCGGTTCGGGAACTTGAAGGGAACTGAGGAATGAAGCCACAAAGTCAGCTGAAAAATGGGTGAGATCAGCTTGACTTAGCAAGGGATATGAGGAGTTGGGGGAGGAGGAACCAGTGTGAGATGCCATCCCCGCTTGGTGAATGAAATCTTGGAGCCACTTGGGTGGCTCTCGATGTCTGTGGGAGCGCCTAGGAGGAGGAGAGTGCAGATGAGCAGCAGGTGATTCCGAGGAGTGGACAACACCAGGATCCTGGGATTGTATCCTAGGTGGACTGTTCACGCCACTGGGGATATCAGGAAGAGGGTCAGGAGGTGTCAAGGTGGGAGGAGGATCAGGCAGACTGTAATGATCAGACAGACTGTACAAGTGGAGGTCCTCTACTGGATGCCCAGAAAAGACAGCAGGAGTAGAATCAGGTTCTTGAGAGGGCAACGAAATAGAAGCTCGTTGAAAAGGAAAGACATTCTCCTGAAATACCACATCCCGACTGTGAAATATCTTCTTATCAGTCAAAGCATATAGTTTGTAGCCCTTGACCCCAAAACTATACCCCAAGAGAATGCATTTGGTGGCTCTGGCAGCGAATTTGTCTTTTCGACCGATAATGGTTGCATAGCATAAGCAACCTATGGTTCTCAAATCAGAAAGACTCGGCCTTTCCCCATACAAGACCTCATGAGGACTCTTCCACTTCAAGGCCTCGGTGGGAAGCCGATTAATAATGTGTGTGGCGGCAAGCACACACTCTCCCCAAAAATATTTAGGGAGATGTGACTGGAATCGGATGGCTCGAGCAACCTCCAGCAAATGTCGGTGTTTCCTTTCCACAACACCATTCTGCTGGGGTGTTCCAGCCACAGTGCGTTGGTGCAAAACCCCCTTGGAACTAAGAAAGGAAGCACAAGTGTGTTGAATGAACTCGGTGCCATTATCAGATCGTATGACCTTGATGGTGGTACCAAATTGGGTTTCAACCATATGAAAAAAGTTCTGAACAGCCCCAAACACCTGAGTTTTGCTTCGCAACAATTGGGTCCATGTGCACCGACTAAAATCATCAACGATGGTTAGAAAATAGTGAGACCCATCCACATTCCCGGTCTTATATGGTCCCCATAGATCCAAATGAACAAGTTGAAAAACAGAACTTGTTTTTATTGTACTCCGATGGAATGGCAATCGGTGTGCCTTTGACATGATACAAACTTCACAATCAAAAGCATTATTGGCAAGATTCTTAAATTCGGGAATATGAACCAACTTGGACATAGAAACATGACCCAATCTAGCATGTAAAACATCAAGAGAAACTGCCTTATTAGCAACTGATGCAATAGAAGGGAAAACAGCCATAGTATGATCTTCATTACTCCTAACTCTGCCTTGGTCCTGGAGCCTTGGAAACAACCTATATAGACCTGCCACAACTCGAGCCTCAGCAACCACTTGGTCACTTAAAGGGTCCTGAAATAGGCATTTGTCAGGAAACAAGCGAACAGCCAGATGTTGTTCATTCATCAATTTGATGACAGATATAAGGTTGTATTTAAAGTCTGGTACAAACAAAACTCTCTGCAAGGTTAAACCAGGAGTCACAACAACACGCCCTCCCATGGTCACTTTCTTAATCCGTCCATCAGGTAAAGTAACAAGCACATGATGAGGTAAAGGAAACACATCAGAAAAGGTGCTCAAATCATATGCCATATGGTCACTCGCACCCGTGTCAACAATCCAAGCCCCATCAAGATGAGTTTGTGCAGCACAGCAAGCATCAGGACCAGCAAAAGTGCTAATGGTAAATTGATTACCTGCGAAATGTGCAAAATGATCCGCAGAGATCACAGAACTCTCAGGGGATTGTTTTCCTTGCGTCATCCTCAGCATTTCCTGGGCGATAGCCTGAACAAGTCTGCTATCAAGAGGTGGTAACGGACTGGCCTGTAGAGGAGCAGTGGTGTCAAAAGGCGTGTCAAAATAATTCTCCGAGTTGGTATGAACATTGCCCGCCACCTTTGTGCCCTTTTTCTTCTCAAACCACCACTCTGGATAACCATGTAGCTGGAAACATTGATCCCGGTCATGGCCTGGTTTTTCACAATGTGTGCAAAACTTTTGGTTCTTCAGTTTCTTGCCATCCTTTCGCTCTTTCTGTGAACCTTTGGCAACTAGGGCCTTGCTAGCCTCTGTATCCTTGGCGACCATGTGTTTGGTAGAGATAGCAGCAATCTCACCAATCGAGTGCAGATTTCCAGAAACTTGCTTCTGGCTTTCAGCTCTCTGGATCATGGAGTAGGCTTTGTTCACAGGCGGTAGGGGATCCATTGCAAGGATTTGACCTCTGATGATGTCATAATCATCATTCAAATGCATCAGAAACTGCACTAGGCGCCTTCTCTGTTCAAGCTCCGCCGCCTGCTTGCCATGAGGACAAGTTGTGGGACATGTGCACTCAGGAACATTGATCATAGCATTCAACTCGTCCCATAATTGTTTCAATTTCGTGTAGTAGATGGCAACAGAATAATTTCCTTGATGCAGATCATGAATCTCTTTCTCCAGTTGAAAGAGCATTGGGCCATTGCTTTGGCCAAAACGCTCGCATAGTTCCTCCCACAATTCTTGAGCCGACTCGACATATAAGAACGATTCAGATAGATCAGGAACAATACAATTCAAGATCCAACTAATTACCATGCTATCACATTTAATCCACTGCTCAAGTTTCATGCCTCGATATGCCGATTTCTTGCAATCTCCAGTCACAAACCCTAGCTTCACTTTGGTGCGCAGCGCTATCTTAATCGACCTGCTCCACTTCTGGAAATTATTGCCATTCAACTTGACATTGACGAGTTGAAGTCCAGGATGATCGGAAGGTTGTAAATACAATGGATCATTGTTGTACAGATCTTGTTGAATCAAAACCGAGCGCGAATCTCTAAAACGAACACCAGAAATCTCTCTGTCACTGCTCATGATGAATGAGATGACAATCGAAGGAGAGAAGCAATAATCGATCAATAGGAGGAAGACAAAGGAGCGACTGAACAATCGAAGATGAAAGATGCGATCGATCTATCGAAAGGAATATCGCAGAGGAGTCAATCAATCAATCAATTGAAGGAGTTAAAGAACAATCGACCGATCGATCAATCAAGCAGAGAAAGGAAAGAATCAATCGATTAATCGATCGATCAGAAAAAAAATTCGCTGATTCGAGACGAAATCAACGAAGATCAATTGAGCAATCTCCAGGTCAGAACCTGAGGCGCTCTGATACCATGTGAACAAGTATGAGAGGAAAAAACTATGTATTCAAATAATGTGTAAGTCACTGTACAAGGCTCAGACATAGATATATATACAAGCCACAAGAAGGGGAGAGCAACAACAGACTCAGACCCCTGCTGCTGAGTTGGCATAACAACCAACCACTGACCTAAATACCTCTACACTCCAAAATCCCACCTAGGCAAGGCATGGAGTGGTTGTGGATGTAGCAGTCTTACCCGTAAATTTTGCAATTTAGAGAAACTGCTTCCAGCTGACCAGAGATTTAAAAGTCATCCGCTACCAACTACTCCATGGAAAAGAAGCAAAGGAGGTTCAATGGGACATTTACTTTTGTCCATTGCAATCCAAGTTGAACAAAATAAGTCTTTTTCAACTGTCTATATTATTGACATAAACTTCGATAAATAAAAATAAAAATAAAAGAACACTTACAGAGCCATCTGCCCAACTTCCTATCTCCTACATTCCTTCTGAAGCATCTCTTACTGTCACTACTGACATTGATGGTGGCCAATGGACTCCACAGAACTTATAAAATTCAGTTTTATAGTTGAACCCACGGGGCCATATCTACAAGAAGTAATCTTCTTTTCCCTTTCTCTATATCATCCTCTCCCTCCTTCTGGGCTCCAACTTGACCAATGCTGCATCTTTTTTCGTCCAAAACTCACACCACAAGATTGACCATGCTAAGGTATGTAATCAACCATCTGGTTTGTGAAATACATTGGGCACCACTTCCCCTTACCATACCACACTATCATGCATAGTGCCAGTATTTAACACGACTACAGGAAGAGCTTTTGTCGATAAATGATTTAACGTAGGATGGTTATTGTTGCAGATGCACTAATGCAGCAACTAATATGGACACGTTTTAAGCCACAAATACATACAACATTTGAGCTTCATAGGATATTTGGACTAAAGGAGAGAAACTTTAAGATTTAAGCGCAGACAGTATATTACTCATATTTCTCCTCAAATGTTTGGAACCTCGGATTAATTGTATATTCCTATTTATTCAGATAATTTAAACACACAATCCTCCAAACACTCCACTCATGAAGAGCCACAAAATAGCTAAGCAGTGACGTTTATGTATGTACGCGCATATATATGAGCAAAAGCTCTTAATTTTCCACATATATAAACTAACTGGCCAACAATCAATGGATATTTGGACCAACCATCACAGTAGCGTTTGCATATGAACTAACTGACCAACAATCATGAAGAGCCACAAAATAGCTAAGCAGTACCAAATTCGAATAACATTATTTTGAACGTTCAAACTTGCCAAAAATATGCACAGACATGAGTACGGCAAGGCAGTAACCCCTATAAGGCTATAATGTGATGCTATGTATATAATAAACAACTTATAATGCAAAATGACTGATTAAAGGCATTTGGAGATGAGGGATATACCGTGACATCATCAACATCAACACTGAGAAACATTACATCAGGGTAAGTTGAGGCCAATTCTTCGAAGAATGGATTCATAGCAACTGAAGGTATGCACCATGATGCTCCAAAATGAACCACAATCTGCATAAATTAATATTACCTCCATGCAAGTCAAAATAACATCTTTTTTTCAACTCAATCAATCAACACCCAAAACCCAATTACACCCAATCTCCAACAAAAAGATGGGGGTCAGAATTTATGCCAGGGTATTTGCACCGTTTCAATCAATTGCAAGGGTGACGATTTTACTTACAGGGGAACCCTGAGCCTTGGCTTGGTTGAGATAAGAATCCCATGAATCTTTGGAGTCAACTTTCTTCATCATTGATCTGTTGCCCTCTTCTTGAGTTTCCATGCCTTCTTCTTCCCTGTTGTATTCCTGTTCTTAGTTGTCTTCTTCTTTACTTTTTCTTGCAATAGAAGAATAAAGTAAAGTAGTGAGATAAAGATGAGCACGGAGCACCCACTTCCATTTTTCTATATTTTATGGTTAATTTGGAGGTGGGTTCCATGTACTCCCACGATTCGAACTTATCCCGCCACAAATAGTCCAAACCATCAAATCCCGATTACAGTTTTCAAATCAAATCATCGAGTTGCTCTAATTTTAGCTAGCTTATAATTGAACCAAATACCTGCACCGGTGAGCCTTACCCAGCTCGTACTCAGGCTGCGGCACTGCGGGGAAGGGAGGTATTACAGTCTTGGAGGCATTGGCTTTAACAAATAACAACGCCGCAATCGCCGAGTCCACCCCAGATCAAATCCAGTGTCAGATTCAAGATTTAGAGTTAGTAGAATCAATAACAAATTGTTAAAAAAAACTAAAATTTAACAACACCTAAAGTAAGTTTGCAAATTAGACATTCATAATTCAATTAACTAGCAAGTAAATATACAAAATCTTAACAATTGACAATCTCCGAATTCAAATAGAAACATAGTAGGTTATGCATCTAATTAGTAAATTCTATTTTCAACACTTACATAATTCAATTCATGAATAGGTACTCCTAATTTGATAATATTGAAGTGAATTGAGAAAATACTAGAGTGTCACGAGAATTGAGAACGAACTGAGAATGGATTATAGAAGAATCGTGAATGATAATAGAAACTTAGAACTTAGAGAGTAATTTAAAATAATAAATCACAAGAGGTTGAGTTGAAACAGTAGATATAAAGAGATGGACCGAAAGACAGTGACTGGGAGCAGACGAGCGCAGACTGCTGTTGCAGGCTGCAAATGACGCACAGAGGCGGTTGTCGTTGGGTGTCGACGACGACGAGTTCTCTGATTTTTGAGTTGATGGGTCCAGGGAGCAATCGTTATATGGTCTACCGTGGTATACCTACCTAGATACACCATACATATCAAACTATTTTTAAAAATTAATCAATATTGATTATAATTCACTATAAATTTATTAATATTATATAAAAGTTCATCGATATTTTGCGAAATTTTCAAATTTTCACAAAAATTTACCATATAAAAAATTGATATATTTCAATACTAAAATTATACTTACCATGGTATACCATATAACTTGTGGGGAGGGAGGATTGGAGATTGCAAAAATTGGACTTTCGAGTTTCGGATAGAAGGAATGAAGCTTGTAAATAGATTAAATAAGGCAGTCGCACAGCTAAATGCGGCTAGGACTCGAACTCACGTCTTGAATAATGGAGGGAAGCAATTGATTTTAAAAAAGATTGCTACCTACATCTAATAAGTCTCGAACTCACGTCTTGAATAATGGAGGGAAGCAATTGACTATCTATGCGCGTAATCTCTCTCTCTCTCTCCCTCTCTCTCTCTCTCTCTCTGTGTGTATATATATATATATATTTTTTTTTTTCTTCCTAAAATCAGATTTTTTTAAAAAAAATTCCAGTGGAGTCAAGCACATGCCAGATCCACCCCTGATCAAACCCATGTCTATTGGATCTAAAAAGTTTCAAAAGATTATGTGGAAGTATCCATAATTTGGAGAAATTATCTTTTCCTATCCAAATTTTCAAAATTCATTTTTGGATCGTACTTAATTTACAATTATAAGGTACTTTTGCGGTTAAAGAAAATAAATCTAACGATTTAAAGACAGTTTCTCGATAACTTATTAAGATAGAGTTAATATTAATCAAACAAAAAAGACAAAACATAAATAATTTTCCGACATCCTCAATGTTAATAGTGTCTTATAAATAAGTCAAATTATAATTTTAATAAGAATTTTTAAATCAAAATATACCAATTTTTTGGGTATTGGATCGTAATATATATACATTTACTATTTGACACTAATATATCGATTTTTATACCTATGTGATTTTAATATATTTACCATGACTTTAATAATGATGAATCGGTGTCAAAGGTGACTTAAGTGGGCTTGTATTGATTCCTTATGGGTCTCGGGAAGTTTTCGCTCCCTGCCACATCATACTTGATTATAGCGCTGGCAAAAATTCGGGTCCGGGTAAATTCGGGTCGGACAATGCCAGAATTTGGACGAGAAATTCATTCCGGGCCCGGTTTTATTTCGGGTCGAACCGAGTCGGGCAATTCGGACGAAGATAAAATCAGGTTTGGACAATAGAAAAAAAAAGAAATTTTATGTCCGAATATTCAGTTAATATCAAAATTCGGACGAAAAATCTATGTTTATACCCGATTTTTCCGGGTCGGACAATTCGAGTAATTCGGATCAGATAAAATTTTGCCGATACTACTTGATTAGAACTCCAATGTGTTACCTAGGGCTGACAATGGGGTGGGAATCCCCATACGCGTCATGGCCCCGCATCGCTGTGGGGAAAAATCCCCGCTCTTAATGGCGATGGGAACGGGGGAATACTTTAAATCCCAGCACAGGATACAACATATTCAGATACTGGACATATTCAGAAACAAAGTAAAAAGAAACCCAAAACAAGAAGCACGGCAAAGAAACAAAGACAACACTTCAAAACACAACAAGCATCAGAACCACCAAATAAAGCAAAAAATTGAAAATCAATCTCTGTTTCACCAGCCATTCAAAGTCAGCTTGTCTCAAATAAATGCATCCACCGTACCAAGCAACTTTAACAATACAACTCAAGACATCATCTTTTAGAAATGGTCACCAAAGTGTAACACATGATATGAAACAATAGAAAAATCGTTTGGAACCCTTAATGACAACATTTCTAGGTAGCTTGAAATTGTGCAGAATTGCATGTTTGAATCTCCTTAATGACAACATTTTTTTTAAAAAGAAAATCGTTTTTAACCCTAAAATTTCACATTTTAATTGTAACTTAATTTCTACCTCACACATTATAATTTGCTCTTCGAATTTTGGTGTGTATATATGTAATCTATAAGTTTATACTCTTCAAATTTTGATTAAATTTTCTGAATTTTTAATTTGAATTTATTTAAGTGTAGTTATGAGTTAGTTTTAGATATATTAGTGTATTTATTATTAGTTTGTTGATTTACTGGAATTTGTCTGTCCAATTTTAGAACCCGGCCCAGTAAATTCTTCTAGGTTTTATTTTTCAATTCTCTTCGAACTTTAAATTATCGAGACCAGTTTACACAACATAATCTTAGATAAGATTTTTTTTTTTGAAAAAACGGCCCAAGGCCCAATACTTCATTCAATATTAATAGCATCCTCAAGGATTACATCCAGCAAAAGGAGGGGGGGCGGGGGAGGGAGGAAAACATGACAGAGTCTAAATCCTGAAAGAGGCACCAAGTAGCAAGGCGCTGGGCTACTTCATTTGCATCCCTCCTTATCCACTTGATATCCTCAATACAACTGTTGTTCCATTTGCATTTAATTTCTTCAGCAACTACAGCCCATGGACTCTTGTCGACCACCCCATTGTTGAGCATCTCCACAATTCCTTTGGCATCACTTTTCATTATGACCCCCAAATCTATGCATATATCTAGGGCAAAGTTGATCGCCTGTAGTCTAGCAAATTCAGCTTTCCATCGTTTTTTCAATTTTTTTCCAGCTGCCCAGATAACATTGCCATCTCCAGATCTTGCAACTGCTCCATACGCAATCATCCCTCTATTCTCATCACAGGACGCATCCACATTGATCTTAATACCTTGAAAGCCCCCAACCCATCTTGCTCTTTGTTCACCTCTTTGAGATCTGCTGAGGGTTGGGTGCAAATTTGAAAATTCTTTGTTAGATTTTGTTGCCCTTTCCGCCACACTTCTTGGATCTGGGATGTAACCTTGGTGAACAAAGTCGTTCCTTGCCCACCAAATACTCCAAACCCCATAGCAACACAGCACAGTTTCTTCACGGTCAGTTGTCTCCAACATGTGTTCCACCCAATCCAGTCCACTCCTTTCATTTCCAGTTAAAAAATGAGGGATACCCAGTAGATCCCAGACTGTATGTGTCTAATCGCAGTCGATCAAGGCATGACTGACACTTTCTTCATTCTTCTGGCAGATGGTGTAGAGCAAAGATTCAGCACAATGTCTTCACCTTAAATTAAGCTTTGCCGGGATAATGTTTTTCGCCGATCGCCACACCAAATTTTTGACTCTCGGTTGTACCAGAATTTCCCAAAGTTTCCTCCAAATGGACTAAGAAGAGTGAGCAGACGGGGATCCATCAGCTGAACTTTTAGCAAGGTGTACCCACTTCGTATCGAATACTCTCCATTCTTTGTATAAAGCCATCGAATTTGGTCTCTTCCTTTTCTACGAGTGATTGGCAGATCTAGGATGGCTTGAACTTGGTCATCTTCAAAAAAGGAACCCAGGAGCTCCTCATCCCATTCATTTTCGTCACTATCTTTCATCAACCGCTCCACCTTCCAATCTTTCTTATCATCTTTAGGGCACCCCAAGAAGAAACTGTCATTCAAATTTATCTGTATGTCCCCCTAAATTTTGATGCTATGACCATCCCCAATGTTCCATCCCACACCCTGCATCATCAAGGATCTTCCTTCCAATATACTCCTCCAAACAAAACTCGCCTGAAAACCCACACTTGTTGTCAAAAAATCACCACGAGGAAAATACCGCGCGTTTAACAAGAAGCCCACAAGGGAATCCGATTTTGTCAGTAATCGAAAAGCTTGCTTAGCTAGCATTGGTAAGTCAAAACACTTCATGTCTCAGAAACCCATTCCCCCCCACCTCTTTTCCATTACACATATCCCTCCACCGAATCCAATGGAGATTTCTCTTATCACTATCACCGCTCTACCAAAAATTGCTCATTATACTACCTACCTCCTCATGAAAGGAGTCAGGGAGTTTGAAGATATTCATAGCATAGAGGGGAATCACTTGAATGACAGTTTTTAACAAAACTTCTCTACCCGCTTGAGACACCCACTTCCCCTTCCAACCATGAGATAGACCAAGTCTTCTTTTTTAGATCTTCAAAAATGACTTTCTTCGACCGACCAACCAATAAAGGTTGTCCCAAATATACTTTCTACTGATACATTTCCTTCATCTTCAGTTTTGCTAGGATTCTGGACCTCCTCTCTTCCCCAACATTGCTACTGAAGAAAACTTCAGAACTCCATGTTTACTTGTTGTCCCGAAAAAATTTCATATTTCTCCAAAACCTTCTGCAGGGCCTCAATGTCCTCCCACCTGGCTTTAATGAAAACATACTGTCATCAGCAAATAGCAGGTGAGTAATGCTCGGTGCTCCTCCACAAATTTTAACTCCGCGCCACCGATCTTGAGCTACTTCTCATTCTATTAGCGCTGTAAGACCTTCTATGACCAATAAAAAGAGGTACGGGGAGACGGGGTCTCCTTGCCGTAAGTCTCTTTTCGGAAATACCATACCCACTTGCTCTCCATTTACACAGAAAGTATAAGAAACTGTGGACACACATTGACGTACTAGGTCGATGAATTGGACTGGAAAACCCATTTCTGCTAGAATTTTTTCCAAAAAACTCCACTCCACACGGTCATAGGCCTTACTCATATCCACTTTCACCGTTATCCAACCTTTCTTGCCTTTTCTCTTCTTTTTGAGATAGTGGAAGACTTCAAAAACTACTAAGGCATTATCCGAATTAAGTCTCCCCGGGATGAATGCAGATTGATGTTCATCAATTAAGGAATCCATCCAAGGTTTTAGACGGTTCACTATATCCTTTGAAATGATCTTATAGAGGACATTGCAAAGAGCTATGGGATGCAAATCCTTCATCTCCTTAAGCTGTTTGACCTTAGGAATGAGAGTAACAAGGGTATGGTTAAGGCGGTTAGGCATCCTTCTTAAGACCTCGAGAACCAGCTTACCTACATCTTCCTTGACCACCTCCCAAAATCTCTGATAGAATAGAGCACAAAAACCATCTAGCCCAGGGGCTTTTGTTAGTCCCATATGCATAATTGCTAATTCTACCTCCGTAACGGTGTAGTCTCTTAGCAGATGATCAGTCATGCACCCAGTCACTCTGCCATTCAATTCAGGGAATTGGATTTCTCTCAGATCTGGCCTACTGGAGGAGAAAAGGTTCTGGTAGTAATCCACTACCACTTTTTGAATTTCCTCATTCTCCGTTTGTACCCTCCCCTCTTGTGCCGCCAAGTTAGTGATTGTGTTCTTCTTCCGCCTATGCTTCACTCTTGCATGGAAAAAAGGTGAGTTACAAATCTCCTTCTTTAAGCACCTGATGATGGGCTCTTTGGGCCTAATATTTCTCATTTGCCCTTTCCAGCTCACCCAATTGGTTCTCTATACTCCTTGTTTCTATGTTTTGGGCAGAGGCTTGTTCCACATAAAGATCTTGGAAATGGCCTCTTAAATCACGGATTCTCTGGCCCAAATTACCATAATATTCCCTACCCCATCCAGTAAATTCTCTCCCATACAACTGGAGCCCATCCACTAGATTTGTGCAGCGGCCCATAGCCTCCCTCCATTTCTCTTCCGCTACCAGGCCAAAGTCCTCGTTATCCACCCACATAGACTCAAATTTTGGATTTTTCTATTTGAGCCTAGGTGCCCTTTCAAGCGGCTTGGTATCCAATACTATCCCTCCAGTGCATATGCCCGTGATCAGATCCTTCCCAACATATGTGCTCAACTTGTCCTGCCCACATACTATCCCTCCAGTGCATGCTCCCCAAGACTCTATCCAATCTTTCCTCAACATGATGTACCCCTTCCCTTCTATTGCTCCAAGTAAAGGGGTATCCTGTAAAACCCAAATCCACCAACTCCCACTTTTCCATTACGTTCAAGAGGCCTGCAGCTGCATCGAAGTCAAAACCACTACCTCCTTTCTTCTCATTTGGGAATAACACAATGTTCAAATCACCAAACACAATCCAATCTCCCTCCTCCTGTGCCCCCAAAAAGTCTAATAGTTCTACTATCCTCCTCTTGCACTGGTATTCCAACCAACCGTAACAACCTGTGATACGAACCTTCTGACCCTCTAACATCAGCGAGGCCTCAATATGGTGAGACGAGTATGTCTTGACGCTCACATCAGCTTCATCAACCCACATTAAAGCTAGTCCTCCCGCTCTCCCTCTAAGGGGAACCACTAAGCAACCTTGCATGTTACACTTCAGCTTCACCATATTCATTTCATGAGCATACAATTTGGTTTCCATCAAGAAAACCACATCCGGGGAGTATTTCCGCACAAGACTACGGAGAGAAAGAACTGCCTCGAGACTCCCCAGCCTGCGGCAGTTGTAACTTATGATTTTCATTGCTCCCGGCAAGGATGAGCACCGCTCACCCCCGCCGCTCCCTATCTACCATAACAACATCATTGATACGTCCTTTCTTCTCTCTAATCTCTACCTCCATAAGCTGCATAGACTCAACATCAACACAACATCTCCCTTCCTTCTCATGCGTCCTTGGTTTGAGGTACCATCCTTCTCCGTTGGAAAAGCTCGGTTCCCATTGTGTGGTTTCAATCTCTTCCACGTACCCCTAGTTGTCTCCGTTTTTTCGTTATCCAGCCCACCAGCCACTTCTGACGCTTCTATCTCTTTCCCATTCCTTTTTTTTCCGACTATTATCGTCCTGCATGCCACTGTTCACAATCCCCACTACCCTACAAGGATTTTCCTCTTCTACATTATCAACTTCTGTACTATCTCCACCACCTTTCTCCCCATTTGCCTTATCTGATGACGCCCCATCCTTCTCAGTATCCACCCTACTATCAAGGCCATTAGCACCCGCCCCCTCTCTTGCTCCATTAATTACCTCCGGTATGTCCTTGAGAGATTTCCTAGCTGCTGGGGTTCTCTGCCCACTTTCCACAGTTTTTATGCTCTCTTCAGTTTCTCCCGGAACCGTAGGGTCCCAGTTCTTGCTATCCTTGATATCTCCTCCTCTTCTTTGTCTGTGGTATTTGGTTGGGGAGGCCCTAAGCCATTCTCCATATTTCCTTTTCAATCTTCTTCATCATGGGAATCACAGTCATCCTCAACATGCCTAATTTTCCCACATTTATAACAGAAATTGGGGAGCTTTTCATACTTGAAGGGAATCCATCTAGCACCCGAGTCACCAAAGTTAACAATGGCTCCCCCTTAAAAGTGGTTCAGAAATCCGCAACCGAACTCTGAAGGCTACATACGGCTCCATCCTAGGTCATCATCATCTCTATAGTCCACCAATCCACCAAAACTCTCGGCAAGAGCCTAGCATGTAGCTTTTGAGATTTTCCCAAAAGGAACTTCATAGCCCCTAACCCAAAAGTTCGCATAGTGGAATTTGACCTTTGACGCCACTATATTGTCTCCCACCTCCTCAAGAAGCACAAGATGTTTGTCAAAAATCCACGGTCCCCCTTGAAGGATCATTTGCTTGTCCTCCTTTGTGAAAAATTGGAAGATAAAGAGATTATCTCCCATCTCCTGAATTCCGAAGGGTTTTTTTCACTCTCCAGGCTTGCCGTAGAAAGGAAAAGAGTCCCGATACTCTGAAGGGTTTATCAGTATACACTTTACCGATTTGGGGCCAGTGCAACCCTCGCTGAAAAATCTCCCGCATTTGTATCGGTGCAATCAACCACTTTCTCCTCATCTTCCGTTAATTTCAACTCCTTCCAACGATGTAGGAGAGGAGAATCCATTGTCAAGCACCAACTCATAACCACCGCCGGATTCTATACCGCCACCGCCGACAGGAAGCGATGAAGTCATCACCACCTCACGCAAGCCCTAGAGAGCGCCACTCAATAGGGTTTAAGGGAGAGATTCTATTCATTCAAACTTTAGAATCTTAGGTAAGATTTTAAAAACCAATGTTATTACTTTTTTCAAAAAAGTACTAAATGAGGATATCATGGAATATTTTCCACTTATAAGTTATAACACCTTATCGAGGACAACATAACTCATATATATATATATATATATATATATATATATATTTATATATATATATATATATATATATATGCAAATTGGATTATAATAATTTTTGCTTTAAGCTTTTATATGCCAATAATCCCTACTTTGTTTTTGAATTTTGGTAGTCCAAAAAAATTAAAATTGTATTCTTCTGGAATGCTACCTAGTTTATACCCTAAATATATCAAAAGTTTTGACTTGCATTTGATTTAAAATTTAGCACGACACTTCCCCGCAGTGTTTAATGAATTTACAATGTTTCCCCTACTATTTTAGATTTTTTATGATTTCTCACGATCTTTTCACTTTTATTATTTTTTTAAAAATATAATAATTGCTTGGATTCTGAAAAGGAATTTTGGATGCTAATATACTGAACTTTTGATATATTGGATAATAATACACTGAATTTTTACATTGGACAATAATACACCGTACTTTAGGGGTTGTTGAACAATAATGCATCCGTAAAGATTTTGACGGTGGCTGACTTGGTGGCGATCCTACATGACAAGCCTGCCACGTAGGATCGCCGCCAAGTTAGCCACCACCAAAATTGTTCCGAGTGTATTATCGTCCAACACCCCTCAAAGTACAGTGTATTATCGTCCAAAGTCAAAGTTCAGTGCATTATTGTCCAATATCCCAAAAAGTTATGTATATTAGTGTCCAAAAACCCTTCTCGAAAAGTTAATTTTAAAAATTCTTTTAGTAACTAAATTTTATAGCTTTTTCGGGGCAATAATGAAAAAATAAAAATAAAATGGGGTAGGAATGAAAAAAATAAGGAGGTAAATTTTGTAACACTAGAGTACAATTTTTTATTTTTTTGGACCACCAGAATACAAAAACAAACTAGGAATTATTGTCATACAAAAGTTGAAAGTAAGGATCATTAGAATCCAATTTTCACACACACATACACAAAACAAATCAAGTAATTTCATAATAATTGATAAACTTGTTTAATTTAATTTTTGTTCGCTTTTTATAAAGACAAAATATTACTCCCTCCGTTCTTTTTTATCTGTCATTTACGGTTTTCAGTGTCAATCTTTAATCAATAATTTCTAATATTAAATTTTTATATAAAAATATAATATTATACTTTTCTAGTAGCATGTTTTATCATGAATCTAATAACATCAATTTTGTATAATGAATCATTGTATAAATTAAAATATTAACGACCAAAATTTTTAACACAATTTTCTAGACGACAGATAAATAAAAACGGAGGGAGTATAATGTAAATAACAATACAATTATTATTGCACTATACAATTGCTTGTATCCAATAAAAAAAATCGTAAGTTGAACTAGAAAATGAAACCTCAGTTAGGATTGACGAATATCGTCCAAAGCAAATTAGTTGATATGTGGACGGTGTGATATTATAATATCTATGATTGAAATTATTAATCATAAGTAGAAAGTGCCCCTACAGGCACGTATGAGTTTGCTGGCATGTCAAAACTAAAATGAACACCATGACTTTGTCTGGTCCAATCGGCATTACTTCATATATGCGTCTTCTTTGGTCTATAATAAGAAATAAGAAACATATGCTTCATGTAATTATACAGTACACCTTTTTGTTTGGTGCAGTGTTTAACAAAGGAGCAAGACCACAAATAATATATGTACAACAGAGAAGGATGGATCATGGACGCTTCAATTCATTCATCAGTGGTACAGGAAAAAAAAAGTGGTGGAATTAGCATAGAAATATCAATGCTCACGCGATACGGTTTGGCATCCGTCAATATTTTCCTAAAAATATCAGTCACATTTAATAACGAGGCGTATAATTGTGGTCATGTAATTTATTAGATTCCCCTGGAGCATGTGCTTCAAATACTACGATTGTTCACCAACATATACTAGATTGTTCATCCACATACATTAGATTGTTCATTATGATTATTATGATTGTTCACTCACAAATATCTGGAATACATGCTCCGGATGCATGTAGTATATATTGGTGGTTCGTGTGGATAGATGTAGGTGTATGGTTTTGCATGATCCTCTCGCGTGGATATCAGCTTGTGGTAGTTATCGCCGTAAGACTATGAGGCCCTTTATTCATGGTCTGGTCTTATCATATTACTGCTACATGCTTCTGTACAGCAAAAAATGTGGTGCAATTAACTTTGTATGACAGGCTCACACAGTTGGGTCCGCAGCCATTCCTACAGTTTTGTGTAATTCTCTCATTAACTTCATTTTAATTATGTTACAAAATACAATATTCCGAATATGTAAAGTTCTTCTCATTTATGAAAAGAAAAAATTTTAAGCTGCTCTCCATTGGAAAGACTGGAATTCTTGGGCCTATAAACAGAGTCATGAATCGGTAAGCACGGAACAAATTCGCAAGGCTTAGCTTGCCAGGCTAGGGAAATTTTCCACGCATGGGTAGCTCCATCCCTTTTAACTCTCCATTTGTCTATGGAAAAGGGGAGATTCTACCATAATTTCAACTATGGTAGTTGAAATGAATAATTACCCTTAATTTTACCATTAAAAATTTAAAATTAATATATATTCACTGTAGGACTTGTTATAGTAATTAAATATATATGTTAAGTTATAATTTTTTACAAAATTGAATATTTTTAAGAAAATTTTACCATAATTGACTTTTTTTCAACTATCATAGTTGAAAAGTGAAAATATCGTTAATTATACCATAAAAATTCAAAATCAATGTAGGTTGATCAAAGTAACTTGTTAAAATAATTAACCATGTTTAGGAAAATATAAATCTTTTTAAAAAATATGATTTATTTTTGATAAATGAATGATATAAAATTTTCAACTACCATAGTTGAAAATAAATTCAACTATGGTAGAATTTTCAATGGAAAAGGCCATAATTAAAATTTCTTAAGATTTTATATTAAACTAATTTTTAGTAAACGTGCGTTGTCCATACATTAAAAAAAGAATATTGTGATTGATATCTATATACATATACTAAAAAAATTACCTAAGGCAAATTCAGATCCAAGTGTTGAATGTTGTATTTTTATAACATGTTATATTTTATTTACATTTGCTTCTCCATAATTTACGTAACATATTAAAAATAGAATAAAATTCTAATATTCTACTGTTAAATAAACTAAATTTTAATGAAATTAGTTAATATAATTATATTATACTATATTATATTAAATTTAATGAAATATAAAACTTTTAATGAAATTAGTTAATATAATTATATTATACTATATTATATTAAATTTAATGAAATATAAAACACAGAAAATACAGTTATCATTATCACTATTGCAATTTTTAAATTAACATAACCTTTGTTACAAAATATAATTTATTAGCAATTATTAAAGTGAAATTACTATGAAACTAATTTAAGATGTGTGGAGTTGAATAATATAGGATAAGGAATTTTACAAAAAATTTAAATATATCACAGTTAGCATATTTGAAATGATTACAAAAACCTTTTATATTGATAATATACCTAAATACTAGTCAGATTCATACAATGCACGGAACAAAGGTAAATCTTACATATTATTGATAATATTTTTGAATATGTCTATAGTTATCATAGCTTTGTAAGGATAATTTGTACTAATTTTTCAAAAGTATAAAGTTCTAAATCAACATATATAAATGTACTTAAATATAATATTTACAATATCTTCACTAATGTGAGAATAATTGGAATAACTTGCCCCAACTGGGAGCCTATACATGGTATATATAAGCGAATTATGGAAGTCCCATTACAAGAAGATCATATCCTCTATTACACCCCCTTAATCTGTATGGGAGAGGAACAAACAGACAAATTGAATTTTAGAAAGAGAAATTGACTAGAGGGCAATCATTTGATGAATATATCAGCCAACTGAAGCTTGGTAGGAATGTAACATACAGTGAAATCCCCATGAGCCACACGCTCACGAACAAATTGATAGTCAACAACAATATGCTTACTGCACTCATGATGTCTGGGATTAACAGTAAGGTATGTGGCACTGATGTTGTCACACAACACCTTAGTCAGAGCAAAAAGAGAGATACCAAGTCACAAAGTAGTTTGCGTAACCAAATTGTCTCAATAACAATATAGGCAACAACCCTGTATTCAGCTTCAGTAAATGATTTAGACACCGTGAGTTGCTTCTTAGATCGCCAAGCAATCAGGTTGGGGCCGACAAACACTTCATAGCCAGTGGTAGAACGACATGAGACCTTACAGCCTGCCCAATCAGCGTTAGAGTACGCCACAATGATAGAGGGAGCAATAGCGGAACGGAGAATGATCCCATGATCAATAGTGCCCAGCAAATATTTGAAAATGCGCATGACAATGTAAAGGTGAGAAATGCGGGGCTCATGCATAAATTGAAAACCACATGAACTGCATAAGTAATATCAGGTCGAGTCATACTCAAATATTGCAAAGCACCTACCATACACATGTACTCAGAAGGATCAACAAGTAATTCATCATTCGTGAGAGTGAGGGCGATCCGGGCAACCATAGGAGTGGTAACAGATTTGCAGGTAACCATATGAAATTTGTGAATCAGGTCAGAGGTGTATTTGTGTTGAGAGAGAAAGAGCCTACACGATGAACGAACCACCTACCCCTAGAAAATAGTGAAGATCACCCAAATCTTTCATGTGGCAGGAAAAAAGAGAAATAAAGGAGAACAGTTTGGAGTCAGAGTTTCCCGTGAGAATAATATCATCAACATAAAGGAACAAAACGAGAATGTGAGAGTGGAAGCGATAAGTATACATGGACGGATCTAACTGGCTGCAAAGAAAACCATGAGTGAGTAAGAAGCTACTAAAGCGATGAAACCAAGTACGAGGAGCCTGTTTCAGCCCATAGATGATTTTCTTAAGGCGACAAACATGATCAAGACAAGATGAATCAACAAAACCAGGGGGTTGACGCATGTACAGCCACTTGTAAGAATGCCATGATGAAACACATTCTTAACATCAAGTTGACGAATAGGCCATACATGAGACAACAATGGAGAAAACAAGACGGATAGTGGCTGGACGAACAACAGGGGAAAAGGTTTCATAGAAGTAAACACCCGGTTGCTGATGATTGCCTACAGCTACCAGTCCGGCCTTGTAACATTCAACAGACCCATTCGAATGATATTTAATCTTATAAACCCACTTACTAGCTACTAGATTACGCCCTGGTGAAAGAGGAACCAATTCCCATGTATTATAAAAATTAAGGCCTCAAATTCATCATACATAGCTGTTCGTTCTCATTTCGAGCCGAATTGATATCGTTAATAAGGTGTTTTGTTTATTTTAAGCCCCTAATTATGAGTTAGTTATGACGATTTTGTGTTTTTGTAGGTTAATCAAAGGAAAGAAGGAAAAAGGAATCAAAGTGCTGAAATACCAAACACCTAGACAGTTGTAGCACCTGCTACACTGGGCGTGGCTCCCGCGACGGACAACAGCAGCGAAAGAGCCAGAAGTCTACCGGAGCATAACACCCACGACACACTAGGTGGCACCCTTGACATGCTTGTAGCGCCCGTTACGGTGGGTGTGTTGCCCGTGACGAACAGAGCAAGAAACAACATCGAATCGGTACAAACAATGCCAACCAGGGGCAGGCCGTGGCAAGCACCACGGACCGTGGTGGCTTCAGTTCACGCCCATCAAGATTCCGGGAAATTTGTAGCGCCCGCTATGCTGCGTGTGACGTCCGCGACCGGACATAGTATAGCAGCGGAAACGCACAGCAACCAACAGAAAAAACAGCGGCTACCATGGACGGCTCGTGGTGATGGCCACGGACCATGGCAACTGGTCGGGCCCGCGACCATGAACTTCGCGCCCGCAACTACCAAGAACAAGAAAGTGACGGAAGATTTCCGACCAGTGGGTCACGCCCGCGACCCTAGGCGTCGCGGCCGCGACGACCAAACTTTCTAAATCTTAAAATAGGGGGTGGCTGAGTTAGGGTTTTGATATTATTTTATTCTTTTTCCCTTCTTATGTTTTACTATATATTAGGACTTAGACTTAGCGTTAAAAATTAACTTTTAGATTAGCTTTAGTTTTTCTTTAGTTTTTAGTTTAGTTTAGGTTAGTTTTAGAATAGTTTTAGTTTTAAGCTTTCTTTAGTTTTTTCTCTCAATTCCTCGATTGTAATTTACTTTTCTATCAAGTTTCAATTCAATTCTAGTTTTTCAATTCTCGTTACCTTCTCACTTTTATTCATTGTCTCGCTAATTAAATTTCATTAGTATTAGTTCCACAAAAATTCTACTTTTTAGTGAAGCGGATGATTAAGGTTCCTCGAATTCTCCCTTCAGGTGAAGATTCGAGCAGTCTTAGTAATCCAAATCACACCTTTCTTGTTTGTTCAGGAGAAAGATTCGTGATTTAAAGACTCAAGATTCAAGATTCAAGATTCAAGATTAGAGTGAAGATCAAACCTTCAGGTTAATGTTTTCTGCTTTAGATTCAGTAATTAATTTAGTTTTTACACTCATTGTTATTAATTGCTTTCTTGAATATGCATTCGTTTTCTTGTTCAGTTTCTTGTTCTTGTTCTATTAGATTAGATTTTATTTTTCAATTCATGTTTCTTTAGTTTTTATTGCTTTCAATTCTTATTAGTTTAGTTTAATTCAATTATTTATTGCTTCCTACAATTTGAAACCTTACCAAACCAATTCCCTAAAAACCTGACACACCAATCCTGTGGATTTGACAACCCCTACTCTCAAAACCCAATTTCTACGACCGAACAATAACCGTTTTCAACTTAGGATTATGTATTGCTCTTTAAAAGAAGAAGGCTCAGACTCAAGAACAACCAGCAGTTAAGGACAAGATGTGTGTAGGTTTAAAAACACCAGCTTTGGATCTAATCTACATAGGATGAACATTCGAGACTGACACAAGAGGGGAGTAGCACTAGTATCAAGAGTAAGGTTAGGGGAGGTAGGTGATGAGACACGAGGCTCGGGGAGGGAGAACACCAAAGGGGAGACACGAAGGGACGATGGGGTTGAGTTTAGTAAGTAGGGGGAGATGCAGGAGAGGATTCATGGGATGCCGAAAGGGGATATATGATAGGCGAAGAATCACCAAAAGACAGACTCGTCGTCAGGAGAGACAAAAGACTCGGACAATGGGAAATGGGGTGACAAGAGGAAGACCGAGACACTGAAGAAGTGGTAGTCGACGTGAGAGTGAGGATATCCTCAATGACAAACTTAGGAGTTCCATGAGAGACAAAAGGAGAAACCAAAATGGGATAAGAAAAAACATTTTCGTGAAAACGGACGTGCCAACTGGTGTAGACACGACCAGATTTGGGATTAAAACAATGAAAACCTTTATAACTATGAGCATACCCCCAAAGAACACAAAGGATCGAACGAGGTTGTAACTCGTTCACCGAAGTGGCTAGAAAATTTGGAAAACAAGCAAGACCGAAGGTACGAAGCAAAGTGTAATCAAGAGCACGACCAAACAAACATTCAAAAGGACTAACATCAGACAACAACGGTATAGGAAAACGATTAATAGTGAAGACTGTCATAAAAGCAACTTCAACCCAATACGAAGATGGTAAGAAGGATTGGATAAGGAAACCTCGAACCATTTCCAGAATATATGTTTTGTGTTTGCGTTCGACCACACCATTTTAAGCCTGAGTGTTAGGACAAGATCTTCGAAATATACCAGAAGAGGCAAAATGAGTATGAAAATGTTGGTTATCATATTCCAAGCCATCATCACTGTAGAAAATTTTGATTTTCCTATCAAACTGATTTTCGACTAACTTTTGAAAGTGCAAAAAAATTTCAAACACTTCACATTTACGCTTCATAGGGTTAAGTTTAACCAAGTAAAGCGAGAATAATCATCCACAAAAATCACATAATAGCGAAAATGTTTAATATATAGAATCACGGGGAGCTTCCCAAACATAAGAGTGTATAATATGAAGGGGACTGGGGAATAATGATTAACCAACTCAAAAGGTAAACGTTGAGATTTTGACAGACGACAAGTGACACAATTGTCTTGGGAACGAGAAGTTTTAATCACATTGGTTTTCCTAAGAATATCAATAACATAAGAGCCACAGTGGCCCAAATGTCGATGCCACACTTTAGAAGAATCAATCAACACAGAGAAAGCAAGGACATGTTGGGAAAGTTGACAAACATGCGCAGGATAGACATCACCGTGATTGGGGCCCTGTAAAAGGACATCACTGGTGGTGTTGTCCTTGACATAGAAAGAGGAATCAATAAACTGAACATGACAATTTTTATCCTTACATTGACGACGAATAGACAAAAGATTTCATTTAAGAGCGAGAACATGCAATATAGAATCTAGAGTCAACGACTTGTTGGGAGTTTGAAGACTTAATTTACCAATGTTAGCTATAGGTAAAGGGGTACCTCACCAACACGAACCTTAGCAGGACCAAAGTAAGGAGATTTAGTAGAGAGAATACCTTTGTTAGGGGTCATGTGGGGCGCCGTAGCTGAGTCTGGGTACCACAAGCTCTCACTCGACTCGACAGGTGCAAAGGAAGCAAGAGCAGAAAGAGAAGTGGGGTAGGGCGTTGTTGATAGCGAATAGAACAGACAACTATAGAGTGACTAGGAGAATGACAAATTTGACAAAGAACATTAGGACCAGAACCCAACACCCCCTCAAACAGTGGATTACCTATAAATAAGAAATTAGCACAGGGAACAGAAGCACAATGAATATAAGATGATGAAACAACTAAATCACCTAATATAGAACTTGCAGGCACACCCCTACTGGAGGTGGTGGGAGGTACGAAGGAGTTGTTGTTGGTCCTTCTATGATTAGAAGAACGACTTCTCCTATGGTTGTGATGATTGTTCAATTCTGACCTTTTCCTATCCTAGCTGCAGAACCATGTCTGTAGTAGTGGTAGTAGCAAAGGCAGAGTGCATCAACGTACCATTGTCTCGTGCCTTTTCAGAAATTAGAATTAGAAAGATTCATTAACATACGTCAAAGGTCCATGGCACGAGCAAGACTAGCGGCATACAAATAGTACATATAAAAAAAAAAAATAGATGTCAAAAACCAAAATAAATATTAAATTCATAAAATGAAGACACTTAAAAAATATCTTGCCCCAAGTCACATATATAAAATTATCTCTTACATAAAAATATTTTTATTTGATTCGTAATAAAAAAAATACTTTCTTACCATTTCAACTATTCGAGGTTGTAATATTTGGCAAAGTATTATATGAAAAATAATTGCGTTAAAAGTCTAAAAGAACATTAAAAGATCATAAAATATTTAATAAGGGCCATATAAAATAAGAAATAAGTCTATCAAAAAAAAAAAAGAAATAAGGGTTTGAAAAGGAGTGAGTTGCATATATATTTGGGTCCATGCATGATGCATGCCATGTTGATGTTGTGACTTTGAGAAATATTATGTGTTGTAAAGTTTGAATTATATTCCGGGGGTTTGGGGAAAGTGGTCCAACCATGGCGCAATTGTGTGTATATGTAATTATATGTATGTGTGCATTGAACGCTTGTATAGCTAGTCAGAGCAGATTATGCGCAAAGTGTACGTACGTGTATAATGCATGCAACAATGTTGGACACATCGAAAACAAAGTCATCTTTATTTGCACGCATTATCAGTACAACTTTCCAAGCTTCAATTCGTCCACTTCCATTCATAGCCTTTGTCCGTCATTCAAAAATTCAATCATCAGATTGAATCATTTGTACCAGCTTGTTAACCAAGGAAATTCAATATCTTCTTAACGTGGGCTGGTCTCAATCTCGCCATTTATGGAAATCAAGCAACTAGCATATTTAGCTATCATGTAGAACAACAAAGGTACTTGCCAGCTGCTTTTGGGATTCAAGTCATCTTTTTTTTTAAAAAAAAATGGATTTGAATAATCTCTATCTAGTGTTACAGAAAACTAATAATTCATACTTTAGAAATGTATTAGAATGTTCTCTATATGTACTCCTTGGGTTGTAGTGGATCTCCACTAAGTCGTGGACTTGGTGGTTTATTGACGTGACATATGATAAAACCGGCTTTTTTTTTTTTTACTTGGCTTGACCTACATTTACATCCACATTAGCGATACACATAATAGAAATGTTTAATTAAGTGAAGTTAAACTAAATTACTAATTCTTTTTAGTTTCGCATTTCTTAATTTGAATTTGATTTTGCATAATGATGAAAGGTAATGGAGGAGGTAGAGTAGACAGAACAAGAGTGAATGGGGGTGAGGGAGGAAATAGTTAAGCAAACACATGCTTATTGTGGATGCAAACACCAAGCACAAACTAATCCAAGTATATAAAAAAAAAAGTTCAAGTAAATTTTATTTGGTGCTACATCATGCAATTATTATATCGTACACCCTGAAGTATCTACCTAAATCTTTTAAAGAATTAATTGTTTTTTAAAAATAATCTATGTTATTATAATATTCCTTATAAATTGAGGCTTATCTCCCAAGTCAACCTTGATCAAGTACTAATCCAATAACTCTACTGGTTCCATAAATATTGAGCTCTTCTATTAAAACTTGACCAAGGTTCAATTTTCGGTCCTTTGCCATAGCATGGGTTATTCCCAAGGCCTAGTTAGGTCTCTTGGGATCTAAGTAGCCTCGAAAAAAAATAAGAGGATTGGAGTCAAGCTTAATTCTTCTTATTTAAACTCGGTTTTAAATTTGAGGTTTATCGGGTAACTTTTCATGGTAGGGTTATTTTGGTCATTTGACCAAGTTTGACCCAAGTTCTAGAGAGCTTAAACAAAAAGGGGGCTGATTTTTGAGTTATAGCTTAGTTATGACATGTGCAAAATGAGATGGAATATTCGAGAAATGGACGAATGTAAAACTCACTACCCATTGTACTTGTTTTCATATCTGTGGATGTATCAAACTACCCATGAAACACCCCCCCCCCCCCCACAAAAAAAAAATAATTTTACTGTTTTCTTTAGTTAAATTTTAGCCATTAAATTATGATTATAATCGACTGTTTCTAAACTTTGATTTTGGCATTATTTCCTAGGATTTTCTCTATCCTTTTACCTAGTTTTCTCTATATATATATATATACTAAGTCATAAACGAGAAAAGGGACAATAAACTTTATAATGAATTCAATGGGTATTTTTGAGACTCTAACTCAAATACTCTAAAGATTTATTCCTTTATGGTGATGCACGCTTTATTATTCTCTCTTTATTTGTTGATTGGTTCTTAAGAGTGTATTCTTGATTATTTTGATCATGATCATGAGCTTAAGTTAAAGAACATTCATGTGGGTATTGATCAAATACTAGGAATTCACTTTGGGGGTTGGTTTGATCCAGTGTATACATGATTATTCATGTTAATGCAAGCTGCCATATTTGAGTTCTAATGAGTTTCTTTATGAGTTTATGAGAGTTTTGGCCTTCTTTTCATCCTTAGGACATAGTAAATCAATAAAGATCACTCTTTATAGTCACAAATGAATCATTTAGTTTTAGAGCATAGGTTTAGAATTTATTAAAATTTGAACAAAAAATGACTAACATGTCCCTATATTTTGTTGTAATTATTTTAAGGTCCCTATATTTTGACAAACACTAGTAGAATTGGGGTCATTATGCGTCCGTCAAATGGCGTCTGTTTAGACGTCAGACGCCTAAACGTATTTTTTTTTAAAATAATGTGTAAAGTGGCGTCTGATTTAGGGGCAAACAGACGCCAAAGTGCAGCTGCTTTCTCGGCTGCTGTGAGGCTATTTCTTATATTTTTTTTAATATTAAACCCTATTGGCGTCTGTTTAACACTAAACAGACGCCATTCTGGGTAAAACAGACGCCAGTCTGTTCAAAAATGGAGAAATTCTCTTGCTCGCCATTTTTGAACGGATCGGAAGAGAGAAAAATCGAGAGGTTGAAGAGAAGATTCAACGAAAGAGCATTTCAATTCACAAAATTTAGGTAATTTTATTAATTATTGTTGTTTTTTAAATTATTAGGGTTATGTTCTTTTGTAATTTTTGTTATAAATTTGTGATATATATATAACCGAAAAATATAATGAATATGAATTTGTGATATTAATTTTGGATGTTTTATATGTTTTAGAATTATGATTTTTATGAATTTTGGACATAAATATATGATATATATGTGAATAACGAAAAAATATGGTGAATATGAATGTGTGATATGAATTTTGTATGTTTTGTATATTTAGGAGGTTTATGGTATGAATTTTTTGATATAAAATTTTTGTTATGAATAACGAAAATTACGGTGAAAAATAGGGTTTTATGATATGAATTATGTATGTTTTATGAATTTTTGATATAAATTTGCGATATGAATAACGAAAATAGTAGTGATTGAAATGGAATTTGTGATATGAATTTTGTATGTTTTGTATATATGTTTAGGAGGTATAGGGTTTATGAGGTTTTGATATAATTTTGTGATATGATCAATGAAAATTATGGTGAATATGAATTTGCATTGTGATATGTATATTGTACTCATTGGATGATTAAGCATGAGTAATTTTAATTCATGAGCAGTTCACGTACATTATGGAAGGGCCTCCACATCGACGTTGGATGTACGGAGGTTTGAACAGGAAGGAGGGTTATCAGGGAAGAATGGGCTGCTGGGGTATATATGTTTGATAAATTTGCAAAGAGTAATTCGTATGAGTATCCGAGGACTGGAAAGTATCGGTGTCCATGTGTGAAGTGCAAGAATAAGTGCGGATTGACTCCAGATGAAGTTAAAACACATTTGTACAGGCGAGGGTTTATGGAGCGATATTGGTGTTGGGTTAGTCATGGTGAAGATTGGCGTGAATATTATGATGATGACGATGACAGTGGTGATGATGCGGTAGGTGAGGGGGAACCGTGTGCAGATAGTTCGCCGACAAACGAGGAACCCAATCAGCCACCGTTCATCGACAGAACGGAAGATATGATGAATGATTTCATCATGGCGAATGAGGCGCCTAATGCAGGAGCTCAACATTTTTATGATATGCTTCAATCTGCTCAACAGCCTCTGTGGGAAGGATGTGCGACCCATACTGAGTTGTCCACTGCCGTGAGGCCCAGTCGATCCAAGTCGAAGCACAATTTGTCGGAGCAAGCAATGAACGATATCATGGAATTGATGAGTGAGACTTGTCCCCAGCCGAACCTAATGCCTAGAAACTACGATGAGTTGAAAAAGAAGGTTAAGAAGTTGGGGATGGGCTATGAATCATTTGATTGTTGCATTAGTGGGTGCATGATCTACTATATGGACGATGCACATCTCAGTGAATGTAAATTTTGTGGTCACCCGAGGTATAAGCCACAAAAATCGTCGGCGAAGACAAATAAAGGTGTCCCGTACAAGAGAATGTTTTACTTTCCTTTGACGCCTAGGCTGCGTCTGTATGCATCGAAGAATACAAAGGTCATATGAGTGTACGCGGAGAACAAAGCGCGATGAAGGTGTTCTTTGTCATCCGTCGGACGGCATCATGGAAAATGTTTGGTGTAGCGCATCCGGACTTTGCGAGGAATCGCGGAATGTAAGGTTGGGCACGTGTGCGGATGGGTTTAGCCCGTTCAACATGACAGGAAATCTTATTCGATATGGCGGTTGTAGTTACTCCTTACAACTTGCCACCGAATTGTGCATGACAACGCCCGTACATGTTCCTCACGTGCATTATTCGGTCCAAGAACCTCGGAAATAAAATTGATGTCTTCCTTCAACCTTTGGTGGGCGAGCTGCGATGCTTATGGTTGGGAGTTGAAGCGTCGACATCTCCAAGAGACAAAATTTCAACATGAGGGCATCGTTGATGTGGGGTCAATGATTTTCCGGCCCTTGGGATGCTTTACGGGTGGAGCACGCGTGGCGCTATGTCTTGTCCTGTTGCATGGATGGATTGAAAGCAATGCGTCTGAAGCATGGGAGGAAAAACTCGTGGTTTGTTGTCATCGAGTTTCTTGATAAGGGCATGCTTTTAGAAGGAATCGAAAGGCATTTGAAAGGGCACACTTGCCGGATAGAAATGTCCTACCGCGTAGGAAAAACGGTCATTCAATCTATGAGAGGTGAAGGACTTCCCAAGGTGACTACCCATGGGGACTTTGTAATCCGGGATTCCGAGAATGCTCATAATTGGAAGAAACAAAGTATCTTTTGGGAGTTGCCTTATTGGAAGGATCACGTTGTTCGACACAACTTAGATGTGATGCACATTGAGAAGAACTTTGTGGACAACATCGTAAACACGGTGATGGGGTGACCGGCAAAGCGAAGGATGATGGAAATGCAAGGAGGGCGTGGCGATATATGCGTGACACGAACTCCATCTAGTGCACGGTCCGAGCGGTAAACCCTTGCAGCCAAGAGCCAAATATGTTCTTCCGAGAATAAGCGATCGGGCGTGCGTGATTGGGCACAACAACCGATTGCGGACGCCTATGCTTCGAACTTTGCAAACTGTGTCGATACATCAGGTAAAAGGTTTCAAAACTTTAAAAGCCATGACTGTCATGTGTTCTTACAGACACTGTTACCTGTTGCGTTCCGGACACTTCCCGATGATGTGTTGGAGCCACTCGTTCAGTTAAGCCAATGGTTCAAGAGCCTGTGCGCCACAACATTGAAGCACAGTGATTTAGTCCGGCTTGACAAAGAAATTCGCATAATAATTTGCAAGTTGGAGACCATATTTCCCCCCGGCTTCTTCAACGTAATGGAACACCTCCCCATCCACCTGGTTCAGGAAGCATTTTTTGGTGGTCCTGTTCAATATCGTTGGATGTATCCTTTTGAGAGGTATTTCGGGTGGCTGAAGAAGAAAATCAAGAACAAGGCACACCCTGAAGGATCCATGGCTCAAGCGTACCTCATGTTTGAGATTTCCCAATTCGCATCCACATACTTTGGACCGGAAGTATCATCTTCTACATCAACAGGTATGCGTGACGAAGGCGTGCCAATTAATGTCGACAATGATCCTATGTTATTGTCGGTTTTCAAGGACAGTGGGACCCCCGTGGGAGGTGTAAGCACGAGGTGGCTCGACGATCAGGAGTACAAAGCAGCACACCTGCACGTCCTGCTGAACTGCAAAGAAGTCAACCACTACTTAGAGTAAGCACTGTTCAACATTATGTTTACGATATAATATATATTCCATCCGTTCGATATAATTAATGAGCTTGTATCCCGCGCAGATTGTTTAAGAATTTCAAGTTGACTTCATTTCCTGATGCCACGGACACTCAATTGGATCAGATGATTGAATCGGAGTTCACACAATGGTTTTATCAGCTATCGGTGAGAATCGCACACCTTTTGAACAATTTGATTTTTCCCATATCTAAACGAAAATTAATATGTTCAAAATGTAACTGTTAAAACATGTGAAGGAAAATTGGGAAGCATTTCGGTTTTACGAAGATGAGCGACATGACCACCTTTACGATTAGCGTATGCCTTCACCTAAAGTGACCACGTGGAGTGCGTGTCAGTCAACGGGTTCTTGTTTCACACCCAAGCAAGGAGTAACTCTTTGGCCGTATAGTGCGGGGTGTGTGTCAAAGCGCGGGTGGCGGTGGATTTGTTGATGACTTCTACGGCGTTCTCCAAGAAGTCATTGCATTAGAATATGTTGGGCCCGTCACTAGAAAGAGCATATTGTTCAGATGTGATTGGTTTAACAATACCCCGGTACGAGGTGTCCGTTCACCAAATTTATGCCCGTTTGTTGAATTACACAAGGACAGACGGTGCTGGAAGTATGACCCATTCATATTGGCGGTGCAACCCAAGTGTTGTTCATGAATTACCCGGCAGGCATACGGGATAAAGCTAATTGGTGGGTTGTGGTTGCAAACAAACCTTCATATGCACAGTACAAGCAGTACACCCTTCCGTTGGCCCTCCAAGATGATCAACCAAGAGCTGTTGTCCCGATCAACCCCGATGACGGCACCGTTTCTCAAGTACTCGCAGTTGAAGGGGTGTACGATGAGGTTGCCGATATGGACAATACCCAAGTAATAGTGGTCAATAATACGTCCGAATTGAGCGAAGAGGAATATGGAGACAACGACGACGAATATGAAGATGGTGACGAGGGTGAGGATGAGGGCGAGGATGACAACGATGAATATTAATTAGTTGTGTTACACAATTTATTGTAATATATAATTAATATTCGAATTTTGTATCCAAACATGCTATATATATATACGAATAAATTGAATCGATCTATATATTTTGAGACGCCCATTTCAAAACATTTATAATAATATAAATAAATAACAATAATTATAATAAGAAAATAAATAAATAAATAACCACAATAAAATTAAAAAATATTAAAATCTATAACATATTTATTAATAAAGTTAATTTAAAGACCTTTATTATCATAAATTTTTTTAAAAACATGGCGTCTGTTAGACTACTAAGCGACGCCATTACAATGCTGATTACGAAATGATGTGAGAGTCAGAACGTTATCAGTTACTTTAATATTGGCGTCTGTTTAACACAAAATCAGACGCCAGTTTGATACGATATGATTTTTTGGACGGAAATTAAGGAAGGTGGCGTCCGTTTGACCAAATAAACAGACGCCAAAATTGGTAACAATTACGGTAAGATGTTGGAACCCTAAACATCAATATATTTAACCAACTTGGCGTCCGTTTGACCTACCATCGGACGCCAAAATTAAGCTTGGCGTCTGTTTATACGTATAACGGACGCCATATTTAAAATTTGTGCGTCCGTTAACACGATTAATGGACGCCATATTTGCTTCAATTGTCGCTGCGAATATTTTACTCGCAGCAGCCATTGACGAGGAGTAAAAAACGAAAGAAGAAGAACGCCGTGAGTACTATGTGCGTTGAAGATCATAACCAGTCAATCAGGTATGTTTTTATATATATTTTATGAATTATTACTGATGTCTAAGGTTTAGATATGATTTTTATATGTTTTTATATATATTTTATGACGAGGAAGAAACAACGAAAGAAGAAGAAGAACATGGCCACACTGTGTGCGTTGAAGATCAAAACCAGTCAATCAAGTATGTTTTTATATATATTTTATGAATTGTTACTGATGTTTAGGGTTTAGATATGATTTTTATACATTTTATGAGTTATTATTGATGTTTAGGGTTTAGATATGATTTTTATATGTTTTATGAATTATTATTGATGTTTAGGGTTTAGGTATGTTTTTTTATATATTTTATGAATTATTATTAATGTTTATGATTTAGCTAGATATAATTTTTATATATTTTATGATTTATTATTGATGTTTAGGGTTTAGATATGATTTTTATATGTTTTATGAATTATGTTCGATATAAGGTTTAGGTATGTCTTTTATATATTTTATGAAATATTATTAATGTTTAGGGTTTAGATTTGATTTTTATATATTTTATGAGTTATTATTGATGTTTAGAGTTTAGATATGATTTTTATATGTTTTATGAATTATTATTGATGTTTAGGGTTTAGGTATGTTTTTTATATATTTTATGAATTATTATTAATGTTTAGGATTTAGCTAGATATGATTTTTATATAGTTTATGAATTATTATTGTTTATGATTTTTATATATTTTATATATTTTATGAGTAATTTGAATGGGGCATGTTTTTATTAAAATGCGTAGTTAAAATGATTATTTTTATGCGAAATGGCGTCCGTTCGCAGATATTCTTAAGATGACAGGAAGAGATGGATCACGTGGTGGGTTTAGAAACAGACGTGGGGGGTCATCATCGAACAACCCACCGTCACCATACATCCCGCAATTCGATCCATCAAGCATCGAAATAGATCGATCGACCCTTGAGTTGATGCGCTTATTTGCGCCCGATGTCGGCCAGACGATGGGCGACTTTCAGACATTCGAGGTATGAGGCTTATCATCGGGTGCCCAAAGCGAAGGAGGTGCCCAAATCGAAGGAGGGTAACGGACCGATGCTAACGGTACCCAAGCGGAAGGAGGTACCCAGTGTGGTACCCAAATCGAAGGAGGGTACCCAAGCTGGTGGGACCCAACGAGGAGGCTACCCAAACCGAAGGGGATGGCGGGAGGATATTCGTACGGTGCGAATTGAGCTAGACGTTCCGGGAGATGCTCCAAAAACACCGGATGGAAGATTCATAATTGAACCATGTGGTGGATCGTGAGTATCAATCATGTCTCATTGACAAAACTTTGATTATATTATGAATTTATATATGTTTATGTTTAAATATATAACAAATTTTATGACATCTAAACTGACATCTATTTCTTATTGGTTTCAGTATATCGCCTTATGGAGCACACGCGGTCAGGTCCATTATGGACATCGTGAAGCAAAACTTCAAAGACTTTTGGCCTAAATGGGCTAAAGTGCCTTTTCAAACAAAAGAGTTGATATTTGAGGAGTTCAAGGTAAAGTTACGTATTTAACGCCCATGTTTGCGTATACTTTTATATATATATATATATGTTTATATACGTACGTATGGTTTAATTTATTATACTTGATGAAATTGATTGTCTAATTTGCATGTTTAATTTCTTCATGTACGCATATGGTTTAAATGTAGAAAAAATACTGGTGGGAACCCCAGCATGACGGATATATCCGTGACTGGTTTAGACGTCGGGTTATCAAACAATACAGCGACGCTATAGGCAAATCCAAAAAGCGTTGGCTGGCGGGTAAAGGCAAGCCTAAATGGATTGTCGACGACGAAATTTGGAAAAAATTCGTCGAATTATGGGAAGACCCACGGTATGCTGAAAAGTGCTCCAACATGAGCCGGGCGAGAAAGATGGACAAAGAAAAGGGCCCACCATCACACACAATGGGCCCAGTTCCATTCGGTATTGTTAGGGAAAAATTGGTAAGATAGTTGTGAATGTTTAAATATCATGCACGTATTTGATACTAACATTTAATTATATAAACACGGTTGTATTTGATGCTTACAGAAAAAGAAGAAAGACCGTGACCCAACCATATGGGAACAATTCGAAGCGACCCATATGAGGAAAGGCACCGATCAGTGGGTGGACAACAGGTTCAAGGTCATTGAGGTAATTAAAAATCTTCATCATTGAATATCGACATGATTTATTAACGTACAAACCTAAACTATAATTAATTCATTAATTTTATTAAAATACTCTTTTATGTTTTACTAAATCAGGAGAAGATGCTTGGCGATTATGATACTTATAAGCGGAGATGGCGGCCAAGCGAGAGGGCGGTCACCGGAAACTCCTCTCATGACTCGGTAAGAGTTACGGTTTGATAAGCGGCAGTCGGGGCACGTCGTAGGCATGGGGCGTGGGGAACAAATGAAGCGGCGGTTCCCCATATCGCATCTAGGCGGCGTCCACGGCGTGGTGACTCCTCCGTCGACATCCGAGCTCAAGTTACGGAGATGAACAGAGAGCTCCAGCAGCAACTCGAGCGAGAACGACAAGCTCGCGAGGAAGATAGGCGGATAATGGAGCGAAGAATGGAGGAGATGCAACGCCATTTGCAGCATCAAATGCATACAGAATTCGAGCAACGGTTGGCGGCAATGCAACGCGAAATGCAAATGCAATACCAGCAACACCAGCAGCCACCACCGCCGCCTTATAATTGGCAAGCCCCCTTCGTTGCCGGATCTTCGTCTGGAAGTCAGCCCTACACTGGACAAGGGCAATACCCTCTTACGCCCCATCCGCAGCCAGTCCCCCGCCCTCCTTATCAACCAACCCAACCTGAGCCCACCCACCCTACTGATGATGATAATAATAATGACGCCGGAGAAGAATAATTTTTTTATTTGTATGTTTTTAATATTTGAACTTAATCAAACACTGACTTTTATTATTATATGTACGTAATATATTTGTGCTGGTTTCGATAACCACTTGCTCAGAGTCTAATAAGTAATTATGTTCACAAATACGTATATATGTCGTCCCATTTAATTATATAACTTAACGTACGTATACAAATTAATAAATAATTAAATATCATTCAACTGATATATATAAAATTTTTAAAAATACAATCATAATACTAATAATTTAATTATAACTAAGTAAATATCCTAAATAAATATCATTCAACACGTACGATATATATATATATATATGTGTTTCTCTTTAAAGATTAATAATATAATTATAATTATAGTTAATATTAATAATTATAATACTACTAGCATTATTGTTATAATAATATATCTAATTAATAATATTATTATTAATAATTACTATTATAATTTGCGGATAATTTTCAAACAAAATGGCGTCCGTTAGGGTACAAAACAGACGCCATTTTTCAAAGACCATCCAGCTGAATATTTTCCCTCCAATTCATTTCTCTTTCAAAAATGGCGTCCGTTAAAGTACCAAACAGACGCCATAATTAAGATTGGCGTCTGTTTGGTACCGTAACGGACGCCATTTGTCTCTATAAAAGCACCATCCAGGTGAATATTTCCCTCCATTTCATTTCTCTTCCCTCCTTCATTCATCCATCAATTTTCTCTCTAAATTCCATATCCTTTCAATAATTCCCTCCACCTCAAATCAATTCACTCCACTAATTAATAAAATTTACGAATTAGATTGAAGATTGAAGATTGAAGATTGAAGATTGAAGATTGAAGATTGAATATTGAAGATTGTAGATTGTAATTATTTTTTGTATCTTATTAGTTATAAACCAACTCTGAAAATAAATATTTATTATAATTTGTTTTTGTAATTTTTACACACATATATGTATATGAAATTGTACATTTTAAATCCATATAAACTGTATTTTTTTTCGTTATTACAATTTAGTTTGTACTATATATTATGCAAACTATATTTTTTCGTTACTAATATATGTTTGTATTTTTTGGAGTTTTTATTAATGACGTATATAATTTTTTTTTGTATTTTTTATCATTATTAATCGTAATATTTTTCATTATTAATCGTAATGTTTTTCATTATTATTGAAATAAATATAAAAAAACACATAATATTTCTGATTTTGTTAATCGTAAATTTTTTTTTTAAATTTATGTTTAGGGTTGGCGTCCGTTAAATGCAAAATCAGACGCCAAATAAATATAAAAAACACATATTATTTCTGATTTTGTCAATCGTAAATTTTTTTTTTAAATTTATGTTTAGGGTTAGCGTCCGTTAAATGCATAATCAGACGCCAAATATAGCGTCCGTTATGCGTTTAACAGACGCCAACTCAGCTGAAAAGCCGCCTCGTAGACAAGATCGGCGTCGATGCCAAACGACGAAATATGGCGTCTGATTTTAATGGACGCAAACATCAGACGCCTTTTCAAAAAGGCGGAACAATATTTAGCGTCCGTTTATATCAGACGCTAAAATCATTTTGGCGTCCGTTTTACCCCTTTCCAGACGCCATCTACAGACGCATTTAGGGTTAAATTCTACTAGTGAAATTATCATGGGGTGACATTATCTTTATGGTAATTATTTATTGGAGACATTCCGACCAATTTTCTGGTCTAATGATTTATGTATTTAAGGTTGTTTTAATTGAAGACAACTATCATTTTAGGCCTTAATATTTAGGGTTGGTCAAAGATACATAACCCTAATCAACAATAATACTGCAATTAATGCTATGTTCGCCGGAAAATAGATCGAAATGCCCCCCATAAATAATTACAACAAAGATGATGTCACCCTACAATTATTTATCAAAATACAGGACCCTTAAAATAATTACATCAAAATATTATGACTCTTTAGTCGTTTTTTAAAATTTGAAGATTACTTTTGTGCTACAGTTGGCCCTATTTAATTTGGGCATGTAACTATTCATATTTTAGTTGTTGGTTCATGGTACTTTTTGATTATTGAAAGCCAATATAGGCCAGAGATACAACATTAGCACTGCAAAAAATGTAGAGGAAAGTACAGCTAAAAGACAGCAACCAACAAGAAGCCACACGACCAAATCAAACAGCACAAATGAAATATTTTGGTTCATGGTATTCTCTTGCCAACAATTGATAATTGGTTGAATCTTTTGGTTCCTTGATGAATTAGTTGTGTAGATGTATGATCCTTAATTTTTTAATGGGTGCAAGTATTTTGATGTGTATTGCATCAACATTTTAATAAGTATCAAGCTGATTTTTGCCTAGATTCTCCATGTGATATTAATTTGATTGAGGCTTGTTTCAGTGTGATTTTGGTCGAGCTTTCTTCTTAGTATGAACTCAATAAATATGTTGAAGTGTTTGGAACTATCCTTAGTGACTATGATTGAAGTTTGATCGTGTTATGGAGTTTGATTTATGCTCGAATGGTATATTTTGGTTGAGTTTTTGATACATTTTGGGTGACTAAGTGATATTGGAACATGCCTTAAAGTACTACGGAGTCATGGGAATTTGTTGAGAGTTATTTGAAGTTGAAAAATGCTCTTTTAAGTGAGGGTTGTCTAAGTTTATGCCCAGCTTAGCTACGTGGTGTGTTTGGAGTGTTTTTGTGTTTCTGGGCATTACTAAGGTCCTTGGTTGATGTTTGAATGCTTGGTGAAGGCTTATGGTTGGTTTGATTGAGCTTTGATGAGTGATTAATCCTTGTGATTGATGATTGCATTGAAAATGTTGGTGGTTGTCCATTTGGTGCTTTGCCCGTGAATTATACATTTCATTGGCTCCTGTTTGGTTTTTATCCATGTTTTCTGGTCTTAAACCATCTTCCCTCCACAAAAACTAGCTTCCCAAAAGTCTTTAAATTCCTATAACAACAAAAGAAGCTAAGCCTCCATCCATTCATCGCTACTACCACTTAAGAACTAAGTGCCACAAATGGAATCTTCTTCGTGTCTGTCTCCAAATAATTCGAATGAATGGCCCCTTTCCTTACTCTATTTCCCACCTCGCGGCAAGAGCTTAACCTGTAAAGAAACCCACCAAAAAAGTATTGAAAACATTGTTCTCCAACTTCCAGAAGGTTAAATGAACTTGACTCAACAAATGAAAGACATGGTAGTGCATATGGCCAATTTGCAAGTGGATATTCCAAGGAGGAATGATGAACGCCCTAGACATCCCATTGAAGATGTTTATGATGACAGTTCAAGTGAAGAATATGATGATGTTTCTAGTATGGGAGCTTGTCATATTAGAAGGTCCTAAGATGATAGACCTCCAAGTTCAGTCTCTTATCTTTGATAAGAGCTTGAATCCCATTGATTACTTTGAATGGGTACAAGTCATGGAGCGAATTTTTGAGATCAAAGAATATGATGAGGTCAAGAATTTTAAGGGGACTACTTTGCATCTCTCAAAGTATGTCTTATTGTGGTTCAAGAGTTTGAAGAAGCAAAGGCAAAGAGAAGGAAAAACTAAGGTGAATCGTTGGAGAAGCTCAAGAAGTGCATATAGAGAAAGTTTGTGCCCTCTTGCTATAAGCAAGATTTATATGAAAAGTTATTTTCCCTTCACTAGGGTTCTCTGAGTGTGATATCTTATATTAAAGAGTTTGAGCATCTTTTGATGAAGTGCGACACTCAAGAGCCTCAAGAGAAAGTAATGGAAATATTTATCAATGGTCTTGGTCCTAAGATTTCCTCAAAAGTCAAGCTTCACAATTAGTACACTCTTGGTGATCTATATATACTTGTAACTCTTATTAGGAAAAGAAGAAAGGAGAAGAAGATTATTTCTAAACCCTTCTTGAAGGGTTAAAACTTCTACCAGGATGATGGTCCTTCTTCTACGGACACTTGACCTTCATCCAAGCCTTCCATTGAGGAACATCCGACTGCTAGAGGACCCCTGAAGACACTTAAATGGAGAAAATGCTAGCTTCAAATGTCATGGATATGGAAACTATGAATCTGAATGTCCTACCAAGTGGGTTATGAGAATCCAGAAGATCGAAGAGATTGAGGAAGTAGTCTAAAAAGGGGTGATAAAAAAAAAGAAGAGTGAAGAGACTACTCTTAAAGATGTTGAAGCTACCATGAGATTTATCTTGATGAGGGCGAGGCTTTATTCCTTATGAGAACCCCTCACATCATTAAGGGTCCCAATGAGATATTATCTTTCATTCCAGTGTACCATCAATGATAAGGTCTACAAGTTGATTATTGATGATGGGAGCTTTACGAATGTGACATCTACAACACTTGTTGAGAATTGTGTCTACCTATCGTTGCCCATTTAGGCCTTATAGCCTTAAATGGCTCCATGAGAGTGGTAATTTGAAGGTAACACAACAAGCTTAATTTTCATTTTCCATTGTCTTTTAAAGAGATGTTATGCTTTGTAATATGGTGCCTATGGATGCTTGCCACATTTTACTTGGTAAACCTCGGTTGTTTGATCAAAATCTGATTCATGACGGAGATAAAACACTTATACATCACCTTAAGGAAAGGAAAGATCATTCTCAACCCTTTATCCCCTTACATAGCCTACAAAATCAAATCGGGGTGAGATGTGAGAAGAAAGGCCTTTTCTAGAGTGAAACACAAGATGAGAGAGTCTTGAGCAAAGTAAAATAACCCATGGCTTTATTTGTATTCTAAGACCAACCCTATGAGGATGAGTATTCCCTAGCCCCTCAAAATTTCCCTACTACCCTCCCTTGTCCCTTAATTCCACAAAACAATAAGGATACATGTTGTGAGGCATGTTAGGCTCATTTTGAGGGAATTTATGGTCCAAGGGAGATTAAAGCTAAAGAAGTCAAGCTTGATCTTTCTTATGATGTATACATCGAAGAATTCAATTGAATCATGAACCCTAGAGTTGTGTTGAGAAGCTACTATAGAGATCCCTTAATCCCCTTCTTCAAGACATGTTACAATTTCAAGAAGGGTTACTTGTTCACTGTAGCCTTGTCTTGGCTATTTAATGATGTCTAATTTGGGAAGCATTTTCGTAAAGGTGGTGATGCCTTAAATCTCTAGGATTTAAAGACAAATCCTCTCCATTTAAGGGAGGATGATTCATATCTCCCAAGCCAACCTTAATAAGGTACTAATCGAATAGCTCTACTTGTTCCATAAGTATTGACCTCTTCTTTTAAAGCTTGATATAATGTTCAATTTTCAGTCTTTTGGCTTAAAATAGGTTCCTCCCAAGGCCTAGCTAGGTCTGTTGGGATATAAGATAGGGGTATTGAAATTGACCAAGTTTAACCCAGTTTCTAGATGACTTGGACAATGAGGGGGTGGGTTTTGAGTTGCAGTTCAAATATGACATGTGCAATATAGAATGAAATATTCAAGAAACAGAAGAAAGTAAATCCCACTACCCATTGCACTTATTTTTGTCTTTTGAGGAAGTGTCTCAATACCCATGTAACCCCCCTGTTGAGGCATCCATTTTTCCCTCTTAAGCCCATAGTTTTACTATTTTCTTTGGTTAAATCTTAGCTATAAATCATTATTGTAATAGGCTCTTTGTAAACTTTGATTTTGGCATCTTTTCCTAAGATTTTTTTTTCTCATTATTTTGCCTAGTTTTGTTTATATCTACTAAGTCATAAAGGGGAAAAGGGACAAACAATTTTATGATGAATACAATGAGTATTTTTGAGACCCTAACTCAAATACTCAAGGTTTATCCATTGATCGTGGTGCTTTATTATTCTGCCTTGATTTGTTAATTGGTACTTCTTTATATCGACAATTGTGGGGGATTCTTGGATGATCAAGGAAGGTGTTGGTGAATTTTATCTATATGCATGTATCTTGTGATTCCTAGATCATCATGGTGAGTTCAATCACTTTATTGATGATCATATGTTTCCTACTTATTTTCTAAGTTGTGATCAAAATTCATAACTAGTATTTGGAGTTTGTCTCCGGGGACCTTGAAAGTGTATTCTTGATGATTTTGATTATGATCATGAGCTTAAGTAAATGAACATTCACGTGGGTAGAGATCGAATGCTAGGAATTCACTTTAGGCTTGATTTGATCAAGTTTATGCATGATTATCCATATTGATATCTGCTGACATATTTGAGTTCTAATGAGTTTCTTCATGAGTTATGTTAGGACTAGAGTCAAGAATATTACATATACATTCACCAAGGACCTCAGACAGAGTTTTGATATGAAAACAAAATTATGAAAGCAAGAAAGGGTAGTATCTTGTGTTCTATTCTATCCAAAACTTGTATTTGTGATTAACGCTAACTTTGGATATAAATCTTGTAGAATACAATTCTCAAAGAAATCTGAGATTGAAGAAATCAAAGATTCCCAAGCACAAAATCTAGAAGTAGCCATTAAAGCAGGTTGTAATCACACATGGTAAGAATCATAAGGATATCCAACAAGGAAGTAGCCGTGAAAGCATATTGTTACTCCCCAGAAAAGGAAGAAAATCAACCCATGAGACTGTAAAGGCATCCTTAGACCCAAACGCCAAAAGTATTCGATTCCATGTGAAGAAGTCGAGAGAAAAGCTGTAGGAAATCAATGAGAGATTTATGAGTGTGTTACCAATTGATATTGGTGAGTGTGTAACCAGTAAAGGACTTCTGGTAGAATATAGCCAAGGACCTCGGCGAGTGAACAGTTAGTATAACAAAACTAAGTGTTGTAGTTTCTATGAGTGATAATCACCAACGTGGTTGGTGGAATCCTTCCTCTAAAATCGTTGCTAGGACAACTTAATTAGGACACTAGCCAACTCAGTTGGGACACTAGCTCCACCGTAAATATTGTGCATGCAATAGGCTAAGTCTATCACATGTAATGGTGCATGTGTTCTAGTGCGAACTGGGGCATGTAGAGTGCATGCGAGCAAGTGTATGGTTCTACGTGTCATTTTCTAATTTGCTTGTAACTGGCCAAAATAAAATTAATTTATTTTTCACGTGTCATTTTCTGATTTGCTGGCAAATTTTTAGGTTCCTATAGCAACATGTCTTCCGATGAAGTTATGGGTATAAGCTCTAGAGACAGCTGTTTATATTTGCAATTTGTCTCCTACAAGAGCTGTTCAGAACAGGACTCCATATGAAACATGGTCAGGCAGAAATCCAATAGTAAGCCACTAAAGTTTTCAGGTGTCTACCTTATGCTTTGGTCAAATCATACTCTCGGAAGTTTGATGACAAATCTGAGAAACTTATTTTATTGGTTATTCCTCTAGATCCAAAGCATATAAGTTATATAACCCTATAAGTGGCAAGATATCTATAAACAAGGATGTTGTGTTCAATAAGGAAGCAAACTGGGATTGGAGTGAACAGCCAGTACAACCAAATATCCATGTTGAACTGCATTTTGTTGGCAACCACGGGCTTTCTCCAAATGCCCCTAACTCTTCACCGACTCCAGTGACATCATGCAACAATTAAGAGCCTTTGCAACCTTCCCCGTAACTGCGAAGATCAACAAGAGGCAGAAAGCCTAACCCGAGACATGATGCTAATGTTTATACATCCTCTACTTTTGCTTTGCTTGGTTTATATCCTACCTACTTCAAAGATGCCGCAAGTGAATCTATATGGTGCAAGGCTATGGAGGAAGAGATGAAGGTCATTCAAAAAAAATCAAACCTAGGATTTGGTCAACTTACCGAAGGGAAAGAAGGCTATTGGGCTTCAATGGGTTTTCAGAACCAAATATCATTCTGATAAGAGCATCCAGAAGCATAAAGCAAGGCTTGTTGTGAAGGGATACTTGCAACAAGAATTTATTGATTATGAAGAAACTTTCTCTCTTGTTGCTCGATTTGAAACTGTAAGAACTTTTTAAGCACTTGCTGCTCAGCTATCTTGGCTTGTGAATCAGTTCGATGTTAAATATGCATTTTTGAATGGTGATTTGGAGGAGGAAGTTTATGTCTCTCAGATTGAATGTTTTGTGGTTCATGGTCAAGACGACAAAGTTTATATATTAAAGAAGGCTTTGTATGACCTAAAACAAGCTTCATGAGTTTGATATTTCAAAATAGATTCTTGCTTTCAGGAGAGTAGTTTTGAAAGAAGCAAAAATGAGCCTACTTTTTACTTCAAGAGAGAAGGTGATCATAATGATATTTTAGTGGTATGCCTATATGTTGATGATATAATTTACATGCATTCTAGTGAGTTTATTGTTGCTGAGTTCAAAGCTTGTATGGTGAAGAAATTTGAGATGTCAGATTGGGGCTTGTTGCATTATTTTCTTGGTCTTGAAGTGAAACAATATGTAGATGGAATTTTATTTCCCAAAGAAAATATGCACTGGATCTCTTGAAGAAATTTAACATGGTGAATTGCAAGGTTGCTGCTACATCCATGAATGTCAATGAGAAGCTATCGTGAAGATGGGGTTGAAATAGCAGAGGCTACACATTTTAGGAGTCTTGTTGGTGGTTTAAACTATTTATCCCATACAAGGCCAGATATTGCATTCTCTATTATAAGTAGTTGGTTAATTAATCCATAATTTTCTGATTTGTTAATTTCATCTAAGCCTGTATAGTTAGTTGTAGCTGTTTATTTGAGATCTATTTTTTAAGTCGAGTATTCTAAAATTAATAAAAAGCACAACGTCTTTTATTTTCTCTATTTTTTCCCATTTTCACAACATACTACATTGACTTGTAATCTTGTGAATAGCACTAATCATTTTGTTTAGCCATGCATTGAAGTTTAGGGTACGTGAACCAGTATGAAAATACGTACCCTATACAAAAATTTCTTACCTATTTAAAGAAGTCGGCCTCTTGCGCAACTAGATCCACATGAATATGAGTTCAGTAGTACTATATATTCTATGCTACACCCCCCCCCCCCCAATGTACACCATCAGTAAATTTTACACGAGCTTAAGTTTTTCATACATATAATAATAACAATATAAAGTCTTGTCTCAAGATTTTGAACTTCGAGCTTTAATATGAAAGATTTGAGATTTGAGGTTTCAGGAGACATTATGAAATTTTAGTTGCATTTATATTCATTGATAATATAAATAGTTGTTCATAAATAATTAAGAATTGAACCTAGCTCGTATCTCTCCTAAAATTTTATAGGCTAAAATCGTCCGTACTAAAATTATAAAGCAAAAAATCCCTAGTAAGCATTTTTTTTATCGCTATTAAGTATTCATTAGCTCGTGAACATTGGTTGACACATCCTAATAAATTAACTATGCATCATTCATCTTTTATATGTGAATATTATATGATTAGTTAAGCGTTTTTGAAATTCTAATTAATTTATAATGGTTTAGAAATTGGTTTTAAATTATTTTTTGCTAAGATAAAAAAAAACTAATAGAGTCAAATATATATAAATGATCAAGTTAACTAATAATAATAATAGTTAATAATAATAATAATCAAATTAATCTGCACATAATCTACAAAAATAATGCATAGCTTAATTAGTTAAACATTGTAAAGTATATCTCTCCGAAAACTTTAACATGTTAATCTCAGCTCACTAGTATATACTTATTGATTATGAAATCTCATATTTGAACTTGATGTGGATCTAAGTGTTATTGCTGTCAACCTCCAAAAATGTGATGGTAGACTTAAAACCAATAAAATTATATGAAAATTGTGAAAAGCCTTCACCTTCTGCCTGCCTTATGCTGCTAGAGAGAGGAAAGAGCTGTATGAATTTTGTAATCTCAGCTGAATGACAACAATGTCTCTCGTGATACAAAAACCTCAAAACAATCCTATATATATATATAGGGAAAGATAGGAGGGAAAAAGAGAGAAAAGAAAAGAAAAGAAAAATACCTAACTAACTACCCTAACTAACCTAACTAAAAGACATCAGCTACCTAACTTACTGTTCTAACCTCCAACACCCCCCCCCCTCAAGCTTGAATGTTGTTTAAACATTCCAAGCTTGTTTAATAGATTCCAGTGCTGATTGGAAGGAAGGATTTTGGTAAGAACATCTGCAAGTTGTGATTGAGAAAGAAGATAACTCAGTTGTAACAATCCTTCCATGACTTTGTCACGAGTGAAATGGCAATCCACTTCAATGTGTTTGGTACGTTCGTGGAAGACTGAATTTCTTGCTATTTGTAGTGCAGATTGATTATCACAATGCAGTGTAACTGGGCCATTGACAGGAACTCCAAGTTCCCTCAAAAGGCTGACCAACCATGTTATCTCAGCAGCAGCTTGAGCCATTGCCCTATATTCAGCTTCAGCTGATGATCGTGCAACTGTAGATTGTTTCTTGGACTTCCAGCTTATAGGTGATTCATCCATCAAGATTATATATCCTGTGACTGATCTTCTAGAGATGGGACAAGCTGCCCAATCTGAGTCAGAAAAAGCTGTGAGCTGAAGATGATCAGATCCTTTAAGCAAAATCCCTTGTCCTAAGGTTCCAGCTACATATCTCAAGAGATGATTCAAAGCTGCCATGTGTGAAGTCCTTGGGTTTTGCATGAACTGGCTCAATGTTTATACTGCAAAAGAAATATCAGGGCGAGTATTAGAGAGAAAATTGAGTTTGCCAATAAAAGTTCTATATATACTAGGGTTTGTCAAGAGAGTTCCAGAGTCAGATTGTAGTTTGCAATTCAAAGGGAGAGGGGTGACAGTATGTTTAGAGTTGATATGTCCAGATTCTTTGAGTAATTCCTGTGTAAACTTTCTTTGAGTCAAGCTGATTCCTTGTGGTAGATAAGATACTTCAAAACCAAGAAAATAATTGAGAATTACAAGATCTTTGATTCCAAAAGCAGTATTTAATTTGTCTTTGAGCCTATCAATCTCAATGATACAAGATCTTGTAAGTAAAATGTCATCAACATAAACAGCTACTATAGTTAGATCATCATTATTTTTCTTGGTGAATAAAATGTAATCATTTTTAGATTGAATGTATCATTGCTCTTTTAGGAATTCAGTTAGCTTAGAATGCCATTGTCGAGAAGACTGTTTCATGCCATATAAAGATTTCTGTAATTTGCAAACTTTGTTTTGGGGGTTATAGACTTCCTCAGGCATCTTCATATAGACCTCTTCATGTAGGTCACCATGCAAAAAAGCATTATCTACATCAAGTTGGTAAAGAGACCAGTTTCTTGATGCTGCTAGTGCAACAATTGTTCTAATTGTTGTCATTTTGACCACTTGACTAAAGGTTTCATTGTAATCAAGCCCCTCTTTTTGAGTGTTTCCTCTTATCACTAACCTAGCTTTATATCTTTCTAAAGAACCATCAGATTTCAATTTCACTTTATATACCCATTTTGAACTTATGGCTTTCTTCCCGGGGGGAGATCCACCTCAGTCCAAGTATTGTTAACAAGAAGAGCTTCCAATTCTCTATTCATGGCATTGACCCAATGTTGGTGAGCAGCAGCCTGCTTGTAATTTTTAGATTCTTCTAAATATTCAAGCTCAGTGATCTGTTGTTGCTAAGATGTAGTTAGACCAGAAAATTGAACAATATTACCAGTTTTGGGCAGTTGTATGTCAAAATCTTTCAGATATGAGGGTTGTTTTATAACCCTTGTAGATCTTCTGATTGGAACAGGTTCAGCTGTAGTAGTGGTCTGGCTGTTATCTTCTGTTGATGATGTCTGTTGTTGCTGATTTGCAAGTCTTTGAGCTGGTATTTGATCATCTCCACCCTCAGCATAATTTTCAGGAACATTAGACAAGAATATGGTGTCAGGTAAAACAGTATCATCAGTATTGGCAAGATTGTGATATGGAAAGTACTCCTCATAAAATTTTACATCTCTGCTGTATATAACCTTTTTATCAAATATATCATACAATTTATATCCTTTCTTATTGAATGAATATCCCAAGAAAATACAAGGATGTGCCCTGGGATCAAGTTTATGCCTATTAACACTTAGAGTGGATGCAAAACAAAGACATCCAAACACTTTTAAGTGACTGTAATCAGGAGGACAATCATAAAGCATTTCATATGGGGTTTTAAAATTGACAGCAGAATTAGGAATTCTATTAATCAAGTATGTAGCAGTCAAAACACAATCCCCCCAAAATTTTAAAGGCAGTTTTGCTTGAATTAGTAGTGATCTAGCAACTTGTAGGATATGTTTGTGTTTTCTTTCCACAATTCCATTTTGTTGTTGTCTTTCCACACATGAAGTTTGATGTAAAATCCCTTTTGGTGCATAGTAATTCTTAGCATAATTGTCATAGAATTCTTTTCCATTGTCAGATCTAATTATTTCTAAGTAGCATTGAATTGTTTTGTGACAAAAGAAATAAAATTCTTAAGCATTGGAAAAGCATTTGTCTTACTGGACAGCAAATAAATCCATGTTGTTCTAGTACAATCATAAAAAATGGTTAAAAAGGAGTGAAAACCATCATAAGTCTGTACTCTAAAAGGCCTCTACAAATCTATATGTAGCAATTCAAATTTACTTGTGGCTCTACTGGTACTGGAGGGAAAAGGGAGCTTATGTTGTTTTGCTTGAGGGCAGATCTGACAAATTGATGGTTTTGGGATGCCAGATAGTCCTGGAACTCTTGTGAAGTATTCAGGAGAAGGGTGACCTAGCCTGCAGTGCCAAAGCTCTGATGTAGAGAGAAGAGCATTTGCAATTTCTTGATTTTGAGGAATAATCTTGGTTTTATTCTGATTATTTGCCAAGTAAAGTCCTCCTTGCTGTTTACCAAGAGTTAGATGTTTGGTCTTCATAGGATCCTGGATATAGCAATTTCCATGAGTAAAGACTATGCTTGCCTTGAGATCTCTACTTAACTTGTAGGCAGAAATTAAGTTAAATTGAAAAGAGGGTACATGCAAAACATTGTGAAGTGTTATCCCAGATTGAAGGGTAACATTTCCCACATTTTTGACAGGTATTTGATGACCATTAGGCAAAGTAATGTAACAAGAAGTAATAACAGGTGCATATGAAGAGAAAAGAAGCAAGTGAGGTGTTATATGATCTGTTGCTCCACAATCTATGACCCATGCACATTTTGATTATCAGACATCAAACAGAACGACTTACCTGCCAAAAAAGCTGTGTGCTGAGGGTCCACTTGATCTGAAATGTGCATATTCTGTTTTCCAAGAAGTTGCATCAATTGTGTGTATTCCTCATTGATGAGAGTGTGGCTAGATGTTTCTTGAATTTCAAAGGTTGCAGGTGTAGTTTCAGGATCAGTTTGCACATTTGCAACAATTCTTTGAGACCTTTCAGCTTGTTTTCTAGCCAATTTGAAACATTTTTCAACTGGATGCCCTGGCTTCTTGCAATAATAACAATAGGGTCTTTTGTTCTAATTGGCTTGAGAGTTTGCATTATTCTCATTACTCCTGGGTGAAGATTGTGCAGGTGATTGAGCTGGATAGCTTGAATATTGAGATTGCCTATTATACTGATTCTGAGCATTCCTGGGGTTCTGGCTTCTTGCAGCATTGAATACCATAGTGCCTTCTTCAGGAAATGAAGGTTTCTTGATGTTTTGTTGTTGTTCTTCTTGTAAGACAAGGCTATAAGCTTGATTAACACTCGGAAAAGGAGTGATCATGAGAATACTTCCCCTGATAGTCTTGTATTGTTCATTCAAACCCATCAAGAACTGAAACAACTTTTGTCTAGCTATTAGTTTAGATGCAGGACATTCTGATGCACAATTGCAAGGGGTAATAACCATGACATATTCATCCCAATTTTGCTTGCACTTAGTATAATAGCTAGAGACATAAAGGTTTCCCTGACTAAGGACACTCATATCTTGTTGTAATTGGTAAATTCTGGCACCTTGGTTATAACTAAACCTTTCTTTAAGGTCAGTCCATATAGCTGCTACAGTTTCAGTATATTGTGAACAAGTTCCTGGATAATAAGCCTAAAGGTTTCTTATTGATGATAGTGACGATATTGATCCTAGTGACGATATACTTGATGCAATATCCTTTGTGACAGATCGAAGAAGCCAAGAAATGAGCATGCTATTTCATCTTTCCCAGAAAGGCAATAAAGGGGAATCAGCAGCAGGTTTTTCAATCTTTCCTTCTATGAATGTCATCTTATTCTTGGCCTTTAAAGAAACCTCACAAGATCTACTCCATTGTCCATAATTCAGACCAGTTATTGGTTTATTGGTCAAGCTGAAGCTAGGATTATCAGAATAATGGAGATACAATGGGTGATCAGGTCCAACTGTGATTGGAACCACAGCTTTTTCTTCACCCATATCAGAAAAAGAATAGAAGAAAAAGGAGCAGCAGAAAAGAACAGGCATAAAGAAGGAGAAAAAGGAATAGAAGACAAAGGAAGATAAGAAAAGATATCATCAAGATCTGGAATCAGGAAGAACTCAACAAAATCCAATTGGAGGGCTCTGATACCATGTGAAAAGCCTTTACCTTATACCTGCCTTATGCTGCTAGAGAGAGGAAAGAGTTGTATGAATTTTTAATCTTAGCTGAATGACAACAATGTCTCTCGTGATACAAAAGCCTCAAAACAATACCATATATATAGGGAAAGAGAGGAGGGAAGAAGAGAGAAAAGAAAAGAAAAGAAAAATACCTAACTAACTACCCTAACTAACCTAACTAAAAGATATCAGCTACTAACTTACTGTTCTAACCTCCAATAAAAATAAAAATAAAGGAGATACAAATTACAATAAAAAATTCCAATTTTGGAAATAACTTATTATTAGAGTAACTCATGCATGCCCTTATTGCTTTGTAATACACATCTAAATAGCTAAGTATCCATAATAGTTTTCAAGGGCAAAAAACATAAGATAGGAAAGTTAAGATAAGGAGAGAAGAAAGAAATTAGATTAAACAAAGAAAAAAGAAAGAAATTTAGCACTGGTAGTGATTTTATTTTGCACTATTATAATTATATGTACAAATTGATCAATTAATTTTAAATTTAAAACACACACGCACATATGTATAGTAATCAATATTTTAAATTTTTTTAAGAAAAATATTATGTAAAAGTGCCATAAAGTTATTATTTAAACTTAGCAGTGCTAAAAAATATAAATGTAGATTCTCCAAAAAAAATAAGAAAATTATACCATTTTATCTAAAATTGCATCTTGGTAAATTGTATAATACTTAATTAATACTCAATTGTATGATAATTTAGATGTTGATTATGCATAGTAATTTAAATCTTAATAAATTATAGCAGTAAATTGCTTATTATAGTTGAAAACAACAAGTTTTAAGAATAACTCTAACCCAAAGTTAACTCCAATTAAAACATTAATCATTTCGGTGCCAAGTCACATACAATAGTTGCCATAATGTCAAAGGATTGATTGTACTCATGTGACTAATCTATATATTATAATAGAAATCATTGTGGGTCCCAAGAAATAGAGTTATGGGAGTAACTGTAGGAGAATTGACTAGTCACAACGTAGATAATTATCTATATTTTTTTTCCTATTTTCATTTTATTTATATTTTCAATCCGGATTTTATTTTAAAATTTTAAAAAACCAGAAAGTATCAATAATCCATGATTGCTTTGAACTCTGAATTAATTTATTTTGGTTTAAATAACAATAATTAGTTTGGTGTTGCCTATAATAATAATAATAATAATAATAATAATAATAATAATAATAATAATAATAATAATAATAATAATAATAATAATAATAATAATAATAATAATATAATAGAAATCATTGTGGGGCCCACGAAATAGAGCCACGAGAGTGACTTTAGCGAAATTGATCAATCACAATGTAGAAAATTATGTGTTTTTTCTCTATTTATATTTTTTTAAAATTTTCTATCCGGATTTTATTTTAAAATTAAAAAACAGAAAGTATCATTAATCTTTGACTCCTTTGAATTCTGAATTAAATTATTTTGGTGCAAATAACAGTAATTATTTTGGTGTTTCCTTTAACCTATATATTATAATAGAAATCACTATGGATCCCACGAAATAGGGCCACGGGAGTGACTGTAGGGGAATTGGCCAATCACAACGTAGATAATTATATTTTTTTCTATTTTCAATTTTTTTATTTTTAATCCGGATTTTATTTTAAAATTAAAAAAACAAATGGTATCCCTAATCCTTGACCGCTTTGTACTCTGAATTAATTTATTTTGGTGCAAATAACAGTAATTATTTTGGTGTTACCTATAATAATTATAATAATTATAATAATAATGATAATAATAATAATAATAATAATAATAATAATAATAATCTATATCTATTAATATACCAAAGCTAAATATTTGAATTTTTAAATATTGAGCAGATAGTGAGTTTAGGTGCATCATGAAATTCGTCATGATTAACGTTAATTAGCATTTTAGGAAATTTTTTTATTTCACCAGACTCCATTACATATTTTTTTGAACAATTTATTATGATCTTTCCATTAAATAATTTCATCAATGTTTCGTACTGTTTAGTTTAAATCGACGATTAGTTATTTATGAACTCTCCCCTTTAAAACAGTTATTTTATTGTACTCCGTGCATCACACGGGTTACGACTAGTATGATTAACAACAATCAATTTAGATTTGTGACTTGTTGATTGGTGATGCGAAAATGTTTAGTCATTGTTAATAAGTACGTACTAATTAATTAAGCTAAAATAATTTGAAAATATGGATTGAAGTTAAATATTGATTAGTTGACTGGTGGTGCGAAAATGTTTAGTACGTCATTGTTAATAAGAGCTAATTAATCAAGTTACAATAATTTGAAAATATGGATTGAAGTTAAATATTGATTATTGAAAAGGACGTGTAGTAAATTCCCTTAATTGTATACTGGACCTCATGTACGTAAGTCCCTTGGTTACTATTTTCTCTGTATCTTATTTAAGAATAATATATCGCATTTACTATTTTCTCAGTATCTTATTGTTTCAAATTGTTACTGTAATTCCAATTTAATATTTTCCCGTACTGTTTGAGTTCATTAAGGTCACGTTCTTTTATGCGGTTGTGATCACGTCTGTGGCCATCACTTTCTGTGGCCACCATAACATACATTCCACCACAATTCACCACAACCCACCACAAATCACTTTTTCAAATTTATTATATATCTTTAACATAAATTTTCAATCAATACTTTTTCAACTTACTTTTTCCAATACTATACTTTTTCAACCATTTTTTTAATCATCCAAAAACAATACAAAATTTCAACTCATTTTTTCCAATTACTTGTTCACAATTACCAATACAATATTTATATACTCCCTCCGTCCCTTTTTAAGTGTCAAAATAACTAATTTTACAAAACCAATGTATGTTGGAAATAGAGTGAAAACATTATGTATGAACAAGTATACCCTTTTTTAAAAGAGAGGAATAAAGGAGAGTTTTAAAAGGTAAAATAAAAATCTTATTCATTAATTAAGGGTAATATGAGTATTTTAATTATTAGAAATGTAAAATTGACAAATAAAAAGGGACAAGGTAGTTAGAAAAATTGACACTCATTAAGGGACGGAGGGAGTATATATATATATATATATATATATATATATATATATATATATATATATACAAAAAAACTCACCACAACTTACCAATAACCCACCACAATTTCACCTTGTCCACTACAACTTCACCGCACCATACCACGTCATACCGCAGCACACCGCATAAAAGAATGGGGCATGTCCAACACTCCAACATATATTATGCATAATGACCAACATATAACCTGTGAGTCTCTCCGCCCATGGGAAAAATCAAGAATTCAGGATGCAAACCACGTAACTGAAAGAGTAAAATGAGAGAAAATGAAACTAAAAACAAACGTGAAGGAGAGGAGCTATAGCCTATAGACCTTAATTAAGTGAATTAGCCTTGCTTGTGCTGACTGTGTGTGTGTTTGTGTGAGGGAAAGAGAGAGGTAGAAGTAATAATAAGGCATGCATATGAGTATATGACCCAAAGAGAAGTAAGAAAATGACATAACATAGGTATGTGAGTGAGCTATTACTTCTATTTCACATGCCTTGGTCTCCCTCTCTTTTATTCACTCCCCCCGGGCCTTTCCTTTTGTCGTTTCCTTCTCCCTGTCTCTCTTGCCTTAGCCTCTATCTCATTTCCTACTTATTTCCTCCTCCTATAAATACCCTCCCACTTTTCATCACTTAACTCACTCTCAAATATTCTAACACTCAACTTCCATACTCCAAACAAAAAGTGCACAATTAATTCATTCCACATTTGTCAAGTTCTACTCTTCAATCAATCAAGCATTTCTTAGTATAACACCAACCAATTAGTGCAAAAAATGGCCAATGTGTTTGTTTCCAAGAAGAACAAGAAGATAATGAAGATCCAAAAAGCCGTGGAGAAACTCCAAAGGAGTCTCCCACTAGGAAAGAAGTCTACAACATCATCGACATCTGCATCAGATGCCGATGATGACTATGAAGAGGAGATATACGAGGACAACTCCCGTAGGTGGGTCCCAAAGGACGTCAAGGAAGGACACTTTGCGGTGGTTGTGGTAGATGAAGAGTATGGGTTAGCCAAGAGGTTTGTGGTCCCATTAAGGTTCTTGAGTCATCCTACATTCCTAGCGTTGTTGGAGAGAGCCGCCGAGGAGTATGGGTTTGATCATGGTGGTGCTCTTACCATCCCTTGCCGCTTGGATGAGATGGAGAGGATTTTGTCGGAAGGGTTCCATGGGGAGAGAGGCTCCAAACTCAGTCGGAGGAACAACTCTAGTTTCATGTGATTGATGAGTTGGTAATTAGTAGTGCTCTATAGAATGACTATGAGTATAAACTCTAGTTTCATGTGATGAGTTGGTAATTAGTAGTGCTCTATACAATGACTATGTATTTTTGAGTAATGTTAGTAATTAATTTGTTCACTATTTTCCCCAAGATAAATACATAGCGCTTCTAGATCTTTTAGATTTTTAATGTGAGGATCAATTAAGAATTGTATCTAAACTAGTTTTTGAATGCAAGTTTCTCTTTTAACAAACTTTGGCCCCCCTTGCCCCTTACCCCATATCATGTTTGTTTCTTTTGGATTTTAAAACAGTACCGTTTATTAATCTCATTATCATAAAAAGAGAATCAAGTTGACTGTTTGGGGAGCAAATTTTGAATGTATAAGTCATTGTGCCATAGATCTAGTGTATGTTTGGCCAAGCTCTTTGATAGCTTTTTAAAGAGAAAGTAGAAATTAGGTCAAACAAGTTGACTGGTAACATGTAAGGCTCTGTTCTTTTATACGGTAGGTTGTGGTGCCGCACCGCACTCTTTAAATTAGTGTATAAGTCATCGTGCCCATAGATCTAGTGTATGTTTGGCCAAGCTCTTTGATAGCTTTTTAAAGAAAAAGTAGAAATTTTTAACATGTAAGGCTCTGTTCTTTCATACGGTAGGTTGCGGTGCCGCACCGTACTCTTTAAATTTCACCACACCTCATCATATCACACCACACCATAATCATTATCAATATATCTTTACTTTTTTCTTCTATTTTTCGCATTCTCTCTTCACCTATCCTATCTACCACAACTCTCACCTCAACTCACCATAACTTACCACACTTCACGGCACTTTTTAAAATTTCACCGCACCGCACCATTACCCAATTACACCAACCGTATAAAAGAACGGAGCCTAAAAGATACAAAATTAAGAGTAAGGCTACACTATACATGTCCTTGAGTCTCCAATTCTCCATCCACTTGCATTCCACGGCCCCTTACCAACAAGTTCCATTGTTAACTTCCTTTCACCGGCCCTCATCTTCTCTCTCAATATTTGCAATAATTGAATTATGTAATGACTACTGAGTAATGAGTAAGTCCACCTCTAACCTTTTGTAGAGTGTAGTCAAGCTCAACTTCTGTTCACCTCCCATTCTCTCTCCCTGTCTTCTGACTGAATTCCAACGTGGTGAATAAGATCAGTAAAAGTAAGATTAAGGGTGCGTTTGGTTGGTCAATAATTCCGAGAAAATGATCAATTTTTTTAGGTTGACTTATTTTCCCCATGTTTGGATGTGGGTTGACTTCGGGAAAATTTTCACGATGGGCCCACCATTTTCTCCATTTTCCAAGTGAAAATTTCCCTTGGGGGGAGCCAAGGAAAATTTTTCCCATGGAAAACTTCCCATGAAAAATTTCCGTGGAATTCCTACCAAACACTCCCTAAGTTCATCCAGATTGATATATATTTTTCATTTCCTACTACTTTTCTTGTATGCATTGTGTGAGCCTATTTTGATGATATCAGGATTTTATTGAAGATTAAGTACAAGATTATTAGGAAAGTTAAGGAGCATCACATGAAGAAAGTCAAAGGCCGGAGGCCAACACTAGATTTCGCTCAAAGCGTGTGCTTTCTTTGAGAATTTAACTGTTAATTAAGAAGATTCTTATTCGATTTTTGGTCTTTTTTAAAGTGGAACTTGTGGAACCATATCAACCAAAAGTTTAGGGGTTGTAGGCTCAAATGATAGTTTTATATTCTAACACGTCTTCTGCGGGGTGTTAAGATTCGAATCTGAGACCTCTTGCTAAAATCTAGCTCAAATATCATGTGAAACTATCTCAACCAAAAAACTTAATTAAGCTGATAGCTATAGGCCAATGATAATTTTATATTCTAACCGAACTAAATAGAATTATAGAAAGAGAGTGATTGGGTTAGAAAGAAAGGAACAAGAGAGTGATGAGTTGGATTAGATTTCTGGTAATTTTTTTTTGTTTGTGTGTTTAAAGGTTTTTTTAATGACTTAAATTTCAGTGGTAAGTGTAGGTATGATAAATGTTACTTTTTGGTAAGTTTCAGTAAATTTTGGTAACTTTTGGTAAATTTAGGTAAGTTTAGATATGTTTTTTGGAAATACGAATTGAACAAATTAAAGGTTAGAATTTGAAAATTTATAAATTTCAAATTTTTTAAAAAATCAAAATTATAAAATTAAAAATTAAAAAAATAAAACATTAAAATATTTAAAAATAAAAAAAGAAAAAAAGGAAAAAAGAAAACCAATTAAAATTTAAAAATTTACAAATTTACAAATAAAAATTTAAAATTAAAAATTAAAAAAATATTATTAAAATTAAAAAAATTTTAAATTAAAAATTAAAAATTTTTAAAAATAAATAATAAAAAAAATAAAAAAATAAAAAATTCGAAAATTTAAAAATTAAAATTTTAAAAGTAAAAAATAAAAAAATAAAAAATAAAAAGTGAATAAATAAATAAAATAAATATAATTTTTAATTTTTAATATTTCAAAATTATAAAAATTAAAATTTTAAAATTAAAATTAAAAATTAAAATCTAAAATATAATATTTAAAATTAAAAATTTAAAATAAAAAATAAAAAAATTGGTAAATTTCGGTAAATTTCGGTAACTTTTGTAATTTTCGGATACTTTCGGTAACTTTCGTTATTTATTTACTTACCCTAAACTACCCACGAAATCTACAGGGCCTAAGTGACCGAAATACCCTAGTACTTCCATTTTTAAAGAAATATCCTTGAAGAAGAATAAGGATATTTCAATCACTTAATAAAATTGATGGCCAGAAAAGCACAAAATAATTACTAACCCAAAAATTAAAAGTACCTCAAAATGAGTTTTGAAAAGTTGAGGTGCCGAAAAATAATTTCCCCAAATATTGGGGTACCTTCGAATAATTTTTTTGGTCTTTTTATGAGTTAACAACATGTACCTACATGATTCTTAGATGAATTTTGTGACATAATAATAATTTTGAATCAATGAATTTTTTAGTAATATTGATAATTTTATGATAAATTTTACTATGTATATTGATAGATTTCTTTGTCGAATTTAATTCCTTAAAGGGCATAAATTTTATGGTAATATATATATAATAAATTTCACAATAAATATTAATATATTTTTTTAAAAGAAAGCTAACTCATTAAAAGACTGAATAAATGCTCTACAAGGTACTGTACCATACAAAATTTGCATGGGATTCTTAAATAACTTTCGCATACACTTTCTAACTGACAAATACACAACTATACTGGTTTTTGACAAATTGATAAATTTATGCATATAAGGTACTAGGATGATGGTCGTGCAGAGGCCTAGACAACAATGTAGGATAATGTCATTTCCTTATAATGTTTTATTTTTATTTGGTACAATATTTAATATTATTTGGTATAATATTGTTACCTTTATTGTTTATTTTGTTCCTATTTGATACAATATTGTTGGTCAAATATTATCTATAGAAATTTTTCTACTGTCTCCATCCCTAAATAAGTGTCAACTTGACTACGTTTTGACCGTTGATTACTCATAAATTACAATGAGTTACAATATGAAATTATCACAGTTAGAAAGATATTGTGCTAAAAATTACAATGACGTTAATTTTATATTCTAACTCATTGTAATTTATGAGTAATCAACAGTCAAAGCGTATTCAAATTGACATTTATTTAGGGACAGAGGTAGTATATGTTTTGTTGGTTTTTTCGCATTATTGCTACTTTATTATGTTTAAAAAAAAAATTACCACACGTATATTTGACCTCTTAAAGCAGTATTGGAGGTGATAAATCTTGACCTCTTTTTAGTTAATGGTGTTACACTAACAATTGACTTTTAGCATATTGCTAGTATTGGTCTCACAAAAGATCTAAATCCAAATACATATATATTATCCTTCATTATAACCTACTTAAAATTTCAAATGTTGTGAAAAAAAATCAAATGTTTGTTACCTGATGGCAGATTTTTTCTTCGATGGTAGTAACATAATTTTTTACCTTTTTCTTTACAGAGTGTTTGGTTGGTACATGTTTTAGGAAAAATTGGTTAAATATTCTAAGCTAACCAAATTTTCATATGATTGGTTATGTTTAATGGATGAAAAGAATATGTGAGACTCATTATATTACGTTTAAATTCAGAAAAAGGGTTTCTCAAAGGGTAATGGAAATTTTATGTTCATAATAAGTCTTTCTGAGTTTGTTAATATTTTTATATACCATATATTTAACCAAAGTTACTGTCATTAATTATGTGTGAGTATTTAGTTTAAGTCAACACAACGCGCAAGTATTTTGAATTTCATAATGTGATTATCATTTTCCGGTATTTTATGCCTGCAGATAAATGATCAATCATCATCTTATTTGGTGTGTCATTTACAATATTCCTTTTTAACTTAATTGTTGTTGAACTTCTATTTTATTGTAGATTTGTACCATTTGATTGAACATTGTTTCTATTTGAGTTAAAACTTGAATTTCATTGTGATGTATGATCATATTTATACCAAACAACATCATGATGATTTTTATTTGAAGGCATAACAACAAGTGCGTATTTACAAATATGTGTATATATATATATATATATATATATATATATATATATAATTTTCCAATGGGATTTGTGAATCTTGTGCGTCTATCATGAATTTATTGTCAAGTTGATTGCATGGTGCTTTCACAATCAATGTTAGGCCGGCACATTTCTCAAACTGGACGAGAAACTAATTTTAGAATAAAATATAAATGCAACTCATAATTTATTGAATGAAGACTTTTAGTAGAGTTATTCAAATAAATTCTTAGTCATCATGATATTCATGAGCAATGGTCGCAAAAGTAATTTATTTTATGATAAATTTATGATAATACGGTTTCAAGTAAGATGACCTAAAAAGTACAATTATTTCACTAAAATAAAAGCATTCAAGAGGAGAGGGGGTGAATAGTTGTGTGAAAAATTCTTTGTGAAGGACACAAACTTAACAAACAAATACCTCAATGTCTTTGACGTAGTTAAGGATAAACTAATGTAATTGAGAAACTGATAAATATAAATATTATCAAGCAACTGTCAGGGAACGATTACAAAGGAAGATTGACAGGCCCTGTTCTTTTCTGCGGTTGGCAAACTGCAGTGCCACAGTCTACCGCAATTTGCCACAACCCACCAAATTTTACCGCAAATCATTACTTTTCTCTCTCCTCACCTTTCTCTCTCCTCACTTTTCTCCTCTACTTTTTACATTCTCTCTCATCACCTACCCCACGTACTAATAACCTACCACAATTCCACCACACCCCACCACAATTCCACCACAACCCACCACATCATTCCACAAAATACCGCATTAAAGAACACGGCCTGAATAAACATCAAGCAAGGAAGCTCTTCCTTTATAACTCACTCACTAGATTACTCCCTAAGACCCTAACACACCTGGGACAAAAACTACCCTTGGCACCCCCTCCAAGGAAGATTTCGAATAGAAAAACCCAATAAGCTTTCAACTTGGCTGCACAACACCAAGTCTCCTATTAGCCTAGCCAGGTACATTCACTAAGGGTGTGTTTGGTTGAGAGGAAAATGATTTATGAGAAAATTGTTTCCCATGAGAAATGGTTTTCCAACGAAAATGGTTTTCCATGCCAAATTTTCCTTTGTTTGGTAGAAGATAAATTATTTTTCGAAAAATGATCATTTATGTCGATATAAGTAGCGATATATGTTACAAATAAAAATATTTGGAGTTCAAAATTCATATTTGAGCTTTTCTTAATCATTTCTATCGTGTTATAAAGTTTCGTGACAAACCGATAAAATTGAATTTTGCTTTTAAGTTTCAGTCATATTTAACCGCAAAAAAATGTCGACAAAAATGGCGATATATGTTACAAATAAAAATATTTGGAGCTCAAAATTCGTATTTGAGTTTTTTTAATCATTTTCATCATATTGTAAAGTTTCGTGACAAACTGAGAAAATTGAATTTTGCTCTTAAGTTTCAGTCATATTTAACCGCAAAAAAATGTCGATAAAAGTGGCAATATATGTTACAAATGAATATATTTGGAGCTCAATTTATATTTGAGCTTTTCTTAGTTCACACTATCAAATCATAAAGTTTCGATTCAAACAGTTCAGTTTGAATTTTTAAAAGTTTCAGTCAGTTTTAGGGCAAAAACTTCTAATATGATGTATATCGAGATAAATGTTATCAACTAAAAATATTTTCAGCTAAAAATTTTTATTTGAGGTTTTCTTTAATCAATTCTATCGTGTTACAAAATTTCTAGCAACACCGTTAATGTTAAATTTCGGCCTCAAATTTTAATTAGAGTTAGTAGTAAAAATCGATCTAACAATCAATGGTGGAAAATGATTTTTTTAGGTTGAACAAAGGAAGTCAATTTCCTTCCTTTAGAGGAAAATGATTTTCTTTGAAAATGATTTTCTAAACATTTTTTGTACCAAACACTGAAAATTGGAAAAACATTTTCCGAAAAAATGTTTCCCCCCTACCAAACACACTCTAAGATTTTTTTAGCTAGCTGCCTTTAAGTGAGATCACACAGCATAGATTTTCACATAGAAGAATTCAGAGGAACAACTGGTCGAAAGTACTCAACATTCACGTTCTTAATTTGTTGAGCTTAGCTTTGGGTAAACATCTCCTTATATAGGCTTCTCCATTATACACTTGACAGTTTGAACATCAAACGGTGAAAAAGGCAATAACTTGGGCAGTCATAATATGCTATGATGTTGCTTCTTTCCAAAATTATCTCGGGTTTCCAAAGTTCTTCCAAATCTGTAAAATCATACTCAATTTGTGCAATATAGGTAATAAATTAATGAGATCTTGCGAAGAAGGATATGATTGGTTTGAAAATTATCATATGATATTGCAGAGTGAAAGAACCCTAGAGGGGGTTGAATAGGGTTATGAAATTTTCTGCGTTAAATATCACAAAGTAAAGGACGTTAATGCCTTAATCTTTTCAGATTAAGGTTCAAAACAGTTTAACAATGAAATTCAAATAAAGGACAATAGATATCAACTGAATAACCTCCTTTATTTAAGTAGAATAGAATGTAGCAGAAGTAACCTAAGGTAAACGTCCTTAGGTTTACTTAGAACCAAGCGCCTTGCAACGGACGCTTCTTATTTGTTGGAAAATGAACACCCACCAAAGAATTCGTTTGGTGTCACAGCTATTCAAATCCTAAGTCCGTCTAGGATTTGATCACAAGAGCCTTTCACCATTCTAGATCCGTTAAGAACTCAAAAGCACTCTTACAAACAACCTCACACACAGTTTTCACTCAAACACGAAAACACCTTTTCTGTTTGATACACCCTATTTCTTCCGTGGAATAGTTGGTTTCTTCTGTCATTCTTCTCTTCTATTTATCTTCCCTTCAGTAGCATATAGCCGTTTGAGGCTAGCTACATTCGGATGCTTGCCTTTCCTTGCTGTGTGACAATTTCCTTAATCAGCTTGTTTCCTTTTCTGTGTTGATTCTGGAAATCTTCAATCAGATCTTTTCTTCCAAGTTCTACATCAATAGCTTCCTGAAATAAAAGAGGATATAATCAATTATTCTGGTAATAGAAATAGATTGATATCTTCCCATAATATATTTCGTGAACTTCCCTGTTTGGTGTTGGCTTTTAGTCTTTCACTGCAAAACACATTCTGTCGTGAAGGTCATTGCCGCTGGAGAAGTGAATGACCTTGACCTTGCATAGATCAATGTCCTTGGCACAGAGGAGGATTCTACAATCTCCCCCTTTTTGAGTGAAAGACAAAACTTCATGACAGAGATTAGGCAAGCATAATATACATTGCACACAGACGATTTTAACTAATGGTCATGCATAGCAGTAGCAGATAGTTTGGTTACAGACCCAAAAGATAGCACTGCCAGAGCAAAACAAAACATAAAGAAACATCAATCTTCTCCCCCTTTTTGGCTTTCACCAGAAAAGGAAACAGGAGGCATGTTTGGCAATGCAACAAAAAAAAAGTTTGAAGATCAGAAGGAAAAAGTTCAGGGAAGGGGGACATTGGGAGTGGCTAGCTACATCAGGATCGGGGGTGGCTTCAGCAACAGGAGAGGAGCAAGGAGTTGCCTGGATAGTTGAAGTTGGAGGGGGCATGGATGGGACGACATTCAGCAGAGAGGTAACGACTTTTTGGATAGAGGCATTCACAGTTTGGAGACGGTTGATTTCTTCATGAAGCGCATGGACCTCATTGCGGAGATGAGACACGTGCAACTGGATAGCGTCCTAGACGTCCTTGGCAGCAGCAACAGAGGAGCTTTCCTGAACCGCCTTGATCTCATCTGTGTGCAGCCATGTACCATCATCTTGTTGTTGGTAGCCCAGGTTCTTGAGAAGGGGAATGCCGATGGTGGTGATGTTGACAGGCACTTGCTCTGAGGCGGGTAAGGGGACTTTGTGGGCTTGAAAGACTTTTGAGAGGAGGTTGCAATAGGGTAAGGGACCAGAAACTAAAGAAGCGGCTCGAATGAGATGAATGACAACAATGTCGCCTATCTCTGGGTGTCGATCATTCATGATGTTCGGGATAAAGTATGCACAGGCTTCGTTGAGAGTTTCTTTGTTGGTACCCCGAGGGAGTATCGTTCGGACAACTGTGTAGTAGAGAAAGCGGGCTTCGGAGGTTAAGGCTGTATATTGTGTGTTTTGGGTTTCAGATGGGCGGCCATATAGTTTGCGGGGCTCTTGCTTTGGATCAGAGGGCAAGGGAAGTGGGGACTTAGCAATGCTGGGAGTGAGACACAGTATTTTTTTCAACATGGTTTGCGGAGAGGAAGATATTAATGCCTGAGACTTTTGAGTGAAGAGAGGTTTTCCCTGGGTTGACAACGAGGTTGGCAAAGAATTGATGGACAAGGCTGGGATAGACATAGTGGTCACAGTCGAAGAAGGGTTGACAGCCTATGTCTTTGAGGGTGGAGAAGTAAGGGAAAGCCTCAATGAGTGGATCTAGGTCCATAGTGTTGCAGCAGAGCATGGGACGTTTGGAGAAAAGCTCCAGACGTTGTTGAGGTGTGAGTTGTAGTGAAGAGCTAGTGGGAGGGGGTGGAACTGCGATGGCGCCGGATGAAGAGCTGTGGGAGTTGGTTGAATCAGGGAGAATTGGGGAGGATTTGCTAGAGCGAGTGCGCTTAGCAACGCTAGAAGAGGCGGCAGGTTTGATGGCTGGGCGTTTTCCCATGGGGAAGAAAGTAGTGAGTTGGGGAGGATGTTAGTGAGATCAGGAGAAATGGGGAGAGGATATGGTGAGAGTGGTGGGGATAGGATGTGGGGGAAGTAGTGGGGTTCAGAGAATTTAAAGGCGGTGGGTGAGTAGTTGAGGAAGGAGGTTGATGGTTTAATTTTGGAAGGGTCGAGAATTATGGGGAAGTGGAGAGGGAAAAGGGATGAGTATTGATGACGGGGGGAGGTGTGCGTGCATCAGTCTTGGGTGACGTAAGAGGCGGGAAGGGAGAGTTTCAAGAAAAGGAAATGATTGTGATTTTGAAAATTGTATCTCTTTGATAAAGGAAAAGATTTTTGTGTCAGTTTTCGGATCACATATTCTTCAATTTTGGAAAGAAAATTTGGCTGAGAATACAAGGTCCTTTAGGGATTAAGAAAATCTTTGGGAAAAAAAAACGTTACACTGTGCAGTTATGAGAAAAACTGTCAGTATAGCCGTGTGCCAAGATTTAATTGAATTGAATGCTCAATGTGGTTCAAAATAAGGATATTGAGAACCAGTATGAACATTATGAAAAGTGAGGAACATACCTGGAGGTGGAGGCCCTTAGCTCCCCTTGGAAAAGGGAATGCTAGCTCCCCCTCAACTGGTCGTCAAGTTGTAACATGCCCAATTCCCTTCTGTTGGTAATGAATTGTTCAGTAGGAAGGGCCTTTGTGAAGATATCTGCTAGTTGTTCATGGGTGGGAACAAAGTCCAATACTATGTGGCCTTTGTCAACATGATCTCTTATAAAGTGATGTCGTACTTCAATGTGTTTGGTACGGGAGTGCTGAACCGGATTCTTGGTGATTTGAATGGTGCTCTTATTGTCACATTTGATGGGAATGTTTATGAGATTGACTCCAAGGTCCTTCATGTGCTGCTTGATCCACAGAATTTGAGCACAGCAAGCTCCAGCAGCTATATATTCAGCCTCGGCAGTGGAAAGGGCAACAACATTTTGCTTCTTTGATTGCCAGGAGATCAATAAAAAGCCTAGCATTTGACATCCCCTAGAGGTGCTTTTGCGATCTGTTCTTGAGCAAGCAAAATCAGCATCTGTATATCCAATGAGATTCAAGGAGTTGTGGCGGGGATACTATAGACCAAGGTCCTTGGTACCTGCAAGATATCTCAAAATCCTTTTGACCGCAATCAAGTGAGATTCTTTAGGAGCACTTTCAAACCGAGCACATAAGCAAACACTGAACATTATGTCCAAACGACTAGCAGTTAAGTAGAGAAGAGATCCTATCATACCTCGATATTGTTTGTCAGGAATGGCCTTACCTGTGTGATCTTGATCAAGCTTAAGTGTGGAGGACATTGGTGTGCTGCAGTGCTTGGCATTTTCTAGACCATATTTCTTCAGAAGTTCTTTGACATACTTACTTTGACAAAGAAAGATGCCCTCATTGTTCTGTTTGATTTGTTATCCTAGGAAGAAACTTAGTTCCCCCACTAGAATCATTTCAAATTCTTTGCTTATGAAGTCAGAAAATTCCTTCACTAGATTTGCATTAGTTGCACCAAATATAATGTCATCTACATAAACTTGAATTATAGTGGAATCCTTACCTGAGGTTTTGATGAACAGTGTTTTGTCTATGAGTCCTCTTGTGAATCCATTTCTTAAAAGAAAAGAACTCAGTCTCTCATACCAAGTTCTGGGATCTTGTTTCAGCCCGTAAAGGGCCTTCTGAAGTCTGTAAACATGAGTGTTTGGATCTTGTTGTTCAAATCCTGGAGGTTGTTCCACATAGACTTCTTCTTTTAGGTATCCATTGAGGAAGACACTTTTTACATCCATTTGATACAGCTTCATGTGAGTTGGTGAAGCATAGGCAAGGAGTATTCGAATGGCCTCTAGTCTTGCAACTGGAGCGAAGGTTTCCTCATAGTCAATGCCTTCTTCTTGGTTGTATCCTTTGGCAACTAGTCTTGCCTTGTTTCTCGTAACAGTGCCATGTTCATCTAATTTGTTGCGGTAGACCCATTTTACACCAATGACTGGGTGGTGTTCGGGTCTTAGGACAAGCTTCCACACTTTGTTGTGCTCGAATTGATTTAATTCCTCTTGTATAGCTAGGATCCAGTTGTTGTCCTTTAGAGCTTCTTCAGGTCCTTTGGGTTCAATCTGAGAAATAAATGCGTGAAAGGCACAAAAGTTTCTAAGAAAAGATCGAGTTCTAATACCTGTTTCCAAACCTGAAAGGAGGTTGTCAGCTGGATGAGTAGGTTTGAACCTGAAGGTCCTTGATGACTCCTCAGTGTTTTGTTGTGCAGTATCAGCCATTTGAGGATTTTCCGTCGATGAAGGTCCTTGTTCTTCACTGGAGGAAGGTCCTTGTTCTGCATCATGCAACGGTCCTTGTGCTTCATTTTCCTCATGTTCTGAAGTTGATTGCATGGTGTCATCTGGAGGAGGTTCTTCATTTTGTTGAAGAGGACCTTGCTGAAATATACGAGGTGCGTCCTCGTCATCATCATCTTGGTGAATCTTGAATTTGATGGAGGACCTTTCTGATGGAGTGGTGGAAGTTTCATCGAAGATAACATGAATGGATTCTTCCACCTTTCTTGATGCTTTAATGTAGACTCTTAGGCCTTGCTGGATAAGGAATATCCTACCAGAATTCCTTCTTCACTTCTTGGCTCAAATTTGGTGTCTTACCTTTGAACAACTCATAGGGTGTCTTCTTCATAAAGGACCTTATGGTACATCTGTTGAGAATATAATTTGAAGCATTTATAATTTCAGCCCAAAGAAAGAGGGGTAGATTGTTCTCACATATGATTGTTCTGGCCATGTTTTCCACTGTGCGGTTCTTCCGTTCAACCACACCATTCTGTTGTGGTGTCCTTGGGGCAGAGAAATTATGTGTAACACCTTCTTGATCACAGAACTTTCCAAATTGATCTTGATTATCAAACTCTCTTCCATGATCTGTTCTTATAGACACCAGACTGAGTCCTGTAAGGACCTTGAGTTGTCTGTATAGTTTCTCAAATTCTGGGTAACCCTCTGTCTTATCCTTCAAAAATAAAACTCAGGTAAATCTTAAATAATCATCAACAATGACTAGGATGTATGAGCGTCCTCCTAGACTCCTGTATGGAATTGGTCCACAAAGGTCCATATGCAATAGTTCTAAACATCTGGAGGTGGTTACTTGAGACACAGGTTTAAAGGAAGTTCTGGTCTGTTTGCCTCTTGTGCATGCATCACATACTTTGTCACGAATGAAGTTCTGAGATGGTAGTCCTCTTGCCAAGCCTAGGTGTTTTAGCTTTTAAAGGGTTTTCATGTTCACATATCCTAATCTACGATGCCATAACCAGGTTTCATCTGATGCAACTCTAAGACAGGTGAGGTCATTTGTCATATGATCACTGAGGTCAATAACATACACATTGTTCATCCGATGACCTCTAAGGACTATTTCATGAGATTCTTTCTCTACAACACACGATTTCTTATTGAACCAAACTTTATAACCTCTATCACAAAACTGAGAAATACTTAAAAGATTATATTCTAAACCTTCTACATAATATACATCATTTATACAATTTACTGAGTTCTTACCAACCTTACCGACTCCAAGGATCTTCCCTTGGCTTTTGTCTCCAATACCTTCCCATCCTTGTTGTCCTTGAGTTCTCTGAATTTGGTTAGATCTCCAATCATGTGTCTCGAGCATCCGCTGTCCAAATACCAGAGGTCGTTGTGAGCCCTGAGACATACCTGCACTGAAGGACATTATAGCTTCCTTTGGTCCAGGCTTTTGAACAGGGGAATTTTTGTTTTTGGGGACGGGCACTGAATTTGACTTCTTTGGAACCCACTTGGTTTTGGTTCTTGGTTTTGGTATATTAGTGGGTTTGTGAAAGGGCAAGGAATCTGGTTTGGTTTTTGGTGAACCAGGTTTATCTGTAGAGGTTTTCTTCTCAGAGTGTAGAGTGGAATGAACTTGGTCTATTTCTTGATTGAGAATGAAGTTCAGCTCTTTTCAGTTTTGGATCATTTCTTCTCTCATGCTGACATTGTCAGCGGTGAGGTTTTTATTATCTCAAATTGAGTTGCTATGGTTTTAGAGTTTGTTTCAACAATTCTAGTGAGGTAATGAACTTTGTCAGTGAGGGTGGCAATGTAATCAAGTAGATTAAGTAGTCTAGATTTCAAGTTGCGTTGTGGACATTTAAGAAAGAGATTTGTAAATACCTCATCATCGTCATCTGCCTATGTTTCATCTGCTTGTGTTTCTGTAAGGTCTTTTGCCATGAGACAAAGATTTGCAATTTCCTCAGACTCGCTTTCACTTTCACTGCCTTCACTTTCACTCCATGTGGCGACTGTAGCTTTGCTGCTCAATCTTTTTCCTCTGAAGTCACTTTGTTCCTTGACTTTCTTCACATGAGGACATTCCCTGACCAAGTGATCTGTAGCACCACAAGCAAAGCATTTGTATTCATTATCATCCTTGGTTTGAGTCTTACCTTTGGGTGAAGGTCGTTTGGAGGATGATTCTCTTAGATAGCCACGGAATCTGGGATTCTTTCCGTATAGTCGTCTGAAACCTTTAGCTAGCATGGCCATGGTTTCTTCATCATCATCCTCTGATTCTTCTTCTGGTTCCTTGGTGCTCTTGAGGGCAATGTCCTTGGTCTGACTGCCTTCAGACAGTCGTATTTCATGTGCAAGAAGTTTGCCGATCAACTCTTCAAGTTTTAAGGTCTCTAGATCTTGAGCTTCTTCTATCGCCGTTACTTTTGGTCCCCATTTGTGCCTGGGAAGCCACTGAAGGACCTTGTTCACTTGTTCTTCATTGGAATAGGATTTTCCAAGGGACTTGAGATGGTTGATGATTGCACTGAATCTTTTGAACATTGACTCAATGGACTCATTGTCTTCCATCTTGAAACCTTTATACTTTTGAACTAGTATGTTGATCTTGGTCTTCTTTACTTGATTTGTTCCTTCATAGGTTGTGACCAAGTAGTCCCATATCTGTTGAGCTGTATCAAGATTAGACACCCTTTCAAATTCATTAGAGTTAAGACTGCAAATTAAAAGATAATGCGCATGAGTATTTTTCTTCGCTTGTTCTTTTTCCTCAGGTGTATACTCAGATCTTGGTTTGTCGCTTGTTGTTCCATCTTCGGCAATCTTTTGGGGAGTAGGATAATTTCCTTTGTTGACTATGTCCCAAATGTCCTCGTCTTAATTTCTCAAGAAGATCTCCATCTGGCGTTTCCAAATCCTGTAGTTGTCACCTGTCAGCAAGGGTGATCTGTTCCATGAACGTCCTTGACTTAGATCTCTCATGTTGTGATCTCCCATGATCTTTGCCACAGAGCGATTAGTCTCTTGAATATTCAGTGGACCAGGCTCTGATACCACTTGAAAGAACCCTAAAGGGGGGTGAATAGGGTTATGAAATTTTCTGCGCTAAATATCACAAAGTAAAGGACGTTAATGCCTTAATCTTTTCGGATTAAGGTTCAAAACAGTTTAACAATGAAATTCAAATAAAGGATAATAGATATCAACTGAATAACCTCCTTTATTTAAGTAGAATAGAATGTAGCAGAAGTAACCTAAGGTAAACGTCCTTAGGTTTACTTAGAACCAAGCGCCTTGCAACGGACGCTTCTTATTTGTTGGAAAATGAACACCCACCAAAGAATTCGTTTGGTGTCACAGTTATTCAAATCCTAAGTCCGTCTAGGATTTGATCACAAGAGCCTTTCACAAATCTAGATCTGTTAAGAACTCAAAAGCACTCTTACAAACAACCTCACACATAGTTTTCACTCAAACACGAAAACACCTTTTCTATTTGATACACCCTATTTCTTCAGTGGAATAGTTGGTTTCTTCTGTCATTCTTCTTTTCTATTTATCTTCCCTTCAGTAGCATATAGCCGTTTGAGACCAGCTACATTCGGATGCTTGCCTTTCCTTGCTGTGTAACAATTTCCTTAATCAGCTTGTTTCCTTTTCTGTGTTGATTCTGGAAATCTTCAATCAGATCTTTTCTTCCAAGTTCTACATCAATAGCTTCCTGAAATAAAAGAGGATATAATCAATTATTCTGGTAATAGAAATAGATTGATATCTTCCCATAATATATTTTGTGGACTTCCCTATTTGGTGTTGGCTTTTAGTCTTTCACTGCAAAACACATTCTGTCGTGAAGGTCATTGCCGCTGGAGAAGTGAATGATCTTGACCCTGCATAGATCAATGTCCTTGGCACAGAAGAGGATTCTACACAGAGCTTTGCAGATTCCATATATGACGATTCAACTCCAGACTAGTCCTTCAAGGGCATTGATCCTTTTACAACATGTTCAAGGAGATAAGCAAAAATTGAATTTTAACCTTTAAATTCAAAACAATTGTAACTCAGTTAGCTAGTCCAGTTCTACCAAGCTCATTGAACTTGCCAAGGGAATAGAGAGATTCTACAATCTCCCCATTTTTTAATGAAAGACAAAATTCAATGAACAACACAAATAAGCAGCGGAGATAATAATAACCAAAGGTTCCTTACAAACCAATAATATACCTTATAGTAATCTCCCCTTTTTTACTTTCATGCAAAAAAGATGAAGGGCAGAAAATGTTTGCCAGGAACTTTCCAAAATCAACCAGAGAAAAAAAAAAAACTAGAACGGAAAGAGAAGAAACCTTAGGCAGAAGTGTCAGTGGGCAGCATAAAGGCCTCAAGGGAACCGACCACATTGGGAGGATCTTTGGATTCAACCATGATGGCATGAGAAGAGTCTAACATCTCTTAAGAACTTCTCAGTTAATGATGTTATATTTGACTGGAAATAGTTTTAGAATAATCCATCAAGCTGATTTCATTAATCTTGAATAGATTAGAAGATGATAGTCTTGATGATATTGAAGTTGAGAGAGACCGAAGGGTTGTGATTATTTGCAATGTTATAGGCGCGTGAGTCCTTGATGACCCATCAAGTTGATTTCATTGATCTTGCATCTTATTTGCGATGTTTAGGTTTCGTTTGGTTGTGGTGCTTGCAAAAGTCTTTGCTGTGTTATTTTTTTAGCAGTTTGGTTGTAACATTTTTCTTTTGGTGGTGGCTGTTTGCTATTTAGTACGCGATTTGTTGTTGTGTATGAACCTTTAAGCCTTTTAGCTTTTAATAATCGAAAAAAATAGTTTTAGAATGAGTGACATCCTGTAAAATATTTTCATACAACATTTGAACGAGAATAGAACATGCTCAAATGACTCATAATAATTTATGGAGCCCGTCACTACTAAAAATATATATATTATCAACCACTTTTTTCCAACTAATTTAAAATGGTTGGAAAAACTAACAATTTTATCAACCAATTCATATTCCTACTATTTTCAAATATGGGAAAAATGGTTGGAAATTCCAACCAATTTTGTTAAAATGGTTGAAAATTTTTACTATCATCTTTTTTTCCTACAATTTGAAAATGGTTGAAAGAATGATTTTTCCAACTATTTTAAATTTATTGGAAAAAAGTGGTTAATAATACTCATATTTTTAGTTGTGGGTGACATTACACTTTTAGAGCATATGTAATGCGGAACTTTATCGATGGAATTACATTTTCTCTCTCTCTCTTTTTCCATTTCACTGAGTTACGGAACTCTGCAGTGTTCAACTCGATGGAATGAAGAAAAAGCGAGGAGAGAGGTGACAACCTGAGAAGATAAAAATTTCACTGATAAAGTTCCGCATTGCATATGCTCTTAAAGGCTATTTTGTCAACGGTAAGAATTGATCCATAACATCTCTGGTAAAAAGTAGTTTTATAACCAATTAAACGATGCTTATTGGGATATGAGAAATTTTGTCATCAACTTATCAACTATCAGGATAGAATGCAGTTTTTGATGATGTTTAATTTTAGAGTGAAATTCAGGGTGATGTTGCAGAAACTTGGTTTTATACGGTTCCCTAATAGAGAAACATGCTACATTCATGTTCTGTCCACTGTGTTTTCCAGGATATTTGCAGAGTAGGGTATACAGTGTTTGTTAGATATTATGTATGCCATCCATGCATTATTATAACAAGCCACCATGACAAACTGGGCAACTTGTACATAACATTAACGTACTCTCTCCATCTAAAATTTTAAAAATTAAGAAAATGAGTTAGTTAAATATATATTGTGTTGTATGAAAAGTTGTGAAATAATAGTATTAAATTATTTATACATCTTTTTCTATCCTACTTATTTTTTATCTGTGTCAAAAAAAATTATTATAAAAGGTAGTTAGTTCAAAAAAAATTATATTAAAATTATAAATGGATAAGTATTTTGTGATATAAAACAAAGGTTAGTTAAACCGACAACTGTTTGATATACAGGGAGTAGTAATTATCAACCTTCATGCCTTACAATTTCCCCAACAATCTGAATTATTATTATTATTATTATTATTATTATTATTATTATTATTATTATTATTATTATTATTATTATTGTTGTTGTTATTATTATTATTATTATGGCCATCTATGCTACATTTCTTGTATATCTGCATTGCATTTTAATATTTATCAATTTAACTTATTTATATTTTCTTTTTTATTGTTACTTTTACATTTTTAATTACTATTCTACCCTTTTTACTCTTAGTAAATAAATTATATATAGTTTGACTCAAAAGTAACGGAATAGGGTTTTTTTACATTTATTTTTATTTTTGCTTCAATATTTATGCATATTGATTTTCTATCTTAAGATTAAGCTGGCATATATATAGAAGCGGCGGGTAGTATGTACTTTCAACAACACTGAGTTAAACATAGGGTGTATTTGGTTGTGATGAAAATTTTCTCATTTTCCAGTATTTGGTGATCGGAAAATGGAGAAAATCTTTCACTCATTTGTAAATTATTTTCTTGACTTCAACCTAATGAAAACTATTTTCTCTCTCTCTCTCTCTCTCTCCCCTACTCTCTCTCTTCTTCCGTTCTCTCTCCCTTCTTTCTCTCTCTCCACCATTCTCTCTCACGCAGCGATTTGAATCTCTCTCTCTCTCTCGCTCATGCACCCATTTAAATGTTTCTCCCTCTCTCTTTCTCTCTCTCTCTCTCACATCTTTCTCTCTCTACACTCCTCTCTCTCTCTCCCTCTCCCCCTCGTATTGCTGTCACTCCGCCACTCTTTCTCATGCACCTGTTTTAATATTTTTTTGTCTCTCACATATTTCTGTCACTCCACCACTCTCTTTCATACATCCGTTTTAATATCTCTCTCTCTCTCTCTCTCTCTCTCTCTCTCTCACACACACACACACACACACATTTTAATATTTGTCTCCTTATTATCAAACAGGTGAAAATCGTTTTCCTGAAAAAATCATTTTTTCAATCAACCAAACAGGTGAAAATCGTTCTGCAGAAAAATCATTTTTCTTTGTGCCAAACACTTGAAAATACCAAGTGAAAATTCATTTTCTAGGAAAATTCATTTTCTAAGGAAAACCATTTGCACCAAACACACCCATAGATTCTATATTTACTTTCTTAGATAACACCTCAATTTCAAACTTCACATGTAGAAAATAGTTGCAGCAATGCTCTGTTGGAAATATGGGTAAACATGGTAACACACAAGATGGGGGATCACTTGGGTGGCTAGGACTTGAGGGCAATCCCGTCTCCCCTTAAGACTTATTCACTTAATCGTGAAAAGACTCAAGGGTAAAATCTAACTTCTTGTAAGCAAAGTTACAAGATCTCTCAAGGACTCACAAGAATGTTGTTGCGGTTCAACACCTTAGGAGTGTGTTGAAGCTCTCTAGAAGTAGGAAGAAGAGGTTGTGATGGTGTGTTTGAATGAGCAAAAACACCCACTATTTATAGGTCTTGAGGAGTATTCAAACTTAGCATCATTTCCATAGCAAGGGGCATGATCCATGGGATTTGTCCATGGATAATAATGGATGATTGTGGACTGATTTCTCAGTCAATAATAATCCCAATTATCCATCCAATTCAATCAATCCAGAGGCTGAAATCGTTGGATTACGCCATTAAGGCTGACTGCACTCAACACGGTCTGTGTTGCCCTTAACACGGTTTGTGGTGATCCACCACGGTCCGTGTTGGATCGGTACAGGATAATCTTACTTTATGGACCCCAACACGGGTCGTGTCATGCCTGGCACGATCCGTGTTAGGTTTAACTTGCTCATTTAGCTTCCCGTTGACCTTCCGGTCAACTTTATACTTATAGATTTAACTTTTATACCCCTTAACTCTTGAAATACTCCAACAATTCCCCGCTATTCCACGAGTTTCACTTGAAATAGGCCGGGATTCCCTATTTGGGTAAAAAAAAAAAAAAAAACCTCATGGAACCTCCTAGAGAACTTTAACACCCGAGAAATTAAGGAGTTGTTATGCGTCATGAAAGTGCCTTTCGACTTGAACATTCACTTAGTGTACATAAATTCAATTAGTCTGGATGCATAAGTAGACAAGTCTTTGAACTTTACATCCTTATTTGACTAATAGGATACATAACACACATACAACCCAAAACCTTACTTACAATAAAGACACTATTTCAAACCGGCCATGTGTCCCATACCTTCTGTGAGGACAATCAGGCCCAACCCTAGGCTATCCGAAGCGGCCCACTTCACGTCCTCGCATAGGCAGACTTTTACGCTCCCATAATAGAGCTTCCCATCTCAAAGATTCAAAGTATGTTAATGAGTCATAGACCCAAACCTCCTGAACATTAGGGTCCTTAAGCATCAGCTGACCTTAGATGAATCATAGAATTGATGTTCCAATTGTCCTACAACGTCGTTGACCATTAAACTCACAACTTGACCACATATGTCAAGTGTGAGTTGGAGCTCCGTTGTTGACAATTTATAACTGGGCTTTACTCTCATCCCCTTATCAAGGATCACTAGATGATCTTGTCACCTTGTAAGAATTTGAATGATACTTTTGAGTGCCCTCTCTATTACCTAAGATCACTAGATATATACATATCTTGCCATGACCTTACTTATCATGATCATATCTCAAACTTAACATTTCTTCATTTAATCATAATTGTGATTTCACCATCACACTATAGGGTTAGGTAAGTATTGGGACCAGGGTCAAGGTCCTTCACCTGCGCATACCACGAAGGACCTTATAGAAGCATACAAAGTTTTGAATGAAAGCCAAAATCACGAAAAACAGGGAAGTTTTCTGAAAAAGTAATAACTAATTTTCCTCTCCATATTTCTAACCAAACTAATTGATTGTAATATCTATTTTGTAGGGAACAATCGGTGAAGAAAATGGAATGAAGAGAAGATTGTGATTCCCAGAGAATATCTCAGAAACAAGGAAAGAAAATCAAGCTTCAACACAAAAGGGAAGAACCAACACATAAGGCAAGTTACTGTTGAAAGGTCTCAAGTCCAAGCATCCAAAGCCCTCTATAAAAAGGGCGATTGAAGAACTGAGAAAGTAGGCGATTCCACGGAAGTAATCGCAAAGTAGGAAATCCATGGGATTTCTGAGTGTGTAGCCAATGGTTCCTTGGTGAATGTAGCCAGTAAAGGACCTCTGGTGAGGTGTAGCCGAGGACCTTAGTGAGTGTTCGCTGTAGCCAAATGTGTTGGTGAGCTGATGTGTAGCAAAGTCTTAAAGGACTAAGACTTTGTGAGTTTGAACTTCAATGTAATCCATCATGTTCCAAATTTCCGCTAGGGTTTTTCCTACGACGATCCTTATCTGTAGCTGACTCAAGGACCTTCTATCTTTGTCAGTGAACCTATCAGTAACTGCCTTCAGGATGTTACTTCTTGCTTTGTTTCCTAAGTATAACTTGTTCTTTGATTGATATAACTTTAAAGAAGTATTTCAGTTACACTGTGTTTTGATCCTTGGTTTGAAACCATGGAAGTTTTCTCTAACGTCTTTACCTAGTGTGTAGATCTTATTTGTCAAATTCACCCCCCTCTTGGGTTCCTACAAGTGGTATCAGAGTAGGTCCACTCAAGAAGAATAACCGCTCTGTGGAAAAGATCACGGGGGACAGTGAAAGCAAGATGAGTCACGGACGTTGATGCATTCAGCTATAAGGGCATTAATAAGATAATCCTTATGTCTTTCATCTGGCACAAACCGTGAGGTATGTCATCTGTAAACCATTCATTGATCTAAGTTACTTGTGGCATGAATTGAGGGGGAGAACCCTCTCTTAGTATTGACAAGTTTATCAAGTGCTGCAGATTTCTAGACGACCTCTAAATTATTCTAAGTGTTGTATCAAGGGGGAGATTCCCTATTGACCTTGTGATAATCCAAGAAAAAAGGGAAAAAGGATTTATTGTTGCTGAATTTTGTCTTTCATCAAAAAGGGGGAGATTGTTGGGACCAGGGTCAAGGTCCTTCACCTGCACATACCACGAAGGACCTTATATGAAGCATACAAAGTTTTGAATGAAAGCCAAAATCACGAAAAACATAGAAGTTTTCTTGAAAAGTAAATATCTAATTTTCCTCTCCATATTTCTAACCAGACTAATCGATTGTAATATCTATTTTGTAGGAAGCAATTGGTGAAGAAAATGGAAGGAAGAGAAGATTGTGATTCCTAGAGAATATCTCAGAAACAAGGAAAGAAAATCAAGCTTCAACACAGAAGGGAAGAATCAACACATAAGGCAAGTTACCGTTGAAAGGTCTCAAGTCCAAGCATCCAAAGCCCTCTATAAAAAGGACGATTGAAGAACAGAGAAAGTAGGCGATTCCACGGAAGTAATCGTAGAGTAGGAAATATGTGGGATTTCTGAGTGTGTAGCCAATGCTTGCTTGGTGAATGTAACCAGTAAAGGACCTCTGGTGAGTTGTAGCCGAGGACTTTGGTGAGTGTTCGTTGTAGCCAAATGTGTTGGTGAGCTGATGTGTACCAAAGTCTTGAAGGACTAAGACTTTGTGAGTTTGAGCTTCAATGTAATCCATCATGCTCCAAATCGCCGCTAGGGTTTTTCCTACGACGATCTTTATCTGTAGCTGATTCAAGGACCTTCTATCTTGGTCAGTGAACTTATCAGTAACTGGCTTCAAGTTGTTACTTCTTGCTTTTTTTCCTAAGTGTAACTTGTTCTTTGATTAATATAACTTTAAAGAGGTATTTCAGTTACACTGTGTTTTAATCCTTGGTTTGAAACCAAGGAAGTTTGCTCTAACGTCCTTACCTAGTATTTAGATCTTATTTGTGAAATTCACCCCCCTCTTGGGTTCCTACAGTAAGAAATATTTAAATTATTCCAAATTCAAATCAAGATAACTTATGCCACTCAAAATCAAACAAATGCCAACTTAAAATCGATAACTTATCTCGATGAAGGCAATCTCATCATACTCCTTGGACTTCTTGAGTATAAGCACCAACTACCATTGCCAACAATAACAATCAAGATTCTAACTACACCAATCAAATAAATTATGATTGACCAATAATCTTGATAATTAAAATTAATAAACTTGAATAAATAAAACTTGTATAAAACAACATAAACTTATCTTTCTTCACTCCATAGTATCTTCACCTTGAAATTCCATCCCTCAAATTGTTCGGTATGATCCTCAACTCGATCATCCATAGTGACAATAAGTCTTAAGATTGTTGGAAATATGGGGAAACACGGTCACACACGGGGATCACTTGGGAGGCTAAGAGCCGAGGACAATTGTAATAACCCAAAGAAAATCACTCCTTAATATGTATTAATTAGCTTAAATAATCAAGGTTAAAAATAAGTAATGATAATTAAAGTGCATGTTCTTTTTTTTAACCAAGTGTGTTTTGCAGGACTTGAACAGTGCAACGATCATCAAAGTATGACAGTCTAATTTTTTTTCTTTTTTTTTCTTTCTCTTTTTCTTTCTCTTTCGATAGTGATCGTCATCGTATATGTTTTTGTTTCCAAGACCGATATAATCGGATCCATCTTTTACCCAAGGCAATTTGGAAATAATCATGAGAATTCACAAGGAGGTGTATAGGTACATTTATTTGGTTCTTCATGGGTAACCAATAATATTTTACAGGGTTATTTGTATTTTGGACAACGGGTATTTATTTTTTGGTCCCACGGTTTTCATTGTTTATTTTTTGGACCCTAAAGTTTATGGGTTGATTAAAAAAGGACCTTAAATTTTGTAGGTTGAAAAAAAAGCTCGTGTACTATTTTTCTTTTTCTTCCTATATTTGAATTTATCTCCCGATTAGCGCCAAAGTTCAAGACTAAGGTTAAAATTAATACTAAAGTTGTAATACACCTCTCTTATTCATGTCAGAACTACTTAGACCCTGGATACTTCAAGGTCTAATTAGTTCCGACATGAATAAGAAGGGTGTATTATAGCTTCAATATCAGTTTTGACCTTACTCCTGAAGTTTAGCGCTAATCGGGAGATAAATTCAAACATGTGAAGATAAAGAAAAATAGCACACGGACCTTTTTTTTCAACCTACAAACTTTAAGATTCTTTTTTATTCAACCCATAAACTTTAGGGTCTAAAAAATAAACAATGAAAACTGTGTGACCAGAAAATAAATACCACTATACTTCGGGGTTCAAAATACAAAAAAAAAAAACATATTTTACGGTATACCAAGTTTAAGTAATTTGGGGAAGCCTCCTCCTCTCTTTTTCTCTCTAAAAAACCCTAGTCTCCACTTCCTTGAAGGGGCTGTCATCGATTCTTTTGTCGATGGTAAGCCCCAATTTGATTGATTTCTACTCCGATTGTTAGTTTGGTTTTACGTTTACGCAAAGAAAATTAGTCTCTTCTTTTGTAAGAGTTTTTATTGTGCCCTTATTTAGGGTTTTTAGTATCTTTCTAGAGTTTTTATTATACCCTTATTTAGGGTTCTTAGTCTCTTTTTAGAGTTTTTGTTCAGTTGGTGTGGCCTAATACGTTGGATGAAGATCTACTTTCAAATCGCTATAGCACGGGTTGTGAGGTTCTCCGTCAATGGTAAAGATGCAGAGTCATCGAGGAAAGATGCAGAGTCATCAAAGAAATCGGAGTCGAACGTCAGTAAGATTAGTATTAGTTATTTGGAAGTTGAATTTCATATCTATGTTTTAGATTTACAATTGTTCAATCACTATTTTCATTGTAAGTGCCGCATGGCTTGCTATTAATAAAATCGTTATATTTGATTTCAAAAAAAAAGTTTAAGTAATTTGGGATTAGGGAGATATAAGTATAAGAGGGAAGATGAAAATTGATAAATTTTGCCCATTTGGGCCTTATATATATGAGCTGGCCAAATAGGAAGGAAGAGAGGGGGAGACCTTATATATAAATATATATATATATATATATATATATATATATATATATATATATTTATATATATATATATATATATATATATATATATATATGTATCTATGTATGTATATATATGTATGTATATATATGTATATATATATATATATATATATATATATATATATATATATATATATATATATATATATACATATATATATATATAGGATGTTATTAGAAGAAAATTACCATTTTGAAATTTAATCACACTCTCTCTCACTCTTGCTCCCTCTCTCTCTTGACCGTCCAACTTCCTCGACCCCCTGCTGCTCTCTGCCGTGATCGTTTCCGCCACCAGCAGCCGTCGATGGGGATTTTTCCGGCCACTGTCGCAGCCACCGCACCTCCATCATCATCCTTCTTCGTTTCTTTCTCGTCTTCCAAAGGGTAATATAATCCCTCTTCTCCTCTCTCTTTCTAATAAGAATCATAGATATAATCTGATTTTTAGGGGGGTTTTTCATGTTGTTATAGAGGTTAATCAAGTGGTTTTTAAGTTCAAGAGATGAAGGTTGAAAGAATCAAAGCACTAAAGAGAGATTTTGGTAAGTACATGGAAGAAATTGTATTCTAAGGCTTGAATGAGCTTAGGGGGCGTTTGGTGCCCGGCTATTGGCTGTTGGCTGTTTTTAGCTGTTGGCTGTTAAGTTACCTGTTTGACTTTTGACTATTTTGTTAGCTGTTTGTGTTGGCTGTTTGTGTTAGCTGTTTGTGTAAAAAGTGTTTGGTAGAGTTAGCTGTTTGTCGGATAACTTTTTCTTCTTATTTCCAATTGTACCCTTGGCTTTATTTTTAGTATTTTTTAAGATTATGATTTTTTAATATTCATTTTAGGTTTCTTCGGCCATATTTTAATTCATTTTTAGGTTTAACATTATGATTTATATTCATTTTTAGTTTGTTTTTTTTATCCCGATGTACTTTACAATTTAATATAGATATTTTATAATTTATTTGTAGAAACTATATACTATTCTAAACAATAGGTATATGTATAATCAATTAGTAACTACATTGTCAACATAAACCATAATGACAATATGAATCTCTTCTCCAAATTAGTAGGAAAAACAAATGAACTAGGAGATTTTTTATTTTTTTTGGATAGAAACTAGGAGATTTTGAATACAAGTAACATCATAAATAAATCCCATTGTCCAAAAGGATAATTAACTTGGAGAAATATGGCGTACGTGCTTGGAGAAGACAGGCGGCGGAGCAAACCTTTTTTTGTGCTGCGGTGAATTGAAGTGAGGGATGAGAGAACAATAAAAAAGAACTAAACCTAAATTATTTTATTTGATGGCAATTTTTTGTATTTGTAAATTAGTTGGTCAATATGGTAATTTAAAATATAAAAAGCCAACAGTTATTTACAAAAAGCTACTCATAGTAGCTTTTTACAAATTGGCTTTTTGGGAGCAAAAAGCTAATTTAATCTGTCAACTTACCAAACACCCCAAATTGGTATATTGATAAGTCAAACTGCCAAAAAGCCTCCAAAAAGCCATTTTCTTCAAAAAGCTAACCAAAAAGCCGGGCACCAAACGCCCCCTAGTCTTGCTATTATATTATCATGCATGGAGTTTAGGAGATTAAATTCACTATGAATGGATGAATTCTTGGTTAAGGTTTAGTTGCATGAGAGTAGATTAGGTTTAAACTAGCAAATTGGTGGATTTTGTGATTTTTAATATGGATGCATGTTGGATTATGTGTGGGAGGTTTAAAATATGTGAGGTTTTGCTTTGCATACATCTAATTTGGACTCAAATGAGGGTTTTCCGGATGATTTCAATTCTGGAAATTTGCACTTATGATTGAAGAATGCATTTTAGGAAGTGATTAAGATAAATCATGAAGTTAATCATACATGCAAGTGTTTTCGTAGGTGAGTTTGCAATCTGATTGGTTTTCGATATTTCCAGAGAGTATGGGATAGGATTTTTATCTATTTTATGATATGCTTAGGAAGCATAAGATGTAGCTAACACCCTATTTTTGTAACTCGTCATTTCGATCCGTATGTTATGAGTTATGACCTAAATCGTAAAGTGGCACAAAGTTGCATATATTCTGTAGTCAGTCCAAAGATGTGTATTTTTTATGGGATTAGAGTCCTCTTTGGTTAAATGATTAACATAAAGTTGAAGAGGACACTTTAACCTTTCCAGAAAGGTACAATGCATGGCCATAGGGTGTCGGGAGTGAGAGTTATGAGTCCCCGAACAGGAGTTAATAATCTGAGTTTACCCAGAAAGTTTACTGTGACTGCCTGTGTTCTTGGCCAAAATCCGACCTTTTCCCTTGCTCAAATCAGCTTATGAATAAAATAAAAGTTGCAGTATATGCTTCAAGCTTTCCATAGACAGCTTACACGCCCCAAACTTATGAGTATAGCTTGAGTTGCGACTCTCCGAATAATTGGAGTTTGAATTAGTATTTTCTGGGCAGCTTGCTAAGATGATAATTTTCACCCTCTTCAACTATGTTTTTGACCTTCGTGGTCAACTTAAAAGTTGGAGTTTATAATCTGAGCTTTCCGGAAAGTCCTTTTATGCCATGATACGATACTTGTGGGAGAAGTTATGGCCTTCCAAGTACACCTTAGGAAACAAGTCCATTATCAAGCTATATTAGAATTTCATTAAGTTACTTTTCAATACCTCCACCTAAGTTAAATCCTAATTCATGATCTTTTTAAGTCATTCCAAGAGATCGTTGCGCACAAACTGTTCAAGTCCCTACTCGTCCAGTGTGTGATTTTGAATCATTAGGTACGTATATTGCCTGATATCTTATGCATATTATTATGAATTATTCTTTTTATGCCAAGTTCTTTATGTTTATTTTACCATTCATGTTTTATATGCAAGCTCTTAGGTTTTATGTTCAAAAGTATACGCAAGTTCTTATGGTTTTCAAGCACCAAAGTTGAATTATCAAGCTATTTTCAACTTCCTCTAAGTGCTTATGCCATGCATACTTTATATAAGAAAGTCTTGTGTTAAATCAATACTTTTGATATTAAGGACATTTCATGAGTAACTTTCTTCATAAGTACAATCTTTAAGTTATGAATACATTTGTATAAGGATCCAGTTGTATCAAGGTTTCAAGGTTAGGATGTTCAAGTTTTTTTTTAAAGTTAATAAAGGCCCCGTCCATGTTTAATCGTGCCTTAGAATACACCAGGGAACCCGTGCCTTAGTGCACACCATGTTAATCGTGCCTTAGTGCACACCAGGATAACCATGCCTTAGTGCACACCATAGAAAAATATGTATATAGTGCCTTAAATGCACACCATGGAAATCTCGCCAATATAGGATATTATTCACCATCTGGATCTCCTGATTGGTCCGGGTATGCGCATATGGATGCTTAATCGATGATCGTAAGTATTAAAACAACCAAGTGTTCGATTAAAGTTAAATTCTACTGCTCTAAATTGAAGGAAAAGTTTTAGAGGTTTTCTCACCAAGTTTCACGGGTGTGGTTCTTTGAATTGTTCTATTTCCATGCATGACTTAAGTTAAGTTAATCATGATTAGTTTTCCTTCTTTATATTATGTTCAAGTATGATTAAAATAAGGTACTCATAGTTTTGGTTTCCAATGAGGTTCAGTTTACTTGAACGAGTTAAGTTTGGCTTTGTTATGTAAATATACTCTACTTATTGTTTACCTCTCCATTCTTTTACTTGTTGTAAATTTAATGGAACCGCGCTAAAGTAAGTAATTAAGATTCTAAATGTTTCTCTTTAATATAGATGTATACGTACTGAGTTAATCTCATTCTTTGAAGTTTTTATCGTTTTAGGAAACCCGACGAAAGGAAATTGTAAAGCCCCAGACGGGCGAGGTTCGAAAGCTTCCTAAGGAAATCTGAGGTGAATTGGGAGACTTCTCACGAGGAACACTAGAGGATTTGTTTGACCTTTTGACATGTATAATTTTTGGGTTGCTATGTTGTGGTTTTAAGTGTATATCTCAAGTTTAAATCATGATTTTGGTGATGTATGTTTAAAGTTGATCTTATGCGTTGGTCCTTGTGTTGGGACGTAGTTAGCCTTGTCCTTTTAGATGGACAGCGGTGATGCCCTCAGGTGAGTATTTCCGCTTCGCTAATCATCAGGTTAAGTGAGTAATTAGCTTAATTTGATGATGAATATCCTGGGGGTGTTACAGCAATCTCATCTCCCCTTAAGACTTATTCACTCGACCGTGAAAAGACTCAAGGGTAAAACCTAACTTCTTGTAAGCAAAGTTACAAGATCTCTCAAGGATTCACAAGAATGTTGTTGTAGTTCAACACCTTAGGAGTGTGTTGAAACTCTTTAGAAGAAGGAAGAACAGGTTGTGATGGTGTGTTTGAATGAGCAAAAACACCCACTATTTATAGGCCTTGAGGAGTATTCAAACTTAGCATCATTTCATAGCAAGGGGCATGATCCATGGGATTTGTCCATGGATAATAATAGATGATTGTTGACTGATTTCTCAGTCAATAATAATCCCAATTATCCATTTAATTCAATCAATCTGGAGGCTGAAATCGTTGGATTACGCCATTAAGGCTAACTTCACTCAACACGGTCTATGTTGGAACAACATGGTCCGTGTTGCCCTCAACACGGTCCGTAATGAACCACCACGGTCCATGTTGGACCGGTGCAGGATAATCCTACTCTCTGGACCCCAACACGAGTCGTATCAAGCCTAGCACGATACGTGTTAGGTCCAACTTGCTTGTTTAGCATCTCGTTGACCTCCCTGCAGGGACGGAGCTCCCTTAGGGCAAGAGGGGGCAATTGCCCCCTCCCCTTCCCCCCACCCAACCTAGATAAAAATTTGTAGATATTCTGAGACAAAAAAAAAAAAGACATATGTGATTGATAGTATAATTGGCAAGACTATATCTTAACAAGACAAAGGCTTTGTGTTCAAATCTTGATGTGTCAGTTTTCTTTGTTATTATTTTACCTAACACAAATAGAATCATATTCTTTCATATCTATTGGATACTCTTTTATTCTTTTTATTTTTAAAATTTTTGCATTCATAGTTTGTTGTTTCATATTGTCAATTTATCATTATTTAATTAAATTTTTTATTTTTCAACCCCTTTATATATATCCTTCCACATATTTAGTTAATATTTTCGTCCCCCTTCACATTATGGGCTAGCATTCATAGTTTGTTGTTTCATATTGTCAATTTATCATTATTTAATTAAATTTTTTATTTTTCAACCCCTTTATATATATCCTTCCACATATTTAGTTAATATTTTCGTCCCCCTTCACATTATGGGCTAGCATTCATAGTTTGTTGTTTCATTATCGATTTATCATTATTTAATTAAATTTTTTATTTTTCAACCCCTTTATATATATCCTTCCACATATTTAGTTAATATTTTCGTCCCCCTTCACATTATGGGCTAGCATTCATAGTTTGTTGTTTCATATTGTCAATTTATCATTATTTAATTAAATTTTTTATTTTTCAACCCCTTTATATATATCCTTCCACATATTTAGTTAATATTTTCGTCCCCCTTCACATTATGGGCTAGCTTCGTCCCTACCTCCCGGTCAACTTTATACTTATAGATTAAACTTGTATACCCCTTAACTCTTAAAATACTCCAACATGCTCTAGTCCAAGCCTTTTCCATTGAACTATGTGTTAGGATTGCACTTGAATGACACTATAACAATTAGAAGGAATTATGATATATTCTTTTCCAATTAACCTAGCTATTTAGATTTAGGTCGAAAAATTTTAAACATACTTAAGTCGACATGAACACATTTAAGGTTGACATAAATTCAGACTTGACCCAACTTGACCTATTAGCCCACTCTAAAATATTGTAGTCGACAAAGTGCATATAAAAACAAGTTAATGAAATTGCAAGTTGTGGGTTGGACCACTCAACAACACATGCACTGAAAACGCTTGCTAGTGAAGAATTGCATGTGTATGGAGGCCGAGACAATGATATCTAGGTCCTATTTGACAACCAGTTGTTGGCTGTTTGAATTAGTTGTTAGATGTTAGTTATTTATATTAACTGTTTGACTTAGCAGTTAGGATTAGATTTTTGCAGGAAAACTGTTTGGTAAAATTAGTTGTTTGTAGAAATACAAGTAGGTCAGATTTCATTACGCCCATAGTAACAAAATTCTTCTCATTATATATTTTACAACTGTTTTAAAATGGATTACAAATTTATAATTACGTAATAAATTTTTTTTAGCATAAATTTCTGATATTTAATATTCATATGGTAATTATATTATTATTCAATACCAACTCTATTTTTTAATAGTTATTACAATCTATTAAATAAAAAGCTTTTTATTATGTGTAGAGCTATAAGATGAACGTAACAAATTGTTTAACTTTATGAAAATATTGAATTTTCCTACCAAAATTACATTTGTTCATATTGGTAAATAATGAACAACTCTAGTATCATTTATTGATAATAAAATTATTCAGTGTCATCAAAACATGACTATTACCCAAATAAGTGAGAAATATTAATTTCATTTGATATGGTAATGAAAAGAATTATCAAAATTCATAAGAAACTATTATTAAAATCTTATCATATAACATATGATGTAATTTTGATAAAAATATGTGGCAATTTGCTAAATTATGAAAATATTGAGTTATAGTTTGTTTTCTACTATACAAGTGAAGAATATTAATTTCATTTGATATGGTCACAGAATTATGAACAGTCTTAAGAAAAGATTATTAAAATTATTATTATATTACATATGATGTAATTTGGTGAGAAGATGAAGTTAATAATGTAATTTTAATTATATTAAAAAGCTAAAAGCTAATCAAAATAATTTTTTGGGGCTCAACTGCTAGTCCAAAAAGTTGTATACCAAATACTCCATTGGCAATTTTAACTTGGTCAAGAAAGGTAATTACTCCCAAAAAGCTATTTTTTGCCAGAAAGCTCTTTTGTCAAGCAAGACATGCTAGACTAGTGAAACTAATCCGACCCTAAACGGCAATCTCAACCCAACTGAAATTTGAAAATGTAAAATTTTCCGTTCTTTTATACGGTGCGGTGCGATGTGATAATGGTGCGGTGTGGTGGAATATGAAAAAGTATGGTGAAGTGTTGTGGGTTTTGATGAGTTGTGGTGTGAGTTGTAGTAGGTGAGGTAGGTAATGGGAGAGAATGTAAAAAGTAAAGGAGAAAAGTGAGGAAAGAGAAAAGTAAGAAGATATTTTGATAATGATTGTGGTAAAGTGTAGTAGAGTGTGGTAAAGTGTGGTACAATATTGAGTAATGCGGTGTTGTGCGGTACCGCACCGTAAGTTACAGAATAAAAAATACAAGGCCTTAGTTAACCTAGTTTGACTTAACATGATTTATCAAAATTATTCATTTTCACAAAATAATATTATAGAATAAAAATATTACAATCTAAAGTTAAGATACATTTATATTTACCACCTCTATATATAATTTTTGACATAAATTTTTTTCTGCCAAGATTTAAGTTTCACCAGAGATTTTTGACATGTATTCTTCTATTTTTCCGCAAGGTACTAACGTGACAATGTTTGTGGTAGATTATCGGTCAAAGTTACCTCCCACTTGTCTTTTTCTATACCTCCCTCTGTATGATAAAACAAATTTAACAAAAAATAAAAATGAATCTGATGGTCATTTGACAACCTATTTTCTGGCTTGGATACTTTGAAAAAATCAAATAAATTTGATAATTAATAGAGGGACATATAAATCTGCCCTATCAATTAAAGAGAAAGGTGAGAAAAGGATACGCAATTGCCAATATTTTCCAATTAGAACCTCGTTGAAACTAGAGGAAAATAACATGTTCAAAACTTTAGTGATGATAATAAATAAATTGAAATATAGAAGAACAAAAAAATTAATGTCAAAAATTACCGGAGTGCATGAAAAATGCGAAACATTTCCTAAAATTAATCTGACTTAAAATAATCAACCCAAAAATACTGGAAAGCGGAAAACTAAAGAGCAATTAATAAGTCCCAGAGTTGAGTATAAAAGAAGACACTTGTTTGCATTTAATTACTCCCTCCGTTCTATATTAATTGTCGTCTTTGGAAATTGTGCAGTCAAACTTCAAAAATTTTGACCAATTAGATTCGTAATGAAAAATACTATCATACAAGTATAAATATTGCAATTGTTAATAACATATTATGCAAGAAATTATCAATCAAAGAGTGATATTGGAGACCGTGAAAGTCAAAATTATGACAATTAATAACTGAGGGAGTATAAATGATGGCCCCATGCAACAACGCATGTTTCTTGATAAACATCAATTTTTTTTCTTTTTTTATTATTAAAAGTCAAAGATTCAAAAGTTTACAAAATATAGTTAAGCAACATTACAAAACAGTAAACAACAAATTTCCAAAGAGAAACAGCTACCACCAATTAAACACTGCAAAATATAAGCAATACAACCAAAGACTTGCACACCCACGACAATCAAAATAACCTGCTCCACTCAAACATGATCTTAAAAGATCAACAACTTTAGTTGGGTGGATATTAAGAACTCGCGTGCCTATATCATTGCCAATTGTTGGGGAGATCCGGGAACCCACTTCAACCAAGGCCCATGGTATACAAGTTAAATGAAGTTTCATCTTAAAACAAGGTTGGTGTTAGGAGGAGTAGTAGCCTACTTGACTTATATACCATATCCTTTCTCTTTACTTTTCCAATGTGGGACATTTTACTTACAAAAAATTACTTAGAGGTACCCTAACTTTTGAAGAAACAATTTTTTGGTACCCTAACTTTTCAAAACTAATTTTGGGGTACCCTTACTTTTAGGATTAGAAATTACTAGGTGAATTTCTGGTGAAACTCTGATTGATTCAAATCATTTTCGTCCAAAAAAACAAATGGCATTTCCGTCCACAAATACACTTAATCAATTTCCCGCCTACAATTCACCGGTGAATTCAAATTATTGGCCAGAAATTCACCTAATTATTTCTAATTCTAAAAGTTAGGGTACCCCAAAATTAGTTTTTAAAAGTTGGAGTACCGAAAAAACATTTCACCAAAAGTTAGGGTACCCCTAAGTAATTTTTTGTTTTACTTATGGGTGAATCCCAACAATCTCCTTCTTCACACATGAGTTTCTCCCCCTTGTTCGGAAGCGTCTTTTTTCCATGCCAAGGTTTCAAGTCACCATTAAGAGTTCATCATAGCCATACCTCATTGTACAGAGTCGCACCACCCTACTCCACTTGAGTATCATGTCATCACTCTGCCACAAGAGTCTCAGTCGCACCTTACTCCACAGAGTCACACCCTACTCCACCTGAATCTCATGCCACCACTCTGCGCCTTCAGGAGACCCAGCTCCTATCCATGGTAATTTTTTACGGGACCACATTCCTACATCTTGTGTCCAGCCGAATAAACCATCGGCTTTGATACCACTTGTTGAGTAGTTATAAGGCGGGAGCCCACTTCAACCAAAGCCCATGGTATACAAGTTAATTAAAGTTCCATCTTAAAACCAATTGGTGTTAAATGGAGTAACCCACTTGACTTATATACCATGTCTTTTCTCTTTATTTTTCCGATGTGGGACATTGTATTTATGGATGAATCCCAACACTAATAATTAAACCTTGCAATCAAGCTCAGCATCAATATTATCAAGATTGTCACTATCATTTTTGTGAGGAGTATAAACCTCCCTCTCATGTACCAATGCTTGCATTCAGCTGTTGGTTGCCATACATAAACTTATTAATGCAAACAACATTACTAGGGTACGTATGACTGGATGGATCAATGATCATTCACAGGCACTTACATGTATGTTTGTCAAACATCAATGACTATTCCTAGAGGCTGGAGTCAGCCTTGAATTGGCCCCCTTGAAAAAGCAATGCCAACCAATCGGCCATAGACTTCTCCTGATCGAATATAGAGATAAGGATGATGCAAATGCAAACCCACCCAACATTATAACAAGGCAATCAAGCCAGCTCCATGGAACTTGGAAAGAGATGTGTTGGATAGAAAAAGCACATAAAAAAGTGCAAAAAAGTGCATGGAAAGACGACCAAGGCGGTTCCACCTTATTAATAGTCCTATCATAAATTTTGGTACCTCCTATTATTGATGTTGCATGGGATCTTTTTTTTCAGATATTTGTTAAGGGTCAGGTTTATTTGATCTTTGGATATCTTTTGGGTTTTTCGGAGAAACTTCACTTCAATCAGGAGAAATTATATGCACCGCTGCTTTCAAGTTTTAATGGAGAAAGTGAGGCAGAAAGGGATGCATCAGGGATTGAGGGTACCCCTCCCCCCTCCCCCCTCCCCCCCTCTTTCTTTTTTTCTTTTTTTTTTTTTTACTGGGTTATCCATATTTGTTCCCCAGAGTAGTAGCGTACGACACACAATATTATCTATTGCATGTGGGAAACAAGAGCTAGGCATGCCACTGGCAGCTGTTACAATTATAAATGTGCATTCATTCACATAGGTGCATGGGTAAAACAAAATGTGCAAATTTTACCCTATGCAATAATGCTTTGGAGAACATAGTTATATTCTTCACATACAATTTAATTAAGCTTAATTTGAGAACTCAGGTGTTTTTGTAAAATAGTTGGTTACTATAATTTTAGGAAGACCAATAAATTTGATATTGATTAATTTATGCTGAATTGTACGACAATATTGATGTTTTTTTATTAAAAAAATTGTAGATGATTGAGGTACATGCCCCATGATTACCATGTAACCAATCGTAAAAATAAAAAATAAAAAAAAGAGAGTATGGATGGATTTGATATAAGCTAAAGTTTGGTAAGGCACATTTACCTTCAACTTGTAGATTTTCGAATAATCTAACGAGTAGAATGACTCAAGTTATGTGTCCAATTCAAAATAACAAAAAATATATGACTCGGTGTTTAATAAGTTTTCTGAATTGGTTAGAATTTCATAATTAGGAAGTTATGTCTTTTTCTAATTATATCTAAGCTAATTTTCCAATTGTAATAAGTTTATGAATTCTAGTTGTAATTAGAATAAGAGTAAAATAGATTTAGAGTACGTTTATCCCTTAAATAGAGGACCTTATTGATCACCTTATGAATTGTGGTTGATGTGAATGTTTTAACGTACTCCTCTAGGTGGGAGGTGCAATGTTTTCTTTCACATATTCACCTCTACTCATCCCCATATTTCAATAGTCCATAATTTATCTCTTACAATATCTTCTTTTATTAGTTATTACACCTTTTCACTCGTGATCATTTTCTTTCCAATTTAAGTTTCTATGTTATATGTTGTCAATCGCCCTTTCAGAAGTTGGATTATACTCCTGGGACTGACATGCTCTTGCACTCTCAATGTATAGCTTTATGACCACTTACGTATAATTTTATGAGCATGAATGTATAAAATTTTTGAGCATGCCATTGTACTAGCTGATCATATATATATATATATATATATATATATATATATATATATATATATAATTTGAGTTCATAATTTATACATGATCATACATTCATAGCTTTATGAGTTTACAATTTTTATTTTATGAACATGTATGTATTTATTAATTTTATGAGTATGTTCATAAATTTATACATGTATACTCATAAAATTATATACATATGTTCATAGAATTATATATATACATTTCCTGAGGTATAATCCTAATTATGTCTCCCTTTACCTTTTTCTTGCTCCATTATAATCCTAAATAATTTAAGCATCATCCTTTTTTCCTTTCTACTATACATATATGCTCGGATTTATACCCGAGCAAGTGACATTAGATTTAACTATGATGGTCTGATCCCATCTATGATCCTTACAAATCATACAAGAAGCCATAGCACTACCAAAACTTGGGTCTACATAAGTTCAAGTCAGACATATTAGTTAGTGCTAAAATCCAAATGATATATCAATCTCTGATAGTCAATTTATTCAAGGGCAAGGCTAGACTAATTGGACAAGCCCGAATTATTTCGGATAACATGGGGCTCGAACAACATAAATGACGAAAATGTTGAACTCTAGTCCAAAATTCACATGTAAAATTTATAATTGTACCCGGTTTCTTTTGAGTCAAAAACCCAAAGGGCAAACTATGTTATCGTGTTCTTTAACCCCGACCCCTCTTCAAACCACTGACGGATCTCAGTGTACCTTAAGGGTGGCTATGGTTACACTACTAAAAATATGTGTATTACCAACAATTTTTTTTCCAACCAATTTAAAATGGTTGGAAAAACCAACTATTTTAGCAACCATTTGATATTCCAACTATTTTTTAAAAAATTTAGTGGGAAAAATGGTTGGAAATTCCAACCAATTTGGCTAAAATGGTTGGAAAATTTTCCTACCATCCTTTTTCCTACTATTTGGAATTAGTTGGAAAAATAGTTGGTAATCCAACCATTTTTCCAACCATTTTCAAATAATAGGAAAAAGGATGGTAGGAAAAATTTCCAACCAATTTTAGCAAAATTGGTTGGAATTTCCAACCATTTTTCCCACTAAATTTTTTGAAAAATAGTTGGAATATCAAATGGTAGCTAAAATAGTTGGTTTTTCCAACCATTTTAAATTGGTTGGAAAAAAGTGGTTGATAATACACATATTTTTAGTAGTGTTACCAGTAAAGAAAAAAATCAGTATAATTTGAGATAAAAATTATAAATTTTATATGTATCTGATGAATATAATAATGTAGTTGACACCTCTAATCAGAAGACCTAAATTCATAATACTTCAGACAATAATGATAGGAATACAGGTTTGGATGGGATAATCCATGCCGACAATACTTTTTCATGATACAAAATTGTTTTTTGGCATGGTACGTCAGAGATCGAAGGACATATCATGGACATAATTGCCGATCCTCCCGGAAGTACTGATATGCTTGTTTTATCTTATACTAGTTTGGATTTTTATGCTGTGTTCTTATGTTATTTATCGATTTCAAACCACTTATAGTTAACTTTGAAAATTTAGACCATTTTTCCTTAATGTATTTATAGCAAAATTATATATTGTTATACTTAAAAAAAATTACTAGAACGAGAAATATAGTATTATAATTTTGACATGTAATATAATATAAAAAGAATATTAAAAACCTTAATAAACATGCAAGTGAGATATTGAGTAGAATTCATCATGATTATAAACAATATATGGCATTCTATTGATTGACTCCTGAGGCTATCGGGGTTGTATGACTTTCTTTTACTGTCGACATTTTTGTTAAAGAATATTGTAAAACAAAAATGGGGCTCACTCTGTTCGACTGTTCCATATTGATTGTGAAGAGATTTCGAGACTTTTTTTCATCTTACTCAATCAAGCAAAGAAGTTATCAAGGATCAAGGGCATGGAGATTCCATTCTCCCTTGGGATCGAGGTTATCTCTATCTTGTTTGGTCTAACCATGAGACCCTCTAAAGTAATGTTCGATTTCAGTGCTAATAAATGAGATTATGCCGACTTATCCTTTGGAGGTCGGGTCAAGCCCGGGGTTAAGCATGGGTAAGAGTGAAGGAGGAGAAGGCAAAGAATTAATTGGTTGGATTGCAGGTAACACGATCATGATCCTCATCTGCATGATTGTATGCCATGTGTTGTCATTTGGGGGAAGGACAAACCCAAGCCCCCCGGTTGTGCTCTTCAATCAAATGATCATGACACGACCTGTCTGTTTTGCCCAAAATTTTGGAGGAAATAAAGGATGCCACGACCCGAAAAAAAGAAATGATCATGCCACGACTCGAAAAAAAAGAAATGTTCATTATCATAGAACATCTGACTCGTATTTACTTGAATTTGGAATACACTCGAGTCATATTTTTAGAGTGAAATTTACTCGAAAACGAAATATACTCGACTCGTATTTACCCTCGTCAGATATACATTGGATCTATATATTGCCTAATTATTGTAGTCGAGGGTAAAATAGTACATTCATGTGTAACCACAAGGCAAGCTGTTGATTAATTATTATATCTAAGGGTGAAATAGTAAATTTATGTATAAATACAAACAAGCAAGACAGGCAGAGCAACAAAACACAAAAAGGACCTTCACATTTTTATTATAGAGTATATATTGCTATTGTTAGTTCGCAACACTATTATTCAACTTGTCCCTAGCAAGCGCTACTGTGGAAGATCTTTTTTTTATCAGCCAATTAAGCATGACTTTGGACATATAACATCTTAATTATTGGTTCCCCTCATTATACAAGACTGATTATACAATAGTAAACCATGGATCCATCTAATCCAAAGTAAATTCTTTAAACATTCAAGACACATTATGAGCTAGGTTTGCTAAAGGTACAACATAAATTATGATATTATTCTATGCTTTCATATCAACAGGGCCAAACCCTCCGTGGCTTGTAGCTGTGCATATATTCGTTATCCCAAGCCAGGGCACTGGAGATGACTTATTTCGTTTGACACATGCTTTTGTCCATGTAAAAGATCTGCATATTTGCTCTATTTACATAATGACAGCATTAAGAACAAAAATACTTAGCCAGGAGACGTGTACTTAGATGTTATCACTTGTCGCAACAGCTTGCTTCATCATCCTGTACATGACTTGAAAGGATTTGTCCAACATTATTTAAGACTAGTAATGATTCTATCAGTCAAGAAGGTGCTTACTGATACAACTATTCAGTTTAACAAAGTTAAAGAATGAAAAAAGATCTTCTAGCAGGATACAACAAAAAAATATAATCTTTCTACAATACCGAAACAAATTACTATTTCTGATATTATATATAACATCTCCAAACCCAAAAGCAACTTAGGAAAAATCCAAAGCTTCGAATAAAATGTGCCTTGCCCATTAAACTCCACGTTTCAGAAAGAAACTAGGGTTATTAAAATCGCCAGCGGTACGTACAACTTATACAACTGCTAGTCTGCTAATCCAATTGAATTAGGGTGATGATATAACTCTTGCCCCAAGACAAATGTCTTATCCTGTTAAACAGTTACTAAAAGTTAATAAGGAAATAAATGTATTTATTCTATCAAATATCTCACATCGATAGAATAGTGCTGCCTCTAGCTCGTAAAGAGTATAAATAGGTTCTCCTATTTATTATCCCACATGGACAAAATAAAATAATTTATAGCTCTTTATAAGTTAAAAAGTCATATGGTTTATAAATAAATAAACGATGGACTAGGCTAACATGTGCTTAACGCTAGAGGCACTTGGCAATTATTATTTTTATTTTTATTTTTAAACAGTTGAATACAGTTAGATAGAATTAATTGTCAATCCATCCCATTTTTTCTAACATATCCTTCACTAAATTATTATTTCTTATGATTTTTGACACTATTTTTTTTAATAATAAGTACCAATTATCAACTATAATTAGAAACTTGGGATGCATAGGCTGTGTCAATAAGTACAAATGATACCATAATCGAATGAAGCCCTTCAATTAAGCTTATTTTAAGCGTTTTTTTGAAATATAAAAAGTAACAAATAAAAGTATAACTTTATGCAATTTATATTTGATATTATAGTTATAGATTTTTTTTTACATTTTGGACCCCGTAATGTATGATAATTAATTTTTTGGACCCTTGGTTTTTAACTTTTAACTTTTGGACCCTAAAGTTTAGAGACTGAATAAAAAAATGACCTTAAACTTTGTGGGATGAAAAAAAAGGCCCCTATTCCGTTCGTCTTTTTCTTCTCATGTTTGAATTTCTCTCCTGATTGGCGTCGAACTTAAGGACCAAGGTTAAAACTGATGAGACTATAATGCACCTCTCTTATTCATGTCGGAATTACTTAGACCCAGGGCATTTAGGGGTCTAAGTAGCTCCAACATGGATAAAAGAAGTGTATTATAGCTTCAATATCAGTTTTAACATTAGTCCTTAAGTTTAACACCAATAGGGAAATAAATTCAAACATGGGAAGAAAAAGAAAAATGGTACATAAACCTTTTTTTTTATCTCACAAACTTTAAGGTCCTTTTTTATTCAGCCTACAAACCTTAGGTCCAAAAAATTAACTTTGAAAACGAAGGGTTCAATTACTTCAGGGTCCAAAATACAAACAAGACTCATTGACTTATATAATTTAATTTCATTTTAATATATATAATAATATAATTTTAATGATAGGGTAAAACACTTTAAAATGTCACATCTCGAGACTCATAATTTTTGAATTGAATATTGTACGTAGCATGCATGGGGTTTTCTGCATTGCATTACCCCTCGATCGACGATTGACGTTAGTTTATTTTCCCTTTTAATTTTCCTATTAATTTTTTTTCATTTTGGGTTTGTAAAACATGACTATTTCTTTCCACCATGTACCTGTACGTGAGGAGTAGAGCAAAAATATATAATTGATCGATATGGGCATATTTGATGGGTTTTTTTTTGTGGTAATATGTATCTTGTCTCAAAATATTTTACAAGTGTCTTACCCTTCATTAAATTAGTAATTTTATAGATTTTTTATATTAATTTTATTAATAGTAAGTATTAATTTTCAATAATGAGAAGGTTTGGATTCATTGATTACATCAATGACCACAATTGATACCTTAATCGAATCAGCCTCGTCCGTTAGGCATATTTTAGGCGCTTTTTTTAAATTTTAAAAATAATCAATAAAAGTATAACTTTATACAATTTATATGTAATATTGCAGTTATAAAATTCAATCAGATCATTTTATTTCAATTTAATATATAATAATATGATTTTAATAATAGGGCAAGACACTTAAAATATGTCTTATCCCAAGATTTCTATCATTTTCATTTTTTAAATGTATATTATCTATGGCTTATGAGTTGTGACATTAACTAATCTGTTTAACTACTCATTTTAAATTTAATATTTATACTACTTGAGTTTTCTAAATCATATTATTTAAACCTCCCCCATCCCCCAACCCCCCCCCCCCCCCACAACAACTTTGGTTTAATACCATCTAGTTTAAGGAAAATGATAAAAGTTCCCCTCTTTTTCTATTAAAAAAATTAATATTCAAACCTAACTAAAAAAAGCTTATTTAAATATTTATAGTTCCCCTCTTTTTCTATTAAAAAAATTAATATTCAAACCTTATAACTAAAAAAAGCTTGCTTTCAAAAATCAAATTTTCTGCGTGTTAGTTTTTAGTAATATCAAAGGTCTTCCCTTATTAGTATCAGAGCCACATACCAATATTTTTGCTAGTTATATTTAGTGATATAATTAGTGTCTAGATTAAAAATTATTTACCTCACCCAATTATCTTTTTCCAACATATTTTAATATATATAATGTGAGGGATTTCAGAGAAAATAACTGTAGTTTACAGTTACAGCAGAAGCAAACGAGACGATAGAGATCACAACAAAATTTAGGAACGAAAAGTGATAAAACGTAACACCATATATACATGGGAAGCCGAAAAACTCGAAGAAAAACCCACGAACGATGACAACCAGAAAATAATCCACTATAAGAAAAAGAAGTAGTACAACTCGATCACCATCACATGGTGTGATATAATCAACATTAATGGAGATTAAAATACAATCGCTGAATCTCTCAACTCACAATCTGCGGGATAATAATGGGGAAAATATTGGTGAAACACTATCTCTCACAATATTTTCTCTGTGATCTGATTGATACAAAAGCGGAGACAATTGATCAGTTATATAGGACCGCTAGGAGAAATTAGAGTTAGATTAAAACTCAAATAATCACAAGTTGTAACCGACTTGAAGAGGACCCAAAGGCGCAAATCACGGCATTTGAGGCGCAGTGCCCATTGGGAACGCAGGCAGCGTCTTCGTTCGATGAGAGGGGCGCAGGTAGTGCCTGTGAGACACAAGTCGCGCCTTCCCTTTTCCAGCCATTGTCTTGGGCGCGGGTGACGCCTCTTAAGACATTGCCTACGCATCCCTTTATTCTTTCTCGGACTGGGGTGCGGGTAGCGCCTCACTCTTTTGTCGTTTTGGACCGTAGTAGATCCAATGGGCCGCCAGAAACCCAACATATCACATTGCCCTCTCAATCAAATAATTAACTAAAGGCTCCAATTAAATTGTATGGTGGATTTAATTTTATATCTCAAAAAGATTGCAAGGTTGTTAGAATTGAGACAAAAGATCTTCAACATAAAGTGAATGTTTTTCATTTAAACTTGTTCAATAAAGTTAAACATAAAGCATGCAACAACCTTGTAAAACTAAACTGTTATTAAGATGTTTTTTCTAAATTGTAATTTGCTACTTTTCAATATAAAAATAAATATTAGAATCGGTTTATCTTTTTCCAATTTCCACCATATTTTCATATAGCACATTGTCCTCTCAAGTCTCAATCAAATACTCCCTCCTTCCCATATTATTTGTGTAATAACCCACCCCAAAATCATGTTTAATTATCTATTAATCACTGTAATTATTCAAATCGCGTTATAAATTTTTCGCGTTTACCTTTATTTATCTATTTATTTATTTATTGATATCGGTGTCAAGTCTCGCGCAGGAGATGGCTGAGGTGCCGAACTATCGGCTTAAAAGTTTACTTTACACATTTATTCAATGAGTTAAAGTATATCAGGTCATACGTTTTACTTTATAAATTTATTTACCGAGAAACGGTTAATATTTGTCCGCCTTGATTTCTATATATATATTTTACCGTTCCAATTTTAATTTATTTAATTTCATTCCCTTTTCATTGGTTCAAGTGGTAATTTTACTCATTTTATCCTATTTTAATCCAAGTCCTAGTTTATTTTACCCAAAGTGTTACCAATTAATTTTCTTGAGTACAAAATTAATTATTTTTAGTCTAGTACATTTACAATTACTTTACTTTAATTAAAGTTTCAGATTTAATTAGGCCCCTAATTGTCCTAAGCTAATCTAATTAGAGGGAGTATATAGTAGTGGTTTAGTTAGAGGGGTCATTGTTTTCTAATTCAAACACCCAACACCCTCAATCTCACTCTACACTCTCTCCCTCCCTGCTCTGCCGTGTAACCCCAGCACCACCACCACTTTTTCCGGTGCCGGCCGGCCTCCTCGCTGCCGCCGTGGTGGCCGTCGCACCTCTCCTTCCTCCCTCTTGTGTTTTCATCTATTTTTAACTCCAAGGGTAATCTCTCAAACCCCAATTTCAATTTCTATAAACCCTAATCTGAAAATACATGTTATATATATGTTTCTTTTATAAATTCTATCTCTTTTACTCTCTAAATTCATGAATTCAAGTGTATAATTGGATTGGGTAAGTTAGGGTTTGAGTTTGAAGTATGTGCATGTGTATTTGGATGAATTCTTGAGGTTTTCTTGTTAAATTCTTGATGGATGTTGTTATAATCTTGATGCATGTGAATTTCTTGATAAGTTTCTGAGTATTAAGGGCTGGTTATATATGTTAAGATTATTATTTAAGTGTTGTCATGTTTAATTTGGGTGAATTAGTGAGGTTTTGGTGCAAGAGTTCAAGAACAAGTCCTTTATGTTGAGTTTATGTTTAATCCATGGTTGCATGGGGTTTTAAGCTCTTTGATGAGTTAACTTTCAAGGTTTAATTCTGGAAATATAGTGGATTATAGCCAAAGTGAAGTTTGGTTGAGAATTAGTATGAATTAAGGGCTAAAAGTATCATTAGAGCTGAAATTAAGAACAAATTAGGCTCTGTTTCAATTCTGGAAAATTACAGTATTATAAAAGTGGGATTTTTGCCCAGATTTTTACTCCATTTGATAGCTTAAGGTGTTAGCAAACCATAGGCTTTGGAATTTCTAATTTCCGACATGTATAGCCCGAGTTATGACCAAAACCGTGAAGGTACAATTGTATATACGAATTTTGAGACAGTGTTTTGAGGACTGTTTTTCGTCCCTTTGGAGACCTTTTTGGTTTTTATGGTAAACATGAAAGTTTTAGGCCTCTTTGCAAGCTTTCCGGAAAGGTATGGTTTGTATTTATACGATGTCGGAGAATGAGATATGAGCCCGGGAAGAAGGGTTGTCTACTTGAAGTTTCTGCCCAGTTTACCCTTTATAAAATTCCATCTTTAAGGCCCTAAACCAAGTCAATAGGGGACTTTAAGCATTGATAAGTTATGGTTATATGTTATAATCTTAGGTTAAAGTCTTAAGAGGGGAAAGTATGGTTTTGGAAGCCTAAGTATGTCCTAAGGTCTTTTAGCCAAGAGTGGTGATTTAAACACAAGTTATACATATATCTCCCAATGAGTGTTAGCTTAAGAGTTCAATATCTTTGAGTTGGTCAAGATTTTATCTAGCTAGTGACTTCCAAGTTCTAAATAACTCTCAAGTTAAGTTCCTCTAAGTTCTCAACTCAAAATTTATTCCTCAAACTCCATTATTCATTCTTCTTTCATCAATCGTATCATCGACATCGTTTTCTCTAAATAAGTCTAGAGGAACCCTTTTAATCTCATATTCACCTTCAATCTTTGGTTCTTATACTTCATTAATCTAAGCTATCTTTCCAAGGTCCAAGTGCCCTTCTTTGATTTCACCTTTCTACATTAATTTCTCTATGTAATTTCATTCCGGAATTCCTAATTTATTCTACTCTAGCCTCTGTCCGGGCCCATTTTGGAGCCCTTCCGCTCGTTTTTAGCCTCTAGTTCTGTTGACAAAGTTGTAGATTATGATTTTCCCTATTCCGAGATGTACTCGTTTGCCTCATTCCGTTTTTCCTAACTCAAGTTATGCTATAAACTTTATTTTTATATAACCTGAAATTTTCTTCCTAAATTATTTCATTTATATTTTACTAAGTTTCTAAACTTGTGAATCTAATTTAAAACCTTATTCGGTTCTTCATTTCTACTTATTCTTATCTTAGTTGACAAGTTTCAAAAGCCATCTCCAAGCCGAAATTGCCAAGGTCTCTAGCGTCTCAAGGTACGCGAATTGTCCAAATTTTTACGATCTAAATTATAGTCATAATTCGTTCAATTTATGCCATGTCAAGTTTTATGGTTTACAATGACTTTATATTTAACAGTGGACCCGCATTCTATGCTTCTATTTACTTTCATGTTTTAGCACTCCTGATCAGAGTGCCTTGACCTGGCCAGTGTCGACTGCTTGGCAGTCACCCAATCCAAGTTTAGATCAACTTGGGCATACGCGTGTGTGAGGTCCTTGCACCGATCGTAAGGGTTCCACCTACTTTCTATCTTCATATTGTACTTGTTTATGCATATACTTATTTTCATGTCATTCAAGCCCTATTTTAATTCCCTTCCCTTGTTTTCAAAATGAATTTTAAATGCGCGCACCAAACCGATTCGAACGGGTTTACGTCTTTGAGATTTACGATCTTGAGTGTTTCCCCACTCACTTTTTGCAATGTTTTAATGTTTTGTTTTAGGAGGTTCGAGCTCCCAGGGCAAGGACAAGTCGGTTCCAAAGTAATTCAAGGCTCTTGAGGTAGTTTCTAAGAAATTCATCGGTCAGCAAGGGCGAGCTGGTTTTTGGAAGTTGTTCTAGTTTTTAAGCTATGTTAAGTTTATATACTTTATCCAGGGGTTGTATAAGTTTTATATGTGAAGGTTCTCAAGTTAGTAAGTTATCTTGTGGTTTTTGGAAGTTTCTTTTGTGTTGTTGCCTTGTCTCTTTGGGAGACGGTAATGCCTCGACCTATGTGTTCATTGCGCTAATCACAGGTTTGGGTTTCTAAGAGTAGTCTTAATCTGGTGATTAAGGTTGGGGTGTTACAGTTGTGGTATCAGAGCAGAGGTTTGATTAAGTATTTGGAGATTATAGAATTTCTTAAGTCATGGATTCTAATTTAGGGAGAAAGATAGGCATGTGAGTATAAGCCTCTTTATGATAAGTATAAGTATGACAAGTGGTATGTTGGGAATTGTTGATGAGCTTGAAGCTTTAAATATTGGTTTAGTATATAAATTGTTCTTCTTTGCAGGTCTCCAAGATTATGTAAATTTGGGAATAACTCTAATTATAGGGGAAGTGTTGCCGAATTTCTTCCAGGGTTGTAAGAAGGTTTTAGTCAAAATCTTTAAGGAGAGGATCTAGGTGAAATGAGTCAAGTCTAGTAATTTATGCAAGTGAAGTTAATAAATATAACGGAAAATTATGAAGTTTGCCAAAGCACCTCATCAAAAGTCTTTGAAAGTTAATGAAAAGATTATAAAGCGAGTCCCAAGCGGGATTGGTATAAGATGAAATGGGTTTTAAACGGTAGTATGGATTAAAAGTTTTTTTTTGGAAGCCCGAAAAAGGGAATACATTATGAGGTCTAGAATTGTTAAATCGCTCATAAGAGGTTAACTTGTTTGAGTCTCGAACCTCGTCACAAATTTGTTTCTTTTATTGTAAATAGTTCGTTCATTTTGGCCGTGATAAGCTTTTAAAATCTTGCATTGTACTTTGTGTATGGTATAGATGGACAACGACGGTAACCCCCTCCCAAATCCGTTCGCGATGTTCATGGACCCCTCCACCAACGTTCAAGCCCATCTTAAGGCTTTACAAGATGTCCTCGACGCATTATCATACCGCAAATCCCAAATCGAATATCATGACGACATCTGCCGAGCCCGATGCCTTCTAGCGACTCTTCCCACGAGTCCATGGATGATATCCGGATGTACCGCCAATCGCTTATACGTGGAGAACCCGGACGCCACGCATGGTGCCTCAACTATGTGGGGGCTTGGAATCAGATCACGATGGAGGTAATGATCACTCAAGCTGCACAATCTTTAGATCTTCACGTCAGTAAGTTAGGACCCTATCTTCATGAGGTGCTAGGATTACCGGCTACCGCCAACGCGAAAAGCACCGGCTCACGTGTTCGCACTCTGCAGAGGAAATCCGTTACACTTCTCACCGTACCTCACAGACGCCCAATTGTTCAATCTATCGTCTCATGGGGAGACTACGCCTACCGCTCGGATAGCTGGAAAAGAAGAAGAAGATCCTAACATGGATCTAGACCAAGACGAGGTGCGCCCCGAGCCAAAACAAATCAACGAGTGCGAAGCAGGGATGTCTACACCTATCGCCCCGGTGGAGAACGACTTTGATTGGACCGCCCTGGGGCCTAGGATTCGGTACACCAAACGCAAGAGTGTCGGTCCTCTACGACTTTGACGCGTGGAAGAGGATAGGGATCAAGAACAAGAAGGGTCTAACTCTCATGTTTAGCAGTAGTCGTCGGTATTTGACTTTTGTGCAGGTTTAGCAAGGGGTTGACCATAAGTGTAGGCTAGATGACTATAAGTACATCTTGGGTGACTAGGTTTTTGTTTTTGGGTCACCAATGTAATTAGCCAGACTATGCTTATTTTTTTGTAATCTCCCTTACGATTATTTTGTGGAAGGGGGAATGGAGAACATGATGTTTTGGTTTTTCTCATGCATTGGGATTAGAAATGGAGATGAAAACTCTAAGACAATCAAAAGGGGAATCGCTATCTTTATTTATGAAAATGGATGGATGTTATGAAAATTGTGGATTTATAATTATATGTATTGTGGATTCTGCAAATTACAATATATTGGGATTGTGAAAATTCTTTTGAGATTTTAATTATGTATAAATATATGTATGTGAATGATACCTAAGACTTGACCAAGGAATCAAGGTTCTATGCGGGAGCATTTGACTAAAATCTGAGTTTTACGAAAAAGGGGCTATAAAATGAGGGAATAATGTTAAGCTATGTGGGTAATAATATATTTTGTTGTAATATTGTAGTATGTCGCAAAATTCAAGAAGCACGCCATCACAAGAAGAACCTGGAAATGGGACATCCGAGGGAAATCTACTAGAATTACAAGGACCTCAGCTTAACCCGGGGATGGTTAATCCTTCTGAGTCTTCTTTAGGATCTGTTCCTTTTGATCCACCTCAATACCCTGACCCATTTGGGATGCTAGTGCAAGAATTGTTTAGGCGTATACCCCTTCCATCTACGGGTCAAGTAAGTCAGTCAAAAGAGGGAAATTTCACAGATAGAGTAGCCCGAAGGAACCCAACCTTTTACAAAGGGGGCTACGACCCCGTAGTGCTAGAGGATTGGATTCGTGAAATAGAGAAAATATTTGAAGTGGTCGAGGTACCAGAAGATAAGAAATTAGCCATAGGCACCTACTATTTGAAGGGAGAAGCGGATATTTGGTGGAGGACCATCAAGGACAAATATCAAGGGACCGCGAAGTCTTGGAAAGACTTCCTAGGTGATTTACGAGCTCAGTTTTACCCTACCTCCCTTCGGCGCCAGAAAGAGAAAGAGTTTTTAGAGTGGAGTATGCTCAACAAAGATATTTCAGTTGTACAATACACCGCCAAGTTTAATGAACTGCTGCTTCGCACTGCAGTATGTTGCAGACGGAGAGGTGAAGTTAACCTGATATGAGGAGGCCTAGCCGTATATCCGTAGTCGATTATCATCCCATGACTTCCGAACAATGCAAGAAATGTATGAGAGGGCTGCGGAGGTAGAACGAGTGAAGAAGGAGTTAAAAGCTCTAAACCCCGGAAACCAGGGGACTACCAAGAGGAAGTGGAACGACAAAGGGATGACAAGTGCCTCAAATGTGGGGAATAGTCCAGTCAAGAGGCCAGTACCTTCACCCCAAGGAATCAAGCAACTCACAATGTCAAGGAACCCCGCAGAAATGTGGCAGACCAACCACACTACCTCCCAATGTCGGGTAGGTACGGAATTGTTTATGGTGTGGAGCCGGATCATAAAGTCGCAGAATGCCCAAGGAGAGCCCGAAGATCGAACTGTGCACCACACGCCCAAAGACCGCCAACGAAGGCACCGCAACAAGGCTCAGTGGGTCAAGCATACGTCATGAGCAGGCAGGAGGCAGTAAAATCTGGTATAGTTGTTACTGGCATAGTTTATATATATATATGCAACCTTTGACTGCATTATTTGATTCTGGAGCGACGCACTCTTTTATTTCAACCAAAGTTGCCTCAAAGTTAAAGTTCCAAAATTTAGCCAGAAAAGTAAATTATTATATCAGTTTACCTAATGGTCAAACCATACCTTGCACGACTAGTTTTGTGGGTGTCCCACTCATGTTAAAATCAGAGATATTTCCCGCTAACCTTATCCAGTTAGACCTAAAAGAGTTTGATATCATTCTGGGTATGGATTGGTTGTTTTCGACGCAAGCCCAAATCAAGTGTGATAAGGGGATAGTCATTCTTAAGAACGCCTCAGGCACAGAAGTCCACTTCGTTGGGGACTTAGGAGCTAACCCGTGCCCCATCATAACTTATGTAAAGGCTCGAAGGATGCTTAATCATGGGTGCGAGGGTTATTTATGTTTGGTAAGTGAAGATTTGAAGACTCCGCCCAAGATAGAGGAAATCCCCGTAGTATGTAATTTTCTAGATGTCTTCCCAGAAGAAATTATGGAGTTACCCCCGAGGAGGGAAATCGACTTTGAGATTGAGCTAATTCCGGGAACAAGACCTATATCTAAGGCACCGTATAGAATGGCACCTGCAGAGCTTAAGGAGTTAAAAGAGCAATTGGATGATCTATTGGTTAAAGGATTCATCAGACCTAGCACATCACCCTGGGGAGCTCCAGTGTTGTTTGTAAGGAAGAAGGACGGTAGCTTAAGGCTATGTATTGATTACCGCAAGCTGAACAAAGTTACCATCAAGAACAAGTACCCTCTACCAAGGATTGATGACCTGTTTGACCAGCTTCAAGGAGCCGGGATGTTTTCTAAGATAGATTTGAGATCAGGATACCACCACTCGAGTTAGAGCCGAGGATATACCAAGACCGCTTCAGACAAGATATGGGCATTATGAGTTTACTGTGATGCCGTTTGGGCTTACCAATGCACCGCGATTTATGGATCTGATGAACAGGGTATTCAAACCCTATTTGGATAAGTTTGTAGTAGTATTTATAGATGATATTCTAGTTTATTCGAAAAATCAAGAGGAACATGAGAACCATTTGAGGATTGTCCTTCAGACTCTAAGAGAGCGACAGCTGTTCGCCAAGTTTTCAAAGTGTGAGTTTTGGTTGAAAGAAGTAGCATTTCTGGGTCACATAATCACCAGTAAAGGGATCCAGGTGGATCCTAGCAAGGTTTCTGCCGTTCAAAGCTGGGCAAGGCCTTCTACAGTTAGTGAAGTGCGAAGTTTCTTAGGCATGGCAGGATATTATAGGAGATTCGTACCGAATTTCTCTAAGTTAACTCTACCATTGACCAACCTTCTCAAGAAATCGACTCGTTTCGAATGGTCTGACGAGTGTGAAGAAGCCTTCCAAGTGCTCAAGGAGAAGTTAACGACCGCACCGGTGTTATCCCTTCCCGAGGAAGGAAGAGAATATGTGGTATATAGTGATGCGTCCCATCAAGGATTAGGATGTGTGCTGATGCAGGATGATAAGGTGATCGCATATGCATCACGGCAGTTAAAGCCTTACGAGAAAAATTACCCCACTCATGACCTAGAGCTCGCGGCAGTGGTGTTTGCCTTGAAGATTTGGAGGCATTACCTATATGGAGTTCGTACGACTATCTTTACGGATCATAAAAGTCTCAAGTACATTTTCACTCAGAAGGAGTTAAATTTAAGGCAGCGAAGATGGCTAGAACTTATCAAGGATTATGATTTAGATATCCAATATCATCCCGGCAAAGCAAATGTAGTGGCCGATGCCCTAAGTAGGAAGACTCGGCATGGAAAGTCGACCTGTCTAGAGGTTCGCCCAAAGCTGCAACAAGAGCTATGGAAAGAAAACATTGAGCTAGTTAAGCAGGGAGAAGTGACAAGGAAGTTAGCCACCTTATCTCTACAGCCATCTATTATTGAGGAAATCAAGACAGAACAGGTGAATGATCCTGAACTCAAGAGAATCATGGATAGTCTTGTCATAAAAGGGATGCCGGGATTCCTAATTCAAGATGATGGAACCTTAAGATTTCAGAATAGGTTGTGTGTGCCTAACAGAGGAGATTTAAGGCTGAAGCTTATGGAAGAAAGCCACAACTCATTATATTCAGTGCACCCTGGAGGTACCAAAATGTATAGGGATTTAAAGGAAAATTTCTGGTGGCCAAACATGAAAAAGGACATAGCCAATTATGTGAATAGGTGTCTAACCTGTCAAAGGATCAAGGCTGAACATCAACGACCATCAGGAGAACTCCGACCTTTGGAAATTCCCACGTGGAAATGGGAATCAATTTCTATGGATTTCATCATGGGTTTACCCCTCACCATGTCCAGGAAGAATGCCATTTGGGTGATTGTGGACCGCTTAACCAAGTCGGCACATTTTGTCCCTATCCACGAAGGGTGGAAGGTAAATAAGCTAGCAGATATATACATTCAAGAAGTTGTCCGTTTGCACGGAATTCCAAGAGAAATAATATCCGACCGGGATACCAGGTTTCAGTCGAGATTTTGGAGCGCTACCGAAAGCCTTCTGACACGACTCAATTTTAGTAGCTCATACCATCGGAGAGCGATGGTCAAACCGAAAGGGTTAATCAGTTAGAAGATATGTTGCGTGCATGTGTTCGGATTTTCAAGGGAATTGGGATGAGTTTCTCCCACTCGTAGAATTTTCATATAATAATAGCTACCGTGCCACTATTAAAATGGCCCCGCTTGAAGCACTTTATGGCAGAGATGTCGTACCCGTTGTCTTTGGGAGAAGTAGATGACGTTAGTCATAGGTCCTAACTAATCCAAGATACGACCGATAAGATCCGAGTCATCCAAAGAAGACATCAAGATCGCCAAAGTCGGCAAAAGAGTTATCATGAGCAGGCGAAAACCTCTCGAATTTCAAGTGAGTGATCAAGTTTTTCTTAAGATTTCTCCAACGAAAGGAGTTCAAGATTTAACATCAAAGGGAAATTAAGCCCACGCTTTATTGGGCCATATCCGTGATAGAAAAGATCAACCCAGAGCATACAGAATAGAGTTACCTTCTAGTTTAGGAAGGATCCACGACGTTTTTCACGTATCGCAACTCCGAAAGTATGTGCCGGACCCGAAGCATGTTCTAGTTGAAGAGCCGCCGCTTTTGGCCGAAGATCTAACCTTCGAGCAGCGAGCGATTCGAATTTTGGATCGACGAATCAAGCAGCTACGCACGAAAGAAGTCCCATTAGTCAAAGTGCTGTGGGCAAATCAAGATACCTCGGAGGCCACTTGGGAAACCGAGGAGAGCATGAAAGAACGATACCCTCACCTCTTTTGAGGTAACCAATCACGTTTTTAACCACCATCAAGTTTCGGGGACGAAACTTCTTTTTAGGGGGGGGAGGATGTAATAACCCACCCCAAAATCATGTTTAATTATCTATTAATCACTGTAATTATTCAAATCGCGTTATAAATTTTTCGCGTTTACCTTTATTTATCTATTTATTTATTTATTGATATCGGTGTCAAGTCTCGCGCAGGAGATGGCTGAGGTGCCGAACTATCGGCTTAAAAGTTTACTTTACACATTTATTCAATGAGTTAAAGTATTTCAGGTCATACGTTTTACTTTATAAATTTATTTACCGAGAAAAGGTTAATATTTGTCCGCCTTGATTTCTATATATATATTTTACCGTTCCAATTTTAATTTATTTAATTTCATTCCCTTTTCATTGGTTCAAGTGGTAATTTTACTCATTTTATCCTATTTTAATCCAAGTCCTAGTTTATTTTACCCAAAGTGTTACCAATTAATTTTCTTGAGTACAAAATTAATTATTTTTAGTCTAGTACATTTACAATTACTTTACTTTAATTAAAGTTTCAGATTTAATTAGGCCCCTAATTGTCCTAAGCTAATCTAATTAGAGGGAGTATATAGTAGTGGTTTAGTTAGAGGGGTCATTGTTTTCTAATTCAAACACCCAACACCCTCAATCTCACTCTACACTCTCTCCCTCCCTGCTCTGCCGTGTAACCCCAGCACCACCACCACTTTTTCCGGTGCCGGCCAGCCTCCTCGCTGCCGCCGTGGTGGCCGTCGCACCTCTCCTTCCTCCCTCTTGTGTTTTCATCCATTTTTAACTCCAAGGGTAATCTCTCAAACCCCAATTTCAATTTCTATAAACCCTAATCTGAAAATACATGTTATATATATGTTTCTTTTATAAATTCTATCTCTTTTACTCTCTAAATTCATGAATTCAAGTGTATAATTGGATTGGGTAAGTTAGGGTTTGAGTTTGAAGTATGTACATGTGTATTTGGATGAATTCTTGAGGTTTTCTTGTTAAATTCTTGATGGATGTTGTTATAATCTTGATGCATGTGAATTTCTTGATAAGTTTCTGAGTATTAAGGGCTGGTTATATATGTTAAGATTATTATTTAAGTGTTGTCATGTTTAATTTGGGTGAATTAGTGAGGTTTTGGTGCAAGAGTTCAAGAACAAGTCCTTTATGTTGAGTTTATGTTTAATCCATGGTTGCATGGGGTTTTAAGCTCTTTGATGAGTTAACTTTCAAGGTTTAATTCTAGAAATATAGTGGATTATAGCCAAAGTGAAGTTTGGTTGAGAATTAGTATGAATTAAGGGCTAAAAGTATCATTAGAGCTGAAATTAAGAACAAATTAGGCTCTGTTTCAATTCTGGAAAATTACAGTATTATAAAAGTGGGATTTTTGCCCAGATTTTTACTCCATTTGATAGCTTAAGGTGTTAGCAAACCATAGGCTTTGGAATTTCTAATTTCCGACATGTATAGCCCGAGTTATGACCAAAACCGTGAAGGTACAATTGTATATACGAATTTTGAGACAGTGTTTTGAGGACTGTTTTTCGTCCCTTTGGAGACCTTTTTGGTTTTTATGGTAAACATGAAAGTTTTAGGCCTCTTTGCAAGCTTTCCGGAAAGGTATGGTTTGTATTTATACGATGTCGGGAGAATGAGATATGAGCCCGGGAAGAAGGGTTGTCTACTTGAAGTTTCTGCCCAGTTTACCCTTTATAAAATTCCATCTTTAAGGCCCTAAACCAAGTCAATAGGGGACTTTAAGCATTGATAAGTTATGGTTATATGTTATAATCTTAGGTTAAAGTCTTAAGAGGGGAAAGTATGGTTTTGGAAGCCTAAGTATGTCCTAAGGTCTTTTAGCCAAGAGTGGTGATTTAAACACAAGTTATACATATATCTCCCAATGAGTGTTAGCTTAAGAGTTCAATATCTTTGAGTTGGTCAAGATTTTATCTAGCTAGTGACTTCCAAGTTCTAAATAACTCTCAAGTTAAGTTCCTCTAAGTTCTCAACTCAAAATTTATTCCTCAAACTCCATTATTCATTCTTCTTTCATCAATCGTATCATCGACATCGTTTTCTCTAAATAAGTCTAGAGGAACCCTTTTAATCTCATATTCACCTTCAATCTTTGGTTCTTATACTTCATTAATCTAAGCTATCTTTCCAAGGTCCAAGTGCCCTTCTTTGATTTCACCTTTCTACATTAATTTCTCTATGTAATTTCATTCCGGAATTCCTAATTTATTCTACTCTAGCCTCTGTCCGGGCCCATTTTGGAGCCCTTCCGCTGCTTTTAGCCTCTTGTTCTGTTGACAAAGTTGTAGATTATGATTTTCCCTATTCCGAGATGTACTCGTTTGCCTCATTCCGTTTTTCCTAACTCAAGTTATGCTATAAACTTTATTTTTATATAACCTGAAATTTTCTTCCTAAATTATTTCATTTATATTTTACTAAGTTTCTAAACTTGTGAATCTAATTTAAAACCTTATTCGGTTCTTCATTTCTACTTATTCTTATCTTAGTTGACAAGTTTCAAAAGCCATCTCCAAGCCGAATGTAAGGTCTCTAGCGTCTCAAGGTACGCGAATTGTCCAGCTTTTACGATCTAAATTATAGTCATAATTCGTTCAATTTATGCCATGTCAAGTTTTATGGTTTACAATGACTTTATATTTAACAGTGGACCCGCATTCTATGCTTCTATTTACTTTCATGTTTTAGCACTCCTGATCAGAGTGCCTTGACCTGGCCAGTGTCGACTGCTTGGCAGTCACCCAATCCAAGTTTAGATCAACTTGGGCATACGCGTGTGTGAGGTCCTTGCACCGATCGTAAGGGTTCCACCTACTTTCTATCTTCATATTGTACTTGTTTATGCATATACTTATTTTCATGTCATTCAAGCCCTATTTTAATTCCCTTCCCTTGTTTTCAAAATGAATTTTAAATGCCGGCACCAAAACCGATTCGAACGGTTTACGTGCTGGAGATTTACGTACTGAGTGTTTCCCCACTCACTTTTTGCAATGTTTTAATGTTTTGTTTTAGGAGGTTCGAGCTCCCAGGGCAAGGACAAGTCGGTTCCAAAGTAATTCAAGGCTCTTGAGGTAGTTTCTAAGAAATTCATCGGTCAGCAAGGGCGAGCTGGTTTTTGGAAGTTGTTCTAGTTTTTAAGCTATGTTAAGTTTATATACTTTATCCAGGGGTTGTATAAGTTTTATATGTGAAGGTTCTCAAGTTAGTAAGTTATCTTGTGGTTTTTGGAAGTTTCTTTTGTGTTGTTGCCTTGTCTCTTTTGGGAGACGGCGGTAATGCCTCGACCTAAGGTGTTCCGCTGCGCTAATCACAGGTTTGGGTTTCTAAGAGTAGTCTTAATCTGGTGATTAAGGTTGGGGTGTTACAATTTGTCACTTTAACTTTATTTTTTCCCAAAATAACTGTCATCTTACAATTTCAATAACAAATTAATTACTAATTTATCAAACTAACCTTATTAAATACATCTTTTTCTTCAACTTTTCTCTTTTATTCACCATTTTTCTTTATTATTCACCATTTTATTCACCTTTTCCTCATTTGCTAGAATGCAAATCAACCTACATGCATTGGAAGTTTTCTTGGTTTCATAAATTATGTCTAAAGAGACAAATAATATGGGAATGAGAGAGTAATTAACTACAGGCCCCATATATTTAAATTGTACCGCGGATTTAATTTTAGATTTCAAAAAGAATTTAAAGTTCTTACAATTGAGACAAAAGATTTTTTTTTTTTTTTTCCAATAGATCTATCAAGGTCAGTGAGTTTATTAAGCATAGAACTTGGGATCTTGATTACTTATCTCGCTTTATTCCTTTAGACCTTGTTTTTGAGATCATCGGTTACCCTCTTCCTCCATCTCAAGACCACCAGCAAGGCCCCATAGCTAATGTCTACAAAGCCCTTAAAAAGTTTCCCCAACAAGGCCCAAAGATTTGTGACACAATCGGGCACCTCCAATCCTACTTGCTTAAGATTAAGTATATCATGTTTGGAGGATGGCCCATGAGTCCCTTCCTGCATGAGACACCCTTAACTTTAACATCAAATACTCCAATCCTACTTGCTTGTGACCTTAGTAAGGAAACTCATCATATGCATCTTTTATTTGATTGTCCTATGGCCACTTCCTGTTAGGAAAGTGCCCTAAAATCACTGAATCATTTGATCTCATAATTATTTGTTTCCTAATTGTATTAGGGTATTATTTAGGTTTCCTTATTATGTTGGATTTCCTAATTGTATTAGATTTTAAATCTAATTGGAGTGGGAGTCAAGTTAGGTTTATAAGGAGTTTTTTCCTATAAATAGGGTTCAGTATTCTCCATTTTATTTCACGGCAACGTCGATCAACGGCAAACAATGATTGAGTGATAGATAGTCAGAGAGGGAGAAAATATTGAGTCTCACCAATATTTTCCCAAGTGTATCCCGAGAGAGAAAGATTGAGAGTTGTGAGTGAGAGAGATTGTTATTGTAATCTCCTCTGTTGTAGATCGCATCACACCCTGTGATAGTGATCAGGTTGTACTCCACCTGATGTTGTCTCATCGCTTATATTTCGATTCCTGAATTTTGTCGTAATTTCCGTTATCTCAATTTTATTTATTACGCTTCCGCTGTTACCTTGCTATCTTATGTTTTCTCTAACACTTCCATATGGCTACATGTTTGGAGAGCAAAGACCAACTCATTTCCTTGGTGGATCCATTGTTGGAGATAATCACCTGAGCTGGAATGTGGGCATCTCCATCAAAGTCTGTGTCAGTAATGTGATACATGCTATATGTTGTTCACCCTGTTCTGCGACTCTCAAAGTTGCTTGGGAAAGGCCGCTGAACTACATTGATCCGGACCTGGAACCAGGGGTGATGTTAGCACTTCAGAAGGGTAAAATAGATTGTGATGTCCAAATTAAGGAGGTGATCACTGAGATCAGGGGAATTTCCTCTATAAGGGTTGATCCGTCTCCATCAATTATGTCCAGCATTTTCTAACCTTGGATGTAGCAATCCTAACAAAACTTGAAGAGGGCCAGGAGGAGAATCCGATTATTCATAACCTTGGATTTTAGTGAATGTCAAAAAAAGAAGATTAACTAAAAAAAAACGCAAATGATTTTTATTTTGTTTTAAAGACAATTATACAAAAAAAATTCGTTTGTGATTTTTTAGTAGTTAAACAATTTTCTATTTTTCACATTCACTACAATCTCATTTCGTGACTTTGATAATGGCTATGTTTTAACTGTCTGACAATTACAAAAGTAATGGACATGCATAAATTGAATAGAACATCTAGTGCTATCGCCCTACCCAACTGAAGGTGGATACAGGCTTCACCTGTCGTAAGTTTTACGAAAAGAAGTTCGCAGGGTTAAGCAATTGGGCCTCTACGTCCATAACTCCATTGGACTTTCACACCTTTTTTTTTATTTCACTTCTTTTTTTTTGGGGGGGGAGGGTGGTTGACCACAATCAGTTCCTTCTTAATAGGGCACTCTGCCTACTAATATTTGTTAATTGGTTAGAAAACAAATTGATTAATGTCAAAATTTAGATTAAAAAAGACTGTAACTAAATCATTGTGACAGTAAATCTTATGTACAACCTTCTCATCATAAATTTATCCTAAAATATATAATTTTGTTGTATTTTTTTATGAATATAAGTATGACTGATAATTTATTTAGAATGATTTTGATAAAATTCATCCATTGATAAATATATAATTTTGTGGTGATTAAGTCATTTTAATATCACTTATTAACCATATAAATATTAAAAAAAGGTCATTTCACCAAAAAAAATCATTTTACGATGAATTTATGTAAAACATCTTATACTAGAACTGGAATTTGTGCTTCTTGGGTGAATAATGGATTAGCTCATTTGCATGCCAAAAGTTAGGCGAAAGATGAAATATCAAATGATCCAACGTATCCTGTCAAGCGTTCAAGATTGTCCCAGCCGAGAGGCCACAGCTGAAATTCGTACGCATTGCCAACATCCAGGTGTGAAACGTAAAAGGCCACAGATCAAAACCCAATCCAACAAGGTCATCACAAGTCAAGAACAGAACACGTGTCAAACCAGGAATGGATAGAGGCATATCCAAAGATGATCCAAGTAGAACAGCATGGCAGATAAGAAAAAGAAAGAGAACCACTAGAGTGGATCACCCCCCCACCAAAATTAAATAATATCCCCCATTTCAATACACTCCAAGAGATCACACTCTAAACCAGAACCAAGAAGAAAGAGAGAGGGAGATAAAGTAGGAGATGGCACACGCAATGGCATCCATGGCTGGGCTAAGAGGCACTTCTCAAGCAGTGTTGGACGGCAGCCTCCAAGTCAACAGGCTGACCGGACCCACCACCACCCGTGTATTGGTTTCTCGTTCCGGACTGACAGTGAGGGCCCAAGCCCAACAGGAGACCAGCCGCAGGGCCATGTTGGGTCTTGTCGCCGCCGGGATTGCCGCCGTTCAAACCCAGGCTGCCCTGGCCGATGCCAAGAAGATCCCCATTGGCCCAGCCCCTGCTCCCTCCGGCGGCCTTCGTAAGTACTCCTTTCTCCTCCTTTAACTAACTACTACTTTCGGCCCAATAGGTTTGGTAATTTTATATTATAATTCATTATAATTTGTGAGTAATGAACTGTCAAAACTGAATCAACTGGACAAATATCTTGGGGACAGAGGTAGTAGTTACAAGTGAAACATTAACTGAGTGGTGGTGGATGCAGCGGGAACACTAAACTCGGATGAGGCAAGGGACTTGAAGCTGCCATTGAAGGAAAGGTTTTTCCTACAGCCACTGCCCCCAGCAGCAGCTGCAGAGAGGGCCAAGGAGTGCGCCAAGGATATCCTCAGCGTCAAGACATTGATCGACAAGAAGGCATGGCCATACGTCCAGAATGACCTCCGCCTCAGGGCTGAGTACCTCCGCTTCGATATTAACACCGTCATCAAATCCAAGCCCAAGGACCAGAAGAAGCCCCTCATCGACCTCACTAACAAGCTCTTCCAAGACATTGACAACGTAACTTCCCCCACCCACCCCTTTCCTTGTTAAAATCTACTAGAATTTGCTTGTAAATATTTCAAATTTTGGACGCAGTATCAACCTACTCATGTCACGAATTTTGATTTTGATAACAGCTGGACCACGCAGCAAAGATCAAGAGCTCATCCGAGGCAGAGAAATACTATGCAGAGACAGTATCAACCCTCAACGATGTTCTTTCCAAGCTTGCCTGAACTACAACTCTATCATTATTCTTGTAATCTTGTACAAGCAAATATTGCTCTGTATTCCAAGGATAACCATTTTGCGTAAATGTACCCCTTTTTTTTATTTCATGCGCAGTTTCAAACACTATCTTAATCTTTCAGAGCCAAACAACGTTTTAGGCCCTGATTGATCCTTCATTGCAAATAAGTGAAAGTTGAAGGTGAATGACAATTTCGCAAATGTAGGGACTAACAAGAGAGTTCATTAATCACCTGAATGTACATAAAAGGAATCGAAACCAGGGGAGCGAGCACGCAGGATTCTGCAGAAGGAACTAGTTTTAGTTTTTGCGACCAGATCCTTCATTACAAATAAGTATGAAAATTGACAACAAATTAGCATAAACTAATGCGGGAGATAATTGAAGGTAGTTTACAATTTTCCATGGGAACTTGGGGAGGGGTGGATACAAGATTCTGCCGAAGCAAACATTAATGCTGACTTTTGTCAGACGAAACTGAATAATCAATTGCAGAAAGTTGCATGACTCAACCCATCTGCTCTAGTGCTCTACAAATCCAGTACTCTTATGGAGTATTACACGAAACGGTAACCCAATTTCTAACGAACAGAGGATCAGAAAGTAACCCTCTGCAAGACCCCATACCCTTAGTCTCATCCCCATACTAAAAAACACACGAATCCGAATAAATACATCCAACAAATACCAAATTGGTAAAATTATAAAATTTCAAAGAAATCCAATTTACTATGTCATTATCACTTGGTATAGGAAATTAGCAATGGCTAAAAAGATGAATCATGCTTATGCAACATGCAGTCATGCATGCACCAACGGCCACAATGATGAATCATGCCACATGCATGCTAACTGCAGCATACATTTGCATGAAAGCTCCGTCTTGATTCCAGAAGCAAAGCTTGTTTGTAGAACACAACACCAGATATGGAATCATCATTGACAATAATAACTCCATGGTAAGTTCACGTCAAAACTGTCATATTAGACTAGAAATGGCTAGCAATCAACTCATGTCTACAGAGTAGCGAAATAAACAGAAACAAATATAATTATTATTATGCCAACATTGTCACCAGAAATGGCTAGCAATCAACTCATTTATCTACATTCTACGCCTAACAAATGAGAGAACAAGAACACGGCACAAAACAAACAAATCTACCTATAAATCAAGTTTTACCAATCAGCTGCCTCAGTTTTTTTATACTTTTCCACAAAAAGACATCAATAGCCATATAGCCCTAGATGAGTCAGATTGACTTGGAGAGGTGGTAAGTAGACCCTCGCCGCCACAGCATCACCACCCTGCAATGCTTTTGTTACCTTCCTGGGGCATGGCCCACTGGCCCAAGAGGTAGTTTGTCCGCCTACTCAATGCATGGAAATTTGGCTAGGCGGCACCATGCAGTAAAAAGGAATGTTGTCTAAACACCAATGGTGAGAAAAACCGACACATCCAGAAAGATCACTCTAAGAAAATAAACCATAACTAGAACCCAGTGTCTTTCCGCAAGCCCACTCATCATTCCCTATAATCACTCGATCATCGAAAATCAGATTCCAAAATGCTCACACCAGCAATGTCTACCGTCAACTACAGCTGTCGGCTCTAACATCCTATGTCAACTAAGACTACAGTAGAAAGATTATGCCAACAATCTCCTAGATCAACTAAAGAGTATAGTGGAAAAGTGCACCTTGCAAACCAAAAGACCAAGAGTATAAAGAAAATACACAGACCAGGCAAGACACCGACACTCGAACCTCACCTAGTCGAGAATCCCAAGACCTGAAGTGTGGACTTCACATCCTTAATCAACCTTAACATTGTTTCATTATTTTACAAACATTAGCACCCATACTTCTGCTTTACATCACCAGCTCATCGTTACATTATGTCCTGGATCTTCAAGGTCCCTTGTCAACTAAGCATGACTGATATTAGCCAATGCTTACAGAATGCATTACCAAATGTAACTGACATTTCCTCATGGACAGGCATTGGCAGTAGTCTGGCACTGCAGGCATAGTCGAATACAGTATATAGAAAAACTATAGTAGGATATACTTGTGTTTAAGGTTTGCATTTACACCAAATAGAAGTTATAACGTCTACTCCACTCTCCATGAATTTATCATAACCAGTTTGCATATACGTTCTTTAGGCTCATCTCTCTAGCCAGTTATTTTATTAAATGAAATTTATAAGAAAGTGAAAAGGTCATACCTAAGTGCCTTAATCATGAATCGTAAATTAGTTAAGACTAAGAAAAGGTGTCACTCTGCAGTTGTGGAAACAAATAATAAAGTGTGACAGATAAAACAAAGGCATCATATAATTTCACAAGCATCTCGATAAGAATTTGGCTACAAACCATCAGAAAGCCATCTTAAGTTCTGTGAAAGAAGTATTGAACCAACAATCCAACATGAAGAAGAAATGAAAGCCAAACCAAAAATATCCCTAAAGCACAAAACTGGTAGTAGGCACTGCAACATAACTGTGGTAACCACAATTACAATGCAGCATCCATGAAGGTCAAACTCAAAAACCATCATCAACATTAAGAATGTATTAATAAAGTCCCCAACAAACTTACTCGGCATGGAAGACTACTAGCAACAAGAAGAATGATATAAATATACAAAAAACAATCTTCAGGCAGTCATTACTGCCTGTTTAGACAAGACAGTAAATTGCAATAAGCTTTTGAAGCAAAAGGGGGGCACTTGAAATGCAGAAGACAAGCATATACAGGCATCTTACCATCAAGCCCTAAGGTGCAAACATGTAATTACACACTGCATGCACGAGAAGAGCCTAATTCACCCAAAAAGAGCAAGCCATTTTAGAAGAATAGCAAGATACCATCTCAGTTGAAAGCATCAGTAATCATCATCAATCATATTACTCCGACAAAATACTTGTTACAGGCTAACAAAAACCAGAGAAATAGCAAGATACCATCTTAAATTAAAAGCATCACTAATTAACCATCCTTAATTCCCCCAACCGAATCACAATTATAAATCATGACAACAAAAACCTCCACAATCATGGGGATAAGTTCTAAAATCCATAATGCTTCATACAGAGCAGCAAGCTATCTTAAGGGCACTTGCCACAGTTGATTACTATTGATTCTAAGTTACAAAAACACATGTCATCCAACGTTCTCTTACCTGTCTTCAGACTTCATTGCATTGAGTACCATTTGTGTCGTCTCTTTAATCAAATACAATCGCTTCAAGTAAACTTCCATCTCAGCAATGTTCTGCTTCCTCCTTTTATCCTCCAATATCTGCTTCTCACTGTCGTCAAGCAACTTAATCCCTTCCATCAAAATCTCATGTCTCAACACATCAGGTTTTACCAAAGCTTCCAAGTTTATCTCCAAGCCCCTTAAATCCTCCAATTTGTGCACTTTGTCCTCCCCATCATCCTCTTTCTCAGCCTTGGAAACGGACTCGTTGTTCACACCCTTCAACTTTTTGACACTTTTAGACTTCAAGTTTGAAGCTTTGCCTTCAACATTACCATTACTCTTGACATCATCAGTCTCCCATATTTGTTTACCCAACTCAAGAATCTTCAACCCATGTGGATCAGTAATCTGCTTCCTCCTCCTGGCAGTTTCAAATTTCCTCCTAAGAGAACGGATCTTAGACATAATCTGAGCCCTATTAACATCAACATGCACAGATTTCTTCACAAACTCCGAAAAACCATCCCCATCAGCCAATGGATCGATACCCTTTTTAGCCTTGTACTCAATGAGACTTTGAAGAACAGCAACTTCGTCATCGTCACTCCAGATTCTCTGAAACAAAGGCTTTTTACCGTCCTCCTGAGGGTTGTCACTGACTTCAACTTTCTCCTTTTTGGCTTTCTTGGGCGTGCCCTTATCTTTCTCGGTGGCCCTCTGACGCTTGGGTTTGGATCCCGGCGCAGGGGAGGCTAGAACAGTGACTGGAGGAGTAGCAGCAGTCTTGGATTTGGAGGATTTCTTAGGAGGAGGAGGGAGATCCTCGGAATCAGACTCTGACTCGGAATCAGACTCGGTGGGCTTTTGCTTTTGGGACTCAAGCTTCTTCGGAGAGTTTTGGTCAGAGCTTTCGTCATCTTCTTCTTCGGAGGATGAGGAAGATGAATGCGACTGAGAAGGCTGTTGTGGTGGTGGTTGTTCATCTTCGGAGGAATCATCTTCCTCTCCTTCGGAGGAAGAAGCGGCGGGTGGAGGTGATTCGATAAGGTGTCTTTGATCTTTGCGAGGCATAGCAACGGCGTGAAGTGAACAGAAGGGAAGTGGGTTGGATATGGGAATTGAAGTTGAGGGGACAAAGAAAGAGCAAAGAGGGATGAAGGGAGAAACAAAACAAGGGTTTTTAGGTTTTATGAGGGAGGGTTCAACTGGAGTCGTTTCTCCAAACTGACCTCTTGCTTCGGGTCGTGCCAGCGTGTTGGGACTTGCAAGTTACGGCTTCCGAAGACGCGCCGTCCTTTGCTATTTTTTTTAATTTTGATTTTCAAACGCTCCCGGGCCAAATTACAACAAAATAAATCTCACTATAATTATGTTAACTAGATATTTAGAAGAGATTTAGATATAGATAATTTTTTCTTTATATATAGACTCTCTGGATAAATTATTTTGTGAATATACATTAATTTCCCTTTTAAAGATGATAATAACGAGCACGTAATAAATACTATTCCCTGTATTCTATAAAGATGATAATAACTACTCTCCAATGTTACTCCTTAGTTGATAATTTCTTATATAATGTGTTATTAACAATTGCAATATTATACTTTTATCATAATATTTTTTATCACAAGTCTTACGATAATAATTTTATATAGTAACTCATTGTATATATTGAGAAATTTATGGTCAAAATATTTGAAATTTGACTACATGATTTTCAAAGACGTCAATTAATATGGAACAAATGGAGTATCAAATATTCATACATTGTTGGGAGAGTAAATTTAAACATTACTACCTCTGTCCCATTATATTTTTTCATCCAGCTAACTTGAGAAAACCAATATATATTGAAAATTAAGGTAAAAAGTTTATGATTTATCCAAATTACCTCCACTTTAATTGAATATAATAATTGTTGGAATTGTAAAAAGTAATAAATAAATTTATAATTAGGAGTAAAAAAAAGAAATAACAATTGTTAGAATTGTAAACGGGACAAATAAGTTAGGTAAAGAACAAATATTTTGAGATAAATATATTCATATATCATACTGGAATCCAAAAGATTAATTTAAACCAGAGAAAAATAATTATTCGATCAAATAAAACAAATCTACCATATTCCTATACTTGTGCTCATTTTCTAACTCCTCATTCCAAAGATTTTGTGATTTTGTCAATGTTCATACTGCAATACCATTTGTCCAATAAGAATAAGAATCAATGGAAATTAGAAAACAACAAGGTATTTTTCTCTCATAAAATTTCTACAAAGTTTTGATGAATTGACACAAACAAAAAAAAAATCAAATTATGTCAGGAAGTAAACATTTTGATTGGATTGAAGATATAAAAGCATCGTACAAAAAATTTCTATTAGTGAGAACAGAGTTAATGAAAAAAGAAGAAATAAAAGCGAAAATCTACTCAAGCCTCCGCAATGAGGACCCTACCCGGCACCTTTACATTTTTTGCCAAGCATGTGACACCTTTAAGACGAATGGGGCCATTGATTATATACTCAAGTTGAGATTGTTCCCATTTTCACAAGAGGGAAACGCATTTTTCCGGGCTCATTTTCCACTAAGCCAAGCTCCGATCACATTCTGGAGTTTAAGTCAACAATTTTTTGGATCAAAAGGCCTCTTGGATATTCCCTTAATCCATGGGAGGAAGGTGGAAGACCCAACATTAAAGTTGTAAAGAAGAGATGATCGAAGAGGAGGAAAGAACAACTGCACGATCGCATCGAGCCCTTATAAGGTCGTGCCAGTCACAGGAAGCTAGGTTTGTGGGACTCAAGAGGAGTCACGATTGTGCCAACGAAGATCACAATCGTGACAACCATTCCAAGGAGGAGGCCATGATCGTGTCATCTCTATAGCATGATCATGACTTTGTCAACGTCTGAGTCATTTTGGAGAAGGCCACATATGAAACAATTGTGCCCCCTATTCTTGGCACGATCGTGTCATTCAATGTCAACCAACTTTCAAACACAATGTCTTACTCCCTCTCTTGTTTTGGATTTTCTCATTTATCATGTAATTATTCCTAATTACCCCACTCCCCATCAAGTGTATTTGGATGACTAAATCCTAGCCTTTGGTTTGTATTTAGGGTTTAATCTTGGCCCTTAAACTTGGTTCTCTCTTAGGGGTTTGCTCTAACCTTTAGTCTGCATATTTCGCTCTTAAGGGAGAGACTCGTCAGCTTTTGAACATTGAATGATGAATATGAAATGAAGGGTATTTTCATGCCCAAATCAATCTTTGAACTATCTCCTTTTAGTGGATGTGCTTGGTAAAATCTCTTACGTGAGTGTAATGTTTCTTTTCACTCTTTGGGTGAGATTTTCTCGGTGAATGGGAGTTCATTGCTGGTGATAGAACTTTCTGCAATGCTCTCGATGAACCTAGCTCAACTTGGTGAATATTATTGTAGGGCCCGCGGCCCGGAAGGCACGGTCCCCCACGGAGTGTCGATCGACGTAGGGTTGCTTATTTTTCCTAAGGTGCATTTTTAATTATTTTATGCACAAATTATTTTTGCTAATTTCCATTTCATGTTGTTAAAATTTAGCCCAACCAAATTTCTTTTCCAATAATTTTCGGAAATATTGACGGAATATCGCAACACGGGGCTAAGACCAGATCGGGCTCCCAATGCTGGATCCTCGCGGATCCTACATTCAAGAGGGTCCTGAACTTGGCCCAACATTGCGATTAATTTGCCAGAGAGTGGAACGAACATCACCCCCAAGCCATGAGTATGGAATCCGCGAGAATCCCAAGCTCACGGGTCTTGTGATCCGCGAGGATCCAAGCCCACGGATTTGGGATCCGCGAGGATCCCAAGCCCGTAATGCCAGGTGATTTTCAGTCCAATCTCGAGCGAAACTATTTTCCACCAAGATTTACAAAAATTATCGAAAAAAGGAAAATTTGTTAAACTAAAAAAAATGCACGAAATGAAATTGGAGTCGCCAGTTAGTTTTTAAAAAAACTAACAAAATAAATTAAAATAAACTCCACAGTCTTCGAACCAAAGTCGGGATTGGGGGTAAAGGTACAAATGCAAAGGGGGTGCCTTTACATTGCCCGCCAAGGCGGCCTTTACTAAGTTGGGTCTCTTCTTAAAGGAAAAAGTTAAAAAAAACAAGAACAAAGTTGTCACATTTTTGAAATTAAGACATGCGAACACAAATCATGAAACAAGCAAATGTCAAAGTAGAGAAAATGAAAATTACAGCGGGCGGGGCGTTGAAAGCTACATGGTTACAAAATCAGAAAAACCCAAAAAACAAAGAAATTACCAAAATCCGCGAGGACCCGAGACCCTGGAAACCAACAAATCCGCGAGGACCTAAGTGGGATCCGCGAGGATCTCCGCTTATGAAAACGATTAGGATCCGCGAGGAACCCAAAGCCAAGTCTACAAGCACCCTAGTTCTGGATCCGCGAGGATCCTTGCTTAGGAAATCCGCGAGGATCCCAGTACCGACAGAGTATTTTGTGAATGACTTCGATGAACCTATACCCCAGTTTTCCCCCTAGGAAAATCCGCGAGACTTCCCTTTTTATAATATGAATTTTCGACAGTTTTTCTTGACAGCACATCCCAACAAATCCGCGAGAGACTGCCTTCGTGGGGAATGTGGGGGTGGCAGTTCTTCTACCGAGCAACCGCCAGCTAACTGAAAATGGAGAACCGCACCCTTTTTCTCCTGGGCCAACAACAAAATCCGCCAGAATTTGATTTTTGGACTGAAAAACGGGATCCGCCAGGATCCACCATCTGGGTTGGAGATAAAATCCGCATGGATTTGTTATCTGGGCCAGCCTGACAAATCCGCCAGAATTTTTCTGTGTTTGAAAATGAAATCCACGAAAATGTCGTCCAGGCCGAAAAATGCAGAAATCCGCGAGAATTTGTCCGGGCCGAAAAAATGCAGAATTCCGCGAGAATTGTCTGAGCCCAAAAATGCAGAAATCCGCGAGGAGTTCTCCGGACTGGCCTGCAAAATCTGCGCAGTCTTCCTGGGCTGGCCTGACAAATTCGCCAGGATTTTTCCTGGGTTAGCCTGACAAATCCGCAAGAATTTTCCTGGACTAGGGCTGACAAATCCGCGAGATTCTGCTAGGCTTGGACTGACAAATCCGCGAGATTCTTTATCAAGTATGAAAATTTCTGAAAATCCGCGGGGATTCTTAAGTTCACTTTGACTTGACCAAGAGTTGACTTTGACCAAAAGTTGACCATGACCCGGGTACGAGATCCGCGAGGCACTTGGGGACGGAATCCACGAGGGACCTCAAGTACTGGACCCGCGAGGGAGCATCTTGGGCCTGATTCATTTGTATCCATGGGGTTCCTATATAGTCCAAAGTGAGGACTCTAACAAGCCCGAAATCCTCGAGGTGCTTGTTGGGTACTATTTTTGGTGTCTACAATTATATTCTTTAGGGTTGTTCATATCTTCTTTATTTTCTTGTATTGATTTATACTCAGAAAATTCATAAAAAAAATAATCTTTCGGAGTTATTTTGATTGCTTATTGTTTGAGTTGACAATATACGATGCCTGATGATCCTTGGGCCATAAAGACTCACCTATAGTGTGACTAGCATGTATCATAAAAGCTAGTGTTTATATCCACAAATAATTGATCACCTTCTTATGCAATTTTTTTCCAAATAAAATACGTACTATATTGTATGTGTTCAAATCTCACACCGGATTTGATTAACGTTACTTTGAACTAGTTTATGTAAACTTAAACATATGGGATAAGTCTTTACATTCTTTTTTTAATTATTCAATATCCATAGCAGACCAAAAATTTTATATCACGACTTATGTTGTACCACTTTATATATAAGAATAACTAAACAACAAAAAAATTACAGATTTTTCAACCGGAATCAAGGGAAAAAAAGGTTAACTGAACTGACGACCGATAGGCTCTATGGTTCAATTCCGGTTCGGTTCCAGTTCATGAATTTCAAACCAACGGTTAACCGAACTGTTCTTTCACACATTTTATTTTAAATTCACAAAATTTTCAAAATAATATCAAAACAAACCAATGGTAAGTTGTTGCTAGTTGCTATCGGTTGTTGCCCGACAGTGGTCACAGGTGTGGTTTGACATTTTATGATGTTAATTAGTTAAACGTGGTTAACCATTCAATGAATCAAAAAAATCGGTTAATCAAATATCTGGTTAATCGATTTATCCAGTTTCGGTTCACGATTTCCCAAACCAAAAAAAAGCCGGTTGGTTGGCCTAAATGACCTGAACCGTGCTCACCCCTACCTAAGAACATAAAGCATACATTTAGCTAAAAAAACAAATTTCTAAATTTTATCTTCCTTTATTTCTTGTCATATTTCTTTGAAAAGTTTCGTTGTAGTCTCTTCGTCATCACGAATGAAAGCCTAAATCACAGTCAGTCTTTACTATCATGTGCGTTTCCTCCTCATCCAAGCTATCATATGTGCTTTCCATAAATTACTCCATATTATCCCTATTAATGATACTCCAACTTTTCCACTATTCTTTTGATTTTGAGCATATCTTTCTTTTCTTTTAATGTGACTTGAACTCTTTGAAGTAGCGATTCTACAAGATGCTTTTCTGACTAGCTGTTATTTGGATTTCATCGTACCACTTTGTTTCCTCATGCATTTAATTGGCCCTAGCCTACGATACCCGGATGATGAAGTCCTCATTATGAGAAAGCAAGTCAAAGCCACCATCAACATCAAACGAGCCAATCAGATTACGAAGAGTGCAATAACTATCGGAGTGCACTCCCGATTTTCTATCCTGATCGCTGTCAAATGTAGATCCACTCAAAAGAGTATCCTTATATGACAATCTGCTAAGACATTCAATGCGACTTTCAATAGCATCAGAAGGATATGTGATGATTTTGCCAGAATTAATCTGATATATAGAGCTGACAAAATTTTATCCGACTTGGAATATCTGAATTGTCCAACCCAGAAAAATCGGGTCTATACATAGATTTTTTGTCTGAATTTTAATATTAATCAAATCGATCGAGTATTCGATCATAACATTTCCCTTTTCTATTGTCCTAACTCGATTTCGACCTAAATTTAACTTCGTACGAGCGTACGATTGATCCGACTTCAAATAAAACCAGATTCAGACATGAATTTCTCGTCTAAATTTTAACAATCTCGGACACAAATTTTTGCTAGCCATCTACAATTATAAGCAAGCCATAAGATCACCTTGGACAAGGAGAATAAAAGATTGGCAGTGCAAATAAATGAATCAATTTGAAGACGTGCCCTGATAGAGAACACAAACTACATATTTACTGATTTACAGTACAGAGTCGAATCTAGGGTTCCAAAATTGTGAGCAGAGATATTCTCCAATGAATTTCTTCTTCTTCTTCTTTTCATTTTTCTCCTTCCGTAAACAATGAATAGTTCTAGAGCAGCACTCCATACTAAGCTAATTTCAGCGGAGGAGTTTTCTGCGTCTGAGCTTCCTTGCCGAAGCTGTAGACACCAACAATCCGACGCCCAAACAGACGACCCAAATGCCGACATCAACGGCCCACCCAACACCTTCATTCAACTCCGTCTCCATCTCCATCTCCATCTCCTTGCAATAATCAGCATCGTCACAATTATCAAACTCATCATCGCTATCAGATTCGCTGGTACTAACGACATCGTCACAGCAACAACAGCACTCATCAGACCCCTCATCAGCCTCCTCTGGAATATCTTCCAACCCGACCCGGAACCCCCGACGGCGGCACCTTCTGGGCCTGCTGACGACTTTCTCCGTCAGCACTTGGCCATCCTCCAACACGACGGACACTTCAGCTTCTCTGGCCACATAACTATCAACCCCTCCTCCGTCGGCGCACTTGCAGTCCATCCTCCAGGCGGAGACAACGTCGTCATGGCGGCGGAAGAGGCCGTGGAGGAGGCGGTGCTGGGCGGCGTGGATTTCGAAGGAGAACCCGTCGGAGGCGCGGAGGCGATCCTTGGAGGCGAAGACGGCGTCGCTTTCGCCGTCGGGGCTGAGGACGCGGTGGAGAGAGACGAATGCCGGGGAGTCGGAGTGGACCTTGGAGCCGTTGACGTGGAGAGATCCTGCGCGTGGGAGAATCACGAGGCTGACAGTCTCCGGTAGGAGGGTCGATGAAGAAGAAGACAGAGAAAGGCGGAGGTAGAAGGCGGTGATTTTGAGGCGGCGGAGGTGCCCCTGGAAGTGGAGGTACTCGTTGCTTGTAGTTCTACACATAATTGAACCAGTTTAATTGTTGTAGATAGTGTTATTCTTCTTTCCTTCTAGGTTATCTTCTGAGAGGAGGAGGGGTGTTATGGCTGGAGAGGTTGTATATAGTGAAGCAGGCGTAAACGCCAAACGGTGGGTGAGATGCCAAATACGCAATTGGTTTTGGGGGAATTCAGGGGGATTCGTTCTGGCAACGTACAACAGCCACACAGCCAGCACACGGTTTTTCCCATTTTTATATATAGTCCATGTCTTCTTAGTACGACAAAGGATAAGATAGTACTAGTATTCTGTATTCAATTTCATTCAATTTTCTGATAAAGAATGCCAAGTTGAAGTCGTACACTTGCTACAGGAAACATCCCTCTTTACCTAATCACTTTCGTTTGCAGCAACTTGGATTCTTTAAACCCTAAAATCCAATCCTTTTTTGTTTTTTTTTTTCCATTGGTGCTCAAGTCCTTATCAGACCACAACTAGATGATTTGGAAATTGGAAGTGGGTGGGGTTGGGGGACTGTTACTTTAATCACCAGTGATTTCGACATAAAATTTCAAGTGCTAAAGTGCTTAATACTTGATATATGAGAATTTATAAGTGAAATAACACTTGAGAAAGTAGACAACACAAACCCAAACTTTTCACGTGGAGAACGGACACACGGAAATTTCGTGCAAATAATTGTATCTTTCTTGGAGCGTATCTTGAGAAAATGGCATACCGTATGATTTATTTTAAAAATTCGATGCTTCTTGTGATTCTGGCGTCATTGAACCTAATTGTTCACTGAAGATAACATCATTGTTCACCATACGATGTTCATTAACTTGAACTAGATTGTTCACTGACATTAATGTGGTTCATTTATTTTAATTGTGTTGTTCACTTGCTTCAATTATGTTGTTCATTTACTTCAACCATATTGTTCACTGAGCTTGTTTTACATAGTTTACTCTAAAAAGTTTAGATTGTTCATTATAACTTGTTTGTTCACTTGAAAGATTATGATCGTTTACTCATGAAATCAATTTATAATTTATAATCATCTTATGTGACAAAATTTCTATCATTAGAAGTCGTTAAAGTTATCGTTCACAAGCTAATTCAATATTGTGCACTTTTAGAAGATGAACAATGATAAACTGAACAACGTAAAGATGAACAATGATAATATATATGGTGAACAATGGGCCCATGTACATTGATCAATAACATAATGAACAATGCCAGCATTTCTAGTGAACAACCATTAGTTATCTGATGAATAATTACAATACATGTAGTGAACAATCTCACAAATATGGTGAACAAGGGAATTGACGATGCCAAATTGAGTCAGTGAGCAATGGCATTTCTTTTGGCGTTAGTTGTTGTTCTCGAGCGATGAAGTAGTACGACAAGACATCACCAACAGCAACTAGGCGCCATTGATGGTGGTTGTAGCTGGGTTTCGATGGAAGCGACGGTGGTGCGGAGGATCCCGATGACTAGGCTCCAATTGGTGGCTGAGGAGTACATGAAGCAGACAGTGGGCAATGGGTGTGCAAGAAATGCAACCTCGGGTGTGTTGAGTTTCGCACAGGTTGTCGGTGGCTGGTTTGAGAGCCCATGGTGGCGTTCGATCGGTGGTTACTGATGGAAGGTGGCCCGAGACAGTACAAAAGAGGGTGCTAGGGATTGAGAGAGGAGTGCAAAGAGTTGAGTGGTGGTGGTGGTGGTGTCGACAGTGACGGTGGTATTGTCGGCGGTGGTAGTAGTTAGGTGGATGAGAGAGAGAGAGAGAGAGAGAGAGAGAGAGAGAGAGAAGGGAGGAGCATAGATTGAGGACGAATCTCCTCAATTGATTTATGTAGTTAAATAAACGTGGGTGTTATGGATGCAGTTATAGTATTTTTTTTGTTTTTTTTTATAAATTAGATGTCACCTATTGTTGATGTAAATCTAGAGCACATGCTCCTAGTGCACATAATAGATATTGGAAATTTCGTGTGTTCTTAGACACGAAATTTAGTTGCCCACTCAAATATTGCGTTCCGCCTACACTAAAAATTTCATCTTCACACAATTTTATGTGACCCAAATTTCACTTGAAATTAGTTGCCCAACAAAAAAGAAAGATTTATGCACTAAATTTCTGTATAGTTTGCACGGAATTTCTGTGTATCGAGCATGACACACTAAGGGTCCGTTTGGACCTTGGAAAACAGCATGGAAAAAAATTATTTTGGAAAATGAAAATATTTCCTTTGTTTGGATTGAAGAAAAAGGAATGGAAAAAAAATAGTTGAAAAATTGCATGGAAAATTTGGAGTAACAATGAATAAAAAATTTTCCCTTCAAAAAATGAAAGGAAAGTTGGGAGAAAATTTTTGGATCAAAGTCAACCTTTCTTTTCATCCTCTCCCTAACTCGTCTCTCTCTCTCTAACTCGTTTCTCTCTCTAACTCTCCTCTCTCTCTCTCTCTCTCTTTCTCTCTTTAACTCTCCTCTCTCTCTCTCTCTAAGTCTCTTCTCTCTCTCTCTCTCTCACACTCTCTTCTCTCTCTCTCTCAAACTTTCTTCTCTCTCTCTCTCTCTAACTCTCTTCTCTCTCTCTCTCTCTCTAAGTCTCTTCTTTCTGTCTCTCTCTAACTTTCCTCTCTCTAACTCTCTAACTCTCTTCTCTCTCTCTCTCTCTCTCTCTCTCTAACTTTCTTCTCTCTCTCTCTCTTGGTCTCTCTCTTCTCTCTTCTCACTTCTCTCTCTCTCTCTCTCTAACTCTCTTCCCTCTTTCTCTCACGCACTCTCTCTTCTTTCTCTCTAAGTCTCTTCTCTTTCTTCTCTCTCTCTAACGTTCTCTCTCTCTCTAACGTTCTCTCTCTCTAACTCTCTCTTCTCTCTCTCTCTAACACTCTTCTCTCTAACTCTCTCTCTAACACTCTTCTCTCTCTCTCTCTCACTCTCTCTAACACTCTTCTCTCTCTCTCTCTCTCTCTCTCTCTCTCTCTCTCTATCGATATCTCTCTAACTCTCTTCTCTCTCTCTCCCTCTCTCTCTCTCTCTCTAACTCTCTTTTCTCTCTCTCTATCGCTCTCTCTCTCTAACTCTCTTTTCTCTCTCTTTGTCACTCTCTCTATCTCTCTAATTCTCTTTTCTCTCTCTCTCTCTCTCTCTCTCTCTCTCTAACTCTTTCTTTCTCTCCCAAATCACATCATATGATCTAAAAAAATGAAACTTGATATTTACAAGTTTTCTTGCAAATTTTATTTTTCCATGTATTTTTCCTCAAACCAAACAAGAAAAAGAAAATTGAATAGAAAATCAATTTTTTTTCCTTCAAAATTTACTTAAACTAAACAAGAGAAAGAATTTTACTTTACCCCAAAAAAAATTTTCTCCTAATTTTTTTTCCAAGAGATTTTTTTCCATCCTGTTTTCCTAGGTCCAAACGGACCCTAAATTTTGGTGTGTAAGGGATAACACACTAAAAAAGTAGTCATCCCAATATAATTTATTTTTATTCGTTTGTCCATAAAGGTAAGTATATGTATATATGGTCGTTGAAAAGTTTCAAACAATTGGTAAATACTTCGTGTCTTACTTTATAATGTATATAAAACCAAACCATGGGCTATACCAATTTATTTGCTTTTTCAAACTCTAATGGAAGTGAAAATTTTATTGACAATAAAAACATCAACAAAAAGAAAAAAAAAGAATACTTTTAAACTATCAAAAAAATCTCTTGAATTAAAGAATAAAAACCAAGGGAAAATTGGATTCTAATAATCCCGACTTTTATGAATTGGACAATAATAATTCCTACTATCAATTTGGATTTTGGTGGTCCAAAAAAAAAATTGGATTGTAGTGGGACATCATTGAGAGTATACCCTAAATATCATAGATTTTGTGTTGCATTTGATTCAAAACTTAGTATAACACTTTACCATGATTTTTAATGAATTTACGGCGTTTCTCCCAATTTTTTTCAATTTTTCTTTTACAATTTTTTCATTTTTATACCTTTTTAAAAAATCATAATAATTGCTCGGAGTTTCAAGAAAATAATTTAAAAATTGTTTTAGTAACTAAAGTTTATTACCATTATGGGGGGAGGAACGGAAAAACAAAAGCAATATAGGGTAGGAATAAAAAAAATAAAAAGAATGTGGAGGTGGAGGTGGAGGTGGAGGTGAATTTGGTACCACTACAATCCAATTTATTTTTTTTTGTACCACCAAAATCCAAATTGATAATAGGAATTATTATTGTCCAATTCGTGAAAGTCGGGATTATTATAATCCAATTTTCCAAAACCAAGATGAAAAAGAAATCATATGTTAAGGAGATCTTTAGATTAAATGTTCAAGAGAACTCTGAATTTTTCTCTCAAACTAACACAAAGATATTAAAGAAGATTATATGACATCAAATCAAATACAAAAAGAAAAAATAAAAAGAAAAAACATACATGAGCAAAATTTAAATGAAGGCTAGGAAGTAGGGTGAGAGAGAGTTGTTATTAAGTACATTTTTTTTCGATAATTAGGTAGCCAAAAGGCTAAGAAGCATCAAAGATGCACCAAGACCGCAAAAACAGCAAAACAGCCAGAATCCAGCAACCAAAGAACAAACACAAAATCGCAACTTTTCAAATATAAAGTCATGTTTATCCATATTATTTTCAAATATAAAGTCAAACATAAAACTAAACTTTTATAGGCAAAAAAATGATCTGATTAGTATGTAATCAAAACAAAAATGGTGTTAAAAATCATAGATGTACATAGTAACTTGATACAAGATAAAATATTTTTAAGAAATATTGATTTAATGATAGGACACATATCATCTTCTTTTAAATCTGATTGTCATATCAGGATATCAAGCTATTGGACTCAAAATAGGGTTATTTATGAATGGTTTAACAAAAGCACAAATCACTGCTTGAGACATTTCTGGCATGCAGATATTCCCTTAAATAGAAATTGTTCATTTGGAAATGTGTAAATCATGGGTTATCAATTGGAGCTAATCGACAAAGAAGAGGAGTGGAAGAAGGTATATTTTCTTGGCAAGACTTGAATCTTGAAACGATGGCACATTTGTTTCGAGTTTGTGAGGTCGCGAAACATTTTGGAAGGCCAATCCACTAGGGCTACAATGTTAGGATCGAAGAGTATTCAAGCAAAACACAAACAATAGGAAATAATAGCGGAAAAGAAATAAGAAATTTGACACCAGGATTTTAACGTGGAAAAAAAACCCAAAGCGGGAAAAAAAACCACGGAATCGATGCACTAGTAATATGAGGATTACAATACAAGGTTGTGTTTCTCTCTATCTCACTTGATCTCAGGGATGCAAAATAGGGAGAACCTGAACCCCTATATATACTAGAGAAACATAAGAGAAACTAGGTTAACAATAACTGAAAACCCTAAAAAACTTGCCGCTCAAAAATATAACACACATATGGGCCTTTGGACGAAGCCCATCAAGGTGTCGCATTGCAGCACCCAAAAACGCAGCCTACGTTTTCTTCCTTCTTCGTTCCTCAGTTTGGTCTTCACACCCAACAATCTCCCACTTGGAGACCAAACCTCAACCATCCTCAACTTTCACCACAAGTTCTCCCAGTGCATCGACTGACCTCCTCATTAGTCAGAGAGGCCTACTGAGGCCATCTGAGCCTCGCTTCCCAACATCCACTGGCTTGGTTAGCATGTCAGCCGGGTTCTTACTGCCTGCGATCTTCTCGAGCTTCACTTCACCACTTTCCACCAAGTTTCGAATAAAGTGATATCTCCTTCTAATATGCTTTGTCCTTGAGTGTAACACCGAATTTTTCGTTAGTTGAATGGCACTCTGGCTGTCACAATGAAGAACACCATCCTACCCCTGGTCAAGAACCCCCAAGAAATCCTGCAGCCATATCATTTCTTTGCCTGCCTCAGACAGGGCAATATATTCTGATTCTGTGACATAGCAATGCACTTCTGTAATCTTGACATCCAACTGATTGCTGAGCCACCAAGAGTGAACACATAGCCTGTTGTACTCTTGCTCGTATCGAAATCCCCACTCAAATCAGCATCTACATAACCTTTCAGATCAAGGTTAGTTCCGCCAAACATAAGACAATAATGAGAGGTACCTTTCAAATACCTCAACAGCCATTTCACAGCTTCCCAGTGTGATTTCCCTGGATTGGACATGAAGCGGGACACCGCTCCCACTGCAAAAGAAATATTCGGTCTCGTGCAGACCATGGCGTACATCAAGCTCCCAACTGCTGAAGCATAAGGAACTCTAGCCATGTATTCTTTCTCCTCCTTGGCTCTGGGTTGTTGTTCTTTAGATAATTTGAGATGGTTTGCCATAGGAGTGCCCCTAGGTTTTGAATCAGCCACACTGAACCTCTCTAGCACCCTGTTGATGTAGTCCTCCTGAGACAGCCTCAAAACTCCTTTGTCCCTATCTCTAGTAATCCTCATGCCAAGGATTTGATTTGCAGCACCCAAATCCTTCATCTCAAACTCTTTGGACATCCTCTCCTTAAGCCCGGTAATCTCCTTCATGCTTGCTCCTGCAATCAACATATCATCCACATAGAGAAGTAGAATAATGTAAGAGTTAGGAAGGCTCTTATAATAACAACATTGATCCTTATCACTCCTCTTGAACCCATTGTTGCACATGAAGGTGTCAAACTTGATATACCATTGCCTTGGAGCCTGGTTCAACCCATGTAGACTTTTTCGAAGTTTACATACCAAGTGTTCCTTCCCTGAAACTTCATATCCCTCAGGTTGCTTCATATACAAGTCCTCCTCCAAATCTCCATGCAAGAAGGCTGTTTTTACATCCATCTGCTCCAGATGTAAATTTCCCACTGCAACCATAACAAGGACAATTCTAACAGTGGTTAGTTTCACAACAGGAGAGAAAATCTCGTTATAATCAATACCTTCCTTTTGTGAAAATCCCTTAACCACTAATCGAGCCTTGTACCTCACAACACCATTAGGCTCATTCTTGATCCTGAAAACCCATTTATTCAACAAGGCTTTCTTTCCTGCAGGCAACCTGGTTAGTTCCCAAGTTTTGTTTTTCTCAAGTGAGGCAATCTCATCATCTATTGCCTGCTCCCACTTGGAACGATCCTCAACCTGCATAGCTTCAGTATAGGATTCTGGCTCACCAGCATCTGTCAGTAATAAATAATGCAAAGATGGAGAATATCTTTCAGGTGCATTACCTCTGGTAGCCCTCATGGATCTCCTCACAGTGGGTGGTGGAGTTTGTTCATCATCACTAGAGCTTCCAGCCAACTCTAGTGGATCAGGTTCTTCAGCAGCCTGATCAGTAGTCTGTGGAACTTCCTGTGATGCCTCTGTCTCCATTGTTTTCCTCTCCGGTGCACCATCAGAAAACTTGACAGTTTCTGGCTCCATCACCTTTGCTCCCACTAACTCCTTGTTTCCTAAGTCACTTGATGTCTGCCAGTCTTTATATAACAGATTCTCATTAAAGACTACATCACAGTGTCTCAACATCTTCTTACCATCCCACAGCCTGTATCCAAAAGCATCAGTCCCATAGCCAACTAAAAAACACTTCTTGGACTTAGGATCCAATTTATCACGCTTGTTAGGATTAGTCATCACATAAGCAGTACAACCAAAAATACGAAGAAAGGAGTAATCAACTTTCTTACCACCCCATACCTCCTCAGGGTACCTTCAAATCTAAAGGAACCGACAGACTCCTGTTGATTAGGTATGTTGCTGTGTTTACTGCTTCTGCCCACATATATTTGGGCAGTCCAGCATGAATCCTCATGCTCCTGGCTCTCTCGTTCAGAGTCCGGTTCATCCTCTCTGCTATTCCATTCTGTGGTGGTGTCCCGGGAATGGTTCTGAGTAATCTAATGTCGTTATGTTCGCAATATTCCACGAACTCCTTCTTTTCATACTCTCCTCCATTATCTGTCCTCAAACACTTCACCTTCAACCCAGCCTGTGTCTCAACCTGTGCTTTCCACTTCAAGAAAATACTGAACACATCAGATTTATTCTTCAAAAAATAAACCCATACCTTTCGACTGTGATCATCAATGAAGGTGACATAATATTGAGCACCACCCATGGAATTGACTGGCGCAGGCCCCCACACATCTGAATGCACCAACTCCAACTTCTATGGTTTCGGTTCCCTGCCAGTTTTGGTGAAACTGACTCTCTTCTGTTTACCGAGGACATAACTCTCGCAGAGTTCCATATCTTCGGTTTTTAGATTCTCCAAAACGCCCTTTGAAGCTAGAATCTTCATGCCCTTTTCACTCATATGACCAAGCCTGCAATGCCATAAACTAGAACAAGAAGTAGTATTGACATTAGAAATCACGTTAGCGCTATCCCTTGTGGAGTACAATGTACCGGATCTCAATCCCTTCGCCACTACCATAGCACTGTTCACAATCTTCCATTTTCCACTCCCAAACCCTGCAGAATAGCCCATCTCATCAAGCTGATTAACAGAGATTAAATTCCTTTTAATACCTGGAATGTATCTGACATCCTCCAACTTCCAAAGACCACCATTAGAAATCTTAATTGTCACGTCTCCTCTACTTGTTATCTCATAATATTTGTTATCAGCAAGATAAACCCTGCCAAAATTTCCACTCTTGAAATTACGAAATAACTCCCTGTTTGAAGAAACATGAAAGGATGCGCCAGTATCAACAATCCAAGACTCCTCAGGACTAGACACACTCAAGACAAGTGCTTCGCAGAGATCTTCAGCAGAGTTGACAGAGTCACGGTCATTGTTACCCTTCCCCTTCTTAGGTTTAGGGCAATCCCTCTTAAAGTGACCTTTATCCCCACAACCATAACACACAACATTGCTCATGTCCCTAGGCCTGCTTTTACCCCTGGACTTCGACCATCCCCTGGAATTACCAGAAGTCTTATTGGTCTTCCTACCCCTGACACTTAACGCAATTTCCGAAGATTCCTCACCGGAATTCTTCCTGCGAAGACCCTCATTATGCAATACAGACTTGACATCATCAAATTTCATCTCGTCAGTATCCTTAGCACTACTAAAAGCAGTTACAAGGTTCTCCAAGACTCAGGCATAGAAGATAATAATACGCAAGCCCTAACATTCTCAGGAAAAGCCATCTTTACTGAAGCAAGTTGCGATAAAATTTTAGTAATCTCATTAATATGATTAGCCACATCCCCATCTTCAGCCATCTTACAATTGGTTAATTTAGTGAACAAATATACCTGATTTGCTGCACTAGGCTTCTCATACATATTCTCCAGTGCCTTCAGTAATTCCTTCGTTGTCTTTTTCTCCATGACGTTAAACATGACGTTCCGAGCCAATGACATCCTGATTAGGGACATCGCCTGTCGATCCAGCAGATCGTATTCAGCCTGCTCCATTTTTTCCGGCAACATGCAGCGACTTTGCATACAGCAGATCCTCAATCTGCAACTTCCAGTAGGTGAAGTCGGATCCATCAAACTTCTCTATTTCATACTTATCTCCTGCCATTGTTTGAAAGCCAGTTCTCTTTCACAAACCCTGAAAGCTCTGATACCAGTTGTTAGGATCGAAGAGTACTCAAGCAAAACACAAACAATAGGAAATAATAGCGGAAAAGAAATAAGAAATTTGACACCAGGATTTTAACGTGGAAAAAAAACCCAAAGCGGGAAAAAAAACCACGGAATCGGTGCACTAGTAATATGAGGATTACAATACAACGTTGTGTTTCTCTCTATCTCACTTGATCTCAGGGATGCAAAATAGGGAGAACCTGAACCCCTATATATACTAGAGAAACATAAGAGAAACTAGGTTAACAATAACTGAAAACCCTAAAAAACTTGCCGCTCAAAAATATAACACACATATGGGCCTTTGGACGAAGCCCATCAAGGTGTCGCATTGCAGCACCCAAAAACGCAGCCTACGTTTTCTTCCTTCTTCGTTCCTCAGTTTGGTCTTCACACCCAACATACAAGGCGTGGGAACAGACCTGAAATGGCAGAAATGGTTGGAGGACTGCCTAAATTATCTAATGAATATAAAAAAGGACGGGGAACTAGATTACTAATGTTCGTGGCAGTTCTATGGGCTATCTGAAAAGTGTGGAATCTGGCAAAAATAGAGAATAAGGATATTACTAAAAGGGATCCTAGAAAGTACTCTTTTGCGATGACAATTAAATAAGGTTATATATATGAAAGTATGATGAGGTGATTATATATTAACTGTAGTTTTCATGTATATTTTATAGTTGGAGTTCAATTATTATAGAGCCACAAATCCTTAGAATTAAAAAAAAATATATTAAAATTCTATAATGTTAAGTTTTTATTCATAAGGATTAATTTTACTATTTTATTTTAAGTAAAATAAATTATTCATATAAATATAAGTCATTTAGTATAAAATGTTACATATATAATTAATGTAAAATTCAGCAAGATATATATACACAATATTTTGTTTTATTTTTTTTATTTTTTTTTAAATATCAATATATATGTACAATATGATATGAATCATCAGACACTAATGGATGAGGGGAGATAGTTGTGTCTGGGTATGAGGCACGTAATCTCACGTTCTAACCAATCTTGAATGCATTTCTGGTGGAAGACATGCCCACAAGACGGTAACGTGCACACTATTGCCCCGGTCTCATACGACCTAGACAAATGGTGCATTCGATTGCACCTTGTTCTATGTCTAGACTATCCGGTGAAAAACTAAAAAAGTTAAATGTAAAAAAAACTTCTATGAAAAGGGGGTTAGGAGTAGTAGTGGACTGGTGGTATTGGTGGTATCGGGTTCTAAAGGGATTTTGGGAGGGGGGAACCGGGGGAATGAGAGGAATGGGGGAAAATAAGAGTAATAGACAATAAATGTTAATCCTATTAGTACAATTAGAACTAAAATGACTATAATTGGTGGGGAGAGCTTTTCGTCGTTGTTTTCCGGATCAAATATATGTAGTGCCGAAAATGTAGTGGAAGACAAACAAAAAAGCACAAATATATATCCTGCAAAGTTTAATTAAATGAATCAACAATCTGTAAATGTATCGCAAATTCACATATATTTGTATTAAACATTCTATTATAATGATGAGAATATGTTCTAAAGATTGACATTTCTAAGTTAAAATAATAAACTAGCAAATACTCGTATATTGTCGACGTGTGATTAATAAAATAACTACCGCTGTCAAAAAAATAAAATAACTACCAAACGTTGTTTGATATGTTTTTAATCATGATCGTGGTGAAATTCAAAAGATGTAAACCAAAGATAGGTAATTGTTCTATGACATAAAAGAAATTTACAATAAAAACATAATATAAAAAACGCAAACCAGAGAGAAGCATTTGTTTGATCAAATCAAAAAATTACAATAAAAACATAAGTGTAATAATAGTTAGTTTAAGAGAAAATTTTCCACCATTTTAGTATAAATGGTTGGAATTTTCAACCTGCAAGTTTTCCCTCCTAAAATTAGAAAAATAGTTGAAAAATTAGAAAAATATGAAATGGTTGCTAAAACAGTTGGTTTTTCCAACCGTTGTAAGTTGGTTGAAAAAAGTGGTCGGTAATACACATATTTTTAGTAGTAAACTACGTAAAATATGTGACATGGTATCATTATATACGGGCTCTAATATTATATATTTATTGAACAATTTCAAATGTGCTTAACAAAATAAGATAATGAAAACTTTTGCAAAATTAGTATATAACTACTTGAACTGAACAATAAACAAAGGAAGGAAAAACTTATATTTGTAAATAAATTATAAAACGACAAATAAAACAAAAACAAACACATGCATTGCACGTGCATTGCACGAGAATAAAGACTAGTTAGAATTATAAAATAACAAATATTATAAAAAAATAGTTAAAATGACAGATAATATGTGAATGAATGAGTGTGTGTGTGTGATATGAGGTTTTAAATAATCTTATTTTGTTTTGTTGCAAAAAGGACATTAAAGACGGAAATTGGTGCTTTCGATGAATAGAAAGAGAGAATTAGTTGGATTTTTTGGCCACAAAAAATATTCATATGGTTGACTAAATCAGCATCATATGTGGCAGTTGGGGAGAAGCATATCCACCAGGTCAGCCTTTTCCGATAATGGGAATGGGCTATTATCCCAAACCCGATTAGGACATCAAAGTAATCGCTAGTTGTATCCTTTTATTTGTGGTGAATGAAAATCATCATGTTGTTGAATTTCAAAATACAGAGTCATTCACGACCAGCGGCATTTATGGTGTTGTCGACACGGGTATAATTTTCTTTATGTTGTTGAACCAAGAATGGTGTTTTAATTATTAAACTGAAGTTAGTAGTTTGTTAATCTCTATTCTTGTTTTGTATCTCTTTGGAGGTACGGTAGTAACGCCCGTTAGATTTGACTTTTCTGCTGTTAATGTTGGCCAACATTAGGTACGGTTTTGACAGTTTATTTTATAATGGAATTTCCAAGGCTTCACACAGATATTGAACGACCATGAGGAAGGGGGGTGTGATTTTAATTTGTCACGTGTGCCAATGGATTTTTAACTAGAAGGCATTCCTATCAGTTCAGATTAATTGAGAACATTTATGTCAGTTCAGGTTAATTTAAGCATTAACTTCATCTAAAAGAGATATATTTAATCTTTAGTACAAAGGTAAGGTCGGATATTTATTACTTAATTTAAAGTTGAGGTGGGACAAATCTAATTTACAAACCTAGAAGGGTAAAGTCCTATTTTCTCAAAACTTTCAGTCGATATAACCACCTTTAATCTTATACTTTCAATTGCATGCTTAAGTGCCTTTTGTATTATGATAAAATAGAGCTATGGATTTATAGTCATTACCAATGACAGGTATATAACATTCTTCATCTTATCTTCACCGTTGTTAATGTTCAAGAACATTGATTCAATGCTTCAATTCATACTCTATATGAAATGTATTCATGCAATCAACCAAGGCTTGTAATATAATTATATAATTGTAAGCAACGTTTAATTAAACGAATCAACAATCAGTAAATATATCACAGATTCATGTATATTTGTATTAAACATTCTATTAGATAAAACATGTTCTTTAATGTGTGCAGTGTAAAGATAAACAACCACATATAATTTTATTTTTGATAAAATAAACAACCACATTTATCTATACTATGTTAAAACAAACTTCACAAATAAATCCTTCTGCTACACGTCATCTTTAGGAAATTTTAACTAAAAAAAATTGAAAAATAAGACATATTTATCTTACATTCATAAACACTTAACTAATTCAATTGAACAATTTGACTTATAACTTTCACCATTTTCTTTATGAAAACACACTTATGTAGTAATTTTTTTTTAAGGAACATGGTAAATTATATAAAAATCAAACCTCCAAATGAAACCATATGTTACGTTTTAAAAACTTAGATGTTTGGAAGAACTCATGACCTGTTTCCCAAGCCCAAATTACCAAGAAATTTTTCCAAAAAAAAGGTTTAATATGTTAAGCACTAATCCAATACGTCGTCGGGCCCTCCAGGAATCAAACCATGGAGGGAGAGAATGAAAAGGTAGGGTGCTTGTGTGACAATTGTGCAGGTAATTGATATGGGTGGTGCAAATACAAAAGCAAATATTATTTAGGCTTCGTTCTTTTGTGCGTTAACTCAACTAACCACAATGCAAATTACCACAGCCTAACGCAACATACCGCAAATTACCATTACTTTTTTACTATTTCCACCGCAACTTACCGCAACTAACCGCAACGCAACGCACAAAAGAACGGACCCTTAGTTAATTGGTCGGTAAATGTACAGATAAAATGTGATGTGTATGGTCTCCAAATCATTCATAAATAAAAATAGTATTATCAGTTTTTTTTTTTTTTTTTGATAAGTTGCGGCACACGACCCTATTATTTAAGTGCCAAGGGGCACAAAGGCCAGTTGGCCCAAGGGATTACAAAACCATCACACTGAAAAAGTAACCCTACCACACCAACCTGAAATGATACATATAATTTCTGTGCATAGAGCACTGACAGTAGAATCTAACCCAGCTGAATTTGAAACATGAATTACAACGAGTGAGATTTGTTGTCAATCCTGACAATGGAAACGCTCAGTCCACCTGAAGCCAAAACACCAATTTGGAATTTCAACTGATGAGAACCAGCAGCAAAAACCCAATAACCTTCCCAACTGAAGAGAACTAACGGCATTCAGAATGTAATCTTTACAGGTGAAAAGATTAGCTAAACCAAAGCACCCAATTGAATCATAAAAGAGAGCCCAGAAAGTCATTCCTTCAACTTTTACCACACTGAATGTACTGTAGCTATGATGCATTGCAGCCATTTCATAAAGAATTTATTTCCTCTGCATCATAATCTCCATAATCATTGCAAGCAGCTCACAATCATCAATTTACGAACCCACAATTGACAAACATCAACTTTCATGAATAATTGAAGCCTAGCTACACTCCACTTTGTCTGAATGTACTCACCTCAATACACACTTTTGAAGTCACTTTACAGAACCCCACTTTTTAATACAAACAACTCCACTCAAACAACCACACCATTAGGCAATGACACACCCAAACCAGCAGCAGCAGCACCAAAGAGATCATATCAGCCTGAGAATACATGACTGCCACAGCAGTACCAAAACCCAAGCAGATAGACTGTGGCAGAAACACAAGACTAGAACAATAGCATCAAAGAGACCAACCTGAAATTGCATGACAGCAGCAGCAACACAAAAATATCAAGACACCCAATGACTCTCTAAAAGATTTGAGGCTGACACTAATGTTTTCAGATCATACTTAGCCTTTGATTCCTCAGGATGTCACCCACACACTTTATTTATCATTGACAACACCTAACCTTTAAGCTCATAAACTGAAATCACAAACCAGAAGGACAACCAGCTAGTCCAATTTTGATTGCTTCAAATCAGAACTGTAAACTGCCCTCAGTCGAAGAAGACAGGGTAAGTTTACCTACATTTCTTCTTCTGAGGCTCTCCTTGATCTTCCTTTTTGTTTTCTTTGTTGTTGTTTTGACACCAAGGTGCTTTCTGAAATTGATGCTTTTCTTAGCTCTCATGAAGCCAGTTTTCTCTCCAAATGAGATTACCTTGCGAGCAATGTATTCTCTGGCTTTCAATACTGAATCATCCCCAGAAGACAAGGAACAATCATCCTCTTCGGTGTTTGCTGGATGACCAATCCCACCCTCAGAGATGTTTGCTCCATTTCCAAGATTTAGATAATTAGAGACAGCCTCAACCGACTTCTCAATTCCAATTACTGCACCTTCTCCTAAAGCAGCTACTGCTTTAATAAGAGGCTGATCATACACCACGGGAATCGTTTCCAGAGCAACGTCATTAACTGAAGCTAATCTATCTTCCAGCTGCAATCTATTCAACTCTTCATTGTGGAATGAGGGTGTGTTTCTTGAATTGGTACTACCGTTGCTTGACTGTGGATCTTTACTGTGTGGTTTAGTGTATAATGATTGCAATATTTATGTAATTATTATTAATTTTTATATTGTTGGCGAATGAAAAAATAGATGAGTCTATGAAATCTAATTTTTGCAATGTCGAAATTCTTGACTAATAAAATGCAAAATTATTATTATGAATATAAGTTTAGTGTGTAATGATTATGATATTTATAAATAGATATATAATAAACTTACAGAGAGAGGAGGATGGAGAAAATGTTATAAAAACAAATTAGATGTAAAATAGAAATGATATATAAAATTTAATAAGTTTTGTGCATTTCATAGTTAGAGTTAACTTACTCGACTGCAAGTGGCAATGTGTGCAACTGGCCATGGGTAAAAAAAATCCATGAATTATCCTAACTTATCCAAATCCAACACAGTTTTCTAAAAAAAAATATCAACTCTAAAAACACAATTCATCAAAAAAGTATTCTAACTTATCATAACTTATCCCAACTTATCATAACTTATTCATCCAAACCTAAAAATAACCTAACCAGATAACGGAGCCTAAAAATGTGAAAAAATTCACTTTGAAGCAGTGAACATATTGTAGGATATTTATGAAGCTCTTGTATTTTTATAGCTACGCACAATTCGGTGTTAGGGTTTTTATAACAGTTGCGTGATTTTATTTTTTTGGGGGGGGGGGGTTGTTATAGTAGCTGTGTGATTTTATTTTTGTGCACTCCTATTGGCTACAATAATCGAAATTCACTCACTCACAACTTGTGATTTCAAATTTCAAAGTTATTACTTTCATATGTCACACGTCACTAAGTTTGGATTAGCTGCAGTTTCACACGTCACTAAGTTTTCTTGTGACGCTTGAACCCACCCGCCACAATTTTGCTATAATTGATGACTGAAACATCTATTCAGTCAAGGTATGGAGGGGTCAAATATAGTAGTTTTACTGCTATATTTTGCAATTTAGCGAGACTAGTAAGTTCAAATTAATTATTAGTGTTATAAATTATTATCAAAAAGTATTATAAAGTATTAAATTGAAATATAATGATTTGGATGAATTATGTAACTATAATATCACATATAAGTTTGCATAAAGTTATACATTTATCCATTATTTTTTATATTTTAAAACAGCGGCTAAAATGTGTCTAACGGATGAGGTTGATGTGATCGAGGTATATAAACTCAATTGTGTAGCCAATGTACCCAAAGCTTATTATAATTGATAATTAATACTTACTATTAAACAAATAGTGTGAAAAATCATAAGAAATATAAATTTAGTGAATGTCAAGACACTTAAAAAATATCTTAGGACAAAGCTCGTATCATCTTCCCCTTCTTTGATATTATGATGATAATTTTCTACTTTTAACTATAAGTACCATTGTCAAGGCATTTGAGTGCGTGTTTAGTGCGGTGGTACCCATGATCTGTCCTTCTGTTAGTTAAAATGGGTATAATAAGCGTATAAAACATGTACAGATAAATTAAGTATTTGATGGAGGTCACCGAATAATAAGGGCGTTTTTATGACCTTGCTGAATTACAATGTTTAATACGCATTTAATATACGAACTATTCGTTTTACAAGGGGAAAGTAAGAATTATTGACATACTTAAAAAGCTATCGTATAAAACACGAATTATTCATGTACCACTGTTTAGTAAAAGTCAATGTTTATATCGACGAATAATTAATCGTATTTTTACACAACGTTGTCGAAGAATAAAACACTTTACTTATTTTTTTTCCAGGTTAGATAAATTTGGATCTTCGAGCTGGACAACATTTTTTCCAGCTCTAAATTTTGCTTCTATTTATTCTACAATAATTTTCTTTTTTGGTTGTTTAATTAAGAAGGTAATAGGCTTTTGAGGCAGTGGCGGATCCATGATTCAATGTTAGTGGAGTCAATAATTACATGCTAGATTTTTTTTTTGAACAAAGTAGAAAAATTAAAATTTAACAACATTGAAAACTTGAATTTTACCAAAATAGCGAACTTAATATTAGTCATGAAAATGATATTAAACAAAAGTACATATCGCAACGTTGGATTGACGATCATGCATTTTCCTAAAAGGTCAATGATAGTTGTCATTGGGTATTTTTTGAAAGACATCATCATCAAAATAACTAATAACATCATTTAGAACTCATCCCACATTTAAGGTGAAATTATAAATTATAATTAATTAGATATGTATAACACAACCCTAAAATACAAAAGAACCAACAAATAAAGCACTGAGAGTGTCATAAAACCAACACACGTGAAAAGTTAACTTGTCTGGCAAATCTAATTTAACCACATTGAGCCTATGTTCTTTAGATCGATAGGTTAGGTTTAACCATATATATCTTACCTTGTCTTATCATCAAAAAAAACAAGACTATACTTTTATATAATTTATATTTAAAATTCTTTATTCAACTGACATAATTTTTTTTTAAATAAAAAGAAATAGGTGATATGACATTTTCTCCATTACTTTTCTTACATAGTTTAATCTTACCCCCTTAAAGAACATGAACTGTCATTAATAAGTTGGTAACTTTGAGTGTTCAATAATCATTTAGCTACCAAATAAGTATTCCAAATCCTAACAATTAACAATCTCCAAATCAAATAGAAAAATAGTAAATTGTGTACTTAATTAGCAAAATCTGTTTCACAATATTTACATAATCCAATTTATAAACAGAACAAATAAATCTTAATTTAAGTATATTGACTCGTTGAAGTCAATTTAAAATATAAACTCTAATTTAATTATATAGATGAAATGTATAGACCACACTTCTTTACTTAAAAAAAAAAAAAAAAAAACAGCTTTTGCCAGCTCTCGAACTCGCATCCATCGCTGGCAGCTAGCCCTTTGCTTATGATCTTATACACAGTTAACTTCTATATATTCATTATGTATATATATATATATTTTTTTGAAAACTGATTTCTTTTCCCCAAAGTTCCAGTGGAGATACAACATTGGATCCGCCCCTGTTTTGAGGTAGTATAACGGGTTGGTGGAATATATATCTATATATGATATATGCATGTATGGCTTGTGCCAGTTAAATAACAATAAAAAAAAGTATGCATATATGGATAAAACCTTCTAAACAGGGGCAGATTTAGGGTGGGTTTATGTGGGGTTAAGTGACCCCGTTTAAAAAAAATTATATATATATTTTTAAAAGTATTTGGGTATTATAATTGTATATTAATTAGACCTGTCAATACGGGCGGGCGGGCGGGTTACGGATCGGTCGTATATCGAGTTCTGGTAAATACGGGTCGGGTGTATTTCGGGTTTGGGTAAATACGGGTCGGTTATATTCTGGTTTCGGACGGTTTGGGTCGGGTTTACAGGTCATGGCCGCCCTTTTTCTCAGTCACTTACAACTAATAAAATTGATTATAATTGGTCAAAGACACCTGTGTAATGTACCATTTCATTCCAAGTTCGACTACCAGGATATGTCATAGTTGTGTAGACTATACATCCAAGGGACAAAATTTGGCAATCTTCAAGCCTACAAGTATTATGCGGTTTACGTCAGCAATCCACGAATAATAGTACTTATGAAATATATAGGGTTTTGGGATGCTAATATACTGAACTTTTAGGGTATTGGACAGTAATGCACTGAAATTTGACCTTTGACAATAATACACTATTTTACTGAAAGAGAGGAGAGCGGCGGGACTGCAGGAGTTAAAGGGTTCACTGAAAGAGTGAGTGAGTGACAGTGTTAGAGTTTTGTTTTGGTCATTGTTATTTGATTATTTCATTTGTATGTCTCTCTCTACGCATAACTTTCCAAAGTCACCCAATACTTTACTTTTGGCCCTAAATTTTCATGAAATGGACCCATTTTTTTGCACAAGGCCAAAGTAGACAGAACACTTAAAATTAAAGTGTCTGACCCAATGGGTCGACCCAAACCTGACCCGATCTGACCCGTTTTTTTACCGGGTTATTTGGGTTGGGTCATCTTCGGGTCCCGAGTCGGAATATGTGTTCAAAACCCATTTTTGCGGGTCGGTTTGGGTCGGGTTTCTGGGTCGGGTCGAGAATTGCCAGGTCTACTATTAATGTTAAAAGACAATGTAAATAATTAAACATTGTCGGCTGGAGCGGTGGGAGGCTAAGCATGGGATTGCTTTCTTTCTTTTAAATCCTACTAGACAAAAGAAAACGTGCGTTGCGTGCAGTAAATATATTATGTAATAGAGTATCGATTATTATACAAAGGTAATAAAGAAAAGGAAAGTGGTCTTGCATTCACTTTAATATAAAAAAAAGTATAATTTTTTTTAAAGTCTTGGCAATTTGAGTGATGTGGAGTACGTGTATTTATTATACATTTTGTAAAATTTTCTAAAATTTACACATCCTCCCATCACCTTGACAACTAATATTTTTTTGACAATAATAACCAAACTTAAATCAACCCTCCAAAGAACAAACTAAATAAAATAATAAGGGTTTAGGATACACTTTCAAGAGACAAATTTCTTAAATGTTATACAAACAATACTCATAACAACGCTTGAAACAAAGTAAGTGCTAAGTTCTAACTTTGAAATTAGGAAACTAAAATAAATGATAAATAATTACAATAATTAAACCATAGAATAATCTCCCAACTTGGGTGCATTTGCTAAATATCATTTGGATAATACCCCATGTATAATTTTGAATAGTAAAAGTGGATGTAGAATTTTAATATTGAATGATAAAAATAAAATGAAAACAAAATAACAAAATAGCCTAGAATATAACCCCTTAAGTTTAGTAAAATTACCAAAATGAAATTGAAATAGTAAATATGCATTCATGGTTTTTAATATTTAAGGATGTATCAAAGGTCGCTTGTTCGAATCTGAGTGGGCTCATTATTTACTTTTTTTTTTTTTTTACTTCGACTTACTTAATCTGATGAGTTCATTTTCTTTACTTTTTTTTAATTTTGTTTTCTTAGGCTTTAAGATAAATTCTCTTTGAATTGTTGTATAATTTGTTCAGTTTTTAATTTGGATTGGTTTAAATATGATTATGTAGTTATTATTCTTAAAAATAGTAGTCTATTTATCATCAATTCATTAAATTAGTGGAATTTGTTTATTAAACTTGAAACTTCAGTCCGATAAGTTTTTTTTACGCTTTATTATGCTCAATTATCTTTGGATTTTGTTGTAACTTATACATTTATTAATTTAGATTGATTTAAGTATGTTTGTAGTTAAATTTCTTAAAAATATTAGTTTATTCACTAGTAGTAAGTTCATTTCAAGCCATAGCGACTTGTTGAGAACAATTATCCAAAAGAAAATGATAGATACCTAAAAAAAATAATGTTCCAAATTTTGAGTTTTTAATATTTGACTTTGAACCCGCTATATTTGATTTCTAGATTCGCTACTGCTTCTAAGGCTCCGTTCTTTTATACGATGCGGTGTGGTGTGGTAATGATGCGGTGTGGTGAAATTTGAAAAACGTGGTAAAGTGTAGTGGATTGTGGTGAATTATGGTGATAATTGTGGTAGGTCGGGTAGATGAGGAGACAGAATGTAAAAAGTTGAAAAGAAAAGTGAGGAAAGAAAAAAGTAAGAAGATATTTTTATAATGATTGTGGTAAAGTATGGTAGAGTGTGGTGAAGTGTGGTAGAATATTGAGTAGTGCAATGTGGTGCGGTACCACACTGCAAGTTACCACATAAAAAAAAACGAGGCTAATAATGGGTTAGGAAGGATAAACACATATCATGGGGTAACAATTAATTGTAAGTGATTCACCAACATTAGCACTGTGAGTTGAATGTGACTTGATCAAAGCTATAGATAGGACTGTCAAAAAGTTGTCTGAAATCGGGTCCAAGCATCAAAATTACGTCCGAATTTTAAATCCAGACAAACGAACATGTCTGATTTTCAATCCAAACCGGGTCTGGGTTTGTCCGATTTTCAGTAGGTAAGGAGTATCCAGTCATTGCTGGGCCTGGGCGGGAAGTGAAACTCAAAATTTTCAATTTTGGAGCCTAAATGAGAAAACCCTAGAGGAGTTGTCTTATATGATGTTCAATGATTGCCATTTTACAATTACCAAGGGGAGTTACAACCTTTTCTTTTGCAAAAAAAACCTTAGGACGATTTCTTTGCTCAGTGCCCCCTGCAAAAAAATCGGACATCCGGGTCCGAGTTAGGGTTGGGAAAAAGTGTCGATCGTTAATTCGAACAGGGTCAGGGTTTGATGTTTTTTGTCCGATGTCCGATTGTCCGAACCCATATTCGACCCGGACCCGGATTTTTGACAGCCCTAGCTATAGATAGCTTGCTCAGCTTATACTCCCTCCGATTTTTTTTTTATCTGTATGTTATTCACATTTTTTGAGATCCATTTTTAATTAATAATTTTTCACATAATATTTTTATAAAAATACAATATTATACTTTTTCAATAATAGTTTTTATTATGAATCTAATGATATCCATTTTGTTTGATAAATCATTATACAAATTAAAATATTAATGGTCAAAGTTTTTGACACAATTATCTATATGATACTTTAATAAAAAGGGAGGTAGTAAATCTTTTCCTTTTCAACAATATGCGAATATTAACTTTTGGGTGGCATGACTTGAATGATTTGAAATTGAAATAGAAAATGGTAAAATATTACCTCCGTTTCATTATCTTTGTCAATTTACCTAACTTGGGAAAACCAAAATACATTGAAATTGGGGTGAAAAGTTTATAGTTTTCCCATTTACCGCTATATTAATTGATAATATTAATAGTTGTTGAAATTGTAAAAAGTGACAAATAGTTTATTAATTAAGGGTAAAACTGGAATCACATTTTTTTTAATTGTAAAAGTGACAAACAAATTGGGACAACAAAGTTAGTTAATTTGAAGTGAGATTGAACCTAATAATGACCAATTTGTTATAACCCTAAACCCGAAGCAATAACAATATTAATAGCAATATTAATAGCAATAACAAATAACCTCAATAACATAATTAATAACAATATTAATAGCAATATAATAATAACAATAATACCCTAAACTTTATTTTAATAACAATTAACTTTATTCATCAACTCTAACTAAATAATTAACCTGAATAACAACCATTACTATATAATAACAACAATAATAATGATATTAATAAAAAATTATTTTAATAATAATATTAATAATATTATTAACACTAATATTAGTCAAATTATTATTGTTAATTAAATTATAACTATTATTATTTTTCAGTTTTAATAAAATAAAAATTAATATTATTATTAATATTATTATTTTCAAAACCCTAAAAATAAAAAAAATTACGCATGGATCCCATACGCTGACAACTTGCCATGCAGCGCCCTGGCCCTGGCCTTGGCCGGGACATCATCAGACGACGCCCTAGTAAAGGCCATAACGCCATATGATATCGTCCCGACCTTAGCTGAAACGCCTCCAGATGGCGTGCTGGCCTTGGCCAGGACGCCATCTAGCGGTGTCTCAGCCAAGGTCGGGATGTAGTCTAACGGTGTGCGGCCCTTTCCGATGGCACTTTCGACCATTTTTCAACAATTTAACCCCATCCAATCCTTTCCCATTCACAAATTTAAGAATCCAAGGTTAAAAATAAAATTTTAGAATGAAAAAAATTTCAAAATTGTTCAAAAATAACAAACAAAAAAAACCTTTCCAACATTGTTTCTGGCATGTGAATACGAACGATCGATTGATCTAGGCATCGGGGGCGGTGACATTGACTCCGGCTGGCGTCCTTATTCAGTCACCGGTGACGACGGAGTGGGTGACTGGGGGCTTACAGAGAGATGAGAGAGGTTGTAGAGAAAAAGAGTGTTAAGAGTCAGAGAGAGAAATTATAGGAGGGGTATAAGCGGAATTTTTTTTGACCAAAGGGGAGCGACGTAGAAAATTTGGGTTTTTGTTTTTTGTTTCCCCCATTTTTCTCTCATTTTATTTATTAATTCAATTTGTGCGTGTTACTCACATCTCAATTTTTGTCTTTTAGGTCATGTTCTTTAGTTAAGTTAAATCTAACTAACCTAACATAAATTAATTTAACTTAACTTATTCTTATCCTTATCCTTATCTAACCTAACATAACCCAACTCCCTTGAAAATACCCAAATCAAAAATAAAATTTTAAATAAAAAATTCAAATAATAATATTTTAATCTCAAATAAATCCACTTTTTTCAACATATATAACATTTTCATTTATTTTATCAAAAATATTCAAATTTTATTAATAAAATATTTTCATCCAACAACTAACTTAACTCAAACATATACTATAATTTTCTATCATATCATAACTTATCATAACTTAACTAACCTAGGCCCCGTTCTTTTATATGGTTGGCTGAGGTGTGGTACGGTGTTGTGCGGTGGAATTGGTGGGTTTGAAAAAGTTGTGGTGTATTGTGGAAAGTTTTAGTGAGTTTTGATTTTAATAATTGTAAATGTGTTGGAAAATGTGAAATTGTTGTGGGCTATGAAAACTTTAACTTTTAATAAAAAGATAAATTAAATTAGAAAAAGTAGATTGTGGTGAGTTGTGGTAGATTATGGTGGAATATGGCAAGTTACGGTGCAGTGTGACACCGCAGTTAGTCAACCGCATAAAAAAATGGTAACTTCAACTTAACCTGACAAAAAAATAGTCTTTTTAAGTAAGCAGCATCTTTATTACAAAATAATAATTAACGATTTTTTTTTTCTTGAAAATATTAGGTTATTCGCAAATGATTTTTGGATGCTAATATACTGAACTTTTGGGGTATTGGACAATAATGCACTGAACTTTGACCTTTGACAATAATGCATTGATTTTTAAGGGGTGTTGGAAAATAATGCACCCGAAATGATTTCGACAATGGTCGACTCGGTGACGATATTACGTGGCAGGCCGAGAAGATAAATTAGCTAAATAATATCTAAATTTATGACATGTTAACTAATCTACACAAGGAAAGGTACTTTTATACAACTAAAACAACAATCTATTAGTGAAAACAAGTTTAAACAAATGTGATTTTATGTTTTTTTTTTACTTTTTTCAAAATTGATTCCCTTTGTTTATGCATGGATTAGCGGACATGTCATAAGTTTAAATATTTTTGGGCCAATTCATTTCCTCCACTGATACGTAGGATTACCACCGAGTCAGCCACTGATGGGATCATTCTGGGTGCATTATTGTTCAACATTCCCCAAAGTACAATTTATTATTATCTATGGTCAAAGTTCAGTGTATTATTGTCCAATACCTTAAAAGTTCAGTATATTACCATCTAAAAACCCAAAATGACCCCAAAATGTTATTTCCTTTTTCACAATATTTCAGATTTGTCTGGCAATGGCATTCATACGCTCATAGACTCATAGTCAGAGGTCAAAATCCCTGATCAAAAATTTGAGATTCCCGCTAACATTCCATAATCTGCGTCAATTTTCCCTCAAGATCAGCCGTCCATTCCAACCCAATCGGACGGTTCATATTCTCGATCCGCGTCATTAGTTACTATTGGCTGATATTCCATCCGCATACCTCCCTTATATACTCTATTCAAACTACAGTCCTTACACCTCCATCACTACCGCGCCTAAATCTCAGTCTGTCTCTTTCTCTCATCTCTCTCTCTCTCTCTCTCTCTCTCTCTCTCTGTAATCAGAATCCATGGCAGGAAGAGGAAAGTCTCTGGGCGCCGGAGCAGCGGCGAAAAAGGGATCAGTGTCCCGGAGCAGCAAGGCCGGCCTCCAATTTCCGGTGGGGAGGATCGCCCGCTTCCTCAAAACCGGCAAGTATTCCGAACGCGTCGGCGCCGGTGCTCCCGTCTACCTCGCTGCTGTCCTTGAATATCTCGCTGCTGAGGTAACTCTCTCTCTCTGAAACATACTCCACCCATTAATATCATTTGTGTTTCGATCTGTACCCTTTATTCTGAATTTGATTTGAAATCTCAATATATGTGTGGTTTGATTGAAGGTGCTGGAGCTGGCTGGAAACGCTGCCAGAGACAACAAGAAGACACGGGTAGTGCCACGCCACATTCAGCTGGCTGTCAGGAATGATGAGGAGTTGAGTAAGATGCTTGGGGCTGTCACCATTGCCAACGGCGGTGTTATGCCCAATATTCACAACATGCTCCTCCCTAAGAAGGCATCCAAGTCTGGGGCTGCTGACAATGAGTGAAGATAGTGTAAAATTCATATTCAGTTTCTGTTGAATATGTCCAGATCGGATTTATAGTTTTGTTTCAGTAAGCCTGAATAGAGGGACAGAGAGAGTGCTGGTTACATAAGCAGATTGTTATCAGTAGAATTTTGCTAACAGGTTTATGGAATTAGGATTTGTAACATGGATTTATGAAATGTAGCAAACAAAATTTTCGGTAATTTCTGTTGAATTGACCAAGTATATTCTGAATACGAATTCTATGCTGTCTTCGCTGTTCGACTCTTACCAAATCGTTAGACTATTAGCAAAACAAGCAGCATAAAAACTACTTACTATTGGGGCTTCTATGATTCTATCTCATGAATATTGCTTGAATTGCGTAGACATTTTTTTGGTGAAGGATGCAAATTTATGAATGTCAATTTGCTAATCTTTTCATTTCATATTAATTGTATTTTTGAGTCATCGCTTGGAGACAAATGTAAGTAAGATTAATATTAGTTATTTGGAAGTTGAATTTCCAATATATATTTTAGATTTATAATTGTTCAATCACGATTTTTATTGTAGGTGTTATATGATTTGTTATTAATGAAATCATTATATTTGGTTTCAAAAAAAAATTGTATCTTTGAAAATTATTTAGTTAAATTTTAACATCTATATATTATAATATAAATCATTGTGGGTCTCACGAAATAGAGCCACGGGAGTGATTGTAGGGAAATTGACCAATCACAATGTAGAAAATTATATATTTTTTTTTTATTTTCAATTTTTTTTATTTTCAATTTGGATTTTATTTGAAAATAAAAAAAATCAGACTGTATTACTAATCCTTGACTGCTTTGAACTCAGAATTAAATTATTTTGATGCAAATAACAGTAATTATTTTGGTGTTGCCAATAATAATAATAATAACAATAATAATAATAATAATAATAATAATCTATATATTATAATAGAAATCATTGTGGGTCCCACGAAATAGAGTCACGGGAATGATTGAAGGGGAATTGGCCAATCACAACGTAGAAAATTATATTTTTTTCTATTTTCAATTTTTTTAATTTTCAATCCGGATTTTATTTGAAAATTTAAAAAATCAGACTGTATCACTAATCCTTGACTGCTTTGGACTCTGAATTAAATTATTTTAGTGCAAATAACAGTAATTATTTTGTTGTTGCCAATAATAATAACAATAATAATAATAATAATAATAATAATAATAATCATCATCATCATCATCATCATCTATATATTACAATAGAAATCATTGTAGGTCCCGTGAAATGGAGTCATGGGAGTGATTGTAGAGGAATTGGCCAATCACAACGTAGAAAATTATATATTTTTTTCTATTTTCAATTTTTTTAATTTTCAATCCGGATTTTATTTGAAAATTTAAAAAATCAGACTGTATCACTAATCCTTGACTGCTTTGGACTCTGAATTAAATTATTTTGGTGCAAATAACAGTAATTATTTTGGTGTTGTCTGTAATAAAATAATACTAATACTAATAATAATAATAATCTATATATTATAATAGAAATCATTGTGGGTCCCACGAAATAGAGCCACGGAAGTGATTATAGGGGAATTGACCAATCACAACGTAGAAAATTATATATTTTTTTTCTATTTTCAATTTAGTTTATTTTCAATCCGGATTTTATTTGAAAATAAAAAAAAATCAGACTGCATCATTAATCCTTGGCTGCTTTGGACTCTGAATTAAATTATTTTTTGGACTCTAAATTAAATTATTGTGATACAAATAAAGTAATTATTTTGGTGTTGCCAATAATAATAATAATAATAATAATAATAATAATAATAATAATAATAATAATAATAATCTACATAATATTAATAGTAAAGTTTTTGGGTCCCGCTAAATAGAGAAAGGAGATTATTGATAGATAAGTACTGAATTAAATTATTTTGGTCCAAGTATCAATAATTATTTTGACAAAATAATAATGATAATAATCTATATATTATAATAGAAGTCATTGTGGGGCAAAATAACAATAATTATAATAATCTATATATTATAATAGAAATCATTGTGGGTCCCACGAAATAGAGCCACGAGAGTGATTGTAGGGGAATTGATCAATTACAACGTAGAAAATTATATTTTTGTTATATTTTCATTTTTTTATTTTTAATCCGGATTTTATTTTAAAATTAAAAAATCAGAAAGTATCACTAATCCTTGACTGCTTTGGCAAAACAATAATAATAATAATCTATATAATATTAATAGTAAAGTAGATGAATGTTGAATTAAATTATTTTGGTGTAACTATCAGTAATTATAATTATTTTGGAATAATCTTTCTAAATTATAATTATAATTTCTATTAAATTTTTAATTTTTTAAATAAGTATTTTAATATAGCCTAGTTTTTAATAATAAATTGGCCTAGTTTTTAATAATAAATTTCTCAATATATGTGATGATTTGTTATATAAAATTATTATCATTAAATTCATAACAAAAAATACAATCCTAAAATATAATATTAATTGTTAATAAAATATTATATAAGAAATCATTAATCAAGGAATGATGTTAGATACTTTGACCGTCAACTAATTAATTTGCAATAAAACACTATTTAAATTATTGTTTTGTAAATTTATCTAATTTTGGGTCATATTCTATATTCTCTCAATTTTTTTATTTGTTGCCATGTGATTCTTGTTAAGAACTTTAACCACACTGCAAATTATTACTAGATTCGTGATGAAAAATATTATTGAAAAATTATTATCTCCATTCCATATTAGGGCCTGAACTTTTTTTATGGTGTGTTCATTTGTGACTCCACACCACACCGCAAATTTTCAATTTTCACCATAACTTACCATAACTGTTTCTAATAAAATTCTACAAGAAAAGAACATCGACTTTGTTAGGTTATTTTCTTGTAAGTTCTATTGGTATCATACTACATATATAATGTCAACAGATTGAAAAACTGTTTCCATTGTCAATTGAGACTTTAACGTTTCAAAGTTTAGATTATTCAAATACAAAAACCCTTACTTTTATACATAAATTTTTCAAATTTACAAAAAAAGCACTTAAAATATACTCAATCGATGTGGTTGATTAGATTAGACTGCCAAGTGCTAACGAGTATTAAAAATCTTATAATTTATAAATTATAATTGATCATAACCATTGAAATAATTTATTTTAACATTTAAAATAAACATTAAAATATGGTAAAAATTAAAGAGAGACACTTCAAGTATCTTTGGGAACAAGACTAAAATCATTATTGGATGAGAATTAATCCAATGAATAGAAAAGTATATGTATTCAAATTCATCAACTAGGAAGCTCATAAACTAGGCGTGATATTCAAAATTAGTTCAATAACCAAAAGAGAGAACAAAAATTACTAAAACATTAGAAATTAAAGCCTCAGAAACGCATTAACCCCAACAAAAACTAGAATGAGAAGAATCAAAATTCATAAATTAAAGAGCAAGACTTCAAAAACACCCTTTAAACAAACCCAAATCGGGAACTAACTAGATAACAGATAGGAGTATGAGTTTAACACTTGATCTCGTTGAGGCCGTGGCGAAAATACAAGAAGGTGGGATCAACAGCGGCATCTTTATAGTAAGCAAATACCAAACCTCCGTCATCATGCATACTCTCCCCAATGAAGAACTGAAGGTCGTTAAGCTTGGACAACAGGAACTTAGTGGCTGCCTCCACATTCTTCTTGAACACATCCCGACCCTCTTCTCCCAGCTTGGGTGCGAGGTTCTTGATGTAGTTTTTCATCCACGAGAGGAACTGCTTCTTCTCAAAGGCTGGCTGCTCTTGGAGCCTGAAAGTGTCCACAATGTCCACCACCTTCTGGGCCTCATCATGGACGCCTTCGTCGTCATCCTCTCCGCCTTCTGAGGAAGGGTTAGCACCAATGTCAATCTCAACAGCTCCTTTGACTACCCACTTCCCTTCCACCTCCCATAGCAATCCGTTGAATAGCTCCTTGCTACCAAACGAGTCCGAAAGAAGCTCGTCCCCGCTGAACACGTCCGTGTATACAAGCATCCTTCCTTCCTTCCAATTGATATATCCAACCTGGTAATTAACTGTAATTTTCCACGATCTACTTGATTACTTTGTTGAGGGGGATAGCAAGCTACATGCTCTTTATTTATAGGGAGGTCATTGTATTGCTTTTTCTGGATGAGTCGGTTAGTGGCTTAGTGCCTTGGTTTCATAATACTAATCGATTTCCAATTTGTTAGAAGATTTCGTTTCGTTAATTAGGATGCTTTCCTAATACAAGTGTTATATTCCACCAAAGACTCTTCTAAATTTCTATTATCTAATGTATCCTACAACTATTTTTAAATAAATAAATACTAATTATTAGTACTCTTGAATAGAATTGGAAACCAAATTCAAGTACGTACGTGCGATATGGTAAATTGTACTCTATGTTTCATATCTGCGTTGGACAACTTTAATTTATAAATTAATAAATTTTTATGAGAAATAGCCAATTGATCAATTTACCTATATTGATCAACTTTACAATACTATTATTATTTTCACTTTTTTAATCTATATATTTATAATGATAATTTATGTGGGGCCCAATTAGCTACTTTTGTTAATCATTAGATTAAAGGGAGGGGAGAGAGGAGGCCTTTTCAGATCCAATTTATTCAAAACTCATTCGAGTTATAATTTCAACTAAACTCCAAGTACACAGAACCAAAATTAGCGGGTCAAATCTGACCCGCCTATTTGACCCGAAAAGTTAACTTTTAAAGTTCAATTTTATTAAAATTTGTGACTTTTCATTGAAAATTTTAATTGTTAAATTATAAGTGCAACTCATTTATTTGTTATTGCTCTAATTTAACTTAAAGTTGTTATAACAATCTATCATTACTAGATAATCATATTTTATTACGTATATTGTATAAAAAGTAGTATTTAGAGACCATTTAAAAAAAAACGGAGAAAGGTCGCAATCATAACTCGTTGATTTGACCCGAAACTGAAATACACCGTCTGTATTTACCCGAACCTGAAATACACCTGACCTGTATTTATCCGGGCCCAATATACGATCGACCTGAAACTTGTCTGCTCGACGCAATTGACAGGTCTAGATCAAGTTGTAGATCATATTGACGATATTTGAGTGCGTCGTTACTTCGTCCTAATTTAACCTAAGTTGTTCGTTCTTTCCGAAATGGACTGACATTTTACATGTCCAAAACTTGAATAAACACAAGGTAGCATGGGATTCAACCTTGTCAAAAGTCTATCTATACATGCCCAACAACCTTTATGATATACTCCCTCCATTCCTCAATATCTGTCACTTTGATCAATTTTCTATTTTTCACAATATCTGTCACTTTACAATTTCAATGTAACATTAATGACATTTTTTCAAATTTATCTCTTACTTTTGCAATTTCCAATACAATTATATATCTCTTACTAAAGTAGAAACTTAACTCTTACTTTTATAATTTCCAATGCAATTATCATTCTCAATACTATTTTCTTAAAATCTTCCCTAAACTCCAAAGTAACAATTATTGAGGAATGGAGGGAGTATCATATATGTCATTTGGAAGGTCACGTTCAAGGAAAAAGTTGGTCAAGTTTTTTTAAACTCATCAATTTTTTCAATGTTTGGTTAAGTTTAATAGATGAGAAAATTTTGGGAAGACTCCATTATTTTATATCCAATTGTAGGAAACCTTTTCCATGAAATGGATAAAGAGAAATTTTTCTAATTTTTTCATCCCACTTAAGTAAAGATTTTAGTCCCGGGTCATTGACTCTAAAGGATGGGCCAAATTGATCATAAAAGACTAGGAGGACAAAAGTTTGATTCAGAGGGAGAAGAAGAGGCAAAAATGAGGTCTCAAATTGTAAAATATATGTAGCTCACTAAGGCTGCAGCGACATGATTTTTTTTTTAATTTTTTATATATCCTGAGCTGTCCTAGAAATTTTACGTCAAAAAATTTTCATGTATTATTCAAATTGTAACCATAATTTGTCACTGAGTAAACCATGGATGACTAAAATTATAATTGTAGTTTACACTGAGTGCACCCATTAATTATTCAAGCACGACGTAATTTCAACAATGGTGGTGCCCCCTTCATATCCATTTTCAGTCATTGCTCTTCCATCAACTCATTCACATCAATGTGATAAAAAAAAAAATACTCATTCACATCAATAAATCAAACAAAAAAACAAGCTCCATTATTATTTTCAACCATAAAAGGAGAAAAATTACATATAGAATTTGTTTTGAAATTTCAAGCAGCGAGTATTTTAGGTAAGGGTATTCTATTATTATTTTCAACCAAAAAAGGAGAAAAATAGTTTAGAATGGAAGGTCAACTATTCACATCCTCCTTTGAAATTGGAATATTCGATGTGAATTCTTGGTTGTGGAATGAAGAGCCCATGTGATGTGGCTGGTCAAGCTGAACTATTCACAATTGTCAATTCATCTGCGGATGCTCCCAATTACTGGTTCAACTCTTGCTTTCTAAATACATATGTTTGGAATTACAAAACAAACTCCATATGTAATTTTTCTCCTTCTTTAGTTTACAATAATAATGGAACTTGTTTTTTTTTTTTTGGTTTAATTTATTGATGAGAATAACTTCATGAGAGAGCAATGACTAAAAATGAATATGGAGGGGAACACCACCAATATTGAAATTATGTCGTGCTTGAATAATTAATAGATGCACTCAGTGTCAAACCAAAATTACAACTTTAGTAATCCATGGTTTACTCAGTGGCAAACCATGATTACTACTTGAAATAATCCATGACAATTTTTTTGACATAAAATTTTTGGGACAACTCAGAAAAATAAAAAAAATTCATTTTTTAATAAAAAATCATGTCATGTCAGTCATGGTGGTCCTCACATATTTTACAAATCGCGACCTCATTGTTTTCCTAGTCCTTCATGATCAATTTGTTTTTTGGGCCATCCTTTAGAGTCAATAACCCTCTAGTCTTTGAGGATTGGACTCAAAACTTGAAAGGATAGAAATGAACATTAAGTTAGGCCCAACAGAGGCATTTGCTTGGACATCTAAGCCCAAAGGAGGGCGTAGGTGCCACCCTTCAAATGTTACTAGTAAGCATTAAGCAACTAGTATTTTCACTAGGGGTATCAAATAGGTCGTGTTGGGTGTTATTTGTGTTCGTGTCAATATTAAACGGGTTGAAAATACCCCAACACTAACCTTACCCATTTAATAAATGGGTTGAAAATTCTTGACTTGTACTTGACTAAAATTTAAACGGGTTGACCTGCTACCAACCCGTTTACCCGCTAAACTTAATCGGGTTTGTATTAGGTCGGGTTTACCCGTTAAGATATGCATTGAATTATTATGGCAATTTAGCATTTTACCAAATTAAAAAGTGTCAAATCAACATTTTAAAATATTAATTACCTTTATATTTCAAATATTAATTCCCTTTATATTTCAAATGATTTTTTCCATCCCAAAAGTGTTGTTTTAACCTTCTATAACATTTTGTTAGAGTTTAAAAAATAAACAGGTAAACGGGTAAATCGGTAAACGAGTACCTGTCTAACCCAATTAATTAAACAGGTTAAAACAGATATTTTTCGTATCAAAAAATTCAACCTGAACCTGACCTATTTAATTAAACGAGTTAGACGTGTTAACCTATTTAATTAAACGTGTTCAAAATTTATGACACAACCCGCCTTATTTCATGTTCGGTTCGTGTCATGTTATCGTGTCGTGTTAACTTTTGCCACCCCTAATTTTCACTCTCATGTGTAGGAGAATTTTGAGTTCTTACTAATAATTATATGTAAAGTCATAGTAAATTTTATTCATAATTCATCTTATTTATGAGAGTATTACTTAAAAACTTTTTGTTAACCAAATAACAACAACAATAGTAATATTAATAATAATAAATACTTAACTATGTCTTGTAGAATCTATAATTATTACTATATTCGATCTGTCTGATATTTTTATTGTATTACATTTATAATTAGTAAAAATTATCTTTATTGTTTTTTATTAATTAAAGATAATAATTTGTTTTTCTTGGACTTGAGTTTGGAATTTCTAAAATCCTTAAAAAAATAAAGTATCAAATCTTAATTTTGGGAGTTACACTTTAATAATATAGTATGTATTGAGGCTATGTTCTTTAGAGGAGTAAATATCCCAATATCCAAATCAATCTAAGTTTATCCAGTTTTATTCATATTTCACTATTATATAGACTTATCCAAGGTTATTTTATCCATCTAAAAAAGGACCTTAAGGGCTTGCTTGGGAGATGGGTAAAGGGGGGTTAGGAGGGGTAAAGGAGGGTCCTTACTCCTCCTTACCCATGCTTGGAAAGAGAGTGAGAGAGGGTAAGGGAGGGTAAGAGGGAGTGAGGTTTACATCCCTTTACCCCTCTTAACCCTTATTTTTTTAACACCCCGATTCGGGGTGTAAGGAGGTGTTCAATTAAGTTATAATATACCTACAATGGGAAATGACCATAATACCCTTAACTTTAATTTGAATTACATATAATATGAAAGGGTAAATATGTCAATTAACATATTACTCTTATGAACTCTCCAAATTATTCTCCCAAGCAGGGGTAAGTAGTTTACTGTTATGAACCCTCCCATACTCTCACCCTCCTTTACTCTTACGAATTCCTACTCTCTATTTTTAACCCCCCTTCCAAGCAGAGCCTAAGTGATATATATTTGGTCCCAAATACACATCATGGGAGCCAAATACAAGCTTATATGGAAGAAGAGTTTCAATAACTCTCATCACTCTCAATTATGGATGACTTCATCAAGTGCAATTCGATACTTTGCTCTATATCTCAAGATCCATGAAGTTATTGGGAAAGTCATCCTAGAGCCGAAGATAGACCATCCAAAGAGCTTTCTAGTGGGTTTTGAATCTTGAAGATTGGAGAAGAATTGAGCAAGATATCAATGTTTCTTTCTAGCTATGTACATTTTGATTCTTTATGATGTCATATTTGTAATAGATGATGTAAGCTAGAAAACCATTGTATTCTTGATATATGACACGCCTAAAGGGGTCCTAGAATACTATAAATAGACCCTTTGGGAGGCCCTTGTATTCTTTCATACATCATTCAATATCAATCAAATACAAATCAAAACATATATGTTGTTTTTCTCTCTAGTTTCAAAATTAGAATTGTAGTTCTCTTGAGGGAGGAATACGCCCATCTCTACTTTTATTCTAGGGTTGACATAGGGATGGAAATGGGCAGGGTCTGGGGTGGGTCCAGCTGGACCCGGACCTGGACTCGCCTATTTTTTTGGACCCAGACTCGCCCCGAGACCCGGTGAGTCCCAAAAACTTGGACCCAAACCCGGACTCGCCGGGTCCGTGGGTCCACGGGTCCATAGCGGGTCCTTATTGGGTCCAACACTCTTATATACTTTTTTACTAGATTTATCAATTTTTCGGGTTAATTATATATGTACGCAATTGTATAATAATGATTATTCTATTTAAATACATAAATTTTCAACACAATAAAAACATCTAGTTCATTTTACAAGGCTATGAGAAAAATTTAACATAAAAACATTACAAAAATCATCCACACATCAATTCTAAGAATGCAACTATACAACTTAAACTGCACAAAAAAAAAATCACGACGTTCATGATTATCGCACTATACAACTCTAAGAAAACAAATACACTAGGGTTTTCATATATATATATATATATATATATATATATATATATATATATATATATATATATATATATATAATTCGACGGGTCCATGGGTCCGTGTCCAGACCCGTCAAATTTTTATTGGACCCATACCCGACCCGGGACCCAATGAGTTCACAATTTTTGGACCCAGACCCGCCTAAATGGGGCGGGTCCGAGCGGGTCTGGGGCGGGTCCAGGACCCATTGCCATCCCTAGGTTGGCATCCTTAGATGGTGAAAGGTAGAATTGGAGGAATCGTTGGAGTGGTGTGCCTATATTTCCATTGAAGAATCCAAAGCCATTATCATTTGTTCTATCTTAGTGAGTTTCAATCTTTGTTTCGTTTGATCTTTCTTTTTACTTCTACATTGTTTCAATCACAATATCATTCGAATCTCATCCTAAACATCCAAGAAACTTACGTTCCATTCATCCATTCATTCGTTCATACATTCATTCATAAAGAACCACATAAAGATCCTAGTCTTGTTGTGTGATTTGATCATTTTTGATCCTATCATACATCAATTCCTTTGAATCTTTTTGATTTCTATCTTCTTTCATTCATTCGCTTGATCCATAAGAACTTAGAGAAGGAAGATTCTTATCTTGGTTCTTAAAGATCCTGAGTTCGTGTGTAGTGTGATCTCTTTTGATCACATTATACATCACTAAGACAAACAAAATCCAAACGTGAAAATATGGATGAGATTCATGGGCATATTTACATTGTTGTTACGGGTGACCATGACCGCCCTCAACTCAAATGAATATGAATATAATTTGGTATTAAAAAATTATGAGTTGTATGTTTCTCAAATGGATATGATAATATAATAGATATCCCTAATTCTAACGATGAGATTAGGGCTGTCAAAAATCCGGGTCCGGGTCGAATATGGGTTCGGACAATCGAACATCGGACAAAAAAATCAAACCCTGACCTTGTTCGAATTAACAATCAGACACTTTTTCCCAACCCTAACCCGGACCCGGATGTTCGATGTCCGGTTTTTTTGCAGGGGGCACTAGGCAGAGAAATCGTCCTAGGGTTTTTTTTGCAAAAAAAAAGGTTGTAACTCCTCTTGCTAATTGTAAAACGGCAGTCATTGAACAACATATAAGACAACTCCTCTAGGGTTTTCTCATTTAGGCTCCAAAATTGAAAATTTTGAGTTTTGGACCCTATTTTTCACTTCCCACCCAGGCTCAGCAAAGACTGAATACTCCTTACCTACTGAAAATTAGACAAACGCGGACCCGATTCTGCAAACCCGACCCGATTTGGATTGAAAATCGGACATGTTCGTTTGTCCGAATTTAAAATTCGGATGTAATTTTGATGTTTGACCCGATTTTTTTTTCTGGTCGGACTGAACCGGATTTTTGGGTTGGACAATTTTTTGACAGCCCTAGATGAGATCCGCCATTGAATTAAGGTACGGTTATCAATTTATCATTCTCAGTTGGCTCAAAGTAGAAAATTTTCAGCTCCCCACGCCCCTCATCCAAAATTCTCAACAAGTTACCATGAATAATATTCGACAAATTAATATTATGCTCATAAGGTCTTCACTCTTCGATCATAAAACTATTTTATTCGAGAAATTAAATCACGTACAACCAAGATTATGCTCGAGTTAGTTATTAATTTAAGGTGGTGGTGGTGGTAGATTGATCTTGAAGCCCTTGAATAAAAGACAAGCCAGCCTGAGAGTGTAATATCTCACGTGGCAACTTGAATAAACCCCCACTTGTTTTCAAAATTGAAAATTAAGTTCAAATAATAATAATTGATCAAGACCCTTATTTCTCGGATATTCTCCTACCCCTAACAACCTCCAATTCCAATCCCAATTCCAAACCCCAGCCATCTTCGTGCTGAAGTCTCTAATTTAAGAGAAATGATAAATGTCATAGATAAGACGTTTATTAAGTATTTTGTCATGCTACAAAACCTATATATTTGTAAATTAAATAGTAAAAAAAATGACATGATTGACTTCTACAACTATAATAATATATATAAATATTATAAAATCACATTTTTATCTATATTTTTTAAAATTTACAAAAATGCATCCAAAATATGCCCAACGGATGGGGTTCATTCGTTAGGGTGTCAATTTTAATTGTTGGCGTAGCCAATATATTCCAAGTTTCTTATAATTGATAATTAATAGTATCTGTCAAAAAAATTAGGATTAAATATGATATAAATAGTAATTTCATAAGGAGCAAGACACTTAAGCAGTGTTTTGCCTCAAGACACGTATCATCACCCCTAATTTAATTACAAGTTTATATATTCTAAAGTTCCTGACCTCATTTCTAACGTAATGATATATGTCTTGAATCAAGATGATTAATAATCATTTTGATTGATTTGTTTATTTAATATATACTCCCTCCATTTCATATTAATTGTCTGGTGACGCTATTAATTTCTCAACATGCCTATATAATGTTTTAATATTTGAAAAATACTATCATTAGATTCGTAATGGAAAATACAATCATAAGAATATAATTTTGTAATCTTTTGATTAAATATATTATAAGAAATTTTTAGTCAAAGATAATATTTTGGATAATTAATATGAAACGGAGGGAGTATTTTTTATGATGTTAAATAATATTTTTAAGTAATTATACATGTTTATCATGTATAAAAGTATCGCATATATCGGTTATTTCAAAAAGTATGAAAGATAACCCAATCATATAATGGAATGCACATTTTACGTATAATTCTATATTTATGAAGAAAATACAAATAAATAAATAAATTATATGTAGTTTATAAGTTGTACAATCCTTAAAACAATGAAACATATATTTGTAACAATATAAGTAAACATAAATATACCTTTTGGTTCTAATATATATATATGTAAGTAAAATTGAAAGATAACCCAATCATATAATAGAGTGATTTAAGTAAAATTAAAGATGATTAATAACCATCTTGAATCAAAATATATATCAATTTAGTTTAAATATATATATGTAAATAATTTATATGTAAGATATATCCAATCCATGTTCTAGTATTGTCAATTTGTCATGTACAATAAGTTGCCATCACATGCTACCAGGACCATGTTTGATGTTTCTGCTAATATTCACATCTCTCCCCCCACCTCCTTTGATGGTGTACTTTGTCATGAGTCAGTATTGTTCATAAATAAAGGCAAACAACTGTGGATTGTAGACAAAAGTCAAGTTCTGGATGCCATTTTTTTCAATTGATTACTAAAGTGCTGCTAATGTAAAGTTAAGATTTAAGGAATCTGTTTGATTATTTACTAGCTTCAAATAATGATGGTTAATTATACTTGAATTGTCTTTATCAAAACTAGTTGGGTTGTTTTCTTCTTTATTAGACGTGAAATTATGGAAGTTTGAAACTGTTGTTTTCCAAATATCATCAAATCAAATGTACGGTTACTACTTTATTTACTTGTAGCTAAATTGCGCAACTTTTTACGTGCTAGATCATTTCATACAGCGAAATATATGATAAGCTTAATGATTGATGATTTCATATGTAAGCACCTTTATTACATGATCCCCCCCCCCCCCCCCTTTATAGCAGGGAAGCTGGAAAACTATGATTGAAAGAAGTTCATTCCTCTAATATCAAAAACATAAAATCCTAACTAACTAGTATTTGGTTGATTTTCTTTAGTTTTGTAATGGCAACTTTCAGGCATTATCTATGATTATGTTGACAATATATCAAATATCAGCACATTAATAAGTAAAAGCCCAAAGTTGTCCCACATTTGGCCCCATCAGTTAATAAAAAGGTCAAAAACTTAATGTTGTTAAATCCACAGATATAGGAAGAAATCAAGATGCCACAAAATAAACAATGCAACAATGCAAGCTACTAATCTCAGAATGTTTTAAATGGTAAGTTCTCAAGTGATAAAAAAAGAATCATTTCAATTGCTTTCCATAAGATCTCCCCTTCCCATTCAGTCCATTTTAACCCCTTTCCTGCATAAACTCTCAATTCCACATCAAATCAAAATGGGGAGATTGAGAATTTGAGATTGAAGATCACAAAAAAGAAGGATCAGAAGAGCAGAAATTAAAGAATGTCAGCAGTATGGAATGCAGTGAAGAAGACATTAAACTGCAAGTCAGAAACATCAGAAGTGTATGAACCAAAACCCACAAACAGCAGACTCAGAAAAACAAGCAGAAACAGAAACAGTTGGTGTAAACCCAGGCTGAAAGATGTGAAAGACCATCATGATGATCATCATGCAATGAGCAGGAAGAGATTCAGTGAGAAAAGGTCTGCAAATTTCAGCAGCCCATTGTCAATAAGAAGCAGTGATTTGATCAACCCATTTACTAATCTAGTCAGAATAAGCAATCAGAGTAGTAGTGTTGGTGGTGGTGGTGGGTCACCCTATGTGGCTACTTTGTCTCCTGGGTCAAGGGTAACACAATACTTCAATGGTGGCCTTGAGTCTCTTCCAAGAAGTGCTGACGTGTCCTTTTCTAATTGGACTCCAGGATCGTCTTCCTCCTCTCGGAGGATATCAGTAGCAGAGAGCCGTCGTGGTGGTTCCTTTAGGACATTTACTTGTCACAAATGTGATGAGCCTTTGTCAAGGGTGGATGTTGAAGCACATCTTCTCTCTAAGCATGCAGGTAATTTCTTACTCCATTTCTACTTTCTTTTATTTACTTTTGGTTTGAAATTTCCAAGGGAAATGAAAATGTTAATGCTAATATATTTTGAATTGAGCCCATCTTGAGAATGCATGTAGTCAATTAGTTATTAGGATGTTGTGGAATCAGTTGGGTCTGGGAAGTACCTTAATTTTGCTTATAATCCTTCTCTATGATAGTCTATTAGTAGTTTACTTCTCATCAAAGCCTAAGAAGCTTGAAAATTCTTATTCAATATCCATACTTTTGGATCTCAATATCTGCACTAGGCTTTGATCATGGATATGTCTGAATAGGATCTACTCTAGTTGATTAATCAGACATTGTTCAAACTTCTAAAACCTATAAGGTTAAGATGGGTGGTGCTTAATTTTTGGCATTGGCATTTAGGCTAGTCCTCATACAATACAAATTAGCAACAAGAACAGTGAGGGAGGTTTGACCATCATGAATGAATATGAGGAGCATTATATTGTTGATGTTTTACTTGAATTTTGTTGTGCAGTTAGTGAAGTACAAGAGGGGGACTCATCCAGGAAGATAATAGAGATGATTTTCAGGTCAGGATGGACCAGTTTTGAGAACCGGGCTCGCGTTGAGAGGATTCTGAAGGTTCACAACCCCCAAACAAAGCTAGCTCAATTCGAGGAGTACAGAGAAATGGTGAAAATCAGAGCCAACAGGCTGCAACACTCAAAGAAACACCCGCGATGCTTAGCTGATGGGAACGAGCTCCTGAGATTCTACGGCACAACTCTTGCTTGCCAATTAGGCCAAAACGGGTCCTCAAGCCTTTGTGCTTTGCAGAGCTGCAATGTTTGCTGTATTCTACGACATGGGTTCTCTAGCATAAGAGGGTTGGAAGATCACAATGAGTTTGGGATATTCACTACTTCGACAAGCGAGAGAGCGTATAGAAGCATAGAATTACAAGGGGAGGACAGGGGGAATCCAAGCAACAAAGTGGCCTTAAGAAAGGCTTTGATTGTGTGCAGAGTCATTGCTGGGAGAGTCCACAAACCAATGGTGGTGGAGGACTTGTCCGAGTTAGCCGGTGGGAGAAGATCCGGGTTTGATTCCTTAGCTGGGAAGATGGGACACAGTAGCTTACATATTGAGGAGCTCTATTTGTTGAACCCAACAGCTCTGCTACCTTGTTTTGTCATAGTTTGCAAATGAGTTTAAACATTTATACACACACTGTAAGATATAATAGATCAGCAGTTTTTACCCTGTTGTAAAGTTCATAACAAGTTAACCTCAGACAGACAGTTTATGGGTGCACAGAGGCTGGTGTAATGCCTGTGTTTGCTTCAAACTTGGAAATTTGGTCCTCTTTTTGATAATTCAGTTTGCTATGCTAAAAAATGGCTTTGTTTCTTGGACGTGGCCTATGGACATATGCTAATATGCTGTCTTTTTACTCACCCCTGTCATCTAACCCCTCTCTCTGTCAATAACCAAACAATGATGTAAGACATCTTATGGCTTATTGACTTTTACTTTGTTCACTTTTACAGCTGCTTTATACCTGCAAGCCAAAGAAAAAGAGCTAGAATAAGTTGAGATGTAAAAAGGGTAAAAATTTCATGCACTTTCAGGTAACTTTACTTTAACTTCGAACAGAATCCGTGCAAATATGTAATTTCTTTTTCCAGGATGCTGATCATTGATTAATTAAATAGCCCAGTGTTAAATTTTTAATGTGAAAGTATCTATCAAAGATGAGGCGTGCCAGTCATTATCCAAGTAAAGGAAGCCTCACCGGATCCCACATCGGAGAAACTAGCACTAGCAAATTACATTTATATTGTGCTACTCCAGCTCAATGGGCACGACCTTACTTGAACAGGATCTGTTCTATAGGCTCGTACCTCTGTATCCTTGAGTTCTAAGGAGACAGGAATCTAAGTCTGGTTGATGATCTGAGGCCGTGAGATCAGAGCGTGATTAACAGCTACCGTAGATTCTTCGGGATCCACTGGGGCAGTAGAGGATCGTTTCCAAGCTCACCTCTGTGGGCTTGGGATGGTCACACGGTGGTCTGACAGACTTCTCCCCTTTTTTTTTTCATTTCATTCCCTTTTTTTTAAGCTCACCTGTGGGTGAATGTCTTCTGGTATTTGAATGTCCCACTGGCAGAGATGATAAAGGTTAATGACAACTACTTAGGTCTTGGGTGGGGGACTTCCCTCAATTGTATAAGGAAATGCCCTTGAAACTTGATGTTTGATGAAGAACTTGACACACAGCAAGGATTCCTCCTGCAATTCAAAGACGCGGAACACTATAGAAATGATTCCTGGCCCATAACAGGTTGGCAGGGAGCATCCTAGGGGAGTTGTTCTCATGTTCTCTCTAAAAAACGTATCGATGATCATCGTAAGTGACAATCAATTCTGGCTTTCGCGCTAGCGCGCTCGTCCCTTGCTTGTTGGGAACATGAAACTCCTTGGATTGGCCTGACTTTGAGAGGTTGTGGACTCAGTTACAGGTGTCCAATCCTGGGGAGCTTCCAAGTTTGACACTTGGATATTTTCAAGAAACCCAGAGGAGTTTTTGTCAGAAATTCCTTAGGGATGATAAAACCATGGGAATTTTTGTTCGAGGGCTGAACAAATCTTGAGGATTTTTCGCTCTACTCTAAATTGAAAAAATTGTTGTTGGCATGTGAAAGTCTTAAGTGTATGCACATTGAGTTGACAATGATTGTGAGTAACCTGTTTTGACAGTCATCAGAATGTATTCATCTGCAAGGTCAATATATTCTCTTGACAGTGAGCTAACTGGTTCATCTGAAATTAGTCTCAGCTGGATAACATAATTTTCTATATAATTTACTGTAATCAAAAGAATAAACAAAGTCTTACGATTCAAAGATTGAACCTGCCCAAAGCATCTTTAGCAGCTGGTTAATCATCATTGACATATTTGAAACAAAAAAATTACTGCATAAGAGGGAGATTGCTGATAGACATGGTATGTATTCCATGTAAAAATGCAAAGAAACACGCGATCAGCTGTGTTTATTTATTTATTTTGAATTTAGACACAAGAATGTATTGTTTAGCATATATTGATAGTGCTGTGTTTTATTTATTTTGAATTTAGACACAAGAATGTATTGTGTAGCATATATTGATAGTCAAGAACAGTAAGGCAGCTATATAAAGGCGATAGGATCGCATCGCCAGCATAGTTATAACCATGAACACAAGCTTCTGGTTAATTTAGCTTGACATGGACATGCGTATGACAATTATTTTCTAGTGCAAAATTCCCCTCACAAGCAGAAATAGCACTGATGAAAAAGAAAAATATGCAAGTACTTTGTGTCATTCTTAGGCAATTACACATTATAAAACTCTTCTCTTTATATCGGACCCATAGCTAACGGCTAAATCTCATCAGATCTCATTCTTGTGACTTGTCATGACCGTGTAATAGATGAAATTTCCATCACCAGTTCGGCCGCAATAGAAAAAAACTCTCAACAATAGGTTTAAAAGGATAAAATTGGGCTCATTGAATTTCCTCTCATAGTGTCACTCCACGACATCATGTAGACGGCTTTCTGATACTTTTTCTTTTTTCTTCCTTTTTTTTTTTTAATAAAAAAACTTTCTAATGCACATTTGGCACAATCATATTGTAATTCCTTCAAAATGGATTCATTTCAGTTCAAGGATGGTGGTCTTGGCCGACATCCTGTATGTATGCCAGTCCTAGTAATATGGCAGTAATACAAACATTGCTTTACCCCTCCCCCTCTCCCCCTCTCCCCTTTTAAACCAAAAAAAATAGAAACTTGAAATTACAACGATCAAGTAAATTTCTTTTCCCACGATGTTAATTCCTAAATAGATATAGGTATTTTATCCAACTATGATATTTATAGCGATAAAAATAATATTGACTTAGGTTAGGTCGTATCTGCTTGCCATTATGTAACTAAACCAAAACTCAGAAAAGTCCCACACCGACAAACCTAGTACTATCAATCAATTATATTGTGCTGCTCCAGAACCTGGGGTACGACCTTACTTGAACAGGATCTGTTCTATAGGCTCGTACCTCTGTATTCCTGAGTTCTAAGGAGACAGGAAACTAAGTCTGGTTGATGATTTGAGGCCGTGTGATCAGAGCGTGATTAACAGCTACCGGTATATACTTCGTGATCCACTGGAGCAGTAGAGGATCGTTTCCAAGCTCACCTCTGTCGGCTTGGGATGGTCACACGGTGGTCTGACAAACTCCATTCTTTTTTGTTTTTCCTTTTTTTGCTGAATCTTAAGTTGTCCATGAAGTTTCAAGTGAACTTTTGTCCTGCTTATAGCCTTCAATGGAGCATAACAGCACCTTTGTCTTTTGTGCTTTGGGGGAACTTATGGCATCCTATCAACTGAGCCTGAAAAGGGATTGTGTGACTCAGGTTGGTACTTTAACATGTAATGTACAGTTCAGTTTCCTTGAACTTGTTTAGGGGCTATTTCTGACAACCTCACAGATGGCTTCTTTTCTTCCAATTTCACTCTTTGTGAGTTGTTCTTGTACATGCTGTTGCTGCCACCGTTGATCTTGATTCAAGCTTCAAGGCATGCGAGCTGGAACCCAAGGGTTTGGGCTTTGAGGATTTCACTACTACTTTCTTTTCGTCTAAGGATGTGTATAGAATACAATACATATGTGATAAGCTTATGTATGCATACACTTCCCAAGCGTCAGTAAATCCAAAATAAATTGCTGTCTTCGTTTTTAAATTTGGCTAAAAATCTGTGTTTGTATATAAATTGTCCTTCATCAGTTAGGAATGTAATATTCAAGGAAATAAAGCATGTGGTAAATGGTTCCGAGTATGGTTGGCAGGGTGCTACTAAAATTTGACAACAATGCCCCACACCCTCCCTGCCAAACATAAAAAGAACAAAAAAGGAAACACGGCATAAAATTTTCTGACATTCTGTTTGTGCTGAACAAGGATTATACATCATTTCTGATGTGGGTTATTGCCAAATTAGAAATTTGTTAGTTGATAAAACACCCAACGAACTATTAGACTCGAGCAAGAATGGGTAAGAACTCACTTATTGTATTGGAACAATCCCTCTTTTATTTGATGAATTTTCTATATGCAAGGGTCATACATCTCATTGGCAACAACTTGAGTGGTGAACTGCCCTCAATGATCTCAGGAAATGTCCTAGAAACTCTGAGCTAGAAGAACAAACTTCCTCACAGGGGGTTCCTCGGGCCACTCAGAACTTCTGCAAATTACAAAAACTCTTTCTATTGCCAGGACACATTCATCTACATGGGTTGTCAGCCTGAAAAGTCTATTAGTGATCGATGCAAGCGAGAATCAAATAAGGTGGGGACATTCCAAGATCAATAAGGAATTGTTGGTCTCTTATCTCGATAGACTAGAGTAGGAACAATCTCAGTGGAAAAACCCTCAAAGAGATTGCAAATTTCAAGGTTTTAAGTAGCCTTAATTTGTCATGAACCCATTTTCACAGGGGAAATTCCAAGTAAAATGTAATCAATGATATATAAGCCTTCAGAAACTTGACCTCTCTTGTTTGTAATAACTTATCAGGTTGGATTCCAACTGAGGGACAGTTTGCTTGTGTGTTATTCAAATTTAATGTTTAAGTCAGATTTGAAATATTCTCTGATAAAATTGTGTGACTTGAGATGGGAGAGTACTAACTGGGGGGATCCCCATAATGCTTTGAGAAGGACTCCAATTGAATGTATAGGGTCATCACTGAAATATCTATTACCAATTAAGGTCCAAAATAGAAAATTCACTCAATAATTCAGCTATAAAGGTGAGGCTATGCCTATGGATGATGAACCCTCCTTTTTTCCCCTCCTTTTGTATAACCTCATGGACCCCCTTCTTTCTTTGTAACGTAGATGGTTCATGCATGCATGGTCCATGCATGGATAGTGGATTTGGAACAAATGCATCGTCCACCCATTCCACTCTTAATTACCCCACCTCTTTCTTTGACAATGGATGCAAATTAAACAAGCACCATGGATTTCAAAGGATACCTGACTTTCATACAAAGTGATTCTTTCTTTTTTCCCATACCTTTTAGTGTTCTGAAGTAGCTTTCATTTATGTCATGGTACTGGTCCTAAATGGATATACGTGCCCTTAGTGCTTCCAGGATTCGTAACGCATCCTACTATTAGCTGAATTTGCTTTGTGATGTTATATATGATACTACTCATCCAAGGGAAAAATAATAGAACCAAGTTCCTGAATTTACATATCCTCATCTCCTAAACATATTACTTTCAGATGGCTACCTTTGTTCAAATTTTATTCATCCTTCTGATTTCTTGTTCCAGTTGCTGTTGTGGCCATTCAGAACTCCAAATCCTTCTAAAGCTGAAAGCATCCTTGATTGGACCCAAGGGTTCAGGCCTCAAAGACTGGAAACCATCCTCTTCACCAACGGGGCATTGCTCGTTTTCTGGTGTCTCATGTGATCAGAACTTCCAAGTAACGTCTCTGAACGTTTCACTCATTCCTCTATTTGGGTCAATTCCACCCGAGATAGGACAGTTGAGAAACATGACCACTCTGATACTATCTGACACCAATCTGACGGGTCCTCTTCCACCTGAAATGGCGAACTTGGAGTCCTTGAAAATTCTCAACATCTCCGCAAATAACCTTATGGGAGAGTTTCCTTCGAATATGACAATCCGAATGACCCAGTTGGAAGTCCTGGATGCCTACAACAACAACTTCTCAGGGCCTCTCCCCTTAGAGCTCAAGAACTTCAAGAAGCTGAAGTACCTCAACCTCGGAGGGAATTACTTCTCAGGGGAGATCCCATCTGCTTATTCTGAGCTTCAAAGCTTGCAAGTTTTGGCTCTCAGTGGAAATTCTCTCACTGGCAAGTTGCCTTCGAGTTTATCCAAATTGTCGAATCTTGAAGGACTGTATTTGGGCTACTCCAACAGTTTCAAGGGAGGGATCCCGCCCTCATGGGGCTTCCTGAGTTCTCTTCGCATTCTTGATATGAGTTCTTGTGGTCTTACAGGAACCATTCCTTCGACTTTTGGTCGGTTAAAGCAGTTAGAGACTCTGTATATGTACGAGAATACTCTTACAGGTGATATCCCAATGGAGCTGTGTAGTTTAACCAATCTGCGTGCGCTTGATTTCAGCTTCAATGCACTGACAGGACCAATACCCGAATGCTTTTCTGCGCTGAATAAGCTTGAGCTTCTCAACCTGTATATAAACAAAATGGAAGGTCAGATCCCCAGTTTTATAGGGGATCTTCCTCACCTTACTGTGTTACAGGTGTGGGGTAACAACTTCAAATCTGAGCTTCCTCAGAATCTCGGTCAGAACGGAGTTTTTCAAGTGCTGGATGTCTCTGACTGTCAGATTCATGGCCCAATTCCAAAGCAACTTTGCAAAGGAGGCAATCTAATGTGGTTGTTTTTAACTAACAATTCCTTTTCAGGGCCTATTCCACAGGAACTTGGGAACTGCAAGTCACTAAAGCGATTAAGAATAGGTAAGAACTTCCTAAATGGAACAGTCCCTCCTGGGATTTTGAACTTGCCATTAGCAGAGATCATTGAGCTTGATGACAACAATCTCAGTGGAGAGCTTCCCTCAACAATCTCAGGAGATGCACTTGGAACTCTAAGCTTGAAAAACAACTTCATCACAGGTAGGGTTCCTCGGACAGTTGGAAAACTGAGCAAATTACAGAAACTGTTTCTGGGGACAAATAGATTGTCAGGGAGCATTCCGGAGGAGTTATTCAGTCTGAAGAACATATCGTTGATCGACGTGAGTGGGAATCAAATAGGTGGAGAGATTCCAAGACTGATAGGAAATTGTACATCACTGATCACAGTCGATTTCAGCAGGAACAATCTTAGAGGAGAAATTCCAGAAGAAATTGCAAATTTGAAGGCTATCAGTGCCCTTAATTTATCAAGGAACCATTTGACAGGGGATATTCCAAGGGAAATGCAATCAATGCAGAGTTTAGTGATGCTCGATCTTTCTCATAACAACTTGTCAGGCAGAATTCCAACCGGGGGCCAGTTTGCTTTCTTTCAAGATGAAGCTTTTCTAGATAACCCGAATCTTTGCTCTTCGGATCAATCAACTTGCACAACCTCCTTAGGCTCTGGGTCATCATGCTGCTTCGGAACCGTTATAGTACTTGTTATGAGTAGTCTTCACATACTTTTGAATTCTATATAAAAAAAAATTAAAATCTTATGCAATTCAGAAGTAAGGTAGTATAATTTTCCCATTCCTGTTTCCTGGAAATTTTCATCAATAATTGTCCCATATTGCAGCATGTTATATGTACACTGACCTTTGCTAGTATAAAATGAAGGTCGCTTTTATGATTACACCCATTTCGCCTGAAAAATCAAGGCTGAGAGTTTTACAATCTTGAGAAAATTGAAAGCACAACTGGAAGTTATCTACTGTTTGCTAAACACTGCAATGATAGATTGACAGTATTGAGGATCTGAGCTTTTTATATATGTATTATTGCAATATAGACATTTATTTCCAAATTGTTCAGCTGTTTAAATTAACGAGTGATATTGAAATGAAAGGTGTACAATATTGAATTAACTTTCTTGAAGAAGGGATAGAATTCATTACCTGTGAATTTCAACAAATCTTTTTTAGTCATTCTTAAGGAAGACACTGATGTATTGGTCTGATATTTTTCCCTCTTGTTTTCTTTTTAGTGTTGTGGGCCGTATTGCCATTGAGATCCAATCCCATCAGAGTGGCCATCCTCTCTCCTCACCCCAACCCAACGTTTCTCATTGTCAATGGTTTCTTTAAATAAAGTATAAAGCATCCTATGACTTTAACTCTACTTTGTATCTTCATTTTTTTTTTTTTTGCATGGGACTCAGAAAATAAAGCTGCCTTAATCTCCACCAGCAAACTACTGTCAGCTGGCAGAGAATAATGGAGCGCATAAATATGTCGAATATTGTCTCAGTCGTAGTTAAGTATACATAATACTATAAACAACAAAGAAATTTCACGTTTTGCTAGAACGTAGATTCCTTTTTTAAAAATGCTATCAAACTACAATAATTTTATACTAACAAAGTTGTCCGTCACAGATTATATTTGCTTGTGAATATGATTATGCAAACTTCAAAAACGTCCCACATCAGAAGCTCATTTACACTTGCATAGCTATATAGTCCGAGCTTACTGACTTATTGTTATCTTATTTAAACATGATCTGATCTATAGGTTGGTATTAATGATTATGTGACATGATCTGATCTATAGGGACTTCCTCAACTCTGTTATTGTTTTACTTAAAGAAAAAAAGGAAAATGAATAAGGCGATGTTCAAATTAGGGATTGACAAAATTTTGTCTGACTAGGAAAAAACTAGGTTTGAATATATATTTTTCGTCTGAATTTTAATATATTGACCTAATAATCGGACATAAAATTTTCTTTTTACTATTGTCCAACTCGATTTTAACTTCGTCCGAATTGTCCGACGACATGAATTTCTCGTCCGAATTTTGACATTGGGCGAATTTGTCTGACCCGAATTTTTGCCGGTGCTAGTTCAAAGTAAACAATAGCAAGAAAGCTATGGATGCAATTTGGGAACTAGATTTAAGTACATCTAACGCGGAATAAATATATTTTATATGTTCGAATTATAGTATGATCTGATTTTTTGAGTTTTAGGGGCCCCTGGGTCCTCACAAAGCATCTTTATTTTTTGCTATTTGTTTTTTAAAAACACTAACATGTTTTTGAAGTTTTCATACATGTCCATAACGGAATATATGCTCCTTTCTTAGTGCTTCTGGGAATGTAAGACATCCTATGAACTGAGACTCCTATTGTCAATTAGGTGGGCATTTTGTCATGTAAAGGTGTGTTCAATCTCTACACTTTTTTTAGGCACAAATTTGATTAATGACATTGATTAATGACAGTAGCCTAGGGATTGTAACTTTCCCTTTAATCATGTACTACTATCTTATATAATAGAACTAGCTATGGCATCAGTGTTCCTTAAGCTTATCTATCACTGCTCTAAGCCTGAAAACTCCCATAGATGGCTTCCTTTATTAAAATCTCACTCATTTTTCTGATTTGTTCTTACACCTTGTGCTTTGGTTACTCTGAAGTAGAAATCCTTCTAAAACTAAAGACATTACTGGTTGGACCCAAGGGCTCAGGTCTTGAAGACTGGAAACCATCTTCCTCTCCAAGTGGACACTGCTCTTTTTCTGGAATCTCATGTGATGAGAGCTTCCAGGTGATATCTCTCTACATTTCACATGTTCCTTTGTTTGGGTCAATTCCACCTGAGATAGGACAGTTGAGAAACCTGACCACTTTGACACTGTCTGCCACCAACCTGACTGGCTCTCTGCCTCCTGAAATTGCAAATTTGGAGTCCTTGAAAATCCTCAATATCTCTCACAATAACATTACTGGAGGTTTTCCTCCAAATATTACTAGTCGAATGACCCGGTTAGAGGTGTTGGATGCTTATGATAATAACTTCACTGGGCCACTCCCTCCTGAGCTTGTGGAGCTTGAGCGGCTTAAGTATCTTAGTTTAGCAGGAAGCTTCTTCTCAGGCAGGATCCCAACCACTTATTCACAACTTGAAAGCTTGGAGGTCTTGGAATTAAATGGGAATTCACTCACTGGAAAGCTGCCTTCAAGCTTTTCCCAATTGTCTAAACTTCAAGTGTTGAATATGGGGTTCTACAATGCCTTTGAAGGAGGCATCCCTCCCGAATGGGGAAACTTGACCTCTCTTCATCGTCTACAGTTGTCTTCTTGTGGCCTTAGGAGCACGATCCCTTCCACTCTTGGTAACCTGAGGGAGTTGGAGGTCTTATTTGTGTTTGGAAACTACATTACGGGTCCTATTCCAGAAGAGTTGTGTCGTTTAGCCAAACTGAGTCAGCTTGATCTTAGTGGGAACGCAATAACAGGGAGGATACCTGAATGTTTTTCTGAGCTCAAGAAGCTTCAACTTCTTCATCTATATGATAACAAAATGGATGGTCCAATCCCCGATTCTATAGGGGAACTTCCTAACCTTTCTAGATTATTGTTGTGGAATAACCACTTCGATTCTCAACTTCCTCAAAATCTTGGGGAAAATGGAAACCTTAATGCATTTGATGTTACTGGTTGTCAGATTATTGGTCCCATTCCAAAGCAATTGTGTCAAGGAGGCCAGCTGAGGTGGTTGATGTTAACTGGGAATTCTTTTTCGGGCCCAATTCCCCAGGAACTCGGAAACTGCAAGTCACTGACACGACTGCGAATGGGGTACAACTTCCTAAATGGAACAATCCCTACTGGGATTTTGAATTTGCCTTTGGCAGAAATAATAGAGCTTGATCACAACAACTTCAGTGGGGAACTTCCCTCGATCATCTCAGGAACTGCCCTCCAAACATTGAGCTTGAGCAACAACTTCATCACAGGAGGGATTCCACAGGCAATTCAAAACTTGGGTAAGCTACAGAAACTCTTTCTTGGTGTAAACAGATTGTCAGGGAGCATTCCGGAGGAGTTGTTCAGATTGAAAAACTTGTCTGTGATTGATGCAAGTGGTAACCAAATAAGTGGGCAGATCCCGGGACTGATAGGGAATTGTTCGTCCCTTATGTCAGTAGATTTCAGCAGAAACAACCTCAGTGGAGAAATCCCAAAAGAGATTGCAAAATTGACAGTTATCAGCACCTTAAATCTATCAAGGAACCATTTGACAGGGGAAATTCCAAGTGAGATGGTATCGATGGCGAGCCTTGTGAAACTTGACCTTTCTCATAACAATTTATCAGGAAGGATTCCAGCAGGGGGGCAGTTTGCTGCCTTCAGAAATGATGCTTTTGTGGATAATCCAAATCTTTGCTCTCCAACTCAACCAAAATGCATAACCTCATCAACATCAAACTCGATACGAGGTTCATCATATGAAATTGCTTTTTGGCGAGTCCAAACCATCATGGCACCGACAATCTGTCTGCAATTACTCTTACACTTTCTGTAAATTTGGGTCCAATTGAAATGACCCTCTACATTTTAGAAGCATGGCTGTATAAATATGCCCAACCCCTTTAGGTAATGTTGGCCTTAAGTGATGCTCGTTTAGAATTCTCTTGTATTCCAGCTTCTCTAATAAGAGTTGTAGATGTACAATGATGGTGGTTTTGTTTTAGGATCAGGCTGAGTTGTCCTCCGAAAAGTTAAGCAATATGAATGGAGTCTCAAATGATCACTACAATTCAAATGCCAAACCTGAAAGTTTTGATTTGGTCCTGCTATATATAAGTATACAAACACTAGTCATAGAAGTACTTATTATTAAACTGGTGAAATATTTGTTTGTTCCTCAAATCAACAATTAATATTGGAACCTTGACCGGTGCTTTTATTTTTAGGTTGACACTAAACCTGTCAATTCGGGTGGGCAGACATGTTTCGGGTTGGTTGTATATTGGGTTGGGGTAAATATGAGTCGGGTGTATTTCGGGTTGGATAAATATGGGTGGTGTATTTTGGTTTTGGATCAATCCAACGGGTTATGATTGCGTTTTTTTCCCGTTTTTTCTTTTTAAAAAATGGTATCTAAATATTGCTTTTTAAACAATATACATAATAAAATATGATTATCTTCTAATAACAATAGATTATTGTAACTATTTTAACTTAAATTAGAGAAATAACAAAGAAATAAGTTGCGGCTTATAGTTTAATAGTTAAAAATTTCAATGAAAGGTCACAAATTTTAATAAATTTGAATTGAAAAAGTTAATTTTTCGGGTCAAACAGGTTGGTCGGGTTTGACCCGCTAATTTTCGAGTTCGGTATATTTCGGGTATAGTTGAAAAAATCGTGTTTAAAACTCAGAAAAATCGGGCGAGGTTCGGGTCAAGTTATCGGGGCGACCAGAAATTGCCAGACCTAGCTGACACTATCATCCGCACGTATGGTTCTTGGGCTTGTCTTAATGTCTTTGTTTGGATAATTTTACTCCCTCATTATTATAAAAATTTTGAATTTACTGTCAGGAACGTTTTTGTTGGTGTAAATGTAAAGATTAAACAACTTTGTTTTTTTTTTGAAGGGCAAACACATAAACATTAGCAATAGATTGGCAAATGGCAGCTGAATGAGAAACTAATCGGTGGAATTAGACCTTACAAAGCGTGGAAGCGAGGAACTTTGTAGTACAAAGTCTCAGAATTTGTGAAGGAGACGACGGTATGGCAAGAATAGATGGTTAATAATCATGCATGTGGTTAATAACCATGCATGCATTGCTAAATTTTTTTGGGAAATTGGAATCTAATAATCAATTTTTGGGGTGCTTTGATCTAATGAACCAACCTTAAACATTACTCCCTCCGTCCCAAATTAATTAACATTTTAACTAAATTTTGACCGTTAATTATTCACAAATTACAATGAGTTACACTATAAAACTACCTTCATTGTAATTTTTAATAAAGTATCTCTCTAATGACAGTAATTTCATATTATAACTCATTATAATTTGTAAGTAATTAACATTCAAAATTTAGTTAAAGTGTCAATTAATTTGGGACGGAGGGAGTAATAATATTAAACGAACAAACCTTGTCATGTTGATTTTTCCAACGAACCGCCACCGAGTCCAACTCATCGGAGATGTGACGTGGCGGCAATGCTTGCTTATGTAGAGGGTGTTTTAGCAAAAAAAAAAAAGAAAAAAATTGGACAGCTTTTTTGCTGAGTTAGATTAAATAATCCAACTTTTCCTTTTTTTTTAAATTCCACCTCAACCCCCCCTTTTTCTCTCTCTCTCTCAAACACCCCCAGCCCCCCTGACCCATCCGGGCCATCCCCCCCTACCCCCAACCTCTCACTCTCTCTCTCTCAACCACCATCACCACTGCCACCACCACCTCCACTGCTGCCATCTCCACCGCCACAACCTCCACCTCACCCCCCTTCTCTCTCTCTCTCTCTCTCTCTCACAACCCCCCCTAGCCTCTCTCCTCCACCTTACCCCCCTTCTCTCTCCATCACCCTCTCTCTCTGCCAACCAACCCCGGCGCACCACCAACCTCACCCTCGTTGTCGCCTCCATCTTTGCCTCTGAAGAGGTCGTCGTCGTCGCCTCCGAAGTGGTGGCGAGCAGTCTTCTGGTTAGAGCGAAAAATGTGAGCAGAGGAGGGAGGTTGGGGTTAGTTGTGATGCGTCGAAGAGAGAGAGAGAGAGAGAGAGAGAGAGAGAGAGAGATTCAATCCAACTCAGCAAAATACATGCCCAATTGCTTTTTCCTTTTTTTTCAAAAATAACCTCCACGTAAGCTTCCGCCACCGCCATGTCACATTCCGATGAGTTGGACTCGGTGGCAGTTCGCTGGAAAAATCAACATGACAAGGTTGGTTCATTTAATATTAATGTTCAAGGTTGGTTCGTTAGATCAAAGCATCCCTAAAGATAGATTTATTAGATTCCAATTTCCCATTTTTTTTATTAAAAATAGTAATTAGCATATCAATATTATGATTAAACAAAACTGATAAAGTCAATACTTAAAAATCTGAATTTATAAAATTAGCAAATAAATAGAAAAAATAAAGAATAATATTTTTACAAGTATTTAATAGCAAAATAAAAAATAAATATCCTTTAAAAAACAAATGAATTCTTTTTATTAAAAGTGTACCATTTTTGTAGAAAATTTTTAATTTAAAAATGAAGCGAGATGTTAAAATAATTTTAAAAATATAAATAAGATATGCTTTTAAAAAATGATGAAAATATAGTGGTTAAATATAATTCTGATAGTTTATTTATACATTCACATAAAGCTAGCGAAATTTTGTTCGACCATAATTACCCGAATTGTTCGACCCATAAAAGGGGTTTGGACATAGATTTTTCGTCCGAATTTTGATATTGACCGAATTGACGGAATATTCGGATATAAAATTTCTCTTTTTTCTATTGTCCGAATCTGATTTTAGCTTCGTCCGAATTTTCCGTCTCGAAATAAAATCGGGTCCATACATCAATTTCACGTCCGAATTTTGAGATTGACCAAATTTGTCCGACCCAAATTTTTGTCAGCGCTACATTCACAATAGTAGTGTGGCAAATATTTTCTTTTACAAAATAAATAAAATAAAAATTAACACATATCATTTTCGTTTGAGAAGGTCAAAGCGATTAGTCATTAAATCATTCAAAATATATTCAGCTTGATAAGTCAAGGTCGAACTAATAAGTCAGTCCGAGCAATAAGTCACTCTTATATCATGCGTCAACCAGACTTGCTACAATGATCCACATCCAAGTCAGCCAGTCCCACACCAATCATTTAGTCAGTCTATAAATCGGTAGAGGAGACAAATCTCAATCTTCATCGGGCGACAAATCGCCACCTTCAGTTCACCAGACAATAAATTGCCACCTTCAGTTCGTCAGGTGACAAATCTCCACCTTCAATCCGTGAAGACACAAATCTTCACCTCTAGTTCTTCAAGGTACAAACTTCCACCTCAAGTTCCTCATGCAACAAATCGCCACATGTAGCTCATCTAACCACCAAATTGGTTCCAACAACAATTTGCCACCTCGACAAATCTAGGTTCAACTTACAAATTTGCCCAAGCGACAAATCACTCGAGTCATCCCTGATTTTGGATCGACAATCAAATACCATGCGCATGACAATGACTTCCAAGTGTTACCCAGACTTCCTATTCTTTTTTATGATTTTTTATGGGTGTTATTATTGCAATTTATTATGTGCACCCGGAGCATGTGCTCCAAATTTTATAATTGTTTACTCACGTATATTAAGTTGTTCACTCTAATTATTATGATTATTCATTCTGATTATTAGGATTGTTCACTAGTAAATATCAGGAGCACATACTCCGAATGCATGTAATATATGTTGTGTTATTATGCTTCTCCCTGGAAAAAAAAACTAAAATAAGGTAATGAAATCCTTGATTGTACTGAAAGAAATGAATTGACTATTGAGAATGGATAATGGGCCATTGGGCCGGACTTAAAACGGGGCAGAAACATGAGAACTGGAAAACCAGGTGGGTTTCCAGAATCTTAAAAACTTGACATGCTTTCCTTCCCTATACAAAACACTGGACTTTTGGCTTGCCTTCCCCCATAAAAACTCTATTTTCCTCCGTTTTCAGTCTTCCCCAAGGGCAGGGCAGGGCAGGCAGAGGGTAATACCATCAACCCCCCATCATTCTTCATCCCATCACCAGACTTCTCTCGCTCTTTACTTCACCCCTCCTCCCTCTCTCTCTCTCTCTGCCGAATCTTCTTCTGCTCTGCACATACGAGTTTTGCTGCTGATTTCATCCTCCTTCCATTCAACAATCCACTCCTTTCAGCTCAACCCAATTCACGAATCTGATTGCTGCCTAAGGGGACACAGACTCACTGTCAAAGACATTAGCAATGTCGAAAAAGAAAGCTTTCAGCGGCAACACCATGACGCTGAAAGACTTTCATGGCGGTTCCATCCCTTCCGACCTCCCCCTTCCTTCTGCCCCTGGCGTGTATGTCTCTCTCTCTCTCTCTCTCTCTCTCTCTTTTATTTTGTCTTTATTTTATGATGATTGTAGGATTCTTGATTTCGCTGAGTTTTTCGCGTTTCACTTCTTGTTACTATCGAATTTTCCCAAACCCTAGATCTTAGCTTTCAGTTCCTTGTGTTTTTCGGTGTGATTTGATTCTGTTTCAACTGTTGGATCTGTTGTTGAAAAAGCTTATTAGCTGAAACTTTGCGGAATTGTTGGTGCACAGGATTGTAAGACCAGCCGATCGTCCCAGTTATGAGCGTCAGACCTCATGGGGAAACCCAATGGGCCGATCTGACCATCGCTTGCGGCCGAGTTCCTCCGGTTCGATTCGGAGTTTGGATGATAAGACACCTTTTCTTACTACTGCTGTCAATATAGGTAGGAATTTCGATGAGGATGAGAGGAAGCCTCTTGATGGAGCTTTGGGTCCTCGGAGGACTGTGAGTGATGAGAGCTTTCGGACTCCGGCTGTGCGTTCCGAGCCCAGGGTTGAGGCTGGGAGGTTCACAAGTCAACATGGGTTGGGATCAGTGGCCCCTCAAACGGGTCCTGTTTATGCGAATTCTTACTCGGCTAGGGTCCTTGAGGGTGGTCATGTGGGTCGGCCTTTGAGTGGTGGCGGTGGTAGTGGGTCGTACCCTAATGCTTGGGGTGAGGCTGTTGCAGCCGTGCCTGAGACAGTTTCATCCCCATGGAATGGGAAGACTACTGTTACCAAGTTTGCCCAACCCAGTGCATTGGATCAGATTTCATCAGGGAGATGGCAAACGAAGCCCGTGCATCAGCAGCCTGATGTTGAGGTCATTAGGCAATCTGAGTCACCCAATGGTTTGTATGGGAGGGAAAACGGTTCTTACAACGGGGTGAACGCTGCAAGTGAAAGAGAATACTATGAGGCTTCACTTGTGAGGCATGTCGAAAGGGGCCTTGCAGTAGATGATGGTTTCCATGGCCGCGTCAAAGAAATGCCGGGTGTTGAGAGGGTGCAGTCTCCTGCTCTTTCGGATGGAAAGGAGAAGACTTCTGTGTTGTATATTAATGAGGGTCAACCTGCTTACCCTGATGCCAAGCATGGAGCCTCTGACTCTCAGCTGCATCCAGAAGTTTCTGAAAGGCCCAAGTTGAAGTTGCTTCCAAGAACAAAGCCATTGGATCCCCCAGAAGCATCTACTATAGATTACAAGCAGGTATACTGATTATCTTTAACTCTTTATTGGTGGTGGAAGGCAAGAGTTCAGATCTCTTATCATTGCTGTAAGTGGTTGCTTTAATTTGTATGTTTCTTCTTCCTTGCTGGGAATCCCAACAGCCAACGATTAATAGTCACCCAGAGACTAGAGGAAATATCCATGGAAATGCAACTTACATAAAACCCGGTCCGAGTAGCAGTGGCGCAAATCAGGTGAAGCCACAAGTGATCAGTGATGCAGTGAATCAACCTGTGGAGCGCCCAAAGTTGAATTTGAAGCCACGGTCACAGCCCCTTGATCATTCAGTAGAAGGCATTCAAAAAGAAAGGTTAGGATTTTGTTTTTGAAGTTTTTCTGGGATATTACTTCTATATGTTTGACAGATCTTCTGTTGTCATATGTGATAACTGATAACATCCGTGTCTTACAGCTGCTAAGTCATGGCTTTCCCATATTATTCTATGAATATGGATTTTATTGTGAGTTTGCAACTTGTCTGATCTTGGACAGTTGTAGAGCCTTGCCTACAAAGAAGGCTACGATTGATAGTTTGATACAGGGTGATCTTTGGGAAATTCCTATCAGAACCAACAAAATATGACGTACAAATTCTCCATAATCTTTGTTGATCACTGTAGTCTGTCACTCTGTTGTCTGATTTCTCCAATTACACATTTCTCTACTATGAGACAAAGTATCTGTTATGTACCACTGAATAGAACTATCTTTGTTTGGGCTATCTCAAAATATGCTTAGAATATAACTATGCAACTGAAAAATATTTCAAAAATGCTATTGATATCTTAAATTTGAAACCATCCTATATTCTTATTTTCTGTTAACTTGTTGAATTTGTATTGACTAATACTTTGAAGGTAGTTGAATGAAATCTGGAACTTGCTTAGTTTTAAAAAGCACGCTCAGGGTGCAAAAAAGCCCAAAATAGCCCGGGGTGCACACCCCCTTGTGCCTTTTCACGTCGAAGCCCAGCCCCGTGCAAAAAGCTAGGGTTTTTGGGCTTTTTCTGTGCTTTTTAATGGTCCGTGGGTCGCAACACTCTTGGTGTTTTTGCACCCTAAGTTGTTGCTTTCTCTCGCCTCCAGATAAGTCTCTTTTTGTCCTCTTCCACCCTCCTCCCTCTTTCTTTTTTCTAACTTGTTTGGCTAGCCTTCTCTCCTTTTTCTACTTCTTCCTCTTCCTAGTTCCTCTCTTTTCTCTTTTTTCTACCTTGGTGGACTTCTTTGTTAAGCATCTCTCTCTCTGTTTTTTTTTTTTTTTTTTTTGCTAATTAATACTCAAACTTCTCTAATTTTTCGGGTTTCTAATGCCATGCCCCACGTACGAAAGGCCTGCGCCCGCACCCCGATACCTGGGAGCCTTTGCGGTTCGCGCTCTTTTAGCCTAAGGGAACTTGTTATTTCGTGATATTTTACTGATATATTACCTTTCAGTAGATGAGGGCAATGCTTTAGAAACCTCATATTAATTAATTATAAAGGCACAGTGTGCAATGTTGGATTGGACTCCAAATTGGATATTTCTGTGATATAGAAGTTATTGGAGTAAACCCAGTTGTAGTCACCATGTGAATCAAATGAAGCTGTATCAGGATCAGAATATTCATATTGTTTGTCTAAAGGCATTGATGAACTATTGTGTGGTGTTCCAGCATCTCTAATATCCTTTTCCCCCCTTTGTCTATTGCAATTCACAAGTTTGTTTGATTTTCTGCTTCTTTTGATCTCTGGAATGTTTGAACATAATCAATGTTTTTCTTTGTATGTCCTCTTTGCTGGTGTTTTTTTAGTGAACTTGTCCGAAGTCTTGGGTTTTGCTCTACTGTAGATCTAAAGCTAATCAAATACCCATGCTATTTGATGATTTTAATTAATGATCATTATTGAGATAATGTGTGTTGCCTACCCAATACATGGGATGTTCATTAGAGCTAGTAAATGGGTCACTTGGTTCAGGTACACTTCGATAGGTCGTGTTTTGGGCCAAATGCCATTTTGGTTCGGGCTGCTTTCGTTTGGTGATTGCTGCTTTTGATTGACTCTGAGTTTTGAGTCCACTTTTTGATGAACTCCCATGTAGGTTGTTGATTTTGGAATGGGTCCAGGTGATTGGATACATTTTTGGGTTAGTTTTGCTAGGATTAGACTGTTTAGTGTTTATCGCATGGGTGCCTCTCATAACTTTTATAGTTTTATATACGTGTGGATGTTTATGTGTTCAGATCATGTGTATACAAGTGAATATACTATTCACACTTTGAGAGAGAGAGAGTTTTTTATTTGTTAATTTGTGTATATATATATATATTTTTTTTTTGGGGGAGGGGGTTGAGTTGGGTTGTGGGGAGACACTCATTTATATGATGAAGCTGAAAAATAGTAAAAGCACCTGTCATGCATTTTCAATCATTAAAAGCAATCGTTTTGGTTGCCTTGAAATGTTTTCTGAGTTTACTAGAACAGTAAGCTAGTCGTGTTTTACTCGTTAGAAAAGCTTTAAAACTGCAAATGCATAGAAGTTAAAATCTTGCATCTATTGACATGTATGCCTTGGTGTAACCGCTCTTGAAAAAGGACAAGTGAAAATCTTTTTGGCGTTCCCTATTTTGGGAGGAGTGGGTATTATGAAGTTGAAAAGGAAAACAGAAAAAGAAAAGATGATTGGAGTGTTCTTCGATTTAGGGAAACCTTTAGAAAGTTCTCCTACTTTGAGTGTGCACAATATATGCATTGGAAAGCTTTAGAAAGTTCTACTTTCAGTCTATGCATAATATATTTGTTGGAAAGCTTTAGAACCCTTTAAAAAGGTTCTACTTTGACTATATGTATAATATATGCATTCGAAACCTTTAAAAGGTTCTACTTTGATTATATGCATAATATGCATTGACATTTTATTCACTTTTAGAGACTTCAAGAGTCAGAAAAAGGTTGTTCATAATGTTAACAATTAGTTTTTCTTATTCTATTTTTAGAATTGTGTGTGTGTGTGTGTGTGGGTGGGTGGGGGTTATGTCATTTGAGCTGAGCCCTTTGCTTTGAATATGTCGCTTGTCAAACTGGTCCATTTGCCTAACCAAACATGGGATTTATGTCATGAATGCTTTGCTTATAGAAGTGGTCCCTGTGTGATGATTGCTCTTCTTGTTTTGAAGAAATTTTCAAAAGTTGGAGATATTGCAAATTCATATTGCTAGAAAATGACTGATTTTTGTCTCTGTATTTCAGGGTAGCAGTTTTTGGGGGTGCCCGACCTCGAGAACTGGTGAGTATTTTATTTTATGTTTGAGGAAATGTACATTCTGTTGTTACTTGTTATGTAAAACTTGAGGAGTCATCATTGCCAACATTGCTATTTGTGTCCTCACCTCTCACCTTCTACATATTCAAAGATATTAGATAATCCAGGGTTGGAGCTGTCCTGAAAATTTAATGTTATTGTTGTAGTTTAACATCATATGTAGCGTTGGATCTTATAGACATGGGTGCTCTGATTATAGTTTGAGCAATGTTTATTCGTGTTTAAACATCCCAAATATTGTGGATGCTGAAACATCTCACTTCTCAAATATTGTGGAGTGTTAAAATTTCTCCAAATAGTTGAAGCCCTCTTTAGTGTTAGTTTGAGTCATTTCAATCAATACTTCTTTCCACTGTTGTCATATTGCAAATCACTTGATGTTCCATCTTTTTGTTAGTGTTAGTTATTCTTCTACTGACTAAATTGCTCATGGTCCAGGTGCTGAAGGAGCGTGGTGTTGACGATGTGATTCCTAACAGCCATGAGGAAGTGCGAAGTCCAATCAGGTAAGGTTGTGTGCTACAATATTGTTAGCTTCTGCCAGTACAACTAGGAAGTGACTTCTGAGGTTTTGCCAGTAAGTACCTGGCACTAATTCTTGCAATAGGTTCCCTATTGTCTTCACTAGTTAGGATTTTTGTAAAGTCATCCAGGACACATTTGGAGTAATAGGTTTTGACTTGGGAGCTGCTGCAGTTGCCTTTGTTGAAGTGTGATGGAATTTTTTTGATTAACCTATATCTTGTATGGAACTTTTTTTTTTGACAAAACCTTGGGAACCACTATACTTGCCATTGTTGAACTATGATGGATTATTTATTTATTTATTTATTTTTTTTGTGAAGGATGAAAAATGAGTCTACACGCACGGAAACACCTGGAGCACATGGTAATACCTCTCGCCACCAGCACCAGCACCAGCAGAGTGATAAGGGTGAGAACCTTGGTGGGCATCAGAGGACAGGGAGGAGCCTTGAGAAGAGGGAGGTTAGAGCACCAGCTGTGCAGAAACCAGATGCACAGAGGAAGAGTTGGCGAAATGACAGCTGGAGGAACAATGGCAAGGAGCATCCTGAGAAGCAGCAGCAACAGCAGCAGGAGAGGCCAGCTTCACCAGAGACATGGCGTAAGCCGGTTGAGCAGCCAAACCCAAACTCTGACACTTGTGGGTCTGGGGTTCTGCGTTTTGGCAAGGCAGTCTCTGCTGCTGAGCTTGTGCAAGCCTTTTCAAGGTCAGTCGCTGAGCCCCCAACCAGCAAGCCTGTCCAACAATTCTCCGGTGGCAAGAGGTCACTCCCTGGCCCTGCTCGTTCTCAGATTCCCTTTTCCCGGCTTACTGGACCCACAAACACCAGGCCTCAGGCTCAGATCAACGGTTACTGATTTCAATGTCGCGTTCATCCTTGCAATTTGTTGAAATAAACTTAGCAAGGCTAACAGGCAATGCATGAGCCCTATTTCAGGATCGCATGCGTGGCCCTCGGTGGATTTGACAGTTCAATATTTCTCAAAACTATAAGCTTGGTGATGGTACCAGTGTGTGTGACAGCCTGAGAGAGAGAGAGAGAGAGAGGCAGGGAGAACTGAATGATGATTGCTGTGGGTGTTTACAATGTTTCAGTTGAAGCCATTGCCGGTTTTCTTATTTATTTATTCTAATCTTGATACGTTCGAAATTTGGTAGGAATTTGTACTGCTTTTGCATTCCTTTATGTTTGAGATGAATGCCTGAGTTATGCACACTTGCTTTCAACCATCTTATTTCAGATTTATTTCACATATTTGTTACCCCCACCGGGAAATTGCAAGTTGCTGCACTATATTTCTGGTTTAATTATTGTTATTATGATGCCAACTAGTTTTATGGTCTATGGTATGTACGGAATAAATTTTTGTCAGTTGACCGAAAATTATTTTTAAAATTGAATTTTAAGTATAATATCATTGAAAAAATTATAGTGGCATTATTCATATATTTTCGAAATACAAATATATTCTAATATGAATTTGAACTATATGATTCAAAATGTATACTAATAAAAAAAGTTATATGTATAGCATGTAATTTCTCTTTTTATAATCATTAATTTGAGACTGAATGTTGAAATGAATTGGTATTATATATATCAATGTTAAACTTGTGTGATGCAGGGGTATATTAAAAAAAAGTTGATATTTATTAATAAAAATCAATAATATAAATGTACATCAAAATTAAATTGTATAGTAAGCATTTGATTTGCAATGAGTAATCTAACATTAATGCAAATAAATAACTTTGAAACAGTGATAAAAAAAATAGATTTAATGATAAAAGTATATTTTAATAAAAAAAGACAACTAAAGTATAAATATACATAAAAATATATAATATAGTGAATCATAAAAAATATCATCAAATAAAGAAATAATATAATAAATTTGATTTTTTTTTTCCTCCGAAAACTAGGGCAAAAACTTGATGAGAATTGGAGGCATGACGTGATCCTAGCATAGACAACGTGTGCAAAAGTTTTTAAATGGGATAACAACTTTTCTCAACCATAATGCACTAAGAGCACCCGCAATAGTGAGTTTGAGTTTGGTTAATTGGATAATGTAGAATCTGTGGACCCCTACCAAGAGAGTCAAAATTTATCCATTTATTTAAATACCTTTCCAATGGTGAGCATGAGTTTGGCTCATATTAATTAAAAAAGTAAGTGATTTCTACTTAATAATATAATTAATTTGGTTATATTGATAAAAAATGACGTGGATGAGGGGAGAGAGAAAAAATAAGATTGAAATATTAGAGCATCTGCAATGGTGAGTTTTAATTCGACTCACTACTGACGTTGCATGAAACGAGAACGAAGTGAGGTCGTGTAGGACATTTTAGTGGTGAGAATGAAACTCGTCTCGCGAGAATCTCGCTTTCAGTCTTGCGAGACGAGTTTGAAAGCGAGTTTGAAATATTAATATTTTAATCATATTTTTTTCTCTCTCCTCCTCCATCTCATTTTTATTAATATAACCAAATTAATTATATTTTTAAGTGGGACCATTTACTTTTTTTTAATTAATATGAGTCAAACTCATTCTCACCATTTGAAAGCTAACTAAATAAAAAGTTAAATTTTGACTCTCTTGATAGGGGTCCACAGATCCCACGTCATACAATTAGTCAAACTCAAACTCACCATTGCGGGTGTTCTTAGTATGTTAAACTTGCTTTCAAACTTGTCTCGCGAGACGAGTCTCATTCTCACCACTAAAATGTCTTACATGATTTCATTTCATTCTCATCTCATGTCATGTCAGCAATTAGTCTCGCAATGGTGAGTTTAAATTCGACTCATTGCTGACATGACATGAGATGAGAATGAAATGAATTCGTGTAGGACATTTCAGTGGTGAGAATGAGACTCGTCTCGCGAGACTAAATGGTGATATTCTCGCGAGACAAGTCTCATTCTCACCACTGAAATGTCCTACACGACTTCATTTCATTCTCACTTCATGCCATGTCAGCAATGAGTCGAATTTAAACTCACCATTGCGGATGGTCTAATGAGTACCTGAAACAAATGGTGAGTTCCAACTGTTCTTAATACTTCAACGAAATATCAAAACATTCAACAATGCCATAAAAACCAACACAAATGACACACATGTTTAACGAAATAGGGATGGAGGAAGCAATTAGCAGACCTAGATTAGTAGAAATAATGAATCAGTAATTACCATATTATATGAAAAACGATTTATGTTTCTTTAGAAAATTGATCAATAAGAAAATTTATAATGATCCTAGTGAATAATCTTAGAATACAGTTGCATTTTGAAAGATTGACATTTGATATAAATACATGTGTTGATGACTAAAAATATACTAATACATTTGTGTTAAAGACACATGTAAAGAAGGGATAAACAGTTATCTATTTCTATCTTGTAAATGGAAAAATTTCTTCTTATGGGGCACTGTTGTTACTTCTTCTATTAAATTTTAACCTTTGTAGCAAAATAAACAAAACATGAACATGTCATAAAAATAGCTTGATAATATTAGGGTTGACAAAAATATACTACAATTGTTTCAAATGTATCTACTTAATTTAATTGAAGATCTTAGTTCACGAAAAAAGTTTAGTTCTACATGGGATGCTACAGATATGATCTTTATGGTAGTTGTTGTTAATGATAACAATCAGTTTCTTCTAGGGTTGGACACCTATAGATAAGGAAAGAGAAATTAAGAGTCATGTTCTTGTGAGATATCTTTTTGTAACTACTTGATTATCTAGGCGGGAAAAGTAGTTATCACATTTTATTTATCTGTAATTTTATTGGTTGAGACCTCCTACCATCACTCCAGTTTAAATATTTTAAAATTCAAAGATATTACTTTTATATATTAATAGATTAACAAATAAGTTTGAAATTATAAATGTTAAATAACATATATTAAATTTTTATTATTGATTTATCTATCATTAACCTTGGTATAGTATATATGTTTTTAAAGCTACTATATAGTATATATCAGTCTCACAACGGTTTCACTTTGAAAATTATGGATAAAATAGTCTTTATATGTAACAATGGTAACATTAAAAAGATGGAAGTCAAATGACATCCATCCTTATCTTTCACATTCTGCAATAAAGTTTAATTCTTGGTAGAAGCTAAATATTTTCCAATACTATATTTTTTACTTGACATTAATTATTTAGATTTGAACGTAGGTTAATAACAATCAAACCTCCCAAAATTCAGCGTTCATGTATAAATTTCTCTTAGATAGTTGGTATGAAATGTTTACACCATCTATGAGTATTGAAATGGTTTTTTGGGCTAGGTGTATTATACTAGGTAATAATGGACTAATTAGAAAGTTGAGTTATCACCTATCAAGGGGTACCAAATAGTAGATAAATAAAGTCAATTAACATTAGGAATTTCCTGGGAAACTAATTGTCACAAGGAGGCATCGACCCGAACTAGAAAGTGCTGAAAGTATTGTACAACCATGGAAATCCTATTTCATTACAAGGAAAGAAGGAAGGTTTATGCTACATTGTTGGTTTATTGAAAATAGTTTTATATCATGATTATAGATAACTGGAAAAGACAATTTAAATAACTTTTAATACCTATGTCTGTGTTTGAATTACTCTTTAATTATCGAAGGTGTTATGTTCTTAAGTCTTAGAAAGGTTTTGAAGGGTTGAATGTTATTCTACTCGAGAGTTATTAAGTTTATGAATTCTGTTCAAATGTGTTGAAATTAAGTTTTGAAAGGGTCTTGTGATTTAAATAGAGAATTGATTTTACTATTAATGATTTTTTTTTTTATATATGTAATGGTTGAGTCCTTTGGATACATTCTTTAACTAGATTGGTACTTTGCATGTGAATCTTGTGTTGACTGTTCATTCTGGATGCTATGTCACGTATGTGTGAATTACGTTTTTAAGGTCATTCAAACTTTAGAAGGGTAATACTTGAGTTGAATATGGCCTATTAGGATGTTAGATGACTTGAGGTACCCTTATGATAACTTTCTGACCATTTCATGATTAAAAGTTGGATTCCATTGCCCATAACCGACACTGGAGATAGTTACATAATTAGCTCACATGAGACATGTAGATGTTTGAATGGAAACCTTATACCTAACCGCGTACTTGATGAGTTATAATTGACCAAGAGATGCATTTATATTATGATTGCACTTGGGTAAACACAAGATTAAAATGACTCCTTCTATTAGGTAGCTTGAGCCTTAATGGTTGTTCTAGGGTACAAGTTACCCACTGAGCTGTTGTTTGCTCATTCCCTTCTTTCTCTTCCCATTCCAGGTTCATTAAGAAGATGAAAAGTTGGGAGCATGTTCAGAGATTGTCTTGTTGAGATCATGTCTTTTTCGTATCCTTGTAAAAGATTTATACTTTCTCATATGTATTAAGTGTATAAAAGTTAAGGGAGTGGTATATTTTGAGTTGGATTGCTTGCTTTGGATTGTTTATGTATTTAGATTGGATACCGAGTGTGTGACTCGTTATATACTTCGGCATGTGGATGTTGGGTTTGTTTAGTTTTATTTACAAGGATGTAAGACTTTAAGCTTGGGAAATGTCCATATTATAGACAGAATTTTGCTGAATTTTCTCCAGAACATTTAGAAAATAAAATTTTAAGTTTCCTTTTTATCTCTCTCGACCTTAATAAGGTTGGGATTGACCCTAACAACCCCTCTCAGGAGCTGGGCTGTTACATTTTTGGTGATCGTGTTATCCCGTCTTTACCAACAATTTCTAGTCATAAAGGGGACGACGTAGGCAAAGTCCTTGAGAAGTGCATGGATGATTAGATGTTAGCATCTGAATTATACACGGATATTGTGGATAGTGTTAGGAGCAAAGTGTTGCATGTAGACCTTTTGTTCATAACTTAAAGCACAATGGTCACCATCTTTTTTTCTAAAGAGGATTTCTTGCATGTAAGATATATGACACACATTCCTAATTTGATTGTATGTGATCATTTGAAGGAGGTTGGGAAGTTTATGAAAAATGTTAGGGCTATTGTGAGGTATGTAGATCAGTAGAATATGTGCAAGCTAAAAAAATTGGTAGCAAAACATCTTTGTCCCTTAATGTCCCCACTAGATGGAATTCCATGTACAAGATGCTTAACATTGCCTTAATGTATGAGGATGTGTTTTTGTTTATGTTAAAAAAGAACCATACTTTGTTGCGGATCTTGCAAATGATGACGAAGTAAATACGCCTCCCAATGCTAATGATTGGAAGTTAGTTAAACACTTGTTGAACCTTTTGGAGGTGTTCTAAAGTGCTACTTTGAAATTGTCTGACACTTCTTATGTGACTTCCAATATGCTTTTCCCTAAGATTGTGGGTATTCATAGGCATTTGGAAGTAGTTATTGAATATATTGATGTTAGTGATGATAAGAGGAATGACACTTGAGTGCTTAAAGGCCTAGCCGCACAGGGTTTCAAATTTTGCAGAAATATCTAGCATGAAAAGGGAGAAATATGAAACGTACTGTGATGACCCTAAGAAAAAGAATCCCTTGATATATATTGTGTCCATCTTTAACTCTAGAGTCAAAGTGATTATTCTTGAGATGACCGCTCGTATGGTGTATAGTGAACGGAAGGTCCACTCTTTAGTTATGAAGACAAAGAAGAAATGTGAAAGATTTTTGTCAAATTAGATCAATTCTAATAGTATACCAGCTAGTGACTATTTGCATGTAAGGGGCTCAAGTTCTTCAGCTTTTGGAGGCGATTGATTGTAGTGTGGATTAAGTACTTGGAGACTTGAAGAGGGATGGTGGTCAAGGACAGAGTTGCAAAAGTATTTTCTTGAATCATCTTAAGATAAAATAGCCAACAATAGATTTAGCAATTTCTGACCCGACCCGAACCCGCCCGAAATTTCCGGGTTTTGAACACGATTTTTTCAACTAAACCTGAAGTACACCGAACCCGAAAATTAGCGGGTCAAACCTGACCCGCCCGTTTGACCCAAAAAATTAACTTTTTAAGTTGAACTTTATTAAAATTTGTGGCTTTTCATTGGAATTTTTAACTATTAAACTATAAGCGCAACTTATTTATTTGTTATTTCTCTTATTTAAGTTAAAAATAGTTACAATAATCTATCGTTACTAGAACATAATCATATTTTATTATATATATTGTACAAAAGGTAGCATTTAGAGACCATTTTTGTAAAAGAAAAAATAGAAAAAGGTCGCAATCGTAAACCGTTGGGTTGACCAGAAACCGAATACACCGCCCATATTGACCCAAACCCGAAATACACCCGACCCGTATTTACCTGAACCCGATATACGACTGACCCGAAACCGTCCGCCCGGCCGAATCGACTTGTCTAGCCAACAACGATGATGTTTTGGAATAATGGAGATTTAAATGGGCTTAGATATCTCGTTGTTGCTAGTTTGACTCATTATATTCTAGCTATGTTCATTTTTACAGTTGCATCATAGTCAATATTCGGTACAAGAGGACACCATCTTAATTAATTTAGGATAAGTTTAAAAGTAGTTGGCTTTTATTATTATTTATTGTATTTGAATTCAACATTTCTTTGTATTTTATATATTATAACTTTATTATTTGTATCAACTTTACGAAGCGACAAATTCTTATTTTATAATGGTTGTAACATGTATAAATGATGGTCAAGGTGTATATGTGCTCAAGCTTGGCTCAGGCCAAGTACTAGGACAAAGATGATGATGAGACCTTGTAAGAAGTAGAATACTTGGAGACATGTAATGTTCTAACTTTTGAAGTGTTGTTTTGTTTTAGAATTATGGGTTTATGACAATCACTTCTTTTATATATTCACATTTTTTCGTATATTCTAATATTTGATCTTTTATTTTTATTTTTCAATTTAATTTATATCGTATTAGTGTTAGTGAGAAAGATGATGTCGTAGACATGTTTGACAAGTTGACAATTTCTTAAAGTAATTTTGTTAATTGTTATTGATTTATCATCACATCATCATCAAGGCTCCGAGGCCAGACAGTTTTGGCATTGCCTTTTACCAAGCCCATTGGAGCACCATTAAAAAAGATGTTTGTAACGCTGTCAAGTCTTTCTTTTGTGATGCAAAGTTACTAAAACAGCTCAATCATACCTTGATTACTTTAATTCCGAAGGTGGATCATCCCTATTCCCCAACGCAATTTTGTCCCATAAGTCTCTACAATAACTTTTATAAAATTATTTCCAAAATTTCGGCAAACCGTCTCGGTCCTATTCTTGACAAAATCATTGATCCGGTTCAAACCGTCTTCATGCCGAATCGTTCAATCCATGATAACATTCTCCTAGCTCACGAAATCATTCACAAATTTAAATCAATGAAGGGGGGAGGGGGGGGGGGGGAGGTTGGGTTGCCCTCAAACTTGATTTGGAAAAAGCTTTTGACCAAGTCGAATGAGACTTCCTTTTCAGAGCTCTCTCTGAGATGGGTTTCCACCCCAAATGGATCGCTTGGATTAAAGAATGCATCACCACGGTCACTTACTCCATAAATATAAACGGTGAATCTTTTGGTTTCTTCAATCCTTCTAGAGGATTGAAGCAAGGTGATCATAACATTTTGAGCTTGATTTTAAATTGAAACAATTTAGATTTTGGGTAGGATGGATTTATTAGGGTTTGAAATAGGATTATTAAACTAGTTTGGATGTTGGATTCACGTGATTTTGGTGTAGGCCATTCAAGTTGGTTCAGTTTGGGAGATAACATTGACCATTTCTATGAAATAGGGTTATTGACTTTCAAGGACGACCTAGAAAGCATATTGACTCCAAAAGCTTAGCGAGACCATGAGGTCCTAATTTGTAATTAAATAGGAGACCCAAATTGATGATTAGGCATGCCAAATATTCATGGATAACATATGTATATTTGACATGCCTAGCCATCAATTTGGGTTCCTTATTTAATTGCAAAGTAGGACCTCACGGTCTTGCTAAGCCTTTAAGGTCAATATGCTTCCTGGGTCGTCCTTCAAAGTCAATAACCCTATGAAATATCAACATATCACTCCTTATCATAATATATGGGCCTCTTCACAATATCTGGGCTTTGCAGGTCCAAAAGTTAACGACAACACTCATCACACACAACATTTGATCACACTGCTAACTGCTTCAACAATATTAGCCAGTGGGTTTCAAAAAAAAAAAGGGTTAATGACCAAGAAGGATGGCCCAGGAAGACAATTGACAGTTTGGTCTTCTGTGGACAATAGGGTCCTTATTTTCATTAAATTTGTAGGGCCCATGGGTGCATAGTGGCATGACGTTAGTTGGTTTTTTTTTGGTTCAAATTTAAAAATCGGTTTGGTTTTTTTCTAAGATAAAGATGGGTTTGTGATGTGGTGCCAAAAGAAGAAGCAAAACCTAATTCCTCAATAAACTTCATTCTCAGAAACTTCATTCATTCTGAGAGAATTATAACAAAAGAAGAAGAAGAAGAAGAAGAAGAAGAAGAAAGAATAAAGGAGAAGGAGAAGAAGAAGAAGAAGAAAAAGAAGAAGAAGATGATGATGATGATGATGGAGTTTTTACATAATGTAATGCACTGACAGATTGGAGTTGTGAATCATGTAAATCTTAGCAACTTTTCATTCTTATTATATGCAAAGAAGATTTTGGCATTTCAGTTACTACAACAGTGTTTGTGCTTATTGTATTTTGTTGTGTTTCAAATCCTTCAATTCAGTTGTATGGATTTTGAGTTTTTGATGTCTTCTTCTTCTTCTTCTTCTTCTTCTTCTTCTTCTTCTTCTTCTTCTTCTTCTTCAAACAATGAATGAATGCATAATGGTTCGTCATATATGTTGACCTTGGACAACAATATAGTAAACCTAGGATAACAATATAGTTAATCTAGGATTTGCATTTGTCTACGAATGAATAATGGATTATAATTTCACATAACCTCTCCTTCTTCTTCCTCTTCTTCGAATGAATGCATAATGGTTCGTCATATATGTTGACCTTGGACAACAATGTAGTAAACCTAGGATAACAATATAGTAAACATTGGATAACAATATTGTAAACCTAGGATATTAATATGCCTTTAAAGTGTTTTATTCTATGGATTAAAGGTATTGTGTCATACAAGAATTGCCATATTAATGTACAATGATTACCATATTAATATTCAAGGCATATTAATATCCTAGATTTACTATATTGTTATCCAATGTTTACTATATTGTTATCCTAGGTTTACTATATTGTTGTCCAAGGTCAACATATATGACGAATCATTATGCATTCATTCATTGTTTGAAGAAGAAGAAGAAGAAGAAGAAGAAAAAGAAGAAGAAGAAGAAGCAGCCCAGAAGAAGAAGAAGCCAAGAAGAAGAAGACATCAAAAGCTCAAAATCCATACAACTGAATTGAAGGATTTGAAATACAGCAAAATACAATAAGCACAAACACTGCTGTAGTAACTGAAATGTCAAAATCCTCTTTGCATATAATGAGAATGAAAAGTTGCTAACATTTACATGATTCACAATTCCAATCTGTTAGTGTATTACATTATGTAAAAACTCCATCTTCTTCTTCTTCTTTTGTTATAATTCTCTCAGAATGAATGAAGTTTCTGAGAATGAAGCTTCTTCTTCTTCTTTTGTTATAATTCTCTCAGAATGAATGAAGTTTCTGATAATGAAGCTTAATGAGAAATTAGGTTTTGCTTCTTCTTTTGGAACCCATCACAAACCCATCTTTATCTTAGAAAAAACCGAACCGATTTTTACATTTGAACAATAAAAACCAACTAATACCATGGCACCTATGCATCCATGAGCCCTACAATTTAATGAAAATAAGGATTCTATTGTCCACAGAAGACCAAAGTGTCAATTGTCTTTCTGGGCATCCTTTTTGGTCATTAACCCAAAAAAAAAAAAAACAATATTTGCCGGTCACCCAGTGTATATATGTGGAAAAATGTGGAATTTTAAAACAGGAAACAGAGGTGAAGAAAAAGCCATTATTGGATCTTGACATGATATTTGTGAGATTTGTGTAGCAGAGCTTCCGATTTGGAGAGCTGCAACTGCAGACTGTAGCAGCAGAAATCATCAATTTTGCCAAATACCCAAGCCTTGCCTTTCATCGTCTTCTATCTTTCTGAATCCTAAGAAAGATGCTGGAGAAGATCGGGCTACCAGCAAAACCCTCACTCCGGGGCAATAATTGGGTTGTTGATGCTACCCATTGCCAGGGCTGCTCTTCTCAGTTCACCTTCATCAATCGCAAGGTCCTTTCTCTCTATCATTTTTTGTTTTCTTCCCCACTCTTGGCGGCAATCATGATTAATACAGCGTTTATGGTTGGATTTTCTGTACTGGGTCAACCTAGAATCAGACTTTCTTGTCGATTTTGTTTGATTCATGGGATTATCTGTTTTCCCAAATCTTAATTGGCTATAGACTGATCGGGCATTCAATGTTGTTTGAATTTTTATTGATTAACTGATCCTTTTGCGATGTTGGTTTCCCCCTTGTTTGATTGTTTGTATATGCTAGGGTTTGATTTGATCAGGTGGGTATATCAGTTTTAGAGATGACTGGAGAATGATTCTAATGTCTAATTTTGGTTTGTTTAAGTTCATTTTGGGGTTGGGACGCTAATCGAGAACAAAAAGAGGATTATGAAACCCTCGATTAATCCAAAGTCGAAATTGATGCAATGTTGAACTTGAAGTTTCATCAACCTGATGAGGTGTATGTTTGTCCTTTTCCAGCATCATTGTAGAAGGTGTGGAGGGTTGTTCTGCAATAGTTGCACTCAGGGCAGGATGGTGTTGAGGGGACAAGGCGATTCTCCTGTTCGCATTTGTGAACCTTGTAAAAAGTTGGAAGAGGCTGCTCGGTTTGAGTTGCGGCATGGACACAGAACCAAAGCTGGAAAAGGTATCAAATTACTGTTTCGAGGCCTTTTGTGCATTTTATGTAGATTGAGTTGGATTTTAGTATAGTTTCAATGGAATGCTCTCTTTTATATCTCACTCAATCATGCCATACATAAACCCGATGAATCTGGTGAGGCTCTAAATTTGAGAAATGTCAGGAGTAAGATGTGCATCTTGATCTCTGCAGTTGCAAAGATGATGCTTTCTATAATACCCATAATTATATGTAGAACCATCCATGAGAAAGAACAAGAACGTCTGTAACGTACCTCATGGGGCTTAACTTGCACTCTGGACCCTAGTGATTTGAAATATATGTAGATTCCTCTTATTTTGATTGCTTCTGATCAGGGAGCTCAAAATCTACGTCAAGAAATGCTGATGATGTCCTAAACCAGCTATTCGCAAACGACAGTAAAGATTCTGTTCACATGGGTACTGGTAAAGAAATTGCTAACCAGGATGATGACGAAGTTGTGCATGGAAATGTATCTGATGGTGTTGATAGTGAAATGGGTTCTGTTACTCCTGAGGAACTACGACAGCAGTCGCTTGACGAAAAGAACAAATATAAGACTCTCAAGAGCGAGGGAAAATCTGCAGAAGCTTTGAAAGCCTTCAAGAGAGCAAAAGAACTTGAGCGGCAGGCATCAGCTCTGGAACTGCAGCTGAGGAAAAATCGAAAGAAGGCATTGGCTTCTAGCAGCATGGCTGGGATACAGAAAAATGAAGACATTTCTTCAGAATCTGGCAGTAGAATCAGGTCCAGCCATCACAAAGCCAAGGAAAAGGATGATCTCACTTCAGAGCTCAGAGAACTCGGATGGTCTGATGTTGACATCAATGATGCAGAGAAAAAACCAGCTGCAGCGAGCTTGGAGGGAGAGCTTCTCAATCTATTAGGACATGAGCCTAGGAAGGCTACTGGTGGTAAAGTCACGTCCAGTGTGGATAAGAGCCAAGTTGTGGCTATGAAGAAAAAGGCTCTTGCGCTTAAGCGTGAGGGAAAACTTGCTGAAGCCAAGGAAGAATTGAAGAGGGCAAAGATTCTTGAGAAGCAGCTTGAGGAACAGGAGCTATTGGCTGATGCTGAGGACTCTGATGACGAGCTATCTGCTTTGATCCGTAGTTTGAATGATGATAAACAAAAGGAACTTTCTGCTGGGTTTGATCTTAATTCTGGATTGGATTTGGATCTTTCAAACTATGGCGGTGACTTCAATCTTGACAGTAACTTTGACGTTACAGATGATGATATGCATGATCCAGAAATAGCTGCTGCCTTACAATCATTAGGTTGGGACGAGGAGCCTATGCTACCTGATGAAAGTGCTGCAGCGGCAGCACCTGTTGACAGAGAAACACTTGCAGCTGAGATCCTTTATTTGAAGAGAGAAGCTGTAAGCCAGAAGCGAGCTGGCAACATGGCAGATGCAATGTCACTTCTTAAGAAGGCCAAAGCCCTTGAAAAGGATCTTGAAAGCTTGGATGCTGTCAACGTGACTTCACTTGGTTCTGTTAGCTCTCTTGATGATGGAAAGGCATCTGAGCTTAGTAGTGTTAGTGCAAGAGATGCTGGCACCCTTCCCAAAACTGGTAAGAAGCCAGCACCCAAGAGTAGAATAATGATTCAGAAGGAGCTTCTTGCTCTGAAAAAGAAGGCTCTTGCCTTAAGAAGGGAAGGAAAATTAGAGGAGGCTGAGGAAGAACTTAAAAAGGGTAAGGTCCTTGAACAGCAGCTTGAGGAGATGGATAATGCACCCAAGACTGATGCTCCGATAGTTGCTGACTATGAAACATCAGAAGCAGCCAGTCATTCATTTGATTTATCTTCAGATGTTGCTCCAGCAGCTGAAGAAGCTGATGTAACTGATCAAGATCTGCATGATCCAACTTATCTTTCACTTCTCAAGAACTTGGGGTGGCAGGAGGTAGACAATAAAGCTATGACGTCCTCTTCTGAAGTTGCTCCGCAGAAGGATAAGGCTTCTAAGGGAGATACAGATGGTCTGTCTACTACAGTTGCAGTTGGGAGACCAAGGAGGAGTAAAGCTGAAATCCAGAGGGAACTGTTGGGGCTGAAGAGGAAGGCCCTTGCACTGAGGCGTCAGGGACACGAACCTGAGGCTGAAGAAGTGCTTGTGGCTGCAAAAGCTTTGGAAGAACAGATGGCAGAAATGGAAGCACCAAAGACTGAAGTTCTGCCCAACTTATCTGAGCACAAACCCGTGGTAGAAGCCCCTAAACTTGATCTTCCACAAGTAATTGATGATCCTTTGGGAAGAGGAGCTTCCCAAACACCCCTTAAGAGACCTGCTGAAGCCTGTGATGATTCTGAGAAAAGACAACTGCCTAATGCTGCTATTCGCGATGCTGATCCTTCCCCTAGTGTTTCTCCTGACAATCAAAAAAGCCCACTTCAACAAGAGATCCTTGCTCATAAAAGAAAAGCGCTTGCTCTTAAGCGAGAAGGAAAATTGGCGGAAGCCCGAGAGGAACTTAGAAAAGCAAAACTACTGGAGAGAAATTTGGAGGGAAACAAACCAAACAACACAGATGGCTCCATGACCATGGATATAACATCATCTCCTCCTCCTCCTGTTCCTGTGAAGGAGGAGCAAAGCCCTTCAACGTCTACATCACAAAAGGAGCAGCCATCGCATTCTCCGCCAAAGCCGATGTCCAGCCATGAGCGTTTCAAATTGCAGCGAGAGTGCCTTACCCACAAACGAAATGCTTTAAAGCTGCGAAGAGAAGGTAAGACAGAAGAAGCTGATGCTGAACTTGAGTTAGCCAAGAAACTTGAAGCCCAGCTGGAAGAGAGTAATCCCCATGATTCTACTGCTTCTACATCAAGTGAAGCGGGACCAGCAGAGGAAGCAGGTGTCGAGGATTTTCTCGATCCACAGCTCTTGTCAGCCCTTAAAGCTATTGGTTTGCAACAACCTGTGATGGTTTCACAGACCCCAGTAAAGCCAGAGATATCAACATCAAGCTCAGCCAAGAATGATAGCTCCGGTCAAGAGAGAGTTCAACTGGAAGCACAGATTAAGGCGGAGAAAATGAAAGCCCTAAACCTGAAACGTGCTGGAAAACAAGCAGAGGCGCTTGATGCTCTCCGTCGGGCCAAGCAAATGGAAAAGAAACTCAATTCGTTGGCTGTGTAGACACCACCATATGTTTTCCCTGCTGAAAATGTCGACTAATTCTAATCCGAATTTTGCCTGATTTTCATCAGATGTAAGCTGCCCTCATTCTTACAATTGGATCAGGTGATGTTCAACTTTGTGTTTGCCGATGTTCATTATTTCCACAGCCTGTGGAGGCTCATGATTTCTGGCACGCATTCGAATGAAATAACTGTTGTAGCATTATTCTTATTATGTTTCTGACTTCAGTTTCTGAAAGGCATTTTATTTTTGAGCTGGGCTATGTCTACAGTTTGTACAGTGGTAAGGTTTGTTACGCAATCAAAAATTTACCCCTACTTTTCAAAACTTATTTAGAGGTACCTTTAGTTTTTGGATTAATAATTATTATGTGCTTTTCCAACTATCAATTTTGTTAAATGACCGAAATACCCTTATTCTTCCCTTCTTGCCCCTCTCCATTAATGGACATCAAAAGCAAAATTTTTTTCTGAACTCTTTTTTTCCATTCCAAAATTAAATTGCAAATTTAGCCTTGGCCTTGGCCTTGCACTTGTATCAAGTGGTCAATCTACTTTATTCACGATCCAACATGACTATGTTTGCGGCCTAGAATACTGCCCATCAACAATGCTCATAACACTAACGAGGAAGTTCTAATTTTGGAATGAGAAAAAGAGTTAAGAAAAAAATTTCACTTTTGAACCCCATTAATGGAGATGGGGAAGAAGGGGAATAAGAAGAATAAGGGTATTTTGATCACTTAATAAAATTGATGGTTGAAAAATCATCTAATAATTATTTACGCAAAAAATAAGAGTACCTCGAAACGAGTTTTGAAAAATTGGGGTATCAAAAAATAATTTCCTCAAATATTATGGTACCTCCGAGTAATTTACTCTTAAGAAATTGTACACAATGTTGTGTCCTGTGTGATAGTTTGTTCATGTCCACGTGTTTCGAGAATCTAACTAGGAGAGGTGGTAGGTGGGAGGGGAGTGTTAAAGTAAACTGCGATGCATGTAGCTCTGATCTGAATGCTGTTTGTTTTGGCAAGTAAGGTGGGAACTGAGTTGATGCTCTACAACTTATGAGCAGACCAAATCCAGAAAATTCAATGGCAAGCCAATATGAGTGCTCTCAGTAAGCTTTCACGAGGATCATCCATCTACGCGGGACAAATTAGAGACCCGATCTTATCAAAGTGTTTGCTTCAACATCTACAATCAAATTACTAACTTCACTAAGAATGTATTGGCGCATATATTGTTGCCTTGTCTTTTGAATAAATAAATCCTTCTGTTTGCCGGAGAAAGGTCCACCTTTTTTGCATACATTTGAAGTTTATCAAACTTTTTTTTTTCTTCACAGTTGCGGTTTGTATTGAGAGGGAGAGAGGAAAAAGGAAAGGAGAGTTAGCTTCCCCCCCTTTTTTTTTGTGTGGGGGAAATGGGGGTGAAGGGTGGAGAATATTTCCCCTCCATTTGCTCAAGTCTCAAAAAATACTGTTCATTGAACTTATTAAAGTTTCCATATGTTTTCTTTTTATTTTCTCTATGTCAAATAAAACAAGTTTGTTCAAATCAAGCAAATCAAATATTTTTAACTCGAGGGTAATGATACCTAACGTTTCCTCAAATTTTGAAAGGCCGCCACCACGACCACCGGGAGGGGATGCCTCAGGGAATGGAAGGCCACCAGAACAACAAGACCAAGATGATCGAACTATTAAGAAGATGCGAAGAGGAGAGGAATGAGGGGCCTCAAACCATGATCCGTCAAGAAATAGTGGTGCCTTTGAGGATTCAACCATGCAGGTCTTTGGGGAGGAGGAGGCTGCGACCGCCATAGACACCATTGGGCAAGTACTTCGAAGCTCGCTATCGCGAGGTAACGACTCCTATACTACTGCTCTTCTTAGTAACAACTCGCATCTCACTTATGCTGTAAGGAACAATTATATGTGGATCGAGGAAAATGATAATTTGCTTTCTGATGATGATGAAAACTCAGAAAATGATGATCCCTTATATCCGGCGATAACTCTAATTACGGAAGAAAAACGTCCGATACGGGCCCCCGCGGGAAGAATGCCTTAATTGTTAGATTATTTGATAAAGGGGTAGGGTATGACCATCTAAAGAATATCCTTCGCACAAAATAGACATTGGGGGTGGGGGGTTTCCTTTATCGATATTGGGAATGACGATTACATTGCCCGTTTCTCATACACAGAGGACTATGAACATATTTTAGTGGGGTGGGTGGGTGGGGGGAGGGGGGGTTGGATCCTACGAGATAATTATCTTGTGATACATATTGGTGGATGCCAAAATTTTCACCTGAGGGGGACACCATCACTACTCTTGCCCAAGCCAGAGTGTGGAATACTTCCATAAGGACTTATTGATGCAAAAAATAGGTGCAAAAATTGGGAAAGTTGTGGAATGAATGAGCGCCTTAGTCAACCCTTATTCGCTAGATTTAATCAAAGCTATGCCAATTCCCGTCTCCCCCACTAAAGATGAGTGTTGTTGGGGACTCTCCAGTTTAGGTCAATTTACCACAAAATTCACCACTTGGTTGGCTCATGGCTCAGTCCTTGACTCTCAACCGTAGACTTATAATTGGATTTAGAGGCTCGACATCAAACCCAAATTTAAAACCTTTTTATGGTTGATTTGCCACAAAGCCTTTCCCACAAAAGGCGCACTGTCCAAAAGGGGCATCACCCTGGACACCTGCTGCCCATTGTGCAAAGACGCCTGGGAAGATCAAAATCATCGTATGTTAACATATCCTAATGTACAGGCTATTTGGGAACTTACTATAAAATCGAGCTGGGTTCTAAACGACTAGTCTCTGGATACTTCCAAGATTTTTATGCTTCCTCAATCAATACAAAGCCCTCTTTAGCTTTGATAAACTGGCTAATGTAATTTCGCTCCTATGGAGTATTTGGAAAGCCAGGAACATGACAGTCTTAAAAACTGCACTCTCCACCTGGAATCCACCTATATCAAAGCAAAAAGGAGCTTCCTCGAATGGAAAGCTAGAACCCAAGTTGATGCCGCAACCCAAGATTTTCTTCCTAACCCAAGGAAGCGCTCACCGTATCCATCTCACTGTTCAGTTTCTTCGTCCACCCCCCAGCTAACTTCATCAAGATCAATTTTGATGGTGCGAAAACCTCCAACAAGGCGGCCGGTGGATTTAACATTAGGGATTGAACTGGTCAAAATCGTGTATGTAAATCCTTCAACCTTGGTCTCGCCTTTTTTATTGTTGCAGAAGCCACGACTATGCGTAACAGTCTCTTTGAAGCTCTATCTCTAGGCTTTCAAAACATCATCATTGAAGGCAAAAAAAAATTGTCATAGACGTTGTTAAAGGTTTTTGTGAAACACCCTAGTGTAGACACCGAGATTTTGACGCATAAAATAATACAAAAGTAAAGAGCGGAAGAAATAAAGGAAGTTCGATAAATGCATGCATTTTACATGTATTTTGTTCACCTAGAACTACATGCATGATCACATGTGGTCCATCCTAGCTACATGTACATTTTTTTTATATAAAAAAGATGAAGCATGCAAGCCCAAAAAGCAAGTGCCAGAGGTCGTGAGATCGAATCCTCACAAAAACACTTGAAAACACCTCAAAATATTAGCTAAATAATGTGCACCTTCCATCTAGTGTGAATGGTAGCTTCCCTAGGCAATTCACTTTCAAATTATCACCGTCCATGCATGCATGAACGAGGAGGGTTCCTCCCCCCTGCCTGAAGGTCGGTCGGCCTTGGTGACTCCGCCCACACGTGGTCAATAATTGACCACGTGCCACCGTCCATGCTAGGTGAGCTCCCCCCACTGCCTGGTGTTTTGTGCTAGTCCGGAGTCCACGAGGTGAGTGCATGCATATATGTATCCTCTACTCCCACCTCCTCCTATAAATACTACTCCTCTCCAAGTCATTTCACTCACCAACTCATCAACCAATTCACTCATCATTTATCTCTCTCATAATATCTCTACTTCGATACTTCCTATCTCATATTCATCTCTCATTCATCTCTTATTCTATCCATCCTCTATTCTAATCCTACTTTCCATCATCTATCTTATCATAATCCTCACCATTCTTCCATCACAAAAAGCTTACATACATATCCTACCTTTATTTATCCCAAACCCTACAAAAAACCTAGCCGAAACACATCCCAAAACCACAAAAAAGCCTTCTTATTCCCCTCTTTCTACCCCTCTTCTTATCATCTTTTTCCATCCCTTTTTCCATCAAGAGGAAAGTTTCAAGGTATCAAGGAGGATTCATCAAGCATCAAAAGGCTAAGCAAGGCTTCTCCCACAAAGTAGCAATGTAAGCTCTTAAGTGTTCTTCTTTTCTTGTAAATAAGTGTATATTTGTACTTTTTTTTTTTATCTTATATGTTACATTCTCGTTGCATGATTCAATGAAGTAATTTTATAAAGTATTCATCCATTTCCCTTCTAAATTTTATTAAAAGCACATTCTTAAACTTTTAGTAGAGTCTTTCCTTTTGTGAGAGGCGAACTCTTAAAGTTTACTTTTCGAGTTCGTAGCCTTACCCTCGAATCCATTCTTGGGTTTCGCAGGCAGAGTCTTCTTTATTTTCTTCTTGGTTTTGTCTTGGCTTTTCCCTTAAAAAGTCGGGTGGCAACTCTCATTTCGAACTAAAACACATCGAGGATTGCATAAACTATGGTTAACATGGTTTTACAATGTATTGATGCAACTTTAGGATTTTTCTCTCTTATATTTCTAAATAATGGTTGCATAAATCACCTTCTTCCAAGCCTAACATTTAAATGAGCAAATTGGATTAAATTTAGAAGAGTTTGGAAAAAATGGATGTTCACTCTTAAAGGTTTAAATCAAGGACTCATAAAATGCATAAGTAAAGAGAAAGTGATTTTACTAAACATTATTCACGAAATATATGATAGATTCCCTTAAAGAGTTTTCAAAGGTTAAACCCCAGCACAAATCACCAAATCAAGAAACTAGTGGATGACATCCGATCAATCTTAAATATTTTTTCCTCCTCGAGCATCAAACATATTTATAAGGAAACTAACTACCTGGGAACCGAATGTTGAGAGACGTCTGAGGAACATGTTGTTTAACACTAGGCTTGGTTCGCCCCTTGAGAGAAGGGTCAACTAAGCTCTCTGTTTCTTACCTTGTAAAAAAAAACAAGGAAAATTAGCTCAAACACTTGAATTTGTCTTTTAAGTTGATCCCACTCCCTGTGGATATGACATATCCTTTCTCTTAAAACCAACTAAAAACGCATCGAACAAGTAATTAATGAACGTCTTCAACCGCCAAAAGGTTTGGGTGGTTTGAGGGTGAGGATTTCAGTTAATAAATGGTGCTTTGTTGTTTAAACAAGTATGGCACTAAATACCTAATGAACAACTTATGGTTTCTCAATTTTTTAAGGCTAAGTAGTGTGTTTCCTCGCCTATTTTAGCCGTTGACCGGTATAGAATGCTGTAGGGCCCGCGGCCCGGAGGGCACGATCCCCCACGGAGTGTCGATCGACGTAGGGTTGCTTATTTTTCCTAGGGTGCACTTTAAATTATTTTATGCACGAATTATTATTTTTGCCGATTTCATTATTTCATGTTGTTAAAAAAAATATTTAATTTTACTAAATTTAATTCCCTAACGCTTCTTTTTATGACTTAGCAGATTGACCCGGCCCAATGTCGGTCCAAGTTCTTCAGACAAAAATCCGCGAGGATCTCTGGTCCTGAATCTGCCTGGACCTCCATTTTAGGCTATGAACTGCCCTGGGACAGTCCAAACAGGGCTTAAATCAAGCCCACTGCCAGAAGATCCGCGAGGATCCCATGACCGTGTAACTTGACTAAGCCTCTGTCTGACCCAAGAAACCTCATCAGGGGACTTACGGAGTACTTCGGGTGAACCCACCAAACGGAAATCCGTGAGGATTTCCGAATAGTGAACATCCCCGAACCTGCTTCGTAGTCATCTGCATGCCTCAAAAAAAAAAGGAAAAAAGTCACGAAATAAATTTAGATAAAATCGGAATATTTTAACATGCGTGAAATAATTAAAAGACGGAGTCGCCAGTCAATTTTGTGAAAATTGACAAAACCACTCCACGTTCCACGAACCAAAGAAGCGGATTCGGGGGTAAAGATACGAGTGTAGGAGGGTTGCTCCTACACCGCCCGTCAAAACGGCCTTACTTCATCGGGTTTTGGTTTAATAAAAGAAAAAAGAAAACTTAAGAAAACAAAGCTGTCACCAAATTTTAAAATTAATGCATACGAAAAGTCACGAATTAAACAAACATCTAAAGAAAGAAAAGAAAAGTTACAGCGGGCGGGGGAAGAGCGCTACATGAGTACAAATCAGAGAAAACCCAACAAAACAGAAGGAAAAAGTATACCAAATCCTAGCGGATCCGCGAGGATTTCCTTGATTAAACTTGACTTTCTCGATGTATCACGTAAATCCGGGCAGTGGCACTCTTCCAAAATCCGCGAGGATTCTTCCCAAAAAAGTGTGTTTGTAGATTCACTTTTGTGTTGATAATTTCTAAAAAGCACCTACACCCAACTCTTCGAACCTCCCAATTGTTCACCGATGATCATTTATATAGACTTCCCCAGTGGAGTCGCCAAAAAATGCAAAAGTCCGTGAAAATCTGTCCAGGCCAAAAATGTAGAAATCCGCTAAAATGTTGTCCGGGCCAAAAATGCAGAAATCCGCGAAAATGTTGTCCGGGCCAAAAATGAAGAAATCCGCGAGAATTTATCTGGGCCAAAAATGCAAAAATCCGTGAGGATTTGTCTAAGCCAAAAATGCAGAAATCCGCGAGGATTTGTCTGAGCCTAAAGATGCAGAAATCCGCGAGAAACTTGTCCGGGCCGAAAAAATGCAGAAATCCGCGAGAATTTGTCTGAGCCCAAAAATACAGAAGTCCGTGAGAATTTGTCTGGGCCAAAAAATGCAGAAATCCGCGAGAATTTGTCAAGTATGAAAATTTCTGAAAAATCCGCAGGGATTCTTAAGTTGACTTTGACTTGATCAAGAGTTGACTTTGACCAAAAGTTGACCATCACAGTTGGCTTTGCCTTGACTTGATCAAGAGTTGACTTTGGCCGAGAGTTGACCTTGACCCGGGTACGAGATCTGCGAAGCACCTGGGTACGGAATCCACGAGGGACCTCAAGTACTGGACCCGCAAGGGAGCATCTTAGGCCTGATTCATTTGGATCCATGGGGTGCCTATATACTCCAAAGTCCACGAGGACTCTAACAAGCCCGAAATCCTCGAGGTGCTTGTTGGGTACTATTTTTGGTGTCTACAAATGCCCAGACAACTTTGTATGCTCGAAAAAGACAATATGCGATTGCCCAAACAGCAAAACATAAGGTAGCTAGGCGAATCGGATCTGGGAGACACATTAGAGTGGGAGATTACCTTTGGCACCATACACGGTGTTTCAGTTTTAAATTCTCTTCCCAACCAAAAGAATGGTCGGATAAACCATTGACTGACCTTTGGAATGTAGGCTCTAAACAATTGAGTTGTACTCGGCTCAACATACTTTGCCTATTCCCTTGGGTGAAGCTTCCACTATGTGTGATCAACTTGTGTGGGGCCTTTCCACGAATGGGGAGTTCACAACCAAATCATGTTATGCTTACTTTAAGCAGTTGTAGAATTTAACAATTTGTACGTCCTCTCATGGAGTGATAAATCATCATTTTGGCAGCCACTCTAAAGGGTGGATGTGTCTATGAAATGGAAGTTATTTATTTTCATTTGTGTTGTTCAAGCCCTTTTGTAAGGGAAAATTTGGAATCTCACGGAGTAGATGATGAGGGTAATTGTGTCCTTTCTGAACAGAATGTAGGAGAGGATATTCAATATTTGTTCTAGGGGTGTTTTTATATTGATCATACTAGGAGAGTAAGTCAATTAGATCTCTGCATGCAATCGAACTTGTTGAATAATAATGCTAACTGGCTTTTGGATTTGTTAGAGAAAAGTGAGTAGCAAGGTAACAGCGGAAGCGAATAATAGAATCGAAAATGAGATGACGGATATTACGACAAAATTTAGGAATGAAAAATAAGCGATAAAATCGAACACCAGAATTACGTGGGAAACCGAAGAACTCGGAGAAAAACCCACGGACGGCGACAGCCAGAAAATAATCCACTATAAGAAAGGAGAGTACTCGATCACTATCACAAGGTGTGATGCGATCCACAAAGGAGATTACAATAACAATCTCTCAACACTCAACTCACAATCTCTCAGGATACACTGGGAAAATATTGGTGAGACCCCTTTCTCTCTCAATATTTTCTCTCTCTCTCTAGCTCTCTGTGTTTACCGATGTGTTTTTTGGTGGAGAAACATGCACCCTATTTATAGGGAGAACTCCCTATAACCTAACTTGACTCCCACTCCAAATAGATTTAGAATCTAATACAATTAGGAAACCTAATACAATAAGGAAACCTAAATAATATCCTAATACAATTAGGAAACAAATAATTGTGAGATCAAGAGATTTGGTGATTTTAGGACACTTTCCTAATAAACTCCACCTTGGACTAAAATCAACGAATCATCGATCCAGATAAACATCTTGACTGTCGCCATCAACACGCCCCTCCGCAGGGCGTGGCTCTGCAGGGCTATCACATGCTTAGAACACCAACTAAGTCCAAACAATGTTCGAACTTAGCTATAGATAGAGGCTTGGTTAACATGTCTGCAGGATTATTAGAAGTATGAACCTTCTTCACCACGATCTCTCCTGCAGCAACTGTATCTCTGATGAAGTGATACCTGACGCTTATATGCTTGGTCTTCGAATGATAAGTGTCATTCTTTGTCAGATGTATAGCACTGATCGTGCAATAAACCACGCCTCGCCTGTGGTACTCCAAGCTCCATGACCAATCCCTCAACCGGATGGCCTCCTCCACTCCTTCCGTTGCGAATATATTCACCTCTGTAGTAGACAGTGCTATAGATCAAGTGAAGCTTTCCAAGATATTGCTCCTCCACACAGCGAACACATACCACGAAATTGGCGTCTCCTATCCAGATCTCCACCATAATCAAGATCAACTTAACTCAGAACATCGACGTTGCGGACTACCTCTATCATACAGATGCCCTTCTCCAAAGTACCCTTCACATAGCGAAGGATCCACTTCACTCCTTCCCAATGCTCCTTCCTGGATTCTGCATGTATCTACTCACCACACTAATCTGCGTGGGAGTCGATCTAGTACACACCATAGCATACATCAAACTACCAAGCACTAGCATAGGAATATTAGACATCCTCCTTACCTCAAATCAGATTTAGGGCCGGTTCTCACTGCATAACTTGAAGTGTGCGGCTAAAGGAGTTGAAGCGCTACGATTTCTCATGTTGAATCTGTCCAACACCTTCTCCAGATATTTCTTCTGAGACGGAACAACTTCCTTGCCTTTCTACCCCTTTGGATCTCCATACCCAAAATCTTCTTCGCCACTCCGAGGTCTTTCATCTCAAACTCCTGGTTGAGTTGAGATTTCAGCTTCTTTATTAGTGACATGTCCCTTGAGGCAATCAACATGTCATCCACATACAATAATAAATAAATGAAAGACCTTTCTTCAAATTGCCTGTAGTACACACAATTATCATAGTGACTTCTTGTGTACCCTTGCCCTACCATAAAGGTATCAAACCTTTTGTACCACTGCCTGGGTGACTGTTTAAGTCCATACAAGGACTTCCTTAATCTGCATACATGTTCCTGTTTACCAGGAACGATGAAACCCTCTGGCTGCCTCATATATATTTCCTCCTCCAACTCGCCATGGAGGAAAGCTGTCTTGACATCAAGTTGCTCCAACTCCAAATCAAATAGAGCAACAAAGGCAAGCAAGGTGCGGATCGACGTATGCCTCACGATCGCGAGAATACTTCGTTGTAGTCGATTCCTTCTTTCCGGTTGCAACCCCTTACTAATCGGCCTTCCACCTTGCACTTTCGGATACCTTCCTTTCTCTACACCCACTTCAGCAGCGAAGAGCTCGTCGCCTCTTTAGGCAACTCACATAGCTCCATGTATGATTTTTCTGCACTTTCCATCTCCTCTTGCATAGCTCCTATCCACCTGAGGCATTCGGACAAGAGATGGCCTCCGATAGGTAGAAGGTTCAACACCTTCAGAGTCTCCTCTGCAACACTCGGCGCATATGCAATCATAGCATCATCTTCTTCAAGATATCGCGCCTGGTCTCCCGATCTCCCTCCCCGGGACGATCTCTAGCACGCATGGTTGTTCCTCCACCGAGGAACATTCATCTCAATCTCGTGCTCATCAACTGAGTTGGTTTAGAGCATCGATGGTTGCTCGATTGCGAGTTCCAAGCCTCCACTCGAGCCCCGCTTCTACCTCGAACACCATTCTTCCGCATCCTTCTCCGATTTCTGCATCATCGAAGTACGGTAGATTCCATTCCGGATAACATAGCGCTTCATTAAAGGTTACATCTCTAGATCGAATAACTTTCATCAAATCAGACACCACATTCTATATCCCTTAGACTCGGACGTAACCTAGAAACATGCATTTAATGTACGAGACACTTCCCATCATTCACATGGACATATACAGACATCCAAAAATTATCAAGTTAGAATAATTAATCGATTACTGTCCATACTTCCTCCGAATCGTATTCGATAGAGGCATGAGGTGATCTGCTCACAGTAGCGTGCGATAGATATCACCTCGCGAGCGATTTTTTCTTTCAAAGCCCTGCATTCGAGAGCATGCAGCGGGCTTTCTCCAGGAGTGTCCTGTTGATTCTCTCGGCTACCCCGTTTTGCTGAGGCTTACCCACCAAGGTTCAATGCCTTGCAATCCCATGCTCCTCGCAGAATTCAGTAAATTCAGAATCAACAAACTCCAACCCATTGTCAGTCCTGAGTTTCTTGATTTTCCCCGCATGCAGTTCTCCACCAAAGCTTTGAACTTCTTGAAATATGAGAATGTCTCATTCTTGTGCCGCAGGAAATAAACCCAAGTCTTCCTCGAGAAGTCATCCACGAATGTCAACATGTAACGCTTGCCACCCAGTGATGGCACTCTAGCAGGACCCCACAAATCTGAATGAACACAATCAAGGATCCTTCTGTTGTATGTTTAGCCCTTGAAAAGCTAACCCTCTTCTGTTTCCCGTAGACACAGTGATCGCAAAACTCCAACTTGCCGATCTTTGCGCCTTCAAGATATCCCTTCTTGCTCAACATTGACATTCTCTTCTCGCCCATGTGGCCTAGTCTCATGTGCCACAGTTTTGTGCTGTCGGACTCATCAAGATTTAGAATCGCACGCAGATCATCACTGTAGACCCCTGCAGGATGTATAGACTGCCCTTCCTGATTCCCTTCATAAGAACCATGGAACCCCTGCACACTTTCAAAACATCATCTTCTCCTTTGTACCTGCAGCCGTTAGCTTCAAGAGTACCCAAAGAAATTAAATTTCGAGTCATGTCAGGGATATGACGAACCTCCTTGAGAGTTCTAACGATGCCATCATGAGTCTTAATTTTGATGTTACCGATTCCTGCAACCTTGCAGGCTGTGTTGTTACCCATGACTACGACCCCGGTGTCAACACTCTCATAAGACTCGAACCAGTCCTTATGAGGACATATATGATAGGTGCACCCCGTGTCAAGAACCCACTCATCTCTAGCTATCCTACTCGATGTGGTAGCCAAGGCATCATCCGTAACTACAAACCCATCACCATCTGACTCGGACTCTACGCAGTTTGAGGTACCAGGTTTGGTGTGATTATCCTTACTCTCCGTCTGGTCTCTGCTTTGCCCAATAGTCTCTCTCTATATGCCCCATCTTACTACAAAGAGTTACACTTCTTATTCTTGTGAGGATTCCTAGACTTTGAGCGGTGTTTAGACCTCCTCTAGACCCGTTTCCCTTACGCTCGATATTTCTACCCTTACAACCATAGCATCACCACCTGGTCATCACCATCATCGGTATCAAGTTTCTCCTTAGATAGTAAACTAGCCTTTACTTCACTAAGGTTAAGGTCACCACGATTCCCATACAACATGATTTCCTTAAATTGTTTATGTGATGCAGGTAGGGACAGAATTAAATGAAAAGCCTTATCCTCATCAGTGTGTTTTATATCCATTGATTCCAATTCAGTAATAATAGAATCAAATTCACTAAGATGTGCCTGAATAGAAATACCTTGGGGCATCTTCAGCCTGTAGAATTTCTCCTTCATTCGGTACTTGTTTGCACGACTCTTCGACATGTACAGCTCTTCCATTTGGTCCGAGCTCCCGAGGTTTCTCGATATGCATCACCTCTCTCGAATGTGCTCGCCAAGCACACCGAATCCTTGCAGTCTTATTTTCAAGCTTCTTCCACTCCCTTGAGTCGATTCCTCGATATCCTTCTCGAGTTGTTTGAAATCATTATCGCTCATCACGCATCGCTTTCGTGTCGGATACTCAATCACATCCCATAACCCGTCTTTGAATCAGACCGCCTTCATGCAGCCTCCACATAGTACAACTCATCGTTCCATCAATTTTTGGAAGATCACACGGCCTGATTGAAGCAATCTCCACCTTGCTCGATACCACTTGTTAGAGAAAAGTGAGTAGCAAGGTAACAATGAGCGAATAATAGAATCGAAAACGAGATGACGGATATTACGACAAAATTTAGGAACGAAAAATAAGCGATAAAATCAAACACCAGAATTACGTGGGAAACCGAAGAACTCGGAGAAAAACCCACGGACGGCGACAGCCAGAAAATAATCCACTATGAGAAAGGAGGAGTACAACCTGATCACTATCACAAGGTGTGATGCGATCTACAAAGGAGATTACAATAACAATCTCTCAACACTCAACTCACAATCTCTCAGGATACACTGGGAAAATATTGGTGAGACCCCTTTCTCTCTCAATATTTTCTCTCTCTCTAGATCTCTGTGTTTACCGATGTGTTTTTTGTTGGAGAAACATGCACCCTATTTATAGGGAGAACTCCCTATAACCTAACTTGACTCCCACTCCAATTAGATTTAGAATCTAATACAATTAGGAAACCTAATACAATAAGGAAACCTAAATAATATCCTAATACACTTAGGAAACAAATAATTGTGAGTTCAAGAAATTTGGTGATTTTAGGACACTTTCTTAACAGGATTGAATTTTTTTTCTTTGGGTAGGATCAGAAGGATCAATTTCCAACAAAGCCTTTTATGGCCATTCTATGGGAGATTTGGAAAACTAATTAAGAACAAGAAACTCTTCCGTAATCATTTGGTTCCCTCTTAATAAACTTTATAGAATGTGGAGTCTCTAATATATTCCTAGAGGTTGCCGAAGGGCATCCATGTTAAAACATTCAAGAGCAAGACGAGGGTTGCATCCACCGGACCTATTGAATTGTGTTGGTCATTATCACAATAAGTTCGTCAATTAAGAGTGTTCTCACTGATTTTTCTTAGAGAAAAAAAAAAACCCTTTTAGGTAGGGGTTGTATGGGCATTGCGCTTAGAAGACCAGTTGGTGCAACATTCTACTTGTCTTTCCAAGCTTCCTCTGCTCTAATTGTTGAGGTTATCGTAATGGAATATGTTATCCAGGTCGCATGTTCGCGTGTTTGGGATAAAATAATCATTTGTACTGATCTTCAAAGGTTGTTCGTTGTTTCCTACAAACCTAGTGGACTCTTATCCATATCACACAGATTATCACTAGGTGTTAGAAATTGCTCCTACATTTTCATGCTAGTAGGATCATTAGGGTTCATATGCCTAAGGTTGCTCAGGCTCACAACTTAGTCATCCTGGCTAGGAGACGTAAGCTGGCATAAACCTCGTTTACTTTATAGTTACTATCTCCTTTCCCTAAAACAATAATGTTGCGGCACCCAGGTTGAGTAACCTTAGTAAAAGAATGATTTCATATGCTTTTCAAGGGACCAAAAAAAAAAAAAAAACAGCAAGTTGATTAAATTCATAAGTTACTACACACTTACACACATGAGCATCCATTATTTGGGGAATATCGGTATTGATCATATGAAACACATGCCCACTCTACCAATTACCTTGTTATTAATGGATATTCCCAACTTCAGTATAAACTGTCATAAAGGAATGATTTCATATGCTTCTCAAGGGACGGAAGGTTGTGATTGTGATCGTAGTTATACATCATTGGAACCAATCTCGTACCATTTAAACAAGCTGCCACAAAATCTACTGAGAATGGAGAGGGAGACAAGCGCAGTTTGTTAAGGGTTTTCCATGCCTCTGAAACCAATGCAATAAGACTTTTTTCTGCTCTTTCAGTCGTGCTATCTTTGTATTCATTCTTGTAGCATTCTATGTATGACCCATCATGCCCGTCCTGATTTTCATCCTACACAATAACTCACATTAATGCTTTAAATGTTAGAACAAGTATTCCATTTGCATGGTTGACACCTTAATATTGTTGAACAAATATTATAGAAAGTAAAAAATCAGTCATCAAGGTAAAAAGTAAAATATTGTACCTTAGATGTACCGAGATCATCTAATAGTCTAAGAATTGTTGCCATTGACGACGCAAGGTCGGAAAAGTTGTCCATGTATTCTATACTTTTGCTGTTTATTCCTTGTCCCAAGAGATAGAAAATGTATATAACAATCACTGGAACACCAGAGGTAACTAAGCCATTCCTCAAATACTCTTCTGGGCACGGCAGGTGTCCCGAAGCAAACCATCTTGCTTCTACTAGGAATGCGTTGCACAAATTTGCCCACTACATGCATACAAATTTTCTTAAAAAATTCAATGCATAAGGATCACGATATTATACAACAACACTAATGGATGACGATGAACCATCTCTTGTTCAGAACTTCAGACCCACTAAAACATCGCAGAAAAGTACTCAAGGTTCTGTCCTTGTTTAATATGAAATTTATAAATCGACATACCGCTTTTTTAAAACATGTTTCGGGGCTCCATCCATGTTTAATGTAGATTTTGTGGCTAGTCTCACGAGTAGTGTCTCGGAGAGCCTTGAGGCATATCTTCATGTAGTTTGGCAATCCCTCGCAATCAGCATATTCCCATCTATCAATATTAATCTTAGAGCAAGTATTTAAGTTTTAAAACGAGATATAGGAAAAGAAGCTAGTTTATTGCTGCATAATGAATGCCTACCGATTTACTGCTTCAGTAAAGAGAGTGAGCTCCTTAAGCGTTCCATAGACGTCAAAGATATCATCAATTAGATAAATAAACGAGATGGGTTTTGTGAGTTCTATCCTTTCTTCTTTCAAGTTTGGATGTGGCATAACAGCTAGTGACCAAATATGCCATTTCACTGGTTGATCTCTTGCTAGCTTCAATTCCTGGGTCAAATTAAGTTCCTTCCACCACCTGGTTTGAATTAATCACTATAAGTCTTTATTCATTTTTTTTCTTACTAAGTTTCAACATTTAATTTACAATTTAGAAGCCTAATTACCCGTGAACTTGAATTATTTCACTTTGGTGGGTGATTTGAGCTAAGTGAAGTTCCATTCTTGCAAGATCCTGAACCTCGTTTGTCCATGCATTCATATCCTCATAATTGTGGAGGAGTTTAAGGGAGGGTTTCAAATCCTTGAGGAAACTTTTGGCCATGAGTCTTGAGGAGCTTCTTAGATAAGGGTTCCCAAGCGTGGTTTCGACTATTGTAGCCTCTGGTTTATGAGCATTCTTCAAAAATATCTTTAGTAGGTGCTCACTAGAGTCTCTGGCCTCATCAAGTATGTCATCCCCTTGTATGCCTACGTGAGAAGCTTCAAACAAGTTCAACAACCCTTTTATGTCCCTCGAAAGTACTTGTTTGAAGTTCCCATCTTTATCTTTGAATTTGGTAAAAACATCTGTTTCTCAGCGGTAAAATAAACGCTCATAAGTTCAGACGGGTGGGTTATACATGGGACGTATATCAGGTTTGAGTAAATAAGGATCATGTGTATTTCAGGTTTGGGTAAATACAGACAATATATTTCGATTGCGGATCAACCAACAAATTATAACTGTGACCATTTTAAATTTTTTCTTTTACAAAATTTATCACTGAATACTATTTTTTGTGCAATATACATAATAAAATAAAATTTCTTCAAGTAACGATAGCGAATAATAAATGAATGAGTTGCGCTTATAATTTAATATTCATGAATTCAAGGGAAAGTTACAAATTCGAATAGAGTTGAACATTAAAAATAAATTTTTTCGGTCAGATGGGTGAGTCGGGCTTGACCCACTAATTTGCCGATTTTTCAATTCGGGTTCGATTATTTTGGGCTTGGGTCGAGCACATTGTGTTCAAATTCAAAATTTTCGGGTGGATTCAAGTCACTTATTGGGTCGGGTAAAAAATAGGAAGGTCTATGTGCCATGTTTTAGTGTAAAAATGGTATTATTACACATTAAGTTAATCAAAATAATATAAATATAGATTATATAACTATAATACCATATATGAATGGAATGAAATTACATTTTTATTCATAGATTTTATAATTCACAAAAAGAGGTGTAAAATATGATAACAAGTAAGATTGATATAATTATGATATAGATGTCATTTGATGATTGAATGTTAAATCATTTACAATTGTAATTAATCATAATTAAAAAATTATTGTTAAAAAATACAACAAATACTAATTTGATAGTAAAAAAAAGATGCTTAAAAGATGTCGTTAATGAAGACTTATGTGAAATATCATTATCCACTGTTAGATAACAATATCCATTGCCCCAACTTGGGGGCGAGTAGAAAATTGATGGTACATCTGGGTGCAAAATATTTTTGTGCATCCATGGCAGCATGCGTCCAACGTGGCTTTTGTATTTGGAAATTTGTTTATTTAATTTTTGAACTCTTTATTTTTAATGTTTATTTTTTAGATTTAAAGGGCTTGAATAAAAAAGATCTACACTTTATTACTCATTTGAAATTTGGGTTACTTTTGCCTATTATTTTTTATTTATTGGTCATCTCTCTCCTGCAATAGTTATGGTTATGAATATATATTTTATAATGGTCATCGTAATGGTCATCTAAGCCTATCATTCCCTTTGTAATTGATCTGCATTTGACCCTTGGACCTGAACTTTTGGGCTACTCCCAAGAACCGTGGGAGGAACTGTAGGGTATATAGGGGTCAAAGTAGCTTATAGGATGAATAAAAGAGGTGGATTATAGCAATATCAGTTTTAAGTTTAGTCCTGAATTTTGGCGCCAATCAGGAGAGAAATGCAAACATGGGAAAAAAAAATGAATATGACACAATGCATTTTTTATTCAACCTATAAATCATCAGGTCCACAAAATAAATGTTCACATCTTATAAAATCCAAAATGCAAAAAACCTCATGTCCTACCGTCCCCTTTTCTGAGTGTTTTTCAGATTAATTTATGAGCATTTTTGTATTTTAGCTTTATAAGTACTTTGATTTTTTTAAAAGCATCTAATCTTATTTTTCAAAATAATTAATAATTTTGTTAGTGAGTATTTCACAAGGTAACTTACAGCAAAAATGATATGAATATTGGGACAAGGCACCTCTTAAGTGTCTTGTCTTGTTATAAAATTCATATATTTAAATATTAAAATTGAATAAAAATGGCATTATAACTTTTATAATTATAATACTTCATATAACTTTTATAAAATTATTTTTTTTATCCATAATTTTTAAAAATTTCAAAAACAAAGTGCATAAAATATACCCATCAGTTGGGGTTCATTTGATTAGTGTGTTATTTGTGATTATTGACGTAAACAACGCATTCCAAGTTTTTCTCAATTGATAATTAATAGTATCCTTAAAAAACATAATCGGTACTAAAACTGTATAATACTACCTCCGTCCCATATTGTTTGTCCATCCAACTATATTTAAAAGTCCAATGGTTATGGGAAATGGGGTGAAAAATGTGTAATGTACTTACTTTTCTCATGTGAAGAAAAATAAAAAAGAAACAAAAGAGTATTTATTAGGGGTATAATAGAAATTATAATCATTGGAATTATAAAATGGACAAACATTTTGGGACAAGGGAGTTAGGTAGATGGACAAACAATTTGGGACGGAAGTAGTAAAGTACTAATGTCATCAAAAGCAAGACACAGAAAATATATCTTTTGCTAAGACACGTGTCATTGTCCAACTTATAAAATTTTAATTTTCAATCTTATATTATAAGTAGTTTTTCATTTTCGCATAGTGAGCACTCTGAATACTCTTTTTTATGAACATTTTTCTCCTAGGTGCACAACCCTTGGGTGTCCCAAGTGTACCATCCAAACACTGGGACAAGGTAACATACCCGAAGTTATATTGAATCCTTCTTGTCTCAACAGTCGAAAGCAAAGGGCAACCTCATGAAGATTGTCACCTCCACTTTTCTCCAAATCACACCATTTCACAAAATGCCTTCCAAGAATGGCATGAATCTCCTTGTGGAAATAATGTTCCAGACCTAGCCTTTGGATAGTATCCACCATAATCAACTCCTCTACTTGATTGGATAAACTTGATTTTCTAGCCATTGTATCTTTAATCTTTTTCACTGCATCTTGAAGCTCACGTTGTTGCTGGAAAAGAGGGGGAAAAAAACTTAGCGAAATATGTTTGTGACTTGTGAGGTTTTAGCTAGAATCCATAGCGAATAATGCAAATACAACAACTACATTAAATCAGACATAGTATACTGAGAAATACCTTAGCAGTAAACGCGACATGATCTTCAAAAGAGGTATCCTTTAAAGGAGTTGAATACAGAGCGTCGCTTCCTGCCATTTCTCTAATGTTTTCTTCTTCTTTTTCTCTTTGTTTTTCTCTCTTCTGCTAAGATACAAAAGGACTTAGATTCCTATTTTGAGTCCATGAACAATGCAGTGTAGGTCAGTTTATATATTGGTAGGTAGGGTTTCGTACTTTCGTTGTTAGACGTGACATGGACAAAAAAATATCGATATTATACGTGAAAATGACAGGAGTTTTTATTAAAATCATATTATTTTTATTAAATTAAAACAAAATGATATGATTGAATTTTATAACATTATAATATCATATATAAATTGCATAATGTTATACACGTACTCATATTTTTATTGATTATTTTTAATATTTTGAAAAAATATTTAAAATATGTCTAACAGGTGAGGTCATTCCAATTAGAGTATCACTTGTGCTCATTGGCATAGTCAATGCACCTAAACCTTTCTATAATCGAAAATGAATGCTTGCTATTAAAAAAATAGTGTAAAAATACTATAAAAATACTAATTTGCTAAAGGGTAGAACATTTTAGAAGTTTCCGGGGACAAGACACGTATCACCACCCATTAATATAAAATGAACACCATCTATACCCAGAATGAACATTAACTATACCTAGAATGAACATCAATTATACCATAAATGAACGTCAACTATACCATAAATGAACACCACCTATACCCAGAATGAACTTCAACTATACATTAAACGAACGTCAACTATAACATAAATGAACATCAACACGCCATGAGATGAAAAATAATTTTGTGTTCGTCCTCACCTTTACGAAACCCATTTATGGTATAGTTGATGTTCGTTTAGGGTATAGTTGATGTTCATTCTGGGTATATGTGGTGTTCATTTATGATATAGTTGATGTTCGTTTATGGTATAGTTGATGTTCATTCTGGGTATAGATGGTTTTATCTAGAGCTGCGAATTAATTAGCATGTCATTGGAAAACACACTGTATTAATTGCCCTTTTTTTTCACAGCCAACAAAAAAAAAAGAAAAATGTTGCAACATTTATTATTCACATTTCCCAACTAAAAAAAAAAAAAGAAAAATGCAAGATTAATACCCACCCTTGATCTTGGAACCAATGGTTATGATTTGCTACGCTTCTCTTCTCACAAAATCCTTCTTCTCATTATATCAATTCCCTATATATATATATATATATATATATATATCTGTGTGTGTGTGAGCATGAGCCTTCACCATCATTATCAAGATGAATCTTCTGATTGATAATTTGAAATGTGCTCATAAATCAATTAAGCAAACAATCTTGTAAGCGCCAAGTTGCAAGTTGATAGTAAACAAACAAGTGAATATGTCATTGATGCATCAAGTAAAGTCATAGTATATTCAAATGGTTTACATATGGGTCTACATGACCAACATAAATATCACTACTATACAACCGAGGAATCTAAGGGACTCGATCCCTTTCTTTGCTAATGATGGTGTTATAATTAATTTTCTCTAATAGAGAGCAGCTAATTAGAACTCATTTGATTATGGATCTTCTGGCCCTTTAAAATATATCCATATGAGTTCTTTTTGAGAGAATTGATCCAAGATGCTCCTACTATGATAAAGTCTTCATCAATAGTAAACTTCTGGTTTACTAGAGTATGTACTTGAATTGGGTTAGCTTGTTATGTTGAATAACCCAAAAATTAAGGATGATATCCTTTTCATGCATGTTGCTCAAAGCAATCTTCATAATATATGAATACTAGTTGTCTCAACATGGTATTCATTCGCATGAATATCTTTGAAACTTAATTAATAAGTTCCTTTGAGATTAGCTTGGTGAAGAAATGTACATCCACAATATGAAAGTTAGTTCTACCTAGTAGTATTATATGCGCTTTTCTGGAACCTTTAATCAAAGTAGAGTGTCAGATATAAAATGCTAATATATATTTGCTTCCCTCATGAATGGACAAGAAGTAATTTATTTTGGGAATTGGGTATCACGAACCATAACCACAACTCACTCCATCTGGGTTGAATTTTTGAGGTCCTATTCTTTTTTAATATAAGTAAGTAGTAGAGGTAATTAAATATCACATCACCTATTTTTTTTTAATATTTTTAAATAAATTTTGTGATGAATAAAGAATTTTAAATATAAATCCTTAAATATTAAAAACCATGAATGCACATTTACTATTCCAATTGCATTTTGGTAATTTTGCTAAACTTAAAGGGTTATGTTCTAGCTATTTTGTTATTTTGTTTTCATTTTATTTTTATCATTAAATATTAAAATTCTACATCTACTTTTACTATTCAAAACTATATATGGGGTATTATCCAAATGACAATTAGCAAATGCACCCAAGTTGGGAGATTATTCTATGGTTTAATTATTGTATTTATTTATCCTTTATTTTAGTTTCCTAATTTCAAAGTTAGAAATTTGCACTTACTTTGTTTCTAGCGTTGTTACGAGTATTGTTCGTATGCCATTTAAGATATTTGCCTCTTGAAAGTTTATCTTAAACCCTTATCATTTTATTTAGTTTGTTCTTTGGAGGGTTGATTTAAGTTTGGTGATTATTGTCAAAATATTGGTTGGTAAGGTGTTGGGGGGAGGTGTAAATCCTTAAATATTAAAAACCATGAATGCACATTTACTATTTCAATTGCATTTTGGTAATTTTGCTAAACTTAAAGAGTTATATTCTAGGTTATTTTGTTATTTTGTTTTCATTTTATTTTTATCATTAAATATTAAAATTCTACATCCACTTTTACTATTCAAAACTATATATGGGGTATTATCCAAATGACATTTAGCAAATGCACCCAAGTTGGGAGATTATTCTATGGTTTAATTATTGTATTTATTTATCCTTTATTTTAGTTTCCTAATTTCAAAGTTAGAAATTTGCACTTATTTGTTTCAAGCGTTGTTACGAGTATTGTTCGTATGACATTTAAGATATTTGACTCTTGAAAGTTTATCCTAAACCCTTATCATTTTATTTAATTTCAAAGTTAGATAATTGCCTCTTGAAAATTTTACAAAGCGTATAATGAATACACGTACTACACATTACTCAAATTGCCAAAACTTTAAAAAAATTTATACTTTTTATTAAAGTTAATGCAAGGCCACTTTTTTTTTGCTTTATTACCTTTCTCTAATGATCGATACTCTATCACATAATATATTTATTGCGCACAACGCGCGTTTTCTTCTGACTAGTTAATTAAAAATATTGTGTTGTTTTTTTAAATAGTAATAGAAAATAAAGTAAAATAAGGTCAAAATATCGACAAATTTTACTTATTTTGTAAAAGGAAATGGGCCTTAGTTTAGTTGATTTGTTTCCATGCAACCGACATGGCAGCTACTGAAAGATGTGACCGGCTAAATCTACTCGACCACAGAGTACATGCTTATCTATTTGTTAGATAGAAGGAGATTATCCCCGAGTCCTTTATGATAACAAACATGGGAACAAACAACTCCTCGCGCTGTTCTTTATGATAACAAACATGTGACCCAATTGAGCGCTCCTCAACTGGTACCAGCGGAAAGAACGGTAATATTGTCACCCAGCCTGTCAATTTCTAGCCTCATCCGTTAACCCATTTGAAATTTTTTGGCTTTTAACATACTGCCTTCGTTCCATATTAACTGTCATAATTTTAATTTTTACGGTCTTCAATGTCACTCTTTGATTGATAATTTCTTATATATTATATTATTAACAATTGCAATATTATACTTTTATGATTGTATTTTTCGTTACGAATATAATGGTAGTAGTTTTATATAGCAAATCATTGTATATATTGAGAAATTTATGATCAAAATTTTTAAAATTTGACTTCACGATTTCCAAAAACGACAATTAATATGGAACGGAGGGAGTAATTTTCATGACCTCAACTGAAATAATTTAAATATGAAAAACCCACAAATTAACATATCAAACCGATCCGCCCTTTTGACTTGAAAACTTTATTCTTTTAGTTTAAATCTATTAGAATTTTTGACATTTCATTGGAATTTATGACTATAAATTATAACGGTAAGTGGTAACTCATTCACCTGTTATTTCTCTAATTTAAATTGACACGTTTATAATAATCTATAATTACTAGAAGATGATCGTATTTTATTATGTATATTGTACAAAAAATAGTTTATAGAGACAATTTTTTAAAGAAAAAGCGGGAAAAAGTCACAGTTATAATCTGTTGGGTTGATCCAAAATCGAAATACACCACCCGTATTTATCCGAACCCAAAGTACGTACATGTGACCGTTATTTACCTGAACCCGATAAATGACCGACCCATAATCCATCCCCCGTCTGAATTTACAGGTATAATTGTCACATAATCTTGCTCAACCTCACAAATTTGCATCTCATAGAACAACTCTAGATCACTCTCCTGCGTATCCGTCTTCATAAATCCACCAGTTAATGCTGTCCAAGAAACCACATCTCTACGAGGCCATTTCATTGAACAGCTTGACTAACCAAGTGTTAAGTTACGATTGAATGGGATGCCAAATTCAACAATCTCATTTTCGATTGAATGAAAGCAGACAACTATTCCAAGTTTTAAATAAAAAAGATTAATTTGTTAGTATATGATTTATGTAGATTTTTTTCATAAAAAAAGAATTAGATAAATTTGATTAGATAATCAAATAGTATATAAAATAAAAAAATGAAACTTTTATTTTATTTCTCGTACGAGATCTGATAAAAAAGTGAACATAAATCTTTTATAGCCATTACCCTAGTAGGACTGTTAGCAATATCATTAAATAAAATCAAATGTGCACCATCAAAATATTTATTTTCTATTTAGCATATTAATAGCTAGCTATTAACATGTCACTTGCTCCATCACTATTTATTTTCTATTTAGCATATTAATAGCTAGCTATTAACATGTCACTTACTCCATCGAAAATCAATTCATAACACCAAAGGCAAAGAACGAGTAAAAACCCGATAGTAGCTTGAGTTTATCCAACCTACCCTCGACCATTTTAAAATGTTGAAGTCCTGATCCGATCCCCTCCCGAACTCTTTTCAACCTTAATGTGAGATTCCCGGCCATGTTGGAAGAGCATTGGGTGAAGTCATGAACAACCAATCTACACATCATCCTCAAGTTCTTCCGGGTGTTCAATGAGGGTCATTCTTGAACCTCCATGGTGTCTCGGGCCATCTCGAGCCCACTTGAAGACCTCGGGTCTAGTCGACATCAACACCAACACCAATAATTCCCGGCTCGAGCTCGGATCCATTTTCAGCTAAAGGGCTTGGTATTGGACATGGAACAAGGTTAGGAAGAAGTCATGAGGGAACAAGACCAAACCAAGTGGAGGAAGTTGAAGAATATCATATTTTTGGGGAAAATTGGACAACAAGAAATGATATGTCTTCACCATTTTTATTATTACTCCTTCTATATAACTCCGATAACTATCAAATTTGGTGAACTAATAGTACTCACGAAGAGTTTTCCGTCGATATATTATATGACTAAATCGAAGTTAAAATGAAGAAGTTATAGGCGTTAGAAGTTAGTAGATGTCAGCAGGCCTCTATAGGCGCTGGCCACGCCTGGGTGGCGCTAGCCGCGTCTCATATTGTTTCTCCACCCCAGCTCTCTAGCTTAGGTGCTGGCTGCGCATCAGGAGGCGCCAGCCGCGCCTAACCCTGACGAGATTTTTTTAAACTCATTTTTTCAGCTGTTGTCTCGCTCCTCTCCTCACATATATTGTAATTGCTTCTTGGGAAAAACTTAGACAATTTGTATGAAAAACTTTGGGTATTTGTGAACCCTTTCGTCTCAAATCTCTCTCTAATTATCCTTGAATGTTCTTGGTGGTGGGTTGGAATAACCTCTTGAGAGCTTGTAGTGTGGACTACCTTCTTCAAGCTTGGTGAAGGTTTCAATGGAGTTTTAATGGGTGTTGGTGGCCAAGCCTTTATGCATCTTTTGAACTCTAAGTTCATCATGGTGAGTATTCTTTATAGAATACCAAAGTTTATAAGTCTTGATTTATGGGGGTTTCAGCCAAGTTTATGGTATGGTTTCATGTGTGTTTTGTGTTAAGTGATATATCATTTGGGCTCGTTACTTTCTAAACTATGTTATGTTATATTTAAAGGAAGAAGCTCACAAGCATGTTTTCACTTGAATCTTGATTTAAGATACAGGTTAAGTCATGTTTTCTTGTACATGTTAAGTTATGGTGATGTTATGTAAGTTATATTTCTTTTTTTTATTATTATTGTTGTTCATCTGTTATCTATATTTTTTGTCTTTAAAGGTTTTGGAACCGCGCTAATAACTGACTTATATTTTGAAAAAATCCTTACATTATAGGGGTATATGTACTGAGTTTATCTCGCGTTTTGAAGTTTTGTGTTTTTGTTTTAGGGTGCCCGGCTAAGAGTAAAGGCAAGATACCTGAAGGACGAACCCTTAGGTCATGTAAGGCAACGAAGGTGATTTGGGAGAAGAAATCGGTTTTGTAGTTTAAGAAGTTGCTATCAAGGTGTATTGTTTTGTATTTAAGTTATGCGTTACGTTGTGAAGTTGTTAAGTTAAGCATGTTGTGATGGGTTGGAAGTGTGTATGGATGTAGTTAGCATTGTTTATCTTGGATAGACAGAGGTAATGCCCTCAGGTGAGTTTTCCGTTGCGCTAATCATTGGGTTAAGTAGATCTTTAGCTTAATCTGATGATTAATATCCCGGGGGTGTTACACAGGGTGAACCCAAAAAAAGAACATCAAGATATCCAAAAATGAACATGAAGTCAAAACTGTATGAATATCAATCATGTCAACTTAAAATGAGCATCAGGGTGCACCCAAATAATAAATGCATCAAGATATCCACATGAAATGAACATCTAGATTGTGAAATGAGCATCCGAGATCCATTAAATGAACATTGGGCATAATTGAAATGAACATTAAGTGACTCAAATAACAAACTTTTCAGTGAACATCATGACCTAACTTATGAACATGCATTAATTAACTTACTCTACGGTGCCTTCTTCGTTCACCACAGCATCACTGGCCTGAGCATGTGCCCTTTCCTCTAGTACAACTGTCTCATTTCCCCTACAATCTATACTACACCGTTAGCGGTAATGAACATCATGAGTTATGTTGTGAACATTAAGATAACGTAAAATGATCATCAAGTTCGACTGTAATGAACAACAAGTCATGTTAAGTGGTCTTTCAGTACTACATAATTAATTAGTGGTAATGAACATCTACACTATGCAAAATGATCAACAAAATCATTGACAATGAACATCATATCATATCTTATGAACATCAACCAACTTACTCTCTGGTGCTTTCTTCGTGCACCGCAATATCCCCGACTGTGGCAGGTGCACTTTCCTTTGGTGCATCCGCTTCGTTCCTCCTACAACTCAGACAACACCTTTAGTTATCATCAATATGGAACACACCCAAAATGCATTAGTTTGTCACTATACTCACGTTGGTCTAGGATTTGGCACCAAGACAATAACTCTTCCATCAGAGCTTTGCATCGCCCTCATCTGTTTCCCCTCCCCTACACATCCAATTAAACAACCACCATGAAGTCAATCTGAAATGAGCATCAGGGTGCACCCAAAAAAGAACATCAAGGTATCCAAAAATGAACATCAAGTCAGCACTGTATGAACATCAAATCAACTTGAAATGAGCATCAGGGTGCACCCAAATAATAACATCACGATAACTAAAATGAACATCAAGTCATGAACACCAACTTGCATCAATTCAAAAATAGACATCCACATACAATGAACTCATACGATCAACAACAAACCGGAAGAACATCCAACAATAAACATCAACACTGTATGAACACCAACAAGAAGTCAAATTGAAAATTAGCATCAACGTGCATATCGCACACTGAGATGAACCCCCAAAACATCCCACAATAAACATCAACAATGTAAAAAATTGAACATCAGACACTGACATGAACCACAAAATGCCATAAAAACGGTGACTCACATCTCCTTTGTTTCTTTAACCTCTGGTTCGGTCACACCTTTCGACGCCATGATCAATTGCACAATTCCCTCCTTGATCTGACAAAAATCACCCTTAGTTGTTACAATAACATCGAATTCTGGAAAAAACTCACCGGAATTCTGCAAAAAACATCGAATTCAAAAAAAAAGAGAGAAAAACGGGAACACAAACCCTAGAATTCTGGAAAAACTCCCTTACCGGATAACCGCCTGAATTGGGGTTCACTTCAACCAATCCTCACCGGAAACTCGCCGCCGGAACCAAGATGTGTGCGGAAAAATCGCACTTCGAGTGCATCCGCCTCGTTATGGCCTCAAGGTGTGATTTCGAGTGTCGGAACCAAGATGCTCTTACAATTCGGGTGCCGGAACCAAGATGTGTGCCAGAAAAATCGCACTTCGAGTGTTGGAACCAAGATGCTCTTTACAATTCAGCGTGAATTCGAGTTATGCCCTTCAAGATTTCACCTTTGGCAATCGGTTATTGTGTCCCTTGCAGCAGTGAATGTCTTTCAAAAAAAATGGTGAAATGATTGTTGTGTTTTTGGAACCGACATCAGTAATTGCCCTCCCCCAGCGTGCAAACAACAATGGCCTTTCCCCTCCCCTCTAACGTGACCAGCAAAAAGAAAACAGTATTAAAAAAAAATCAGCCAATCATATTTTAGAATAAGATATTTGAAATAAAGATAAAACAAATAATTACACCCACCCTTGATCTTGGAACCAAGGGCTAGGATTTCCCACGCTTCTCTTCTCACAAAACTCTTCTTCTCATTATATATATTCCTTAAATATATATATATATATATATATATATATATATATATATATATATATATATATATATAGAAAAATTGGATTCTAATAATCCCTACTTTTACAAATTGGATGATGGTGGTCCCTACTTTAACTTTGTATTCTAGTGGTGAAAAATAAAATAAAATTGGATTGTAGTGGGACATTTTCGAGAGTATACACTAAATATCATAGATTTTGTGTTGCATTTGATTCAAAACTTAGTATAACACTTTACCATGATTTTTAATGAATTTACAGCGTTTCTCCCAATTTTTTAAATATTTTTTTATTACTTTTTACGATTTTTTCACTTTTATTAATTTTAAAAAATCATAATAATTACTCGGAGTTTCAAAAGAATAATTTAAAAAATGGTTTAGAAACTACAATTCATTAACTTTCTAACGGCAGGAACGAAAAAAGTAAAAACAATATAGGGTAGACCATCGATCATCACCCTATAGGCCCGAAGCCAATGGAGCAGTCAGAGGAGCAAACAAAACTATGGTTGGGATCATTAAGAAGTTGGCCACCAAATACAAGGATTGGCCGGATGAGCTTCCCTTTACTTTATTGGGATATCAAACGTCTATACAGACCAATACCAAGACCCCTTATTCATTGGTTTATGGGATGGAAGTAGTTCTCCCAGCCGAACTAGCAATCCCTTCATTACGAATAGTGGCAGAAAGCCAGCTCGTGGAGGTAGAGTGGGCAAGAGCTAAATTTGAAGAGTTCACATTAGTGGACATAAAGAAATTTAAGGCACTACACTATGTATAAATGTATCAGAACAGGATGTCCCAAGCCTTTAATAAGAAGGTCAAGGATCGCGCTTTCCAAGAAGGTAACCTGGTGCTTAAGGAAATGAGGGCTCCTATGCAAGACCCAAGAGGGAAGTTCCCCTATTTGAAAGGGCCTTATGTTATCAAGGACATCTTACCGGGTGGAGCAGTTAGGTTGATGACAACATATGAAAAAGAAATATGGTCCAACCCACCAATTTGGATCAGTTTAAATGATATTATGCATAATTATGGTTGAACCAAGCAACTAAAAGACTAACTTTCAAACACTTTGTCAAAATGCAATGCATTGCAAAAAAGTCCATGTTATTATTTGGAGATAGAAGATCTGATCAATCTACCTCTTTATTATTCGAATGATGAATTTTATTACAACTTTTGGTCTTTTAAAAGAAAATGTACAAGTACCCTACTTGTTACTGTTGTAAATTTCATCTAACATAATAAATTCAGATAAATAAAATGGACAACAACTTCAGTTTCTTCCATCTCTTAATCTTCTTTTTCCTCTTCGTATTGTTAGTTGCCTCTGTTATAGTCTCAGTCTCCCGAGTCCTGCTTGGTCTTACATCTTTATCCTTGGGTCGGTATCTCATCTTGGTCTTCCACTCTTTCCCTTCAAAAATATGGGGGCTTTACCTTTCCCATGCACAGAGCATGGCTTGTTCACATCGTTCGATTCTCTAATACTCACTTCAGGTTCGGATAGCCCATGTTTGTCCATCAAAGTGGTCTTCGGTCCGAGCCTGTCCTTAATAGATGTTTTTGGACGCAACCGCTCCTTCACAAACAAAGTTGCTTTCTCTCTAATACTCCTTGGTATTTTGCATCGGCTTGGTTTGATATGTATATCTTTGACGAAGTACGGATTGAGGGTTTTTTTCTCCCAATACATCAACTAGGAGTCCACCATTGTTTTGCGATGCTTTATCATATCAGGTGTCTCGCATAGCTGAGTTGGGATCACCTGTCTTCGGCAAATCTGTCGCCGCACTCGTTCGGGAATGTAGTAGGTCATATGCATTAACTTAGCGATGTAAACATACATTTGCCACCACTCGATCCAACATATGATATCTCATGGATCCTTTAACAACCGGATAACTCCACGACGGAACGAAGCTTAGTATACTTTCGCTTCTGTTGGTAATAGTCAGCCAACGACAATGATGTTCAGTGTTCTTTCACAAGGCCCAAATGCTCCATCAACCTGATTTGCAAACCATTAGCAAGGGTTAATGATTGCTAAGTACTCACCACAATCTACCCACACTAACACAAAATAAAAGGAAAAAAAAGGCCTTTTTAGACAACAAGGGGCCTAGTCAGCACCGTAAATCAAATCTGAGCCCACTCACAGAAGCATGATCGTTGGGCTTGCTGTGCCAGAAGGAACCTGCCCAAGATTTGATTTTAAAAAAAAAAATTGTTCTTAAATAGATGTCATTACCTATAGTAATAAAGGGCATCCGCTATATTCATGCTCGGGGTTTACATTGTCTAAACTCACAAACGTCTCAGCAAGCATCACGGGTACTAGGTTGTACCCTCGAGCCATGTCCTCCATAATATAAATCAAATTGGCTGGTCCTATCCTCTTTCTCCCATGATAGAAGCAAAACTCGCCCAAAAGGCACAGCACGAGTGCTCGCACTCATATCACAGGGCCATACTCCAACGTCGCGGGGGTTTGGAAGTACTCTACACCAGTTTGGTAGTGCACCTTCTCGCCAATCAACGTGCTCCCTAAGACTCACGATGGGAGACACAACATCTCCGTTTACTCCTTACTGTTGTAACGGTAGCTAATAACAGGGATACCGGTGTCTTAGCCCATAATGGTTAGTCCTCAAGATCAAGGACCATTCCTCCGATAGTGGGTATAGCTCCCTCATACCAAAGCGGAATACATGCATCTTCGAATCCCAGAATGTCTTCACCACCCGTTGAAAATCATAGTTCACTCGAACTTGCCTTCAGTTCAAAAGTTGGGTGAGCTTGTACCTCCCTAACTCTCTCTTATCCTCCTTATGTAGAGTACTTATCCAAGTAGTAAGCTTCTTCTCAAATGTCATCGCTCTTATGGAATACAAACGTGAAATGAAGAATTCTGAAGGTGGGAAGTTGAGTGTGATGATACTACATACATGGGCTATTTATAGCGTGAGGTGGATGCATTAACATGGAAAAAAATCACCACAAATAGTCACATAGCCATTTGGCCTTCAATTCCTTCTAAATCCCATGGCTCCAGCCATCTTGCAACGGTTGGATTAGATTTGACCCGTTAGCAGAAGGAAGGCCACTAGGCCTTGCTCATCGCCTACCCACCCACGCGTCTCCAATAACCAGCCTAACACAATCTGTGAAGAGCATGGTCATTGGGCCTTGCTCAATTTCTGGGCCTTGCTAAATTTTTGGGCCATTTTCTCGCGCAGCCAATGCCGGGTTCAGCGCATCACACTCCATAGCATTGCCGTTGAGCCTTGTTTATTTTCTCGGCCATTTATCCATTCTTTTGGTTGGGATTGGGGATTGGTTTGGAATTTACCTTAGATCGATTGTAATTAGTCTCTCTAAACTGTAAAATTTAGGGGTAAGGCTAGTGCATTTGACCCCTCTATGATCGGATTTTGGAGTGTTGGTTTTGGTTTCTTATTTAGAGCTTATTCCTCCCTTTCTTCGGTATTTACCTTTGTGTTCTCGAAAATTCTATCCCTCCTTACCCACTATCTTAGCCATGTTACAGGTTACTACCCAATAAAAGTTCACTTGACTCTTGATCTTACGATTACATTCTAGCCGTTGAAAATGAGACAAGTGTCAAGCTTATGGCACTTTGCATTTTATGGAAATATTGCTTGAGGGGGCCCTCATATTTAAACACATGGGTTACATGTTATTTTCTTTGAAACTCTCTAACACTTAGTGAAGGAATTGATTTAATTGGAAACACCGAACTTACCAAAGGAGTATTCTAAAGCTGTTTTTGAAAGATTCCCTATATCTTTTAAGAAATTGGGTCGGCATGCCCATTGAAAAGCTTTAAATGATGCTTAGAATGGCAATTGCTTTTGGAAACACATTTTAGGGTATCCTTAGTTCATAGAGTTTAAAGCTTACAAAGTTTTTCAAAGTTTTTCAATGGGCATGCCGACCCAATTTCTTAAAAGATATAGGGAATCTTTCAAAAACAGCTTTAGAATACTCCTTTGGTAAGTTCGGTGTTTCCAATCAAATCAATTCCTTCACTAAGTGTTAGAGAGTTTCAAAGAAAATAACATGTAACCCATGTGTTTAAATATGAGGGCCCCCTCAAGCAATATTTCCATAAAATGCAAAGTGCCATAAGCTTGACACTTGTCTCATTTTCAACGGCTAGAATGTAATCGCAAGATCAAGAGTCAAGTGAACTTTTATTGGGTAGTAACCTGTAACATGGCTAAGATAGTGGGTAAGGAGGGATAGAATTTTCGAGAACACAAAGCTAAATACCGAAGAAAGGGAGGAATAAGCTCTAAATAAGAAACCGAAACCAAAACCAACATTCCAAACTCCGATCATAGAGGGGTCAAATGCACTAGCCTTACCCCTAAATTTTACAGTTTAGAGAGACTAGTTACAATCGATCTAAGGTAAATTCCAAACCAATCCCCAATCCCAACCAAAAGAATGGAGAAATGGCCGAGAAAATAAACAAGGCTCAACGGCAATGCTATGGAGTGTGATGCGCTGAACCCGGCATTGGCTGCGCGAGAAAATGGCCCAGAAATTTAGTAAGGCCCAGAAATTGAGCAAGGCCCAATGACCATGCTCTTCACAGATTGTGTTAGGCTGGTTATTGGAGACGCGTGGGTGGGTAGGCGATGAGCAAGGCCTAGTGGCCTTCCTTCTGCTAACGGGTCAAATCTAATCCAACCGTTGCAAGATGGCTGGAGCCATGGGATTTAGAAGGAATTGAAGGCCAAATGGCTATGTGACTATTTGTGGTGATTTTTTTCCATGTTAATGCATCCACCTCACGCTATAAATAGCCCATGTATGTAGTATCATCACACTCAACTTCCCACCTTCAGAATTCTTCATTTCACGTTTGTATTCCATAAGAGCGATGACATTTGAGAAGAAGCTTACTACTTGGATAAGTACTCTACATAAGGAGGATAAGAGAGAGTTAGGGAGGTACAAGCTCACCCAACTTTTGAACTGAAGGCAAGTTCGAGTGAACTATGATTTTCAACGGGTGGTGAAGACATTCTGGGATTCGAAGATGCATGTATTCCGCTTTGGTATGAGGGAGCTGTACCCACTATCGGAGGAATGGTCCTTGATCTTGAGGACTAACCATTATGGGCTAAGACACCGGTATCCCTGTTATTAGCTACCGTTACAACAGTAAGGAGTAAACGGAGATGTTGTGTCTCCCATCGTGAGTCTTAGGGAGCACGTTGATTGGCGAGAAGGTGCACTACCAAACTGGTGTAGAGTACTTCCAAACCCCCGCGACGTTGGAGTATGGCCCTGTGATATGAGTGCGAGCACTCGTGCTGTGCCTTTTGGGCGAGTTTTGCTTCTATCATGGGAGAAAGAGGATAGGACCAGCCAATTTGATTTTTATTATGGAGGACATGGCTCGAGGGTACAACCTAGTACCCGTGATGCTTGCTGAGACGTTTGTGAGTTTAGACAATGTAAACCCCGAGCATGAATATAGCGGATGCCCTTTATTACTATAGGTAATGACATCTATTTAAGACCAATTTTTTTTTTTAAAATCAAATCTTGGGCAGGTTCCTTCTGGCACAGCAAGCCCAACGATCATGCTTCTGTGAGTGGGCTCAGATTTGATTTACGGTGCTGACTAGGCCCCTTGTTGTCTAAAAAGGCCTTTTTTTCCTTTTATTTTGTGTTAGTGTGGGTAGATTGTGGTGAGTACTTAGCAATCATTAACCCTTGCTAATGGTTTGCAAATCAGGTTGATGGAGCATTTGGGCCTTGTGAAAGAACACTGAACATCATTGTCGTTGGCTGACTATTACCAACAGAAGCGAAAGTATACTAAGCTTCGTTCCGTCGTGGAGTTATCCGGTTGTTAAAGGATCCATGAGATATCATATGTTGGATCGAGTGGTGGCAAATGTATGTTTACATCGCTAAGTTAATGCATATGACCTACTACATTCCCGAACGAGTGCGACGACAGATTTGCCGAAGACAGGTGATCCCAACTCAGCTATGCGAGAAACCTGATATGATAAAGCATCGCAAAACAATGGTGGACTCCTAGTTGATGTATTGGGAGAAAAAAACCCTCAATCCGTACTTCGTCAAAGGTATACATATCAAACCAAGCCGATGCAAAATACCAAGGAGTATTAGAGAGAAAGCAACTTTGTTTGTGAAGGAGCGGTTGCGTCCAAAAACATCTATTAAGGACAGGCTCGGACCGAAGACCACTTTGATGGACAGACATGGGCTATCCGAACCTGAAGTGAGTATTAGAGAATCGGACGATGTGAACAAGCCATGCTCTGTGCATGGGAAAGGTAAAGCCCCCATATTTTTGAAGGGAAAGAGTGGAAGACCAAGATGAGATACCGACCCAAGGATAAAGATGTAAGACCAAGCAGACTCGAGACTGAGACTATAACAGAGGCAACTAACAATACGAAGAGGAAAAAGAAGATTAAGAGATGGAAGAAACTGAAGTTGTTGTCCATTTTATTTATCTGAATTTATTATGTTAGATGAAATTTACAACAGTAACAAGTAGGGTACTTGTACATTTTCTTTTAAAAGACCAAAAGTTGTAATAAAATTCATCATTCGAATAATAAAGAGGTTGATTGATCAGATCTTCTATCTCCAAATAATAACATGGACTTTTTTGCAATGCATTGCATTTTGACAAAGTGTTTGAAAGTTAGTCTTTTAGTTGCTTGGTTCAACCATAATTATGCATAATATCATTTAAACTGATCCAAATTGGTGGGTTGGACCATATTTCTTTTTCATATGTTGTCATCAACCTAACTGCTCCACCCGGTAAGATGTCCTTGATAACATAAGGCCCTTTCAAATAGGGGAACTTCCCTCTTGGGTCTTGCATAGGAGCCCTCATTTCCTTAAGCACCAGGTTACCTTCTTGGAAAGCGCGATCCTTGACCTTCTTATTAAAGGCTTGGGACATCCTGTTCTGATACATTTATACATAGTGTAGTGCCTTAAATTTCTTTATGTCCACTAATGTGAACTCTTCAAATTTAGCTCTTGCCCACTCTACCTCCACGAGCTGGCTTTCTGCCACTATTCGTAATGAAGGGATTGCTAGTTCGGCTGGGAGAACTACTTCCATCCCATAAACCAATGAATAAGGGGTTGTGCTGGTAGTGGTCTGTATAGACGTTTGATATCCCAATAAAGTAAAGGGAAGCTCATCCGGCCAATCCTTGTATTTGGTGGCCAACTTCTTAATGATCCCAACCATAGTTTTGTTTGCTCCTCTGACTGCTCCATTGGCTTCGGGCCTATAGGGTGATGATCGATGGTCTACCCTATATTGTTTTTACTTTTTTCGTTCCTGCCGTTAGAAAGTTAATGAATTGTAGTTTCTAAACCATTTTTTAAATTATTCTTTTGAAACTCCGAGTAATTATTATGATTTTTTAAAATTAATAAAAGTGAAAAAATCGTAAAAAATAATAAAAAAATATTTAAAAAATTGGGAGAAACGTTGTAAATTCATTAAAAATCATGGTAAAGTGTTATACTAAGTTTTGAATCAAATGCAACACAAAATCTATGATATTTAGTGTATACTCTCGAAAATGTCCCACTACAATCCAATTTTATTTTATTTTTGACCACTAAAATACAAAGTTAAAGTAGGGACCACCATCATCCAATTTGTAAAAGTAGGGATTATTAGAATCCAATTTTTCTATATATATATATATATATATATATATATATATATATATATATATATATATATATATATATATAAGGAATATATATAATGAGAAGAAGAGTTTTGTGAGAAGAGAAGCGTGGGAAATCCTAGCCCTTGGTTCCAAGATCAAGGGTGGGTGTAATTATTTGTTTTATCTTTATTTCAAATATCTTATTCTAAAATATGATTGGCTGATTTTTTTTTTTAAATACTGTTTTCTTTTTGCTGGTCACGTTAGAGGGGAGGGGAAAGGCCATTGTTGTTTGCACGCTGGGGGAGGGCAATTACTGATGTCGGTTCCAAAAACACAACAATCATTTCACCATTTTTTTTGAAAGACATTCACTGCTGCAAGGGACACAATAACCGATTGCCAAAGGTGAAATCTTGAAGGGCATAACTCGAATTCACGCTGAATTGTAAAGAGCATCTTGGTTCCAACACTCGAAGTGTGATTTTTCTGGCACACATCTTGGTTCCGGCACCCGAATTGTAAGAGCATCCTGGTTCCGACACTCGAAATCACACCTTGAGGCCATAACGAGGCGGATGCACTCGAAGTGCGATTTTTCCGCACACATCTTGGTTCCGGCGGCGAGTTTCCGGTGAGGATTGGTTGAAGTGAACCCCGCCAAAGTGTTATCCCAGAAGGAGTTTTTCCAGAATTCTAGGGTTTGTGTTCCCGTTTTTCTCTCTTTTTTTTTTGAATTCGATGTTTTTTGCAGAATTCCGGTAAGTTTTTTCCAGAATTCGATGTTATTGTAACAACTAAGGGTGATTTTTGTCAGATCAAGGAGGGAATTGTGCAATTGATCATGGCGTCGAAAGGTGTGACCGAACCAGAGGTTAAAGAAACAAAGGAGATGTGAGTCACCGCTTTTATGGCATTTGTGGTTCATGTCGTTGTCCGATGTTCAATTTTTACATTGTTGATGTTTATCAGGATGTTTTGGGGTTCATCTCGCAGCGATATGCACGTTGATGCTAATTTTCAATTTGACTTCTTGTTGGTGTTCGTACAGTGTTGATGTTTATTGTTGGATGTTCTTCCGGTTTGTTGTTGATCGTATGAGTTCATTGTATGTGGATGTCTATTTTTGAATTGATGCAAGTTGGTGTTCATGACTTGATGTTCATTTTAGTTATCGTGATGTTATTATTTGGGTGCACCCTGATGCTCATTTCAAGTTGATTTGATGTTCATAGAGTGCTGACTTGATGTTCATTTTTGGATACCTTGATGTTCTTTTTTGGGTGCACCCTGATGCTCATTTCAGATTGACTTCATGGTGGTTGTTTAATTGGATGTGTAGGGGAGGGGAAACAGATGAGGGCGATGCAAAGCTCTGATGGAAGAGTTATTGTCTTGGTGCCAAATCCTAGACCAACGTGAGTATAGTGACAAACTAATGCATTTTGGGTGTGTTCCATATTGATGATAACTAAAGGTGTTGTCTGAGTTGTAGGAGGAACGAAGCGGATGCACCAAAGGAAGGTGCACGAAGAAAGCACCAGAGAGTAAGTTGGTTGATGTTCATAAGATATGATATGATGTTCATTGTCAATGATTTTGTTGATCATTTTGCATAGTGTAGATGTTCATTACCACTAATTAATTATGTAGTACTGAAAGACCACTTAACATGACTTGTTGTTCATTACAGTCGAACTTGATGATCATTTTACGTTATCTTAATGTTCACAACATAACTCATGATGTTCATTACCGCTAACGGTGTAGTATAGATTGTAGGGGAAATGAGACAGTTGTACTAGAGGAAAGGGCACATGCTCAGGCCAGTGATGCTGTGGTGAACGAAGAAGGCACCGTAGAGTAAGTTAATTAATGCATGTTCATAAGTTAGGTCATGATGTTCACTGAAAAGTTTGTTATTTGAGTCACTTAATGTTCATTTCAATTATGCCCAATGTTCATTTAATGGATACTGGATGCTCATTTCACAATCTAGATGTTCATTTCATGTGGATATCTTGATGCATTTATTATTTGGGTGCACCCTGATGCTCATTTTAAGTTGACATGATTGATATTCATACAGTTTTGACTTCATGTTCATTTTTGGATATCTTGATGTTCTTTTTTTGGGTTCACCCTGTGTAACACCCCCGAGATATTAATCATCAGATTAAGCTAAAGATCTACTTAACCCAATGATTAGCGCAACGGAAAACTCACCTGAGGGCATTACCTCTGTCTATCCAAGATAAACAATGCTAACTACATCCATACACACTTCCAACCCATCACAACATGCTTAACTTAACAACTTCACAACGTAACGCATAACTTAAATACAAAACAATTTTTGTAGTTTGTAGACTGTAGATCAATTTTTGTACACCCGTGAATGGTTATGTTTTGAGGGTTCTTTTTGCATTTTGTATAACAAAGTATAGCGATATTTATTTTCTAGATTATTGGTTTTTATTGTTTGTTTTTGGGTCTCTAAAGTTTATTGGTTGAATAAAAAAGGATCTAAAAGTTTGTAGTTTGAAAAAAAGGCCCATGAAATGTTTTTCTTTTCTTTTCATATTTGAATTTATCCTCCGATTAGCCCCCGCCAAACTTCATGAGTAAGGTTAAAATTGATATTGAAGCTATAATGCACTTCTTTTATTCATGTCGGAACTACTTGGACCCTGAAGCACCCATAGTCTAAGTAGTTCCGGCATGAATAAGAGAGGTGTATTACAGCTTTAATATCAGTTTCAACTTTACCCCTAAAGTTTGGCGCTAATCGGAAGATAAATTCAAACATGGGAACAAAAAGAAAAACTATACGCATGCTTTTTTTTTAACGTACAAATTTTAAAGTCTTTTTGTATTCAACCAATAAACCTTAAGGTCCCAAAAATAAACAATGGAAACCAAGGGTCATGAAAATAATTAAATACCCCTATACTTCGAGATTCAAAATACAAGTAACCCTATGTTTGATGTTATAATATTAAAAGAATAAATCAAACAATTTAAATGCTGATTGTAATTAATGAGTGTGGTAGATTGGGCAAGGAGATTAGTGTGGCGAAGGAATTGCAATTCGCGAGGATTCAACCATTCAAGTGGTACATTTGGTCCTAGGGTGCCTTCCAGGGCCAGATATGGCGGAACTGAGAGTAGAGCTTGCAAAGTTAGTGTCGTTCATTTACATGATTGATGATACATTTTATGTCTATGGAACAGTACTCGATGAGCTTTCTCTTTTCACATAAGCTTAAAATAGGTATGTAAATCTATATACTATTAATTACTCTCTCATTCCCAAATTATGTGTCACTTTTGGCACAATTTGAAAGACCAAAAAGAAAACTTCCTATCAACATTAATTTAGCTCATTAGAAATATTGAATTGTTGAATAAAATAGTGAATAAAAAAGGAAAAATGTGAATTAAAAAATCGAAGAAAATGATGTAATTAATAAGTCTAATTTGATAAATTAATAATTAATGTGTTATTGAAAATATAAAGTAATAGATATTATGAAAAAAAATAAAGTTAAAGAAATAGATAATATGGGAAGGAGAGAGTATTATATTATGGGATTCTAGCTAATGTTATAGGTAGGGATTACATAATGTCGCTAATAGTACGTAGGTGTATTGTGGCACTTAGTTAACAACAAGGTAGGGATTACATAATGTCGCTAATAGTACGTAGGTGTATTGTGGCACTTAGTTAACAGCAAGGTAAATTTCAATAGAAGTGATTTTTACAAAATGCTTTTGTATTATTGTACCCTAAAATCTTATGTGGGCCAAAAATGTTTATTGCAATGTTTTCATTGAGCGGATGTCGTTTGTTGATGAAACTGTTGAAGTAGGGATGATGTAATAGGGGCGGCCTTTGGCCCTTTCTATTGTATACAGATGGGATGATGGCGACATATATGAAAGTATGCTTCAGGGCCCTGCGTCACGTGGTGAATGACATCAGCCACAAAACCCACGTTTTGTACGGATGGGACCCTCAACGTTTCCTACGAAAGGCGGTATGCTGATGAAATCCCATCATAATATTATACAAATTTTGTAAATGATTTTGTAAAACAATATAATTGATTAAGGTATCAAATTGTCTGAGTTAGGATAAAACATAGTCCTCGTCAAACCTTACAAGGCTAATTACAAGATCTATGACAGAAAATCTAAGTTCAGCTAAAGTTGATTAAAAATTAAGATATAAAAGGATCACAAATGCTATATATATATATATATATATATATATATATATATATATATTAAGGTTAGTAATATACATTAAGGTTAGTAATATACATAAATATTTAAATTTTATAAATTGTGACAGCTAATTATTTAACATATGCGATGATTTAAAATATGAAAATTATGGTCATTAGATTTGTCATGCAAAATATTTTTATGTAACCATGTTTAATTATTTATGTAACATTTTAAAATACATTATATTAAAAATATAAGGTTAGAGTAGTGATATTGTAAAAGTCAAAAACAAAAAACAAAATAAGGTTTCAATTCTAACAAACCTAAAATGGCTACATCAATTGTTGAATACAATTTTATCAATTTATTAATTTTTTTTGTTAGGATGATAATATGTAGACTTTATGGTGTGCTTTCACTATGTAAAACGGGCAGAAAAATATCTCGTGAAAAAAAAATTGAGAAGAAAAAAATGAGGGCAAAAGTTGATGTTTATTTTTGCTTGGTTTGCGTAAAACTTTGAAAAAAAAGATTGATTGTACATTTAATTTTATTTTTTGATCCCAGTTTGGTTTAGGAAAAAAAAGGAAGAAAATTGAATTTCCAAAAGGACTTCCTAATAGCAATATTTCATTTTTGTTGATCAACATACTTATGCTTTGGGGCAGAGTAAGCGAGATAAAATTCAGAGGGGATTAAAATGAGTGCAAGTGCACTGAGAGTGAGAGAAAGAGAGATTAAAGTTGATGCACAAAACAATGAGTAAAATATGTGTAGGAGTGATATTAAAATGGATGTGTGCACAAAAGGGGATGGGGACAAAAAATTATGAGCGATAATGTCTTGCAAGAGATATAGGAGAGAAATGTGAGATTTTATATCAAAAAGTTTCCCTAAATCTTCCCTCATTTTGAGGAAATTTATTAATTTTTTTATTCGAACTTTCCGTCTATTTTCTTAACTATTTTTCCTTTCTGTTTGCTTTATTCCAAACAGAGGAAACATTCTTATTTTTCTATTTTATTTTATTTTTTTGTTCTTTCAACCTTTCACAGGCCAAATGCACCATAAGAGTTGCTAATGAGATTGATTGGTGATTGAATGATGTAGTGGGGTGATTTGTGCAAAGTCATTCCTAAACGAAGCAAAACGGTTAGCAAATGACAACTTACCAAAAAGTAAAGAGTACTTAAAGAATGGAATAATAAGCTCTGGAATTCCTGTGGTTTTGATGCACGCTTTCTTTTGGGACGTGGAATCAACAAGACAAGTGTAGATTCTTTCAATCATCTCCCTACCATTGTGTCTTCTACAACCACAATTGTTCGTCTTTGGAACGATGTGGGCTCTGACAAGGTATATTTTTTTACCTTTTGTATTGTGTCCCTATTTTAACATCTGAATTCTCTGTGGCTTAAGTAAATATTGACAACTATAATACTACTAATTTATCATAATTTTTAGTGAGATAGTGTCATTCAAGACACATACTAAACGTGTTGACTCAAAACCTATATATTGTAGATAGTGAATCGAGATGGAAATAAGGATGGGTCATACATAGATTGCTACATGAAGGAACACAATATGAGTTCAGCAGAAGGTGCAAGAAGACATGCGAATCAAATAATTTTGGATGCATGGAAAGGCCTTAATCAATAGTGCTTGTCTCCAACATCTCCATTCTCAGCAGATTTCAAGGGAAGTTGCCTTAATTTTGCAAGGATGGCTTCAATTATGTATAGCTTCGATAAGCATCTGTTTCTTCTAGATCTACAAAACCGGTTGAATTTCTCCCTCAAATTAATCATTAAGGAACATGTAAAGTATGTAATAAAAGGAAAAAGGTCAGTCATTTTCTTTTTTTTTTTTTAAGGGGAAAGGGGGATCTTGGGGAGTATTGGGCTTTAAAGCATATTGAACCATCGTCATGTAATTAAGATAAGGACAACGGATAACTGCATGACTCATAAAAGTATTAATGTTTTCTTCTTTATGCAAGGAAATAGCATACATAATTAGTTACATTAAACACATTATATAAAAATACTCACACACACACACACACACACACATATATATATAATATGTGTGTGTATGTGTGTATACCCTATCCATAGCTACTTCCTACTTTCATCTAACATCTATAATTCCACATTTACTACATCATCTATATGCCTAAGATCATGCATTAATAATTGATCAAAGGTTCACACAAGCTAGGAACTCCAAATGTAACAGTTAACAAATAGATAATAGAAACAATTTATCACATTATTCATGAATCAACTACACAAGAATTTTGCATGATATGCTTCCTTTATAAGAGGAAACAACAAAGTTAAAAAAAAATGGACGCATATATATAATTAAATACTAATCAATAGAAGAAATGAAAGATGAGCAAGAGAGGGATGAGAGAAGCTTCTAAGACAAGGATTAGATGTTCCTTTTCTTAGTGTTTGGGATCCTTCTTGTATCCTCTCACTCTTAGAGGTGGAATGGATGGCACTCAGTTGAGTAGAATGAATAAATAGTCAAATGAAGGATGATTTTTACACCAATGAGGGAATAAGAGTTGAGTTGAAGGTCCTCAGGGGTCTTCATTTTGAAGAGAGGTAGGGAGCACCTTCCACAAAAGAAGGGGATTCTAACACTTGGAAACGAGCGTGCCAGCAAACACGAGGTCAGTGGCGGATCTCGAGTTCCAAAATAGGGGTGTCCACTTACACCAATAACCATCATACTTTCGAAAAAAAAAAATTACACAAACCGTCAAATACTTCAACTGTCAACTATTACAATTGGCCACTACGTGGTTTCATTTTTTGATATCGACTCATAATAGACTCATTGGTAATTGAGTTAAATACATCCTTCTCTATATAACACACTAAACAATCATTCAAAAAATCATCACACATTCGGTTGCGAAGTCGACTCTTGACAATTTTCATAACCGAAAATGCTCTTTCAACGGTTGCCGTGGATATCAGGAGAATCAATGCTAACTTGAGTAGCCTAAACACAAATGGATAAGTTATGTGCTTCTTAGTCTCCACCATCACTCTACAAAGATCACCAAGTTGTTTCAAGCCCTGAAAAGCTTCATCATCCAGCACATCACGAAGATAATTCAAAAGTTGATGTTCAAGTAAAATAATATCAAAATCATTAAAATCATATGGATAAAAATGTGCTAACTTAACCAACTTAGCTTGATCAAAAGAACGGAATCCATCAAATGGACTCAAGCAAGCCACACAAGTAAGAAGCTCGGTGTTAGTTTCACTGAAGCGACGTCTAAGCTCTTCAAGATGGAGATCAACAACAGTATACAACACTTCCACCCGATAATGGAACTCATAAGTACGTTCCTCCACATTACGTCTTGGTCACCCCGGAATGACCCTTATATCCTGCATGTTTGGGACAGGGATATGATTTTTCTCACAAAACCCATATGTTTTGCCCAAGAGAGCTTCCCACCTATCGCTTCTCATTGCTTCTAAGGACTCCTTGGTGATATCAATAAGCTTCATGGCATTTAGAATGTTTTGGTCTTCCTTTTGCAAAGCTTGTGATAAATCATGAGTGATCACCAAAATATTCAACATCATTTGAAGAGTGAAAGCAAAATCAAATGACATCAAATAAGCAATCTGCATAGTAGCTTCATTCCTTATAGTTGATGTCTCCCCTTTCTCTTGAATATACTCAAGCACATCCATTATAGCATCAAACATATGACTAATATTCACTAATTGTTTGTAATGAGATGACCAACGAGTTTCACGTGCCCTTATAGGAGCAAGTTCTTGATTTAACCAGCGCCCAGTTTCAAGTTCATCATTACTCAATGCGATTTGAACCTTCTCAGCTTGTTTACGACGTAAAAGATCATGTCTTTTACAAGAAGCTCCCACCATATTCACAATTTTAGTAATCTCATCAAATAGCTTCCCAATTAATTATTTTCCCTTGCAAGAGCTACTAATGTAAGCTATAACTGATGAGAAAAACAATGAATGGAGAATGCACTCTTGTTCTCATTCAAGATCAAATTCTTAAGTCCATTGAACTTACCTTGCATATTGCTCGCTCCATCATAGCCTTGAGAACGTAGACTTGACAAACTCAAGTTATGTCTTGCAAACAATTTTTCAATCGCAGCTTTTAATGAAAAGGATGAAGTGTTTTAAACACGTTCAACACCAATGAACCGCTCCTTCACGTTTCCCAATTTATCCACATAACGAACAACAACACCCATTTGCTCTTTGTTAGCCACATCTCTAGATTCATCAACATGTAGCCCAAAGACATCGCCCTTAAACTCCTCAACAATGGTATTTAACGTTTCTTCAGCTGCAGAATTCACAATGTCTTTTTGGATCGTATGTGACACTAACTTTTCTCTCTTTGGAGCATTATCCAATACAACATCAGCAATACATGTATTCAAGCATGCAACAAACTTCACAAATTCGAGAAAATTCCCTTGATTCTCTGACTCTTTAGATTCATCATGACCACGAAAGGGTAACCCTTGACGTAGTAAGTATCTTGAGCAAGAAACAGAAGTATTCAGACGAATACGATATTTCTTTCTAGTTTCTTCATCATGTCTATCTAAAGCAACTCGAATGGATTGTGCAGATCTCCTCAAATTTTCATAATCTCTCAAAGCTTTGTTATGAATGCTATTTACATCACCAATGTGCCCCTTGAGTCGGTCAATCTTATTCCAAGTTGAGAACCCCTCCTTCATAAAAACCCCACTTGAATTTTCTTTCACATTAGCAAATAAGTAACAACATAAGCAAAAGGCGGCATCTTTTTCTTTGCTATATTCCAACCATGTCCCATAATCATCAAACCATTTACGATTAAAATGATGAAGCCTTCCACCAATCAATTTAGTTGGAAAATCGTGCTCACGAGGTTGGACAGGCCCCTTAGATATATAATATCTCCTTATTTGATCTCTTAAATCAGGGGGATATTCTGAAATCATTTTTCTCAACCCAGGATCCATTGGAAGAGTACTACAATCGAAAACATTTTCCGGAGTAGCTTCAACACCACTTGCTCTATTTCCCTCATTGTCATCTCCCACATTTAGTCCACTACTTTCCGGTTGTTTTCTTTTTGAGGCGTAGTATCGTAAAATTGAATTAGAACGATCCATATTATACCCAACACTTTGCTACTCACTGAAAAAACGACATACAAACACAAAATAAGTAAACAACAATCACAAATCACAGCAAAATACTAAATCACAAATATTACTAATAGACTTTACACTAACACAGTGAGTTATTACATACTAATTCACAAACCACACTACCACACTACCACAGTGAGTTAGTGACAACAAACCACACTACCACAGTGAGTTAGTATTGAATTATTACTAATTCACAAGACACAAATCACAATTCACAAATATTACTAATTGACAAACCACAAACCACACACTGTCCACATTACCACAGTGACTCAGTGACTCATTGACCACACAAACCACAAATCATTATTGCATTATTGAGCAAATCATGGATACTTTGATGCTAATAAGTAATTTACTAATTCACAAACCACACGCAAATCACAAGTTCAAATTGAAACAAGTTAAAATTGAAATAGTTAAATGTAAAGTGTAAACCCTAAAATTGAAAATCAGTGAACTCGCAAGTTGGATTTCCGATCACCGGTCACCGGAGTCGGAGTGGGAGGTTAGGCTAGGGTTTCTGGCGGCGCCGGCGCACTCGAATGACCCGAGCCTCGGTCGCTCGGTTGAGACAGTCAGACAGGACAGAAGGAGAGAGTCACAGACAGTCGCTCGCGGCTCGCAGCGGCGGATGTCGGGACTCGAGAGTTGTCGCAGTGGTCGTTCTTGAGTGGCGATGCAGCGGATGTCGATGAAGCGGCGGTATTGGGCGGTCCATTTGGAAGAAGAAGTCGGCGTCGAAGAAGGGCAACTTGTGGCTTGTAAACTGAAAGAATAAGAAATTATTTTAATTAAAATTTTTCAATTTAGTTAAAATTGAAAGAAAACTTCATTTTGTAAAAAAAAAAAAAAAAAGTCTCAGTTGGGCTGGTGTGGACGCGCCTGCAACAGCAGGCCCAAGCATTTATATTAAGGTTTTGGGCTTTTTTTGGGGTGTCCATTTAGCCTATGGATATTATTTTGATTCCTAGCTAATATGGGCTGCTTAAACTTTTTTTGGACTAGGGGTGTCCATGGAGACCCCTACCTGGGCCCCAAATCTGCCCCTGCACGAGGTACTCGTATTCTCCAACATGATTATGCTAGATGGCGCGATCTGCCATTGTTGCATGACAACCACATGTTTTACTTTTTTTCCCATTTATTTGCTTTTTTTTTTTGGTGAAATCTAAATCACTTGTTATTTTCTGCAAAAAGAAAGACAAAAATTTCTACTCTCAAGGACTAACGTAAGCTATTTTTAGAGAAAGTTACCTTCGCTAATTTAACAATTAAAAGTGAGAACTACTTATAAAATAAATTTTCCTACATTTTACTTCAATAACATTAGGCTTATTTTGGACAAACCTTGATTCTATACAAATCAAAGAAATATATTATACTATATGCACAATATGGTTGATAACTAAATGCTTTTAGTAAATTACTAAGGGGTACCCTAATTTATGGTGAAATATTTTTTTGGGACCCCAACTTTTAAAAACTAATTGTGGGGTACCCTAACTTTTAGAATTAGAAATAATTAGGTGAATTTCCGGTAAATGATTTGAATTCATTGGTGAGTTTTAGGCGGAAAATTGATTAAGTGTTTTTGTGGACAAAAATGTCCTTTGTTTTTGTGGACGAAAATGATTTGAATCAATCAAAGTTTCGCCGGAAATTCACCTAGTAATTTCTAATCCTAAAAGTAAGGGTACCCCATAATTAGTTTTGAAAAGTTAGGGTACTAAAAAATTGTTTCTTCAAAAGTTAGGGTACCTCTAAGTAAAATTAATTAGGAAATGTTAACCTTAAACTTTTACAATAAAATTGAGATGATTCCTTATGTAGTCAAAGCGGATTAAATAAAAATCAACTGTAAATTACTATTATGTTGTGGTTGATCAAATTCCTAATGCTAAAACTTTGCAAAAATTACTAGGAGGTACTCCAATATTTGGATAAACTATTTTTCGGTACCCCAACTTTTCAAAACTCATTTTGAGGTACCCTAAGTTTTTGGGTTAGTAATTATCTGGTACTTTTCTGGTCATTTCGGCCATCAATTTTATTAAGTTACCAAAATACCCTTATTTTTCTTCTTTAAGGGTATTTCTTCAAAAAGGAAAGAACAAGGGTATTTCAGTCACTTAACTAAATTGATGACCGAAAAAGCACCTAATAATTACTAATCCAAAAACTAAGGATACCCTAAAATGAGTTTTGAAAAGTTGGGGTACCTGAAAAATATTTCACCAAAAGTTAAGGTACCTCCGAGTAATTTTTTTGTAAAACTTTGTAAGTCTCCGATTAATTTCATGGATCTAAGGAAGAAAGCCTTCCATACTCTATGAACCAACTTTTAAGAAATTGGGTCGGCATGCCCATTGAAAAACTTTGTAAGTTGGTTCATAGAGTATGGAAGGCTTTCTTCCTTAGATCCGTGAAATTAATCGGAGACTTACAAAGTTTTACAAAAAAAATTACTCGGAGGTACCTTAACTTTTTGGTGAAATATTTTTCAGGTACCCCAACTTTTCAAAACTCATTTTAGGGTATCCTTAGTTTTTGGATTAGTAATTATTAGGTGCTTTTTCGGTCATCAATTTAGTTAAGTGACTGAAATACCCTTGTTCTTTCATTTTTGAAGAAATACCCTTAAAGAAGAAAAATAAGGGTATTTTGGTAACTTAATAAAATTGATGGCCGAAATGACCAGAAAAGTACCAGATAATTACTAACCCAAAACTTAAGTCTCAAAATGAGTTTTGAAAAGTGAGATCAAAAATAGTTTATCCAAATATTGGAGTACCTCCTAGTAATTTTTGCAAAGTTTTAGCATTAGGAATTTGATCAACCACAACATAATAGTAATTTACAGTTGATTTTTATTTAATCCGCTTTGACTACATAAGGAATCATCTCAATTTTATTGTAAAAGTTTAAGGTTAACATTTCCTAATTAATTTTACTTAGAGGTACCCTAACTTTTGAAGAAACAATTTTTTAGTACCCTAACTTTTCAAAACTAATTATGGGGTACCCTTACTTTTAGGATTAGAAATTACTAGGTGAATTTCCTGCGAAACTTTGATTGATTCAAATCATTTTCGTCCACAAAAACAAAGGACATTTTTGTCCACAAAAACACTTAATCAATTTACCGCCTAAAACTCACCAATGAATTCAAATCATTTACCGGAAATTCACCTAATTATTTCTAATTCTAAAAGTTAGGGTACCCCACAATTAGTTTTTAAAAGTTGGGGTCCCAAAAAAATATTTCACCATAAATTAGGGTACCCCTTAGTAATTTACTAAAAGCATTTAGTTATCAACCATATTGTGCATATAATATAATATATTTCTTTGATTTGTATAGAATCAAGGTTTGTCCAAAATAAGCCTAATGTTATTGAAGTAAAATGTAGGAAAATTTATTTTATAAGTAGTTCTCACTTTTAATTGTTAAATTAGCGAAGGTAACTTTCTCTAAAAATAGCTTACGTTAGTCCTTGAGAGTAGAAATTTTGTCTTTCTTTTGCAGAAAATAACAAGTGATTTAGATTTCACCAAAAAAAGCAAATAAATGGGAAAAAAAGTAAAACATGTGGTTGTCATGCAACAATGGCAGATCGCGCCATCTAGCATAATCATGTTGGAGAATACGAGTACCTCGTGCAGGGGCAGATTTGGGGCGTAGGTCTCCATGGACACCCCTAGTCAAAAAAGTTGAAAGCGGCTATACAGAATCAAAATAATATCCATAGGCTAAATGGACACCCCAAAAAGCCCAAAACTTAATATAAATGTTGCAAAGGCCCACACCACACCAAGACTTTTTTTTTTTTTTTTTACAAAATGAAGTTTTCTTTCAATTTTAACTAAATTGAAAAATTTTAATTAAAATAATTTCTTATTCTTTCAGTTTACAAGCCACAAGTTGCCCTTCTTCTTCGACGTCGACCCAAATCCCTTTCTTCCACGGCGTGACGCCAATACCGCCCCATCGACATCGCCGCTCGCCACTCGGCAACGACCACTGCGACAACTCTCGAGTCCCGACATCCGCCGCTGCGAGCCGCGAGCGACTGTCTGTGACTCTCTCCTTCTGTCCTGTCTGACTGTCTCAACCGAGCGACCGAGGCTCGGGTCATTCGAGTGCGCCGGCGCCGCCAGAAACCCTAGCCTAACCTCCCACTCCGACTCCGGTGACCGGTGATCGGAAATCCAACTTGCGAGTTCACTGATTTTCAATTTTAGGGTTTACACTTTACATTTAACTATTTCAATTTTAACTTGTTTCAATTTGAACTTGTGATTTGCGTGTGGTTTGTGAATTAGTAAATTACTTATTAGCATCAAAGTATCCATGATTTGCTCAATAATGCAATAATGATTTGTGGTTTGTGTGTGGTCACTGAGTCACTGAGTCACTGTGGTAATGTGGACAGTGTGTGGTTTGTGGTTTGTCAATTAGTAATATTTGTGAATTGTGATTTGTGTCTTGTGAATTAGTAATAATTCAATACTAACTCACTGTGGTAGTGTGGTTTGTTGTCACTAACTCACTGTGATAGTGTGGTAGTGTGGTTTGTGAATTAGTATGTAATAACTCACTGTGTTAGTGTAAAGTCTATTAGTAATATTTGTGATTTAGTATTTTGCTGTGATTTGTGATTGTTGTTTACTTATTTTGTGTTTGTATGTCGTTTTTTCAGTGAGTAGCAAAGTGTTGGGTATAATATGGATCGTTCTAATTCAATTTTACGATACTACGCCTCAAAAAGAAAACAACCGGAAAGTAGTGGACTAAATGTGGGAGATGACAATGAGGGAAATAGAGCAAGTGGTGTTGAAACTACTCCGGAAAATGTTTTCGATTGTAGTACTCTTCCAATGGATCCTGGGTTGAGAAAAATGATTTCAGAATATCCCCCTGATTTAAGAGATCAAATAAGGAGATATTATATATCTAAGGGGCCTGTCCAACCTCGTGAGCACGATTTTCCAACTAAATTGATTGGTGGAAGGCTTCATCATTTTAATCGTAAATGGTTTGATGATTATGGACATGGTTGGAATATAGCAAAGAAAAGATGCCGCCTTTGCTTATGTTGTTACTTATTTGCTAATGTGAAAGAAAATTCAAGTGGGGTTTTATGAAGGAGGGTTCTCAACTGGAATAAGATCGACCGACTCAAGGCACATTGGTGATGTAAATAGCATTCATAACAAAGCTTTGAGAGATTATGAAAATTTGAGGAGATCCGCACAATCCATTCGAGTTCTTTAGATAGACATGATGAAGAAACTAGAAAGAAATATCGATTCGTCGAATACTTCGTTCTTGCTCAAGATACTTACTACGCCAAGGGTTACCCTTCGTGGTCATGATGAATCTAAAGAGTCGAGAATCAAGGGAATTTTTCGAATTTGTGAAGTTTGTTGCATGCTTGAATACATGTATTGGCGATGTTGTATTGATAATGCTCCAAAGAGAGAAAAGTTAGTGTCACATACGATCCAAAAGACATTGTGAATTCTGCAAAAGAAACGTTAAATACCATTGAGGAGTTTAAGCGTGTCTTTGGGCTGTTGATGAATCTAGAGATGTGGCTAACAAATAGAAAATGGGTGTTGTTGTACGATATGTGGATAAAAATGGAAACTTGAAGTAGCGGTTCATTGGTGTTGAACGTGTTTAAAACACTTCATCCTTTTCATTAAAAGCTGCGATTGAAAAATTGTTTGCAAGACATAACTTGAGTTTGTCAAGTCTACGTTCTCAAGGCTATGATGGAGCGAGCAATATGCAAGGTAAGTTCAATGGACTTAAGAATTTGATCTTGAATGAGAACAAGAGTGCATTCTCCATTCATTGTTTTTCTCATCAGTTATAACTTACATTAGTAGCTCTTGCAAGGGAAAATAATTAATTGGGAAGCTATTTGATGAGATTACTAAAATTGTGAATATGGTGGGAGCTTCTTGTAAAAGACATGATCTTTTACGTCGTAAACAAGCTGAGAAGGTTCAAATCGCATTGAGTAATGATGAACTTGAAACTGGGCGCTGGTTAAATCAAGAACTTGCTCCTATAAGGGCACGTGAAACTCGTTGGTCATCTCATTACAAACAATTAGTGAATATTAGTCATATGTTTGATGCTATAATGGATGTGCTTGAGTATATTCAAGAGGAAGGGGAGACATCAACTATAAGGAATGAAGCTACTATGCAGATTGCTTATTTGATGTCATTTGATTTTGCTTTCACTCTTCAAATGATGTTGAATATTTTGGTGATCACTCATGATTTATCACAAGCTTTGCAAAAGGAAGACCAAAACATTCTAAATGCCATGAAGCTTATTGATATCACCAAGGAGTCCTTAGAAGCAATGAGAAGCGATAGGTGGGAAGCTCTCGGGCAAAACATATGGGTTTTGTGAGAAAATCATATCCTGTCCCCAAACATGCAGATATAAGGGTCATTCCGGGATGACCAAGACGTAATGTGGAGGAACGTACTTATGAGTTCCATTATCGGGTGGAAGTGTTGTATACTGTTGTTGATCTCCATCTTGAAGAGCTTAGACGTCGCTTCAGTGAAACTAACACCGAGCTTCTTACTGTGGCTTGCTTGAGTCCATTTGATGGATTCCGTTCTTTTGATCAAGCTAAGTTGGTTAAGTTAGCACATTTTTATCCATATGATTTTAATGATTTTGATATTATTTTACTTGAACATCAACTTTTGAATTATCTTCGTGATGTGCTGGATGATGAAGCTTTTCAGGGCTTGAAACAACTTGGTGATCTTTGTAGAGTGATGGTGGAGACTAAGAAGCACATAACTTATCCATTTGTGTTTAGGCTACTCAAGTTAGCATTGATTCTCCTGATATCCACGGCAACCGTTGAAAGAGCATTTTCGGTTATGAAAATTGTCAAGAGTCGACTTCGCAACCGAATGTGTGATGATTTTTTGAATGATTGTTTAGTGTGTTATATAGAGAAGGATGTATTTAACTCAATTACCAATGAGTCTATTATGAGTCGATATCAAAAAATGAAACCACGTAGTGGCCAATTGTAATAGTTGACAGTTGAAGTATTTGACGGTTTGTGTAATTTTTTTTTTTCGAAAGTATGATGGTTATTGGTGTAAGTGGACACCCCTATTTTGGAACTCGAGATCCGCCACCGACTGCGGTTTGTTGCACGCTGCTTCCAAGTGTTAGAATCCTTCTTTGTGGAAGGTGCTCCTACCTCTCTTCAAATGAAGACCCCGAGGACCTTCAACTCAACTCTTATTCCTCATTGGTGTAAAAATCATCCTTCATTTGACTATTTATTCATTCTACTCAACTGAGTGCCATCCATTCCACCTCTAAGAGTGAGAGGATACAAGAAGGATCCCAAACACTAAGAAAAGGAACATCTAATCCTTGTCTTAGAAGCTTCTCTCATCCCTCTCTTGCTCATCTTTCATTTCTTCTATTGATTAGTATTTAATTATATATATGCGTCCATTTTTTTTTAACTTTGTTGTTTCCTCTTATAAAGGAAGCATATCATGCAAAATTCTTGTGTAGTTGATTCATGAATAATGTGATAAATTGTTTCTATTATCTATTTGTTAATCATTACATTTGGAGTTCCTAGCTTGTGTGAACCTTTGATCAATTATTAATGCATGATCTTAGGCATATAGATGATGTAGTAAATGTGGAATTATAGATGTTAGATGAAAGTAGGAAGTAGCTATGGATAGGGTATACACACATACACACACATATTATATATATATGTGTGTGTGTGTGTGTGTGTGTGAGTATTTTTATATAATGTGTTTAATGTAACTAATTATGTATGCTATTTCCTTGCATAAAGAAGAAAACATTAATACTTTTATGAGTCATGCAGTTATCCGTTGTCCTTATCTTAATTACATGACGATGGTTCAATATGCTTTAAAGCCCAATACTCCCCAAGATCCCCCTTTCCCCTTAAAAAAAAAAAAAGAAAATGACTGACCTTTTTCCTTTTATTACATACTTTACATGTTCCTTAATGATTAATTTGAGGGAGAAATTCAACCGGTTTTGTAGATCTAGAAGAAACAGATGCTTATCGGCTATACATAATTGAAGCCATCCTTGCAAAATTAAGGCAACTTCCTTGAAATCACGAGAATGGAGATGTTGGAGACAAGCACTATTGATTAAGGCCTTTCCATGCATCCAAAATTATTTGATTCGCATGTCTTCTTGCACCTTCTGCTGAACTCATATTGTGTTCCTTCATGTAGCAATCTATGTATGACCCATCCTTATTTCCATCTCGATTCACTATCTACAATATATAGGTTTTGAGTCAACACGTTTAGTATGTGTCTTGAATGACACTATCTCACTAAAAATTATGATAAATTAGTAGTATTATAGTTGTCAATATTTACTTAAGCCACAGAGAATTCAGATGTTAAAATAGGGACACAATACAAAAGGTAAAAAAATATACCTTGTCAGAGCCCACATCGTTCCAAAGACGAACAATTGTGGTTGTAGAAGACACAATGGTAGGGAGATGATTGAAAGAATCTACACTTGTCTTGTTGATTCCACGTCCCAAAAGAAAGAAAGCGTGCATCAAAACCACAGGAATTCCAGAGCTTATTATTCCATTCTTTAAGTACTCTTTACTTTTTGGTAAGTTGTCATTTGCTAACCGTTTTGCTTCGTTTAGGAATGACTTTGCACAAATCACCCCACTACATCATTCAATCACCAATCAATCTCATTAGCAACTCTTATGGTGCATTTGGCCTGTGAAAGGTTGAAAGAACAAAAAAATAAAATAAAATAGAAAAATAAGAATGTTTCCTCTGTTTGGAATAAAGCAAACAGAAAGGAAAAATAGTTAAGAAAATAGACGGAAAGTTCGAATAAAAAAATTAATAAATTTCCTCAAAATGAGGGAAGATTTAGGGAAACTTTTTGATATAAAATCTCACATTTCTCTCCTATATCTCTTGCAAGACATTATCGCTCATAATTTTTTGTCCCCATCCCCTTTTGTGCACACATCCATTTTAATATCACTCCTACACATATTTTACTCATTGTTTTGTGCATCAACTTTAATCTCTCTTTCTCTCACTCTCAGTGCACTTGCACTCATTTTAATCCCCTCTGAATTTTATCTCGCTTACTCTGCCCCAAAGCATAAGTATGTTGATCAACAAAAATGAAATATTGCTATTAGGAAGTCCTTTTGGAAATTCAATTTTCTTCCTTTTTCCTAAACTAAACTGGGATCAAAAAATAAAATTAAATGTACAATCAATCTTTTTTTTCAAAGTTTTACGCAAACCAAGCAAAAATAAACATCAACTTTTGCCCTCATTTTTTTCTTCTCAATTTTTTTTTCACGAGATATTTTTCTGCCCGTTTTACATAGTGAAAGCACACCATAAAGTCTACATATTATCATCCTAACAAAAAAAATTAATAAATTGATAAAATTGTATTCAACAATTGATGTAGCCATTTTAGGTTTGTTAGAATTGAAACCTTATTTTGTTTTTTGTTTTTGACTTTTACAATATCACTACTCTAACCTTATATTTTTAATATAATGTATTTTAAAATGTTACATAAATAATTAAACATGGTTACATAAAAATATTTTGCATGACAAATCTAATGACCATAATTTTCATATTTTAAATCATCGCATATGTTAAATAATTAGCTGTCACAATTTATAAAATTTAAATATTTATGTATATTACTAACCTTAATGTATATTACTAACCTTAATATATATATATATATATATATATATATATATATATATATATAGCATTTGTGATCCTTTTATATCTTAATTTTTAATCAACTTTAGCTGAACTTAGATTTTCTGTCATAGATCTTGTAATTAGCCTTGTAAGGTTTGACGAGGACTATGTTTTATCCTAACTCAGACAATTTGATACCTTAATCAATTATATTGTTTTACAAAATCATTTACAAAATTTGTATAATATTATGATGGGATTTCATCAGCATACCGCCTTTCGTAGGAAACGTTGAGGGTCCCATCCGTACAAAACGTGGGTTTTGTGGCTGATGTCATTCACCACGTGACGCAGGGCCCTGAAGCATACTTTCATATATGTCGCCATCATCCCATCTGTATACAATAGAAAGGGCCAAAGGCCGCCCCTATTACATCATCCCTACTTCAACAGTTTCATCAACAAACGACATCCGCTCAATGAAAACATTGCAATAAACATTTTTGGCCCACATAAGATTTTAGGGTACAATAATACAAAAGCATTTTGTAAAAATCACTTCTATTGAAATTTACCTTGCTGTTAACTAAGTGCCACAATACACCTACGTACTATTAGCGACATTATGTAATCCCTACCTTGTTGTTAACTAAGTGCCACAATACACCTACGTACTATTAGCGACATTATGTAATCCCTACCTATAACATTAGCTAGAATCCCATAATATAATACTCTCTCCTTCCCATATTATCTATTTCTTTAACTTTATTTTTTTTCATAATATCTATTACTTTATATTTTCAATAACACATTAATTATTAATTTATCAAATTAGACTTATTAATTACATCATTTTCTTCGATTTTTTAATTCACATTTTTCCTTTTTTATTCACTATTTTATTCAACAATTCAATATTTCTAATGAGCTAAATTAATGTTGATAGGAAGTTTTCTTTTTGGTCTTTCAAATTGTGCCAAAAGTGACACATAATTTGGGAATGAGAGAGTAATTAATAGTATATAGATTTACATACCTATTTTAAGCTTATGTGAAAAGAGAAAGCTCATCGAGTACTGTTCCATAGACATAAAATGTATCATCAATCATGTAAATGAACGACACTAACTTTGCAAGCTCTACTCTCAGTTCCGCCATATCCGCCCTGAAGGCACCCTAGGACCAAATGTACCACTTGAATGGTTGAATCCTCGCGAATTGCAATTCCTTCGCCACACTAATCTCCTTGCCCAATCTACCACACTCATTAATTACAATCAGCATTTAAATTGTTTGATTTATTCTTTTAATATTATAACATCAAACATAGGGTTACTTGTATTTTGAATCTCGAAGTATAGGGGTATTTAATTATTTTCATGACCCTTGGTTTCCATTGTTTATTTTTGGGACCTTAAGGTTTATTGGTTGAATACAAAAAGACTTTAAAATTTGTACGTTAAAAAAAAAGCATGCGTATAGTTTTTCTTTTTGTTCCCATGTTTGAATTTATCTTCCGATTAGCGCCAAACTTTAGGGGTAAAGTTGAAACTGATATTAAAGCTGTAATACACCTCTCTTATTCATGCCGGAACTACTTAGACTATGGGTGCTTCAGGGTCCAAGTAGTTCCGACATGAATAAAAGAAGTGCATTATAGCTTCAATATCAATTTTAACCTTACTCCTGAAGTTTGGCGGGCGCTAATCGGAGGATAAATTCAAATATGGAAAGAAAAAGAAAAACATTTCATGGGCCTTTTTTTCAAACTACAAACTTTTAGATCCTTCTTTATTCAACCAATAAACTTTAGAGACCCAAAAACAAACAATAAAAACCAATAATCTAGAAAATAAATATCGCTATACTTTGTTATCCAAAATGCAAAAAGAACCCTCAAAACATAACCATTCACGGGTGTACAAAAATTGATCTACAGTCTACAAACTACAGATTACCTCGAGATGCGGAGTAATTCACTTCTTTGCGATGTTTGAGACATGGTTAAATCAATCACTGCTAGTTCTTCCATGTCCTTCACCATTCTATTCCCCTCACATTGCATAAGCCATAGAGGAATTCAATGTAAATCCTTGATCTTGAATGGTGCTTGGTGCCACAATCCTTGCCAAGCTTCTATTGAAGGGATTTCTTAATGTTTTCTCAATGATTCGACCCTTGGGCTCCTCCAAAACGTTCAATGACAACAAAGCTTTGAGAACTTGCTGACTAATTTTCACTAATTAAATAAAAGTTTTTCTATAAAAATAATTAAAATAAAAAAGCTTAGAGAAATTATAAGGCATTATGTACGTACTATTTAACAAACAATCAATAACCACAAATTTAAAAATAATTATTAATTCTTAAATTTAAGCATATATTAACAATCACATTATCAATCAAAACAAAGTTAAATTATTTTTATTTATAACAAAGAGAGATTAATTAATTTACATTTTCGTATTGTAATGTTAATAATTTTCTTTCTTTTTACAATTATTAAATAAAAAGTAGAATAACAATATATGTATTTTTATGGGAGTTTTACTCTGTAATATATCTTAACTTTTACTTCAATCTATTTTTCATTGAAATTGATATATTGAAATAGTAAATTTGGTGTAAGAATGACTTACTGATGAATTCTTTTTTCATAAAAGTTGATGAACACCATTTTAATTGTGTATTAATATTATATTAATGTTTTTGTATTATTAGTTTTATAATTAATTTAGGAGAATAAATCAAGAATTTTAGGTTCTATTTTTTTAATGAACTTACAGTATATATATGGTGGTGATCATATTTCTAATTTAATCATCATTTTTTTCTTATAAGTAATAATGTTTTACTTCTTGTAAATGACAATGATGATGTCAAATCTTTTAGCTCATACATTGAGAAAAATTTTGATATTTTGTATTTTATTTATGTTCATTTTAATTTTACATAATGCATATATCAGTTATGTAACTATTATTTACATTTTTTAGTCGTAATGTTAATTACAACTTTATTTTCTTTTTACAATTATTAAAGAAAACATAGAACACCAGATTACATTTTTATGAGAGTTTTACACTTTAATATCTCATAAAATTTAGTTTAATTATTATTTTTACATTGAGATCATTGATATATTATAATAGTAGATTTGGTGGAAGAAATACTAATTAATGAATATTGATTATAAAAGCTAATGAATATTATTTTCGTTGTGTATTAATAATTGTAACCTACAAATATGAGTTTGTTGTATTTTAACTTATCATTTATAGCACTAAGGAATTGGTAGCTAAGTGGTAATTATCTTCAACTTTTATAATTATTTTAACCAAGGTTCAAGGCTTGGTAGAAGCAAAATATTTTCTAAAATAAATTATTCATATGTTTGGAGTTTGGTTTAGAAAAACTAAACCTCTCAAATTCTTTCTCTTAGGTTTAGGTTTGGATTTTCCTTTAATTTGGAGGACTTCTTTTAATATAATTAATAGATGATATTCCTTATTTGTCACTGCAATGGAAGTATATATATGCAATGAAAAAATATCTTCATAAAAACACAATATTTTAATGATTGATCAAATATTACGAATGTAGGGCCCTAGCATGAATTTGATGTGTGTAGTTGATTTTCATGTTATCGTATTGACAACACTACTAGCACGGTATTAATTTGACACAATACCATGCATTGCATCCAACCTCAAAATCAGATTTAAAATATCAGCATTATGGCAGCATCTATTGCCTTAACCAAAATTTCACTTACAAAATCAGCCTTGTTTGGAGAAAACCTCGTCATGGGCAGTGCACAAATAGTAAATTTAGCAAAAATACGTGCTCTTTCTACTAGATCTGAGTTGAAAACTACTGAGAAGCAATTCAACAATGTTCTTTATTCAACCCCTTTAAAGAAGACCTTGGTTGATCATCATATGGCTCACACAGTTTAGTTTCCGCTCATTATACAATATGTGCTTTAATAGTGTAATTTTATTCGTGTTGTTCGCTATCTAGTCTTGCTGAAAGTTGACAAATCGCGGTGGCTTTGTTCATTTTTCAGCAGCAAGGTGAGCTCCAACATGCAGTGGAAAAGATTAGAGAAATTATGGCAAGCAAATTGAGTTTGGGCAGTCAAGTAGAGGAGTTGGTTCTGGTGGATACAATCCAAAGGTTGGGCATTGAGCATTATTTCCACGAGGAGATTCGTGCCATTCTAGAACGAGATTATGTGAAATATTGTGCTCTGGAGGAAGGTGATCTTCATGAGGTTGCTCTTCGCTTTCGTCTCATGAGGCAAGCAGGATTCAATGTAACCACTGGTGAGTTGTTTTCTTGCACCAAAAACAATATAATCGATTGATCTGCACATTAGTTGTAATATCTTCTAATAGAGCAATTAAGTCCTTAAAATCACGTAAATTTCCCCTGATGGAGAACAGATACATTTACGAAATTCAAGAACAAAGATGGGAGCTTCAAACAAGAACTATCTCTGGACCCAAAGGGACTTATGAGTCTATTTGAAGCTTCTCATCTTGGTATACAAGGGGATGACATACTTGACGAGGCTGGAGAGTTCAGCAGGCAGCTACTAAAGCTATCTCTAGAAACTGCTGGGCAACGAGAGGCCACGATAGTCCGAACCACACTTGGGAACCCTTTCCTAAGAAGTTCGCCGAGACTTATGGCAAACAATTTCCTAAACAGTTTAGAACCCTCCCTAAAATTCCGGCATAATCTGCACTGTATGCCTGCATGGACAACTGAGGTTCAGTATCTAGCAAGAATAGATCTCAATATAGCTCAAATCACACACCAAAGTGAAATAACTCAGATTCACAGGTAGTACATAAAATCATGTTTGGATTAACTCTACTTCTCAAATATTAATTGACAAAGAAATTAGGGTATTTTGCATTTTGAACATGAAGTATAGGGTAATTAATTTTCTGACCCTTGATTTTCAACGTTAATTTTTTGGACCCTAAAGTTTGTGGGCTGAATAAAAAATGACCTTAAAGCTTGTGAACTGAAAAAAAGAGGTCATTGTTCCGCTCTTTTTTCTTCCCATGTTTGAATTTCTCTACTGATTGGTGCCAAACTTCAAGAATAAGGTTAAAGCTAATATTGAAGCTATAATACACCTCTTTTATTCATGTTAGAGCTACTTAGACCCCTAAGTACCACTGGTTTAAGTAGTTCCAATATAAATAAGAGAGGTATATTATAGCTACAATATCAGTTAACCTTAGTTTTGAAGTTGGCGTCAATCAGGAGAGTAATTCAAACAAGGAAGAAAAGAAAAATGGTACACGAACTTTTTTCTCAGCCCACAAACTTTGGTTCTTTTTTTATTCAACTCATAAACTTTAGAATCCAAAAAATTAACAATGAAAACTAAGGGTCCAGAACATTAATTACCATATACTTCGGGGTCCAAAATACAAAATACGGAAAGAAATGAATTGATAGTGTGACTAAATTCAAATCAGATGGTGGAAGGAATTTAATTTGACCAAGGAATTGAAGCTTGCAAGAGACCAACCAGTGAAGTGGCATATTTGGTCATTGGCTGCTCTACCAAATCCAGCCATGAAACATGAGAGGATGGAACTCACAAAACCCATCTCATTTATTTACTTGATGGATGATATCTTTGATATATATGGAACTCTTGAGGAGCTTACTCTCTTTACAGAAGCTGTAAATAGGTAGGCAATCACTGGGCAGCAATTTGTTTATACTATCCTAATTTTGTCTTTTAAGCTTAAATAAATCAATGTAGCATTGGTACAGATGGGACTATACTAATATTGAGGGCCTGCCAAACTACATGAAGATGTGCCTCAAGGCTCTCCAAGATACAACTCGTGAGATGTGCCACAAAATTTACATCAAGCATGGATGGGACCCCCAGACATGTTTCAAAAATGCGGTACGTTGATTTATTTGTTGGTAGTGAATGTTAATTGTAATTGTGCTGCTTGTGCATTATTTTTTTCCCTTAAAATTAAAGAATAAAAATGAATGTAGTGGGCAGATTTGTGCAATGCGTTTCTAGTGGAAGCAAGATGGTTTGCTTCTGGACATTTGCCCAGTACAGAAGAGTATCTGAAGAATGGCTTACGTAGTTCTGGAATGCCACTGGTTGCTATGCATATCTTCTATCTCTTGGGACAAGGAATAAACACTGAAAGTATACAACATTTGAACAATTTTCCGGAGCTTGTATCATCTATGGCCTCAGTCCTTCGGCTTTCAGATGATCTAGGAAGTTGTAAGGTATAATATATTGTTTTATTTGTACTGTAATGAATGGCCAATTATGATTTATGGAATTATGTGACTTATTGGATCTGCAGGATGAAAATCAAGATGGGTATGATGGGTCATACATAGAATGCTACAGGAATGAACACAAAGGCAATTCTGCTGAAAGTGCCGAAGACAGTCTTAGAAAGTTGATTTCAGAGGCGTGGAAATGCCTTAATAAATCGTGCCTATCTCCCTCTCCATTTTCTGCTGAATTTGTGTCAGCAAGTGTTAATTTAACGAGGTTGGTTCCAATGATGTATAGCTATGATCACAATCGTCGTCTTCCATCCCTTGAGAAGCACATGAAATCACTCCTTTATGATAGTGTCAATTGAAAATACGCATACCAATAAGATCGATGTTGAACATATATATAGTCTGTCATGTTACCAACACTGCGCATTGTAAAATGTATCCTGAAATGCATCATTGAAAGTATTACCTCTCTTTGCATTCTCTGTTTGTCTCTGTTGCGTTAATTTGGCTTAGCCATGTTAATAGCCATAGCTGTCGCCGATTCAAAAAATTATTTATATGGGGTTTGATTTATTTTCATCGCATTTTCAATATTTTTCTTTCACGACTCAAATCATGTTTGCATGCTTTATTTTCATTGTCAAAATTAGTTTCAGTCATAATTTATTTTTAAATAAAAAAGAATCTAATGCGCATGATTTTATCTTTCTTGTCTTACAAATGATAGTCGTGTGAAAAATGTGATAAATTTGCTAATAGAATTACAATCCAATCAACAAATTGTACAAATTTAATAGATCAAATAAATTACTATATCTATATATCCTACATCCAATTTAATATTTAAAGAAAAAGATTAAAATTAAATTAATAAACCTATAAGATTGAAACTTTCACCTTTACAAAAAATAATTCATAACAATTAACTATCAACAATTAATTTTTATGAGTCCATTCAATATAAATATATATATTTACCTAATATACATTACTAGCAAATACCCGGGCGTTGCCCTGAATTAAGAACATAAATACCCGAGCGTTCATATATAAATACTCTACTCCTTCAATTAAAAAATGCCCGCACATTGCTTGGTATGAATTATATAATCATACTTCAAGATAAAGACTTAACTAAAGAGAAACAATTGTTTGATCAAATGAAACAAAACTACAATAAGAACATAAGTTCAATAATATTTAAGATCTGCACAAATAGAAAAAATAATTGTTAAGTTATAAAGAGATAGTGTAACTGAGACGCAAAATGAGTGGATGACGATTCTTTGATCATTTATTACCCAAAATTGACATTCAAATGGAACTAAACCACACAGCACGATAGAAGCCCCCTCAATTGACATGACATTCACTCTGACTTTCCATATCAATATTAACTCAATTCACCACCTTTTCGGCACTCCGAGTTGACCTAGCAAATACCCGCGTGTTGCTGCGCCTTCGATTAAAAAATACCCAGATGTTGTTTGGTACGAATATGATCTTACATTATGATAAAATCCAAAAGAGTTAAACCATAGAGAAACAATTGTTGTCAAATAAAACAAATCTACACTATATGTCTCAATCTACTACATATTCCAATTTACATATATATGTGAATGAAGATGAATTAGTTAAGACCCTCTTATATCAGGCAACGCTGATATAAATTTACAACTTTAGGCGAATGTCGCTGATTATTTAAATCTTTGTGCTTTTACATAAAATTGAATAGACTAACAAATTTACATAAGTCACATTTAAGTTAGAAGAATATCATTGAATAACATTCATCACCAACATGTTGCTTTCTAATTTTTGAAATGGTGATATTATTGGTATATGTTAATGGATGACATAATTGGAGATGTGAATGGACAGTCCTCATTTGTTGTTAGACCGAGAAGAACGAAAGATGACCCAGTTCGAAACCACATAAACCCAGCCCAAAATCCACGAAAGATGAAATCAGGTCAAACTTGTTAGCATGGGGCAGTCAAGATGTAGACCTGTATCCATCTCTTTACCTGGGTTAAATGCTGACCCAAAATTGACATAGAGACACCGCTAAACCACGCGCCCTGACAGAGGCCCATATCTCTCATTTGACCTAATCTTCACCCTCACTTTTCACTATAAACACTCACTTTTTTCACCATTTTTCTACCCCTAATTGCTCTAGGAGTATTGAAACTAAGTTAACTCAATTCTCTTCTCCCTCTAACCCTTAAATCCATGCCACTTTATGTGATCATAAATTGAGCTTAGAATGCTCATTTTATTTATTATTTTTATGCTTAATTCATAATGTTCCAATGTATAAAGATGTTCAGGTCTATATGAAATGTCCTTATACTTTGTTTCTTTTATTTTTCTCATTTTTATTTCATAAATTTGCATGTTTAAGGTAATAAAAAATCGAAAAAAATAATAAGTCTCAATTACAACGTACTCTTTCTTTTAAACTTAAATTGATCTTGCAAAGTATGTTCTTCGAACTAACAAAACCGAAAAATTTTTATTTTCAGATTCATATTCTTACTCCCGAATCTGAATCCTATATATGGTTCACGGTATTGGAGTTTTGTTCATCGAGTTTATTAATTCTTTTCAAAAATTTATTTGACTACTCCCTTTCCTCTTCGTTGTTTTTCATTAATTTGATTTTTTAATTTCATGGCATTATTCAAAATTCCAACCTAAAGTTTGGGAATGAAATTTTAATAGAAACGAACTAAATAGGTGTTCCCCACACTGCCTTATGTAGATACGTGACATGTCCGTGGCCTGGTTGCTACTAACTACCCAAGGAAGTCTTTGGAGTGATCAAAAGCACTGGCACGACTGCATGTCACACGACATCCATGCTAGCCGGTGGGTTGGGTGAGTCGCAAGAATATTTCTTTTGGCTTTTAGGTTTTAAAACTTCTTGTCGGTTTCATTTATTCTAGTCTCGAGTTGAAACATTAATTATGAATTATTCAAACAACTAACGAAAATAAATATACACAGTAAAAAAATGACATCGAACCCCTTAAAGAGTAAGCAACTTCTTTCGATTCGATCATCATTTCTTGGTGACACTTGGAAAGTTTCCTTCGGGGATTTTCCTGCGAGATCCTAAAGTAAGATTATATTTTTATCAAATTATACTCTTATACAAATATAATATTGCCAATGTGAGTTTCATACATTAGATTATTGTATACATAGTGAGGATAATAGTCAAAATTTTTACAAATTTGTTGCATGTACCTCGTGGTGATTGAAAGTTTTAGATGGAGGAAGTATGTTTTTTTTTTTGTGCAAAAAATAAATTACTCAAATGAGGGACTAAATTGTTGTTTGGATGCCAAAAAGAACTATTATAAAATAATCAAGTTAATATACTTGATAAAAAGAGGGAGCATTTTTTTATCCCAAAAATTACTATAAAACACATAATTTAATTAGTTTTTAATTTGTCATTAAAATAAATCGCATAAACAACATGAAAGTTTAGTAGATATTTAATTACTATTTACATTGATGCTTATAACATATTTTACTCCCCTAATGTTTAATTATCATTTTTCTCAAAGAAATATCATTATACAAAATATGCTTTTAATACATAATTTGAAGCCTATAATATAATTTTACTCTCTCGAATGTAGTTATCTTTATTTCATTTTATTTGTTTTTCTTTTCTTATGAGGTCTCTAATATTAGTATGTTCACCAACATTTCTACTAATTTATTTTCTCAAAAATATAACATTAGACTTTCACAAAAGTATGTTTTGTTACAAACTTAGTGGTAATTGAAACCGAATTGCCAAAATTATATGTTGAACAATGTTTTCTATAAAGATTACACTTTATTGTTCCAAATTTAATCTTATTATATGTTACTTTATTAAAAATCTATCATGAGATTTTCAATTAATGTATTTCCTATTAAGACACCTAATTGTAATTACAATATATAACCGAGAATAATACTCCCTCCTATAACGTAACTTTATTTGAGGATTTTTTTTAAACTACCTACGATAATATCTTTCTTTATTTAAAAATGCATTTAAATAAAATTGTAGGCAACCGCTATGATGTAATTTTACTCGATCCCTAGTTTATAATTATTGCTATAAGATGAAAATATATTTTTACATTTGTAATATATACATAATTTATTGTCTAAAATATAATTTAACTCCCTCAATTTTTTTATTATCAATTATTTTTACATAATTGATATGTGTTATAAATTTTAATTTAGTTTAATTTAAAAGGTTCCATTTTGCTTTGTTATTATTGAAACAATATTGGGAGGGGAGGGGAGACTATGTGTGTGATTAGGAAATTGGGAGGGGTGGTTATTAAAACAGAAGAAATTAGGAGGGATGTTAACTTTTCTTTTCAAGAAAAGCAAAAAGAAAATGGTCAATACTCCTACAATTAAGGAGAGAAGAGTCAAAATGATTCTCCAACTATTGTAGTAAAGTAAAGATACATTATATATAGTAATTTTATGATTTTTAATAAGATCCGTGAATTCAATTATTTCTTATGTGGCTCCGCCACTAAGTCGTGGTTCTTCTATGAGAAAAATTACATTTTCGAGAAGAACCATAACAAATTGGTATAACAGACTTATTGAGTGCAAAAGTTTGGAGCTGTCTTCTTAATTACAACAATGTGTCACGAAATTTTTCGAGAAAAATTACATTTCTTGTACGGTTGTTATATCCATAGGGAGTTGTATTCTAGGCTCAGAACTGACTCAAGTGTTTCAAGCTAAGCAAATAGACCAATGATATTGGTGGTGATCATCAAACTATGAAAGCAATAAAAGATGTTCATGCTGTGAAATCATTATTCATAAAACCAACTAATCTACCAATTCTAAACAAGTAATCAAGAAGGGTCAATTGTACCACTAAAGACTGTCAAATCCCTCTCTTGAGGATCAGAGATTCGTCAAAGCTCTCTCTCGAGGGTCAGAGGTTGGCTTAACTATTCTAATTGCCTATTCTCATAGAGTTAGTCTAATTAAACTATAGGAATGACAACCTAGACCCAGTCAGAATTCAACATTCTCATGTTAAAACCCTAACTATTTTCTATACCTACACTAGCAAATTGACCTCACCTTTCAGCATAAATCAATTGCCTAAAATATACAAATGAACACCCTCTCAAGAATTTCATCGAACATGTGGTAGGCATGAGAAACCCTCTTATTAAAAATAGAAATTAGATTGATCAGGGCTAAACGAAATCAACTAGTCATCATATAATTCAATCACAACCCAAAACTATGAATTAATTAACATAGTAATGAAAATCAAAGATAAAATCAATGCAACAACAAACATAAAAGCATGAACATAAAGAGATATGGGTAGAGAAACTTAGTCTTGAATTGAAATCGAAGAACGAAGTTGATGAATCCTTGCAAAGATAAGTAAATTAAACCTATAAACTATCCTAAAAGCCTCTAGAGAGGCTTGAGAGAAAACTCTACAAGCTTAGAATGACTAAGAAAACTAACGTAATAATGGAATTGTTCTCTTTTCCTACTTAAACAAGTGAAAACTGCAACTTGGCACAGGCAAAGCCGAATTTGGTACAACCTGTGATGACCTCCTGGATTTCAGCAATTTAGCACAATTTGTGTTGGAATCTAGCACAGCTTGTGCTCACTTCGCTTGGCTTTCTTTTTTTCATTCTTCAACCTTCTATTACTTCCTGCATTCTTCCTCAACTTTGTGAAGGCATGTATTCTTCATCATAAAGGGCGAGATTACCGAAAAATACATAAATTGACACAAACTTTAGTCACTAATTAACAAAGTAAGTGAAATTAAATATTAAAACTACGTAAAAGGGCCTTAGAAGGTGAAAATTAACCAAGAAAAGAAAGCTAAAAACCCATAAAAACCCGGTTTATCAACCATCTAGGAGGGTGAGGGTATGGGAGGGTTCATAAGGGTCAACTACTTACCCCTGCTTGGGAGAACAATTTGGAGAGTTCATAAGAGTAAAATGTTAATTGACATACTTGTCCTTTCACATTATATGTAATTCAATATAATACTCATACATTTGCTCTAATACTCATTCTCTTTCTACTCTCCCCCCTCCCCCCGCTCGCGCTCTCTCTCTCTCTCTCTCTCTCTCTCTCTCTAACTCTCTCTCTCTCTCACATCTCTCTTTCTCTCTCTTAAATACACATATCTCTTTCTCTCTATTACACACACACACACACATTTCTCTCTCTTCAATCTCTGTCTCTCTACCCCTTCCCCCTTCTCTCTCTCTTCTCTCTCCCTTCCGCCCCCTTCTCTCACTCTCTCTCTCTCGCTCTCTCTACCCCTTCCCCCTTTTCTCTCTCTTCTCTCTCCCTCTCTCTCTACCTTCCCCCCCTCCTCTCTCCACCCTCTCAGTCTACTCTCTCTCTCTCTCTCTCTCTCATTAGAGAGAGAGAGAGAGAGAGAGAGAGAGAGAGAGAGGCGAGATATATATATATATATATATATATATATATATATATATATATATATATATCAATATAATACTCATACATTCTTTAATACTCATTCTCTTTCTACTCTCCTCCCCTCCCTCACAAGACTCGCCTTCTCTCTCTCTCTCTCTTTCTCTAACTCTCTCTCTCTCTCTCACATCTCTCTTTCTCTCTCTTAAATACACATATCTCTTTCTCTCTATTACACACACACACACAATTTCTCTCTCTTCAATCTCAGAGAGAGAGAGAGAGAGAGAGAGAGAGAGATGCGAGCGAGCGAGAGAGAAAAATGTGTGTGTGTGTATAAGAGAGAGAAAGAGAGATATGTGTATGCAAGAGAGAGAAAGAGATATGTGTGTGTGTGAGAGAGAGAGAGATAGAGAGATAGAGAGAAAAAGAGAAAAAGAAAGAGAGAGAGAGAGAGAGAGATGCAAGTGTGTGTGTGTGTTTGAGAGAGAGAAAGAGAGAGAGAAGAGAAAGAGATATGTGTATGTATGAGAGAGAAAGAGAGATGTGTGAGAGAGAGAGGAAGAGAGAGAGAGAGAGAGAGAGAGAGAGAGAGAGAGAGAGAGAGATGTGTGGGTGTGTAAGAGAGAGAAAGAGAGACGAGAGAGAGAGAGAGAGTGATGTGTGTGTGTGTGTGTGTGTGTGTTTGTGTGTGTGTGTGTGAGAGAGAGAGAGAGAGAGAGAGAGAGAGATGGATGTGTGTGTTATGATTCAATTAGGGTTAAGGGTAATATCGTCATTTTTTGTTGTATGTATGTTATAATTTAATCATACACCCCTTTACACCCCAAATCGGGGTGTTTAAAAAATAAGGGTTAAGAAGGGTAAATAGGGGTAAACCTCACTCTCTATTACTCTCCCTTATTCTCTCTCACTCTACTCCCAAGCAAGGGTAAGGAGGAGTAAGTACCCTCCTTAACCCCTCCTAACCCCCTTTTACCCTCCTCCCAAGCAAGCCCTTAGATTCTCTAGAGTTCTCTAGAACACTATGGAGTTCCTGTGGTTTCTTTAGACTATTCATGAATGTCCTAGACTATTCCAGAGTAAAGTCACCCTATGACATTTGGTATCAGGGTAGCCTAAGGGCATCCACATTAAAATATGCAAGAGCAAGACCTTGTTGCATCCTCTCGAGCTATTGAATTTTGTTGGTCGTTATCACAGTCAATTCGTCAATTATTAGGAGTTCTCATTGATTGTTCTTAGAGGAAAAAAATTCCATTTTGGGCAAGGGCTGTATGGGCATTGCTTTTAGAATACCAGGTGGCGCAACATTCTACTTGTCTTTCCAAGCTTCCTCTCTACTCTAATTGTTGAGGTTACCATAGTGGAATACTGGAATCTATTATCGAGGTCGCTTGGTCGCTTGTTTGGGATAATATAATCATCTATACTGATCTACAGAAGGTTGTCCCTTGTGTCCTACAACCCCAGTGAACTCGTATATATATCACATAGATTATCAGTAGATGTTAGCAATCGTTCCTACATTTTCATGCTATTAGGATCATTAGAGTTCTTATGCCTGAGGTTGCTCCAGCTCACAACTTAGCCATCCTTGCTAGGAGAAGTAAGTTGGCATAGACCTTGTTTACTTAATAGTTATTATCTCCTTTCCCTAAAACAAAAATGTTGTAGTACCCAGGTTGAGTAACCTTGGTAAAGGAATGATTTCATATACTTGTCTAGGGACAAACAAAAAAAAAACAAATAAGTTGATTAAATTCATAAGTTATTGCATGCCTATACACGTACATGAGTATCCATTATTTGGTGAATACCGATATTCGTTATTTGAAACACATGGCCACTCTACCGATTACCTTGTTATTAATGGGTATTCTCAGCTTTAGTACACACTTTCGTAAAGGAATGATTTCATGTGCTTCTCAAGGGATGAATGGTGGTGACTGTGTTCGTAGCTACGCATCATTGGAACCAATCTTGCACCATTTAAACACGCTGCCACAAAATCTACTGAGAATGGAGAGGGAGACAAGCACATTTTGTTGAGGGTTTTCCATGCTTTTGAAACCAATAGACTAAGATTTTCTTCAGCTCTTTTAGATGAACTGTCTTTGTATTCATTCTTGTAACATTCTATGTATGACCCATTATGCCCATGTCGATTTTCACCCTGTACAATAACTCACATTAATGTTTCAAATGTTAGAACAAGTATTCCATGTGCATGGTTGATACATAAATACTGTTGAACAGATATTATAGAAAATGAAAATCAATCAACAAGGTGAAAAGTAAAATATTATACCTTAGATGCATAGAGATCATCTAAAAGTCTAAGAATTGTGGCCATTGACGAAACAAGGTCGGGAAAGTTGTCCATGTATTGTATACTTTTACTGTTTACTTTTTGTCCCAGTAGACAGAAAATGTACATAACAAACACTGGAATTCCAGAAGTAAGTAAGCCATTCCTCAAATACTCTTCTGAGCAAGGTAGGTGCCCCGAAGCAAACCATCTTGCTTCCACTAGGAATGCATTGCACAAATCTGCCCACTGCATGCATACAAATTTTATTAAAAATATTAATGGACAAGGATCACGACATTACACAACACCACCTGTTAGGATGTATATATTGTTAGGATGTATATTTTTAGTCTGTTTCTTTTCTGTTTGTTAGGTTAGTTTTTGTTTGTTAGGCTTTTCTTTTCCTTTTCTTGTTTTTTCTTTCCCTTCTTTCATTCTTTGTTTCTGTTTAAATACTCTTCTCTTCTGTCTTTTGTTCCTTAATGAATCAGTTTTTCATTCTCCATATTCTGCTCCTCTTCTCTTTCTCTTTTCTCGTGCAGAACCAGCTCAAAGAGCTGCGTTCATTTTCATGGTATCAGAGCAGCAAGTCTGATCCTTCCCTTTAACCATGTCTGAAAGTCCGGGAACTCCAGAAGAAGCTACACCATCATCTACCCCTAAACCATTAAATAGATTACCTATTATTGATCCATGTGATCCACTTTATATTCATCCATCTGATCAACCCGGTCTTTCTTTGGTTCCTAAACCATTCAATGGGGAAGATTTTGACATTTGGAGAAGGTCTGCAACGATAGCCTTGTCAGCCAAATACAAGGTTGCCTTCGTTGATGGATCCTTGCCAAGACCTGCTGAAGACTCACCACTTTTGCCATATTGGAGAAGAGGTAATGATATGGTTCTTTCCTGGATTCTCAATTCACTGTCCAAAAATATAAGGGACAGTGTGCTCTACTCAACCTTGGCTCAAGATATGTGGAATGAGTTATCTGAGAGATTTGGTCAGAGTAACAAAGCCAAACTCTACTCAATACAACAGGAAGTCTTGAAGCTCTCCCAGGATTCTTTAGACATAGCAAGCTACTATACCAAGGCCAAAAGATTGTGGGAAGAAGCTGGCTCTGTAAGTAATTTTCCAAGATGTCAGTGTGGGAGATGCATATGTAAACCAAGAATCAACCAAAAGATTGAAGTTCACTTTGAGGAGCAAAGACTTCTTCAATTCTTGATGGGATTAAACAACAGCTACACAGCAGTAAGAGGAAGCATCTTGATGATGTCTCCCCTTCCTTCCCTCAGCCAAGTCTATTCAATCCAAAGTCAAGAAGAAAAGCAAAGACAGGTGCATGACAGCAGGCAATTTCTGTCTGAGGACAACAAATCAGAGAGAGAAAAGGCCTTGTATTGTGACCATTGCAAAAGAAATGGCCATACAATTGATAAATGCTATAGACTTCATGGTTTTCCTCCAAATCATCCAAGAAACCAGAACAGACAAACAAGACAGCAAGGAGCACCTAGAAGAACAGCAAACAATGCTTGGAATGAAGGGGATTCTGTAACTTCCTCGTCTGATCTCGTGGCTACTGAGAGGAGCTCAACAGTAGGAGGAAGCATGCCTTTCAACCAGGATCAAGCTAAACAGCTGTTACAGCAACTCATGGCAAACCTTAGCGCACAAGATACAAATAAGAATGAAAGCCAAGAATCCATGTCTGGTAATAAATACTCTACTTCCCAACATTTTCTTTCTAATGGTGTTTATTGTGCGTCTGTTGCCCTACAAAACACTTGGATTTTAGACTCAGGTGCTAGTGATCACATGTGCAATAACGAATCTTTTCTCAAGCAAATAAAGATTCTTGAAAAGCCTGTTGAAATCACTCTACCAAATGGAGACAAAGTAAAGGTTACACATAAAGGGGAATTGCATTTTTCTGGCATTTTAATCTTGACAGATGTGTTGTATGTTCCATACTTCACATTTAACCTCATTTCTGTGAGAAGATTGTGTCAAGAATTACAATGTCATATAACCTTCACTAATTCCAGTTGTTTCTTGCAGGGCCTTCCTGTGAAGAAGGCTTTGGTTCTTGGTAGAGAAGCACATGGCCTTTATTTCTTGGATAATAGTATGGTTGAACATGCTACAAAGACTCAGGATAGTTCTTTTGAAAATAGTAAAGCTTTGGCTGGAGTAAAAGGTGATGTATGGCATTATAGATTGGGTCACATACCTTTTAATAAAATGAGAATGATACCTAGCATTACCTTGAAAGACCATTTTGTATGTGATATTTGCCCCAAGGCAAAACAACATTGCCTCCCCTTTTCCTCTAGTAGCATTTCAACTGATTCAGCTTTTGAATTGATTCACATAGACACATGGGGTCCTTTTCATGTCCCAACACACTCTGGTCACAGGTATTTTTTGACTCTAGTAGATGATCATACTAGGTGCACATGGACCCACTTAATGACCACTAAAAATGAGGCTTTTGGTCTAATTCAGTCTTTTGTTTCTATGGCTAAAACACAATTCAACTCGACAGTTAAAAGGATTAGGTCTGATAATGCTTTAGAAATTGGTAAAAGTGAAGCTGCTGTAAATTATTTCAAACATAAAGGGATTTTGCATGAAACTAGTTGCACCCAAAGACCACAACAAAATGGGGTGGTCGAAAGAAAACACAAACACATTCTTGAAGTAGCTAGAGCTTTAATATTCCAATCAAACCTACCCTTAAAATTCTGGGGAGATAGCATCCTTACAGCAACCTACCTTATAAATAGAATGCCAAGTCCTATCCTAGAGAATAAAACTCCATATGAGGTTCTATTCAGTAAACCTCCCACATATAGTCATTTGAGAACTTTTGGCTGCCTATGCTATATGAGCACTCTGAAGCAAGGAAGACACAAATTCCAACCTAGGGCTGAGAAATGTATCTTCATTGGGTACCCTCAAGGAAAGAAAGCATATAAGTTATACTTTATCTCTTCTCAGAAATTCTTGTATTCAAGGGATGTCATTTTTCATGAAGATATTTTTCCTTTTAAAGATCAAACATCAATCATTTCAAACTCTCCTATAAGCAATTCTTATGAATATATTGAAACAGACCACAACTCTGATTTTACTCAGCATAACAATGAGCTTTCTACTACTGTTATAAATTGTGATTCTACTTGCAGCATTGATAAGTCCTACAGAGACAGTGCACAAACCTCAAACAACAATGAGGTACAAGAACAACCTGATTGTGCTGTTCAGAACAGTTCTGTGTAACCCATTAGAAGATCAACAAGGACCCACAGACAACCTGTTCACCTAAAGGACTATGACACCTGTTTTTCAAGTGTTACCAATCTGTACAGTAAGCCTAAATTCTTTCCTAAACATAGCGTGTTTCAGGCACAGGTAAATCATCCAGTTGAGACAGAACCTGAAACTTATAATGAAGCCAATTCTTATGAGGAATGGAGGAAGGCCATGAGACAGGAGTTGCAGGCCCTCTCAGATACAAATACTTGGGAGATCGTTTCACTTCCAAAGAACAAAAGGCCCATTGCCTGTAAATGGGTATACAAAATAAAGAGGAAGTCAGATGGGAGTATTGAGAGATACAAGGCAAGACTAGTGGTCAAAGGATTCACTCAGAAGGCTGGGATAGACTACAATGAAACCTTTTCCCCAGTTGTCAAAATGACCACAATAAGAGCCTTAATATCTGTGGCAGTAAAGAAAGGATGGGGCCTTCAACAATTGGATGTAAATAATGCCTTTCTCCATGGGGATTTGCATGAAGAAATCTATATGCATCTACCTAAAGGGATTACTTCTGACCTCCCTAATGCTGTTTGCAGGTTAAAAAAATCTATTTATGGTTTAAAACAGGCCTCGAGGCAATGGTATGCCAAATTGACTGAAGTGTTGTACAAGAGGGGGTACAAACACTCAGAAAATGATTACAGTTTGTTTTATAAGAAAGATTCTAACAAGTCTGTGTACTTGGCAGTGCATGTAGATGATATCCTAATCACAGGTAGTGATCAAAAGGAGATCACTGAGCTGAAAGAACACTTTGACAGAACCTTCAAGATCAAAGATCTGGGAACAACTCACTTCTTCCTGGGCTTAGAGATCACCCACAGTCCACAGGGAGTAATTCTATCCCAAGGAAATTTTGTTAAGGAGCTTCTCCAAGAATTTCTATATCAACCTGCTAAATCTGTCATCTGCCCCATGGATACTAATGTTAAATTGTCTCCTGATACAGGTACTCCCCTAGAAGATCCAACCACTTATAGAAGGCTGATTGGAAAGCTCAATTTCCTGGTTAATACCAGGCCTGACCTTGCCTTCACTGTGCAACACCTAAGCCAATTTCTCAAGAATCCTACTGACCAGCACTGGAAAGGGGCTATACACACTCTCAGATATCTTCAAGGTCATTCCAATCTGGGTATCCTGATTCATAAGGATGACAACTTCAATCTCAGGGGTTACAGTGACTCTGATTGGGGAGCATGCAGGCATTCTAGGAAATCAATCAGCGGCTTTTTGGTTTTTCTTAGAAATACTTTAGTTTCTTGGAAGTCCAAGAAACAGCCAATAGTTTCTTTATCCTCGGCAGAGGCAGAATATAGGAGTCTCAGAAGACTTGTTACAGAGCTGGCTTGGCTTAGTCGACTGTTTCATGAATTGGAAGTTGAATGCATTGCTCCTATTCCTGTGAAGTGCGACAACCAAGCTGCAATCTACATAGCCAAGAATCCTGTGTTTCATGAGAGAACTAAGCACATCGAAATAGATTGTCATTATGTTAGGCAGAAGCTTGCAGATGGTCTCATTTCCTTGGAGCACACTCCCACCAGTGCGCAGCTTGCTGATATACTTACTAAACCCTTAATTGGCTACCAGCATCACACTCTTTTAAACAAATTGGGGGTTCACCCACCTCCAATTTGAGGGGGGGTGTTAGGATGTATATATTGTTAGGATGTATATTTTTAGTCTGTTTCTTTTCTGTTTGTTAGGTTAGTTTTTGTTTGTTAGGCTTTTCTTTTCCTTTTCTTGTTTTTTCTTTCCCTTCTTTCATTCTTTGTTTCTGTCTAAATACTCTTCTCTTCTGTCTTTTGTTCCTTAATGAATCAGTTTTTCATTCTCCATATTCTGCTCCTCTTCTCTTTCTCTTTTCTCGTGCAGAACCAGCTCAAAGAGCTGCGTTCATTTTCACCACCAATAGACGATGATGACCCATTTGTTACATGGGCCCACTAGAACATCGCAGAAAAGTACTGAGGATTCTATCCATATTTAATGTAAAATTTATAAATCAACATACCACTTTTTTGAAACATGTTTCGGGGTTCCATCCATGTTTAATGTAAATTTTGTGGCTGGTCTCACGAGTAGTGTCTTGGAGAGCCTTGAGGCACATCTTCATATAGTTTGGCAATCCCTCGACATCAGCATATTCCCATCTGTGAATGTAAATCTTAGAGTGATCATTTAAGTTTTACAACAGGATATCTAATAAAAGAAGCTAGTTCATCATTGTTGCATAATGAATGAATGCCTACCGATTTATTGCTTCTGTAAAGAGAGTGAGCTCCTCGAGCGTCCCGTAGATGTCAAAGATATCATCAATCAGGTAAATAAACGAGATGGATTTTGTGAGTTCCATTCTTTCTTCTTTCATGGTTGGATGAGGCAGAATAGCTAGTGACCAAATATGCCATTTCACCGGTTGATCTCTTGCTAGCTTCAATTCCTGGGTCAGATTAAGTTCCTTCCGCCATCTGATTTGAATTAATCACTATATATAAGTCTTTATTTATTTTTTGTTGTTAAATTTCAATATTTGATATACAAGTTAGAAGCCTAATTACCCATGAACTTGAGTTATTTCACTCTGGTAGGTGATTTGAGCTAAATGAAGGTCCATTCTTGCTAGATTCTGAACCTCGTCGGTCCACGCATGTATAACCTCATAATTGTGGAGGAGTTTTAGGTAAGGTTTCAAATTGTTGAGGAAGTTTTTGGCCGTGAGTCTTGAGGAGCTTCTTAGATAAGGGTTCCGAAGTGTGATTTCGATTATTGTAGCCTCTGGTTTATTAGCATTCTTTAAAAATATTTTTAGTAGTTGCTCGCTAAAGTCTCTGGCCTCGTCAAGTATGTCATCCCCTTGTATGCCGACATGAGAAGCTTCAAACAAGTTCAACAACCCTTTTATGTCCCTGGAAAGTATTTGTTTGAAGTTCCCATCTTTGCCTTTGAATTCGGTAAAAACATCTGTTTCTCAATGGTAAAACATACGCTCGTAAGTATTGTATCATCCATATTGTTATATCAAAAGGGACAAAGATACGAGTTTGGGGGAACACATAGTTTTTGTGTCTTACTTTGGAAGAAATTAATACTTATTATAGTTTCTACACTAATTTTTTTGATAGATACTATTAATTATCAATTATAAAAAGCTTGGAATGAGTTTGCTACGCTAACAGTTACAAATAACATCATAATCAAATAAATCTCATCCCATAAGTATACTCAAGACACTTTTTTTTGTAGTTTCAAAAATTATGGACAAAAATATAATTTTATGCAATTTATATGTAGAATATAGTTATAGAAATCAATCTTATCATTTCTTTCCAATTTAATATCTAAATATAAGAGTTTTATACCAAGGCAAGACACTTTAGAAGTGTCATGTTTTAATGTAAAAATATATAATTACACATATAAATAGATTATATATTTGTAATACCACATATGAATTGCATGAAACTATATTTTGATTCATGGATTTTATAATTTTAAAAAAAGAATTGTTTAAAATATTCTAACAGATAAGATTGATTTGGGTGTCATTTGATGATTAAATGTTAAAGCCTTTATAATTGATAATTAATCATAACTATTTTAAAATACTGTTAAAAATACAATAAATACTAATTTGATGAAAAAAAGACACTTAAAAGATGTGGTCAATGAAAACTTATATGCTACTCCCTCCGTCATTTTTTAAGTGTCACAAAAACTAATTTTGCAAAACTAATGTGCTTTGGAAATAGAGTGAAAAAATATGTCTGGACAAGTATACCCCTCATTAAGGGAATGAGAGAATAAAGGACAATTTTAAAAGGTAATTAAAATCAAAATTAGATTCATTAATTAAGGATAATATGAGTATTTTAATTATTGAAAATGTAAAATTGACAAATAAAAATGGACAAATTAGTTAGAAAAATTGGCATTTATTAAGAGACGGAGGGAGTATAACATTATCCACTATTAGACACCATCCTTTGTCTTAGCTTGGGGGCGAGCAAAAACTTGATGGTAGGTGAACAATGCTTTTGTGTATCTATCGACCGAGTGCGTGCAACCATCCCCTTTATAGAAGCATTTTTCAAATTAATTTATGAGTTTTTTTTTTTATTTTAATTAGGAGTGAGCAATATACTAGATATCTGTCTGACATTAAAGGATCGAGTCTTATATCCGTTTATCACTGGATCCTAATTTCAGGATCAAGCCTGAGCCCATTTCAATCTGGATCCTAAAATCAGGATCCAACCCCCGGATCCACTAGTACTAGATCCTTAACTAGGTACCCAATTGGAAAAATTCAAACACATAAATTTAGTTTTAATTGGTAGTAATCTGACACAATGTTCCTGTCAAATAACAATCGGATTCATTTCTCCACTCTCTGTCACTATTACCAACTTTAAAGTTCAAGGTTGCAAGTCTCAAACATAACAACAAATTACAAGTCTGAGCATTAGGGTTTCTCCTATAAAAATGATAAACCTCTCGAGTCAATATGGTTAATAATCATCTTGAATTTCACTTAAATCCCTCAAAAAATTAAATATAACGATATTTAAATTATTATAAATATATATGTCATTGCTTTAATTAAGGTTATTATGACTTATAAGCTATATCAAAATATTTACTTATTTATTTATATTTTTCATAAATATAAAACTATGCATAAATTGTGCATTATCTAACATGGTTGATAAAATAAGGTTATTATTTATATTTGTTGACCTGGTTAATAAGTTTAATACTCTTATAATCGATAAATATATATAATTACTATACAAAATATTAATAAAAGTTACAAATATATGAATTGTGGGCAATTAAAGATGTTTATTACCATCTTGGTGCAAGATGTGTATCATTGTCCATATACTATAATATATTAGTATCATAGAATATGTGCATGTGATGACATTCATGGGCTTGGATCCATGACTAATGAGACTTGAGAGGACTGAATATCTGATTGAATAGTCTCCATAATCCAGACTAATGGTACTTAAATTTAGGTTTTGTATTAATAATCTTAAAACAATTAATTGGGTTGTCGATACCTGGTCCGGTTCTGGATCTTACGGGTCAAGATCTAGTCCATGATTCATTTATGAATGGATCCTAACTTTAAGATCCAATCCCAAATCTAGTTAACTAGAACCCAGTTCCAAATTCACTGAATCCAACTGGTTCTGAACCTAGATCCGTGTACCCGATTTTTCTACTGGCTCCTAATTTTAATTTTATGAGTACTTCGATTTTTTGTAGTATTTTGTTATTGAGTATTTCACAAGATAACTTATAAATATCTTTTCAATCTTATACTCATTTTCCATTTTCGCAGTATGAACACTCTGAGTTTTCTTATGAACAAGTTCCATGTAGGTGCACCACGCTTGGTACACCCAAGCGTACCGTCCAAGTGCTGGGACAAGGTAACATACCCGAAGTTGCATTGAATCCTTCCTGTCTCAACAGTCGAAAGCAAAGGGCAACCTCATGAAGATTGTCACCGCCACTTTCCTTCGGATTACACCATTTCACAAAATGCCTTCCAAGAATGGCATGAATCTCCTTGCGGAAATAATGTTCCAGACCTAGCCTTTGGATCGTATCCACCATAATCAACTCCTCTACTTGATTGGATAAACTTGATTTTCTAGCCATTTTGTCTTTAATCTTTTTCACCGCATCTTGAAGCTCACGTTGTTGCTGGAAAAGAGAGGGGAAAAAAACAAAGCCAACTATGTTTGTAAGTTTTCAGCTAGACTCAACAGCGGATAATGCAAATAAAACAACGACCACATTAAGGCATGTCAAATTTATGGGTAACTTCAATTTAATAAAATTTACCAATTTTGTTTAAATTTATTAAAATGTACCAAAACTTACTAAAAATTACCAAAGTTTGAAAAAAATTTAATTTTGATATATTAGCAAAAATTTACCAAAATTGTTAAAAATTAACTTTTATCTGACTACCTTTAACCCATGAATTTGATATATTAGCAGATTTAGTATACTAAGAAATACCTTAGCAGTAAAAAGTCACATGATCTTCAATAGAGGTATCCTTCAAAGGAGTTGAATATAGAACGTTGTTGAGTTGCTTCCCAACAGGGTTCAACTCAGGTGTAGATGAGTCAACAGATGCATTTACTATGTTCACAAATTCGTTGCTTCCTGCCATGTCTCTAATATTTTCTTCTTCTGTTTCTCTCTCCTGTTGAGATATAGAAGGACTTAGGCCCCTTTTCGATAAAAATAGCGGATTGAGTAGCGGATAGCTGTTTGGGTAGCAGATAGCTGTTGGTGTAGCGGATAGCTGATAGCGGTTAAAATAGTTGTTTGTAAAGAAATGTGTTCGGTAAAATTAGGGGTTTGAACAGTTGATAAATGTTAAATGACCAAAAGGGACATAACTGTTCTTGTTATTATCGTTTTTTTAATGGAATATTATTATTATTATTATTATTATATTCATATTTATTTTTATAATTATTTTTTATTTTATTACTATTTTTGTTATTATTGTTTTTATTATTATTATTAATGTTGTTATTTGTGCTTTTCATGTTATTATTATTTTTGTTCATTGTCATCGATGTAGATGTTTGTGGCAACAATCAAGTTTGCATAAAACCACAGTTCCGTCCTGTTTACCAACAAAAAAAGAAGATAGAAATTAATAGTCAAACATCAACCCTAGTTCAATCCCTTAATTCCCTCTGAGACACCAAAACCAAATTCCACCTTTAATATGTTGGTCGGCCACTCAAGCAATGCCCAGATTCAAGAAGACCATGGTTCCAATCCTTTTCATCTAAAACTAAGCCAATCAATCATCCTTACATCCCAATTAAACCCCATAGAAGTGACGAAAATGTTCTCAGAGTTAAAGAAGAACATAGAGAGATAGGAGAATTAGAAGCAAAATTTGGGAACCCTACTGATGGAGAACAGATGACGAGGCTGTCGAGGCCTTAGAGCTTTAATGGAGAAAAGAGAAGGAGACGTCAGACTGATCAGGTGGCAACAATGCACAAAGAAGAGGGGGATTTTGGAGCCTTTATATCAATGGCATGGTTGTAATATCAAAGGAAATATGGGGGCAAATTTGAAATCCAGCACATAAAACGCTAATTATAACTCCCCGTTGCTGTTGGTAACGTCAAGGAAATGAATAGTAAACGCTGCATCTAACACTATAAGCTAGTAAAAATTGTTATTTTACCGAACAACTAAAAATTTAATAAAATAATATTTTGACCAATCAAAACGTTAAACACTAGTCTAAACATTATTATCGAACATAGCCTTAGATTCCTATTTTGAGTTGATGAACAATGCAGTGTAGATCAATTTATATATTGTTAGGTTTGGTTTCGTACTTTCGTTGGTAGAAAATGATATGGAAAAAAATGATATATTATATATGCTTCCTGTAATTAGTATAAAATGTCTCATATTGTCCAGGCCTTCAATTCCTGCCTTCTTTTTCTATATCTCCAATCAGAACGTGGCAAGTTATTATCGCCAATTGTGTGATGAACCTGCCTTGTCACATCACATATATTGTAATATATCCATTTTTTTTTATACGATATGGATGAATGTTTTTAAAAGTTTGATAACTTAAAAAATATTAATGAATTTTGTAATAATATTGATAAAATTAAGATTAATTCATAATTAATATCGATGAAATTTTTTATAAAATTTAGTGCAAATAACGAACTTAAATAGTTACACCACAATGAACCATATAATGATTCATCGTACCTTTGAGTTTAGTCCATCATATTTTTTTTCTTCCATTTATTTTTCATCAATAAAAGTAATTAACTTTTTCATAGTATTTTTAATCTAATTATTTTTAATTGGCTTAACTAACGGAATGAATATTTTTAAAATTTTACTTTCCATCTCATTTTTAAAATGATTATTTAAGAAAACGTCTTACTCCGTCTAAAATAAATGTTACATTTGACAAATGAAGTTAAATTTTATAAACACTAAATATTAATGACATATTGATTTATCATATAATTTCCTAGAATTAATTTTAAGAATACTTGTACAATATTGTGTTTATATTAAAATATTTTTATTTTAAATTTGACTTCATTTGGATTAAATTTACCATCTCCATCCAACAAAGGAGCTAAGGAAATTTATGTCAAAAATATTTATTTTCAAAATATCTCTATATAAAGCTTCCTCGTCCTCCTGCGTTGTCGTTGTCGTCGTCGTCCCCTACCGATTTTTTAAATATTTCACAAAATAGATACCTATTATTATTATTATTATTATTATTATTACCAGTTCTTACTTATTAGCTACCATACCTCATTAAAAGCTACCTATTTCACTTGTATTTCCTTTTTGTTGTTATTTTTGTTATTGTTAGTTGTACTATTATTTGAAATTTGTATTTGAATTCTACCTTATTACAATTTATTCTCTCTTTTAATATGATCTTAATGATGCTAATCATTTTGTCAAAAAAAGATTCAAAAAATTTCAACTTTCGTTATTTTTAATAATATAAAAAATTCACCCTTTTTTGATGTAAAACAATTACATGTAAAAATGACATTATAAAAGTAAACCCGCAATTTTACAACAACCCATATATCCCATTACTAAATAGTATTAACCATAAGTATCAATTACGTACAGTTTTTTCCTCAAAAAAAAAAAAAAAAACTATGTACAGTTTTTAACTTTACCAAAAATAACCTAATCTAAATTTACCATACCAAAGAACATGCCCTTCGAAAATCGTAAGTGCTTGTCAGATACCCATTATTGTTAATGTTACTATTCCGGTGATCACCTGGTTACCGTTACTCCTGCTTATTGTTATTGCCACTTCGTGAAAAAAGTGAATTTCTAAATTGTATTTGACATTGCTCTATTTGCATTTCCTTCTCACTTTTAAAAATATTTTATCTTTTAATGTAGATCGTGAAAATACTTGTGGGTTATCCATGAGAGACGCTTGCGCCCAGAGTCTTATATACACCGTAGGAAAATAAATAAAATATTATCTGACTACAAATAAGTCGCTAAATTTTGGAAGATATTATTTTCCCTTTTACTTGTTGAACAATTTAGTTGGCCGATTATTAATAAAATTGGTTAGTTTTCTAAACTTATTTGCCTATAATATTATGTGTATAATGTTAATAAATGAATGATATTTATATGTTTTAGTAGAAATTGAAGACAGGGGTGTGGGGATGAGGAGGATAATTTTCTCAAACAGAAAAGCAGGGATGGGATGGGGAAATTTTTTGCCCCATCCCACGCGGGGATTTAAAAGTTTACCCCAACTCTGTTGGGGGAGCAGTGATGGAGATTCCTCACCTAGTGCCATTCCTGCGTCTCATGATCTGGGGCTTAAAATTTTTATAAAATAGGAACCTTACACTATGAGATGAAATTATATAGTCCATACACTTTTATAGTAAACTTTTAATAGGTAAAAGCCCTGTTCAGGAAATGGCACCTCACCCCCGCCCCCGCGCCCCCTAAAATAATAATAAAGTCTGTGTGTGACCAATTGCAATAAACACCTACTAAGTTCTCTATTTTAGAGAGAACTCAGTATTAATGTAAAAAAAATTGCAATAAGCAGTTTTCAGTACATTCGCAAGCATACTATAGCTATAATAACCCTTCTGATGAATCAATTAAAAAAAGAAAAAATAAACTTACGAAAAAACAATGTAACTAAAAGTTTTCAATCAAGAGTTCAGGTCATATCAGGGGTCATGTCTAGGTTTTTAATATGAGGAGAACTTGTGAATAAAAATAACATGACTTACATTGTACGGAATTTGGTGAGTGACGTCGGTGTTGTTTATTAATGGGCTAGGAACACCATCATATTCTTTCATTTCAGTAGCTTTGGATTGATAGCTAGTAAAAACTGCAGCCAAATTTAGGTTTTTGTGAGGAGTTTCTAAAACCGTGTTAAATCTAACGCAGGCTAACTTAGAGGAAAATATAGGCCACGAAATAGCTACAAAGGAAGCCATGGTAATTCTGTATGTGCGGAGGTATACATGTTGAACTCTGTTGGAAAAGTATCATAAATTTATAGACATAAACTATCAGGCTCCGTATGTAAATTCATTATGATGCAAACATTGAAACGCACGAGTAAGTCATGCAACGCAAGCAGCTGTGGTCGACCCAACAAAAAATGTTTGGCCTACCAATTAATGGCAGTCTAAGAAAATGTGTGGTAGTATGGGTATTGGGTACCACGATCCTCGTCACTAATATTATCATTTGCCTTATCAACTATTTTGCCCTTAAGTTTGAAATGTCTCCATCACTCATATAATAGCTAATTTTTAGAGTACTTTTGTGTTATGCTAGGAATTCTTTCCTAATTATAATAAGAATATAAGTATTTAAGAGTGATTTTCTAGAAGTCTTTCTTGTAGTGTTTTAATGCTCAACACTGTGTTGGAATTCTCAGGGTGTTGTTAGCAGACAAACAATAATAAGGGCGAAAAATAAATAAAGATTCAACACAAAGAATTAATGTAGAAAAACTCAAACCGGGAAAAAACCACGAACAATGCACTATCAGAGGATTACAACAGTGTTTGAGATATTCTCAAACCTCCACAATCTCTCAAAGCCTTCCTAGAGTTACAATTTGAGAACTCAACACTCACAGTTGAACCTCGCACAACTCTGTTAAGAACACAAAGATTACAGATTTTTCTCTTGTGGTCAGATGAAACACTCTCAATTGCATACCAATAAGCCTAACACCTAGGCTCTATTTATAGAACAAGCTAGACTAATACAATTTTAGGATTAATAGTCACAGTGGCAGATCTTGACCTTTTGATTAGGGGTGGCCAATACACTGTTATTTTATATAATAAACATCAAATCCATAATTTTTTTTCCAAACTATACTAAATTATTTTATTTTTTTGGGTTAACGGTTCCCGTGGCCACCGTCACCGATGCCCTAGGTCCGCCCATGTTAATAGAGCCCCTACAACAAAAGAATTACAAAAAAGAAGTGGTTAACAAATCAACAACTTGATTCCTACTCAAACTTTCCACCTTTCTCTCCAAGAAACAGAGACCAACCCAAATTGATCTCCACATTCAACCCAACACACCGAGGATAAATAGGAGTCTCTTTCATATCTTTTTAATGAGAAGAAATTAAAGAGAATAATTTATTTTCTCAATCAATGTCTTTCTCTTCTTATTATCTTAGTTCATAGTATCATAGTCAGGTTGAAGGAAAGGTTATCGCCCAAATTATTAGCAGCATAATACAACATCTAGAATAAGCAACAACTTGTCTTCAATGGGGGGCGGGAAATCGACAAATAATTCGAAAGCTTAGTGGTTGATTGATAATTTTTGTATAATTCTTTGTTTCCAATCATTTTTTCTTTCTAAATTGTCTTTTTTGGAGCTTGTCCGAGTCAGTTTCTTTCTTACACTCCCTTGCATGAGAGAAAGACTATTTATATCTGAATCTCCTCAAATTTTATGTTAGCAAAAATTATATTGAGATACGTGGTCGGTGTTGTTCACTCATTATGAATTTCACCAAAATCCAATTAAACTCATCAAACGCCTTTAAAAATGACTATGACCCTATTTGATATACAATTGTGGACTGTTGAATAGGCACTTTACCAACATGGCCTATAATTTTAAACCACAATTCCAGTCCCTCGGAATAAGTCTTCCACAGTTTCACCGTTTGTAGTTAAAGCCGTAAACCACCACCCTCAACGGTTTCCTGATCGGGTTATCTTGGTCAAAAAGTGTAGAGGTGATACAACATCAAATTTGTGATCATTGATCATCCCTCTTCATAAATGTAAAACCCCGAAAATTTTAATATTACCGTTACGTGTTACGTCTGACTCCGTTACTCTATGAATTTTTCTGTGATTATTTTATCTTGACACTTGAGCTTATAGGACCGTGAAGAGACTAACAAGGGTAAAATAGTCATTGTGTGCATGTGGACGTCGCATGAGAGGAAGGGTAGATTGATAAATTTCATGTACTAACCTTGTATTGTTATTATTATTATTATTGTTATTATTATTTATTATTATTATTAGTAGTACACTACAAGAAAAGATGTGATCAGCCACACTTAAAATGGTTGTTATCCACACATATAAATGTAGCTAAGACTACTCCCCACACTTAGCTAAGTGTGTTGTTTGAAACTGTGGGGAAAATTTAGCCACACTTACTATGTGTGCTAAGCACTTATTCTGGCCATACATATATATAAAGCGAATACATTGATTCGTTGCACTTATATGTGTGGGTAGTTACACGTGCATGTATGTGTGGGCGAATTCCTTTATTTGAAAACTATAAACCTAAATTTACTTGCACATATAACTATATAAGTGTGGGGAATTGTTAACAAATAACCTCCTTTTAAAACTCAACAAATTTTTGGCGGGAACTTATTAGTGTTGACATTTTTTTAATAATTATTTTATTAATTAATGCTAACTTGAAGTTTAATATAAGGAACACAATATATATATATATATATATATATATATATATGTATATATATATATATATTACTCAAAGTATAAAAGTTGTTGATCTTAAAAAAGAGCACTTCAACATTGTATTAAAATCATAAAATGTGTATCATGTTACATTTGATTTGTACCAACTAATTAAGTCAACTACAAAGTAATCTAATGGTTTAACCCAACAAATTTAAAGCAAATATTTGTCATTACAAATTCTAACAAACAAATAATTCATATTATATCCATAAATTTGTTTGAGTCAACTGTATTTGTGATAATTGGAAAACTCAACAGAATCACTCTTCAAGAAGATCATTGTCTACCCCTTGTTCCACATTGTTGTTAGCTACCTAACAATGTCAAAACAAACAATTGGAGCAATGATTGGACCATATTACATTAATTTTTACATAGTAACAAACAATCATAAATGACATATATTTATAGAGAATTCAGTATACTTACAATTATAGCTCTGTCAAGCTTTTGCTGAAGAACATCCCTCAACACATTTGAATGAACTTGTAAAACCCCGAAAAATCCAAAGATGTTGACCGTGACGTCGTTAGTAATTTAGGTTTGACTTCGTTATTTATTATTATTCGTTTGTGTCTATTTATGCTAACGCTTGAGCTCGTAGGACCGTTGAGGGCTAACAAGGGTAGAATAGTAATTTCCGCTGGTTAATATTATTATGTGATTCATTACGTGAATATTATTTGCTATGTGATTATATGATTATTAGTATTAATATTATTATTACTATTATTAGAATTATTGGGTTTTTAGAAAAACCAGTTTTAATTGTTTTAAATGGGTTGGGTTAGGAATAGGATTAGTGGGCCTAAATGGGAGCATTAGTATAAAAACCCCCCTAAACCCTTATCAAACCCTAATCCCTCTCAATACCAAACCCTAACCCCACAACCTCTCCTCTCCTCCTCTCTCTCGCCCAAAGAACCGACCACTGTGAGCACACCCGGCCGCCACCAAGTCGCCGGAGATCGCACCACCACCCGCTTGCCCTATCTCTTCCTCCCTCTTTCTCTCTCTCGCTCTGACTCTCTCCCTCTCTCTGAAACCGCCGGCTACCACCACCGACGACGTTGCCGTCGTTGACGCCAGGCGTCGCCGCCGCCCAGACGACCGCCGCGAACCACCCAGACGCACCACCACCATCGCTCAGCCCTCTCCCTTCTCTTTCTCTTTTATCGCCTTTCCTCTTGTCCTTGCGTTGACCTTGCTCCGCCACCAACGCCGGTCGTTGTCATCGTCGTCGGAGTCGCCGCCCAGCCTCGACGCCGCCGCCGCTCCGACCGCCGTCGCCGTCGCCAGAAACCGTGCCCTAACACCTACGTAAAACCCTAACCCTAACCCTAACCCTAAACTGATTCTATTTTCCTTCTGTTTCTTTTCTTTTTCCTTTTTCTTTCTTGTTTTATTATTAAAAATCTGATTTATATATTTGTAATATTATTGTTTATAAATTCTGTAATTTTTGTAATTAGGGGAAATTAATTGTAATTATTTCTTGGTTGTAATTATGTGTAAATAATTATTTATTATGTGTAATTTGTTACTTGATATGTGTAATTTTATGTTATAAAATTTGTAATTAGATTTAGGTTGTAATAGTTGTTTATTAGGGTTGAAAGTGATTCTTTAATATTGTTATATTCTTTACATTAATCGTTTAGACCACAATATTATTGTATGTACGAATTCGGAAATTTATTTACCTAGGTTAATTCTTGAATTTTAGTTGTATAAATCGTTATGTTCTTTATTGTTCTTTAAAAGTAAATCTTATTAAGTTTGTTAAATAAATTAGTTAACTTACTAGAAGTTGAAATCTTGTTAATAAAATCTTGAATTCTTGAAAATTAATTAGGTTTCTTGTTTCATTAAGTTAAATATTGTATGTTCTTTTTTTTTAGGACTCATTCATGTTAGGGTTTAGATAACATTATTATTGTATGCACGAATCTTTAAAGTATAATTATCTAGATTAATTCTTGAATCGTTAGTTAAATATTCATATGTTCTTTAAATTCTCTTAGGGTTCATTCATGTTAATCTCATGTGTAATCTTGATTAAATAAGTGAGTTGGATAAACTACTAAAAAGGAATTCGATTCTTGTTATTAATTCTTGATTCTTGATTATTTTCCCTTGTTATAACTTATTTGTAAATAATCCATGCTTTAATCTTTAAAATCTTGGTCAAGTAATCCATATGTTAAGTAATTTTTATTCCTTTTATGACTTTAGGGTTGGTTAAATTTATTAAAGTGTCTTTCATGTTTTCTAAATTAAGTTTACTTCTACAAGTTTAATTTTTTGGACCTAAGTTGAGTTGGATTTCATATCTTAGACCCTAGCTACTGTTTCGAGTGCAAATTAGAACCCCGAGACCGATTGGTAAAAGATAGAACCGAAATAACAAATTAAATAAGAACCGTTATCGGGTCAGTTTTGTTAGTGTCTAAAGATCGGGTTGCCACGGCTAGTGTAGTTACCTTTTGATCAAACCCTTTGAACTGGAGGTTCCCTTAGATGTTAGGAACCATAGGAATTTTACGGATCGAACGTTTGATTTGTATAGCCCGAGTTATAACCGTTTTACCGGAACCTGTCAGATCTGGACCAATGGGAAATACAGGTGTTTTTGAGGTTCTTCGGAACTGAGTTGGGCTTGACCTTCAACATAGAAGTTTTAGTAGACATTCTGAGGTTTCCGGAAAGTCCAGAACCAGACCCATAGGATGTCGGGAAGTCGAGTTGTGACCCGTTTTATGTGAATGTTATAATCTGTCCTTTGTTTGCTTTTATTTATAAAGAATTGTTGAGTGAAATTAATGTGTGATCATGTTATGTGTTATTTTAGAGATGTTAAGTGTAATTTCGTAAATGTTAGGAACCTAAGTGTTCCTAGGGGATGGGTTAGGTAGTTAATAGTTAATACTAACTTCGTTAGAACGCGTTTTGATTAGATAATTGCTTTTATTCTAGGCCCGAGTTAGTGCGAGACGTTAGTGAGCTCAAGTGTGTTCTTCTTTTGCTGTGCTGAGATATCAGGTAATTGTCTATGCTCTAATCCCCACCGGGATGCTCTTTAAATGTGTTTTGATGTTTTATAATCTATTTTGAGAATTGCATCCCGAAAGGGGACTTTTGTGGAAAATGTGACCATCTGTTTTGGATAACTGTGCGTTTTTATTTGTGATTATTGATTTATCAGTTGAGAAATTGTGATGGTCCTTTATAAGTAGTTTTGTTAATGGTTTTGATAACCTGGGTTGGGTTTGACTTGAGAGTTGTGAGTTGAGTTTTTGCATAAGATACTATTAATTCAAAGTGAAACATTTAAGCGGGTTTATCTGGTCGTAGCCTATGGTAGGCAAAGGGTCTGGGACCCTGGTCGTAGCTTGTGGTAGGCGGAAATGTGAACTCTTGATATTCTGGTCGTAGCCTGTGGTAGGCGGAAATGTGAACTCTTGATATTCTGGTCGTAGCCTGTCGTAGGCGGAAATGTGAACTCTTGATATTCTGGTCGTAGCCTGTGGTAGGCAAAGGGTCTGGGACCCTGGTCGTAGCCTGTGGTAGGCGGAAATGTGAACTCTTGATATTCGGGTCGAGCGTGGTAGGCAAAGGGTCCAGGACTCGGTCGTAGCTCGTGGTAGGCAAAGGGTTTGGGACCGGTCGAGCCGTGGTAGGCGGAAATGTGAACTTTTGATATTCTCGTCGTGCTGTGGTAGGCAAAGGGTCAGGACCACGGTCGTAGCTGTGGTAGGCGAGGATCCGATCCGGTATGATATTTGTTACTTTAAGGGATTTGGTATCCCGCCCGCACATTAAAATATTGTTTGGATGGGTTGAGGAAAACAGTTAAGGGTTAAAGGTTTGTAAAACGTTTGATTTGATTCCTCTCCCCAAAATGAATTGAAATGAACTTAAACTGTTTTAAACGTTAGGGGTAGACATTATTGAGATTTCCCCCTCATTTTCTGAAATGTTTTGATTTCAGGTGAAGATCTAAATGTTGGGGACGGGAGTTAGAAGTGAGGACGACGAGTTTAGAAGTCCTTGAATCTTTTATATTGTTTTCGTTATGAATTCTTAAAGTTGTTTTGAGTTGTTAGTAGTTGCCGTTAGCAGACAGCTGTGTTTTCCTTTCTCGCCTTGTATTCCTTCGGGGATACGGCAGTGACGCCCAAACTAAAATTGAAGTCTTCCGCTAAGTTTTGTCTGTTAACGTTAGTTTGACTTTGACTTTTCTATAATTGAATTTCCGGGGCGTTACAGAATGGTATCAGAGCTCTGGGTTGCGACCTGGTAGCTCCTAAGTGTCCCTTAGGTTTAGTTAGACCTTAGGATGCTACGATCGGAGTGATGAGTGTAGGATGGGGGTATGGAATGTTTGTCTGTTTCTTGGATTTCTTATATGTTGTAAGTCTGTGCTTGATTATGTTAGCTTCATATGTTGGAATGTATATCGTCACCCTTGCTATGAGCATGAGACTGTAGCTCCTCGAAAAGAATTGAAACCCGAGGTGGGTACGGAATACAACCCCAAGGAGGGTCTGGAAGCAAAAGAAGACCTCCGATGAGAACTTGGATGCTGAAGGAGAGCTTGACATACAAGGAGTAGTCGCTGGAGATTTTAGGTTGCAGAAAAGGCAGCCTCAATGAAAGACCGAGCCTTAAGATGAGGTTCTGGTAGAGTTCGAGGTGGAAGCAGACTCCGAGGAGGACTCTGAGGATGAGTTTGACGATCCTGATTGGACCCCAATCGTGGTTCACAGGAACCCTTTTTCGTATGAGAATACTCTAAGAAGAGTTAGTAAAAGAGTAGTGGGATTAGTCTAAATTAGTAATACTTACGTGTAATTAGTGTTTAGTTGTTTAAATTTATAACCGTGTGGTTTGTTGCTTTTGTTAGCCCCAGTGAGGAGAGAATGAAACTTTATGTGATGCTCGGGTGCAAGAGATATGAAATAATGAATTTCTTTTCTTGAGCTATTGTTATAATCTTATGAAAGTGAAAGGATGTTGGCAAATGATCAAGTGAAATGTGGAGTTAATTTCAAAGATGGAACCCTTGAATTTTGTTGCAAGTACCAAAGTGCTGAAATGTGATGCTATTAAATGCGATTAGAGTTAAAGTTATGTTTATGGTTCTGTTACTTGTTGAGATCTTTTATGTCTTAGTCTAATAAGAGTAGCTAACTTCAGAATTCGTATTTACGTTGTGAGAATAAGAACCCTAGCAGTCTAAATCGACCCCTTTGAACCAGGATGTCAGACATAAACGGTTCTCAACCCAACAACGGTTTCGAGCGCTCATAGCTACAATTAACAACGGCCTCAAACCGCGATCGAATTTCGCGCGCTTCCCCATTTGATATCCGGGCCAAGTACAGCAACACCGGGGAATGACCTAGCTAGCATGCTGATGATCGAGATGCTGAACAAGCACGAGGATTTACTGAAGAGGGTAGTGGATCGACAAGGAGGTGAAAGGGAGAGCGATCCCTCCGCTCTTCTCCAAGGGTTTAATAGCTTTAACCCGCCCACTTATACAGGGGTAGCTGACCCCAAAGTCTTTGAAGATTGGGTTAGGGAGATTGAAAAGATTTTCGACACAACCCGTTGTCCCGAGGAGCTACGGGTGGATTTTGCTGCATACCACCTGAAGGAGGAGGCCGATCTATGGTGGGCCAGTGTGAAGGAGATACGAACCGAACCGGGTTTTGATTGGAACCATTTTAAGGTTGTGCTGAAAGATAGGTTCTATCCTATGTCCCTTCAAAAGGCGAAGGAAAAGGAATTCATGGACTTACGCCAAGGAGAGCGTAGCGTCCTTCCCCGAACCACCCTTTTTGCACCATCACGACGAGCCACCCCAAGCACCACCTGCCGCCGCCTCACAACTACCCGTCGACCACCAGGAGTACCGACGATCGACGACACCTCCCCAGCCACCGGCGTCGACCAACTCCAACGAGACAAACCCGGGCCGGAGTTAGAAGCTACCATGCGCCTCGACCACGACACGTGGAACTCGCCGCCTTGACCGCCGATCACCTACCGCCGACCCGAGCACCACCCGCCCCACCTCTTCTAGCTTGGACCCATTGTTTGTGCCTCTCTCTTCTCTCTCTATAAATTAATATGGGTATTATGTGTTAAGGGTTAGTTAATCATGTATTAAGTTTACTAATGTGTTTTAGAGTAAATAAACTTGTATATTTACTTAATATTGACTAAATACATGTTAGTTTAATAAGTGGTTATTAGGGTGTGTTTAGTGTAGGATTATAAGTTAATATACATAGTTTATATGTTATGTGGAATTTTGATGTTAATATCCATGTTATGATTTCATGAATATTAGTGTAATAATGTTAAGTTAAGTATTAGTAAATATCTTGTTATTTTGTATGTTTATATATCAAGTATATTATTTATTTTGACAATAATATTAAGTTATTAATATTTTCCATATTATTTAGTAAAAATTATTACCTAATGTGGTAATACTATGTCTTGATTGCATATTATACATGATTTTACTATCTAAATGTGGTAATACTATGTCTTGATTGCATATTATATAAAAGCTAATATCTTATGTTGGAACTATTATAAAATTAGGTTCATTATATTATTCTTGTAGTTGTTATATTATTAAGTCCTTGTTACTTTGAAAGTTAGTTTTACAAAGTATTACTACCTTTTTATATATTAGTATGTTAATGTCAAGTTTATCAAATATATTGTTATATTATATGTTGTGATTATTACAAAGTTTAGTTTATTTTATATCCTATGTTTTCATAATATTAAGTTAATGTTGTTACAATATTACTAGTAATAATATCTTCTTAAAGTGGGTTCATTTTATTATTTACAAGGGTATTTCGAAAGTGTGTTATTACAAGTATTATTATATTACAAGTCATGTTTAAAGTTATTATTATTATTGCGTTAATGTTAAGTTAAAAATATTTTGTTAGGCCTTGGTAGAGTTTGAATTTTATATTATGAGGTTTTATAGTTAAACCCTAATACTATTTTACTAAATACGAAATTACTAAGTTTCATGTTATTAGTATTATATGGTTCCATACGATTGGTTTCATGTTATTATCATAAAGTTAATGTTATTAGTTTTTGTTACCATTATTATAAAGTTTCGCGCTACTATTATTATTATAAGGTTCGTGTTGTTGTTATTATTATTATAATATTTCGTGAAATTATTATTATTACTATTATTAAGTTTCGTATTATTTTGATTTTTATAAAGTTTCCGAAAGTTTCATATTAATGGTATTAAAAGTTTCACATTATTGGTATCGAAGTTTCATATATTTTAGTACTAAGTTTCACATACTTTGGTATTAAAGTTTTATAAAGTTTTCATGTTGATTATGTGGTAATACAAGTATTCATGTTGATTAGTATTATGTGGTATCCTACGCAATTTTATTATTAAAGTACTAGTATCGGGTTATGGTTTTAAATGTGTTGTTTCGATTTTATTATTTTACCTTTGGAAAATGTGTGTTGTAATGTTCATGTGTTAGTTACACTTGTCATATGGTTAACTAACTTATAAGAAAAAGGCTAAGGTTGGGGTATGGTAGGATTTATGCGTAACTATTATATCGTAGAGTTGTAATTTTAGAAATATTATTCGAATTCTAGGTCCGAGCGAGACGACGAAATAGTAGCTCCCGTGTGTAAGTGTGAAGTAAAGAGAAGTTGTGCAGGTAATGTCTATGTCCTAATCCCCTTTGGGATGCTCTTTTATCTGTTTTGTGATTTTAATCTGTTTTATGAAGCTTGCATCCCGCACGGGGATTTTCTGTAAAGTTAGACTGTCTGATTTGGATGTCTGTGAGTTATTTTTCTGAGTTGAGTAAAACGTGGCGCTTTTTAAACTCGAGTTTTATTCACGCTTTGGAAATGGTTGGGTTTTGTTTGAAATCTGACATCTGATAATTCATAAGATACTAATAATCAAAGTGAAACCATAAGCGGGTTGCGGGTAACGACCCTTAGACCATGATCTGTTCGTGCAGGGGAGTTATCAAGAGATCGGGGAGTCCCGATATTATTTCTGAGATTGTGCACACATCTGATTCTCGACCGACCGCCATCCATTCTCGATTCGAGGATCCGAGATCCTGCTCGATTCGAGTTCGATATTCGGGATAGGCAAATCCCGCCCGCATAATAAAATTCTGATCTGTTTTCTGAGGAAAAGTTTACTCGCTTCGATTTACTCTGTTCGATTTACGATTTCTGTTTCGATTTACGATTTCGATGTCCGATTCGAGTTTGAAAATGTCAGTTAAGGTTTTCTGGAACATTGTGTTTTTCTGAGTTGAAAGTTGATACTGTGGGTTTATAAGTTTTGTTATTTCAACTCGTTATTTCGATCTCCGTTATTCTGGGTTGGGTTTCAAATGAGTTGTAAAAAGGTTTGACTTGTTCCCCTCCCCTAAAATGGTTTGAAATGATCTTTGAACTGTTTTGACGGTTAGGGGTAGACATTATTGAGGTTTCCCCCCTCATGTTGTGAATGTTTTGTTTTCAGGTGAAGATCAATTATGTGATGGGGACGAGCAATAGAAGTGAGGACGTTGGAGTTAGCCGTTTGAGAATAAAGTTTAGTTTATGTTTAGACTTGAAGTTTAGTAAATGTTGAGTTGATGTTGTTCTAGAATTCGAAGTTTGTTTCGTTTGTTAAAACTTGAAGTTCTTAGTTTGTTCTCATAGTGTCTGCTTTGCCTTGTATCTCTTCGGAGGTACGGCAGTAACGCCCAAGTTAAAGGGAAAAAAAAAAACGAGTCTTCCGCTGTTAATGTTAGTAAACGTTTGATTTTGACCGTTAAGTTTAGATCTGAATTTCCGGGGCGTTACAGAATGGTATCAGAGCTCTGGGTTACGACCTGGTAGCTCCTAAGGTCTATTAGGTTTTTAGTTAGAGCTTAGGATGCTACGTTCGGAGTGATGAGTGTAGGATGGGGGAATGGGATGTGTGTCTCTTTCCTGGTTATCTTTTGTGTTATAAGTGCATGCTTGATCGTTTTTGACATTTGTTGGACGACATACAGCTGCCATTGCTATGAGCACCCGACTCTAGCCTCTCTGGATGATCTAAACCCTGAGGAGGAAAAGGAATATAGCCCCGAGGAGGGCTTGGAACCAGAAGAAGACCCCGACGAGGAGTCGGAGGTAGAGAGAAGACCCGACCTATGAGGAGCACCTGCTATGGATTCTAGATTATGAAGAAAAGTAACTTCAAAGAAATATCGTCCCTCTAGTAAAACTGTGATGGAGAATCATGCCACAATTGAAACCATTTATGAAGCTGAGGAGGAGATTGGATTGAGGTATCCACACCTACACAATGCATAAGGCATGTTGAGTTTCGAGGACGAAACTCTTTTGAAGAAGGTAATGATGTAAAATCCCGAGTTTTGATTAAGGTAACCGTGAGTTCCGTCAAGAATCGCTAAGTAAGAGTTTAAGTTTCGAGGACGAAACTTCTTTAAGGGGGTAATGATGTAAAACCCGAAAAATGCTATTGTGTTGCCGTTAAATTTCCTAACGAACGCTTTATTCCGTTATTTTATTTATCCGTCTTCACACGGAGCTTTTAGGACCGCGAGTGTTTTCGTAATAATTTTTAGAGTCTTAAAATATCGCTTAGGAATTTTGGGACTTGGGTGAAAAATCTTTTATCACTGAGAGAGTTTTTATCTCTTTCTTAAGTTTTGTTGTTATAGGGTTTATGAGGTAATATATGTTTATTTAGAAATTGCTAGATGGGATTATGATGTCATGGGGTGATGTCATTCATCAAAATTTATCCGATTTTTGTGATTTTGTCCGTTCTCCCAACGATATTCCCAATTTTGCTGCACCCACTACCCATGCATACAATTGTATCGACCAATGGGAGCTGACACTTGGCTAAATTCTATTCCCTCCCTCTCCTCTCTCTCTCTCCTGCACTCTCTTCTCTCTCTCCTTTCTCTTTCTCTCCTCCTCCTCCTCCTCCTATTTACTACAAACAACCATCACTGCTGCCATACGCCCGACGACTCCCACCTTTGCCGCTCGACGCAAGACCACGCACCACCGAGCCCCAACCACCTCCTTCGACCACCGAACCACCATTCCGCCACCCCGAGCTCCGACCATCGCTACACCACCTTGCACCACTTCCGTCCTTCCCGAACCACCCTTTGCACCATCACGACGAGCCACCCCAAGCACCACGCCGCCACAACTACCCGTCGACCACCAGAGTACCGACGATCGACGACACTCTCAGCCACCGGCTGTCGACCAACTCCAACGAGACAAACCCGCCGGAGTTAGAAGCTACTATCGCCGCCTCGACCACGACACAGTGGAACCCGCCGCTGACCGCCGATCACCCACTGCCGACCCCGAGCACCACCCCGCCCCCTCTTCTAGCTTGGACCCATTGTTTGTGCCCTCTCTCTTTCTCTCTCTATAAATTAATATGGGTATTATGTGTTAAGGGTTAGTTAATCATGTATTAAGTTTACTAATGTGTTTTAGAGTAAATAAACTTGTATATTTATCGTTAATATTGACTAAATACATGTTAGTTTAATAAGTGGTTATTAGGGTGTGTTTAGTGTAGGATTATAAGTTAATATACATAGTTTATATGTTATGTGGAATTTTGATGTTAATATCCATGTTATGATTTCATGAATATTAGTGTAATAATGTTAAGTTAAGTATTAGTAAATATCTTGTTATTTTGTATGTTTATATATCAAGTATATTATTTATTTTGACAATAATATTAAGTTATTAATATTTTCCATATTATTTAGTAAAAATTATTACCTAATGTGGTAATACTATGTCTTGATTGCATATTATACATGATTTTACTATCTAAATGTGGTAATACTATGTCTTGATTGCATATTATATAAAAGCTAATATCTTATGTTGGAACTATTATAAAATTAGGTTCATTATATTATTCTTGTAGTTGTTATATTATTAAGTCCTTGTTACTTTGAAAGTTAGTTTTACAAAGTATTACTACCTTTTTATATATTAGTATGTTAATGTCAAGTTTATCAAATATATTGTTATATTATATGTTGTGATTATTACAAAGTTTAGTTTATTTTATATCCTATGTTTTCATAATATTAAGTTAATGTTGTTACAATATTACTAGTAATAATATCTTCTTAAAGTGGGTTCATTTTATTATTTACAAGGGTATTTCGAAAGTGTGTTATTACAAGTATTATTATATTACAAGTCATGTTTAAAGTTATTATTATTATTATGCGTTAATGTTAAGTTAAAAATATTTTGTTAGGCCTTGGTAGAGTTTGAATTTTATATTATGAGGTTTTATAGTTAAACCCTAATACTATTTTACTAAATACGAAATTACTAAGTTTCATGTTATTAGTATTATATGGTTCCATACGATTGGTTTCATGTTATTATCATAAAGTTAATGTTATTAGTTTTTGTTACCATTATTATAAAGTTTCGCGCTACTATTATTATTATAAGGTTCGTGTTGTTGTTATTATTATTATAATATTTCGTGAAATTATTATTATTACTATTATTAAGTTTCGTATTATTTTGATTTTTATAAAGTTTCCAAAGTTTCATATTAATGGTATTAAAAGTTTCACATTATTGGTATCGAAGTTTCATATATTTTAGTACTAAGTTTCACATACTTTGGTATTAAAGTTTTATAAAGTTTTCATGTTGATTATGTGGTAATACAAGTATTCATGTTGATTAGTATTATGTGGTATCCTACGCAATTTTATTATTAAAGTACTAGTATCGGGTTATGGTTTTAAATGTGTTGTTTCGATTTTATTATTTTACCTTTGGAAAATGTGTGTTGTAATGTTCATGTGTTAGTTACACTTGTCATATGGTTAACTAACTTATAAGAAAAAGGCTAAGGTTGGGGTATGGTAGGATTTATGCGTAACTATTATATCGTAGAGTTGTAATTTTAGAAATATTATTCGAATTCTAGGTCCGAGCGAGACGAAATAGTAGCTCCGTGTGTAAGTGTGAAGTAAAGAGAAGTTGTGCAGGTAATGTCTATGTCCTAATCACCTTTGGGATGCTCTTTTATCTGTTTTGTTATTTTAATCTGATTTATGAAGATTTCATCACGCTGGTTGATTTTCTGTAAAGTTAGACTGTCTGATTTGGATGTCTGTGAGTTATTTTTCTGAGTTGAGTAAAACGTGGCAGTCTTTTAAACTCTGAGTTTTATTCTGTCAGTTTTGGAAACTGGGTTGGGTTTTGTTTGAAATCTGACATCTGATAATTCATAAGATACTAATAATCAAAGTGAAACCATAAGCGGGTTGCGGGTAACGACCCTTAGACCATGATCTGTTCGTGCAGGGGAGTTATCAAGAGATCGGGGAGTCCCGATATTATTTCTGAGATTGTGCACACATCTGATTCTGTTTCTGGGACTGGCCATCCATTCTGATTCTGAGGATCTGAGATCCCGCTCGATTCGAGTTCGATATTCGGGATAGGCAAATCCACCGCATAATAAAATTCGACCGCTTTCCGAGGAAAAGTTTACTGCTTCGATTTACGATTACTGCTTCGATTTCTGATTTCTGGTTTCTGATTTCTGATTTCTGATGTCTGATTCTGAGTTTGAAAATGTCAGTTAAGGTTTTCTGGAACATTGTGTTTTTCTGAGTTGAAAGTTGATACTGTGGGTTTATAAGTTTTGTTATTTCTGAACTCTGGTTATTTCTGATCTCTGGTTATTTTGGGTTGGGTTTCAAATGAGTTGTAAAAAGGTTTGACTTGTTCCTCCTAAAATGGTTTGAAATGATCTCTTTGACTGCTTGATTGGGGTAGACATTATTGAGGTTTCCCCCCTCATGTTGTGAATGTTTTGTTTTCAGGTGAAGATCAATTATGTGATGGGGACGGGCAATAGAAGTGAGGACGTTGGAGTTAGCCGTTTGAGAATAAAGTTTAGTTTATGTTTAGACTTGAAGTTTAGTAAATGTTGAGTTGATGTTGTTCTAGAATTCGAAGTTTGTTTCGTTTGTTAAAACTTGAAGTTCTTAGTTTGTTCTGTTAGTGTCTGTTCTTGCCTTGTATCTCTTCGGAGGTACGGCAGTAACGCCCAAGTTAAAGGGAAAAAAAAAACGAGTCTTCCGCTGTTAATGTTAGTAAACGTTTGATTTTGACCGTTAAGTTTAGATCTGAATTTCCGGGGCGTTACAGAATGGTATCAGAGCTCTGGGTTACGACCTGGTAGCTCCTAAGGTCTATTAGGTTTTTAGTTAGAGCTTAGGATGCTACGTTCGGAGTGATGAGTGTAGGATGGGGGAATGGGATGTGTGTCTCTTTCCGGTTATCTTTTGTGTTATAAGTGCATGCTTGATCGTTTTTGACATTTGTTGGACGACATACAGCTGCCATTGCTATGAGCACCCGACTCTAGCCTCTCTGGATGATCTAAACCCTGAGGAGGAAAAGGAATATAGCCCCGAGGAGGGCTTGGAACCAGAAGAAGACCCCGACGAGGAGTCGGAGGTAGAGAGAAGACCCGACCTATGAGGAGCACCTGCTATGGATTCTAGATTATGAAGAAAAGTAACTTCAAAGAAATATCGTCCCTCTAGTAAAACTGTGATGGAGAATCATGCCACAATTGAAACCATTTATGAAGCTGAGGAGGAGATTGGATTGAGGTATCCACACCTACACAATGCATAAGGCATGTTGAGTTTCGAGGACGAAACTCTTTTGAAGAAGGTAATGATGTAAAATCCCGAGTTTTTGATTAAGGTAACCGTGAGTTCCGTCTGAAGAATCGCTAAGTAAGAGTTTAAGTTTCGAGGACGAAACTTCTTTTAAGGGGGTAATGATGTAAAACCCCGAAAAAAATGCTATTGTGTTGCCGTTAAATTTCCTAACGAACGTTTTATTCCGTTATTTTATTTATCTGTCTTCACACGGAGCTTTTAGGACCGCGAGTGTTTTCGTAATAATTTTTAGAGTCTTAAAAATATCAGTTAGGAATTTTTGGGACTTCGGGTGAAAAATCTTTTTATCACTGAGAGAGTTTTTATCTGTCTTTCTTAAGTTTTGTTGTTATAGGGTTTATGAGGTAATATATGTTTATTTAGAAATTGCTAGATGGGATTATGATGTCATGGGGGTGATGTCATTCATCAAAATTTATCTGATTTTTGTGATTTTGTCCGTTCTCCCAACGATATTCCCAATTTTTGCTGCACCCACTACCCATGCATACAATTGTACTGACCAATGGGAGCCTGACACTTGGCTAAATTCTATTCCCTCCCTCTCCCTCTCTCTTTCTCTCTCCCGTACCTCTCTTTCTCTCTCCTTCTTTCTCTTTCTCTCTCCTCCCTCCTCCTATTTACTACAAACAACTACTGCTGCTGCCATACGCCCGACGACCCCAGCCCCCCTTTGCTGCTGCCCGACGCAAGACCACGCACCACCGAGCCCCAACCACCTTCCGACCACCGAACCACCATTCCGCCACCCCGAGCTCCGACCATCGCTACACCACCTTGCACCACTTCCGTCCTTCCCCGAACCACCCTTTTTGCACCATCACGACGAGCCACCCCAAGCACCACCTGCCACCACAACTACCCGTCGACCACCAGAGTACCGACGATCGACGACACCTCCCACCACCGGCGTCGACCAACTCCAACGAGACAAACCGGCCGAGTTAGAAGCTACATCACGCCCTCGACCACGACACAGGAACTCCGCCGCCTTGACCGATCACCTGCCCGAGCACCACCCCGGCCCCCACCTCTTCTAGCTTGGACCCATTGTTTGTGCCCTCTCTCTCTTTCTCTCTCTATAAATTAATATGGGTATTATGTGTTAAGGGTTAGTTAATCATGTATTAAGTTTACTAATGTGTTTTAGAGTAAATAAACTTGTATATTTACTGTTAATATTGACTAAATACATGTTAGTTTAATAAGTGGTTATTAGGGTGTGTTTAGTGTAGGATTATAAGTTAATATACATAGTTTATATGTTATGTGGAATTTTGATGTTAATATCCATGTTATGATTTCATGAATATTAGTGTAATAATGTTAAGTTAAGTATTAGTAAATATCTTGTTATTTTGTATGTTTATATATCAAGTATATTATTTATTTTGACAATAATATTAAGTTATTAATATTTTCCATATTATTTAGTAAAAATTATTACCTAATGTGGTAATACTATGTCTTGATTGCATATTATACATGATTTTACTATCTAAATGTGGTAATACTATGTCTTGATTGCATATTATATAAAAGCTAATATCTTATGTTGGAACTATTATAAAATTAGGTTCATTATATTATTCTTGTAGTTGTTATATTATTAAGTCCTTGTTACTTTGAAAGTTAGTTTTACAAAGTATTACTACCTTTTTATATATTAGTATGTTAATGTCAAGTTTATCAAATATATTGTTATATTATATGTTGTGATTATTACAAAGTTTAGTTTATTTTATATCCTATGTTTTCATAATATTAAGTTAATGTTGTTACAATATTACTAGTAATAATATCTTCTTAAAGTGGGTTCATTTTATTATTTACAAGGGTATTTCGAAAGTGTGTTATTACAAGTATTATTATATTACAAGTCATGTTTAAAGTTATTATTATTATTGCGTTAATGTTAAGTTAAAAATATTTTGTTAGGCCTTGGTAGAGTTTGAATTTTATATTATGAGGTTTTATAGTTAAACCCTAATACTATTTTACTAAATACGAAATTACTAAGTTTCATGTTATTAGTATTATATGGTTCCATACGATTGGTTTCATGTTATTATCATAAAGTTAATGTTATTAGTTTTTGTTACCATTATTATAAAGTTTCGCGCTACTATTATTATTATAAGGTTCGTGTTGTTGTTATTATTATTATAATATTTCGTGAAATTATTATTATTACTATTATTAAGTTTCGTATTATTTTGATTTTTATAAAGTTTCCAAAGTTTCATATTAATGGTATTAAAAGTTTCACATTATTGGTATCGGTTTCATATATTTTAGTACTAAGTTTCACATACTTTGGTATTAAAGTTTTATAAAGTTTTCATGTTGATTATGTGGTAATACAAGTATTCATGTTGATTAGTATTATGTGGTATCCTACGCAATTTTATTATTAAAGTACTAGTATCGGGTTATGGTTTTAAATGTGTTGTTTCGATTTTATTATTTTACCTTTGGAAAATGTGTGTTGTAATGTTCATGTGTTAGTTACACTTGTCATATGGTTAACTAACTTATAAGAAAAAGGCTAAGGTTGGGGTATGGTAGGATTTATGCGTAACTATTATATCGTAGAGTTGTAATTTTAGAAATATTATTCGAATTATAGGTCCGAGTAGACGACTAAATAGTAGCTCCTGTGTAAGTGTGAAGTAAAGAGAAGTTGTGCAGTAATGTCTATGTCCTAATCCTTTGGGATGCTCTTTTATCTGTTTTGTGATTTTAATCTGTTTTATGAAGCTTGCATCCCGCACGGGGATTTTCTGTAAAGTTAGACTGTCTGATTTGGATGTCTGTGAGTTATTTTTCTGAGTTGAGTAAAACGTGGCAGTCTTTTAAACTCTGAGTTTTATTCACGCTTTGGAAATCGGTTGGTTTTGTTTGAAATCTGACATCCGATAATTCATAAGATACTAATAATCAAAGTGAAACCATAAGCGGGTTGCGGGTAACGACCCTTAGACCATGATCTGTTCCTGCAGGGGAGTTATCAAGAGATCGGGGAGTCCCGATATTATTTCTGAGATTTTGCACATCCGATTCTCGATTCTCGACCGCCATCCATTCGATTCGAGGATCCGAGATCCTGCTCGATTCCGAGTTCGATATTCGGGATAGGCAAATCCCGCCCGCATAATAAAATTCGACCGCTTTCCGAGGAAAAGTTTACTCGCTTCGATTTGATTACTCTGTTTCGATTTCGATTTCGTTTCGATTTACGATTTACGATGTCTGATTCTGAGTTTGAAAATGTCAGTTAAGGTTTTCTGGAACATTGTGTTTTTCTGAGTTGAAAGTTGATACTGTGGGTTTATAAGTTTTGTTATTTCTGAACTCTGGTTATTTCTGATCTCTGGTTATTTTGGGTTGGGTTTCAAATGAGTTGTAAAAAGGTTTGACTTGTTCCCCTCCCCTAAAATGGTTTGAAATGATCTTTGAACTGTTTTGACGGTTAGGGGTAGACATTATTGAGGTTTCCCCCCTCATGTTGTGAATGTTTTGTTTTCAGGTGAAGATCAATTATGTGATGGGGACGGGCAATAGAAGTGAGGACGTTGGAGTTAGCCGTTTGAGAATAAAGTTTAGTTTATGTTTAGACTTGAAGTTTAGTAAATGTTGAGTTGATGTTGTTCTAGAATTCGAAGTTTGTTTCGTTTGTTAAAACTTGAAGTTCTTAGTTTGTTCTGTTAGTGTCTGTTCTTGCCTTGTATCTCTTCGGAGGTACGGCAGTAACGCCCAAGTTAAAGGGAAAAAAAAAACGAGTCTTCCGCTGTTAATGTTAGTAAACGTTTGATTTTGACCGTTAAGTTTAGATCTGAATTTCCGGGGCGTTACAGAATGGTATCAGAGCTCTGGGTTACGACCTGGTAGCTCCTAAGGTCTATTAGGTTTTTAGTTAGAGCTTAGGATGCTACGTTCGGAGTGATGAGTGTAGGATGGGGGAATGGGATGTGTGTCTCTTTCCTGGTTATCTTTTGTGTTATAAGTGCATGCTTGATCGTTTTTGACATTTGTTGGACGACATACAGCTGCCATTGCTATGAGCACCCGACTCTAGCCTCTCTGGATGATCTAAACCCTGAGGAGGAAAAGGAATATAGCCCCGAGGAGGGCTTGGAACCAGAAGAAGACCCCAACGAGGAGTCGGAGGTAGAGAGAAGACCCGACCTATGAGGAGCACCTGCTATGGATTCTAGATTATGAAGAAAAGTAACTTCAAAGAAATATCGTCCCTCTAGTAAAACTGTGATGGAGAATCATGCCACAATTGAAACCATTTATGAAGCTGAGGAGGAGATTGGATTGAGGTATCCACACCTACACAATGCATAAGGCATGTTGAGTTTCGAGGACGAAACTCTTTTGAAGAAGGTAATGATGTAAAATCCCGAGTTTTTGATTAAGGTAACCGTGAGTTCCGTCTGAAGAATCGCTAAGTAAGAGTTTAAGTTTCGAGGACGAAACTTCTTTTAAGGGGGTAATGATGTAAAACCCCGAAAAAATGCTATTGTGTTGCCGTTAAATTTCCTAACGAACGTTTTATTCCGTTATTTTATTTATCTGTCTTCACACGGAGCTTTTAGGACCGCGAGTGTTTTCGTAATAATTTTTAGAGTCTTAAAAATATCAGTTAGGAATTTTTGGGACTTCGGGTGAAAAATCTTTTTATCAGTTGAGAGAGTTTTTATCTGTCTTTCTTAAGTTTTGTTGTTATAGGGTTTATGAGGTAATATATGTTAATTTAGAAATTGCTAGATGGGATTATGATGTCATGGGGGTGATGTCATTCATCAAAATTTATCTGATTTTTGTGATTTTGTCCGTTCTCCCAACGATATTCCCAATTTTTGCTGCACCCACTACCCATGCATACAATTGTACTGACCAATGGGAGCCTGACACTTGGCTAAATTCTATTCCCTCCCTCTCCCTCTCTCTTTCTCTCTCCCGTACCTCTCTTTCTCTCTCCTTCTTTCTCTTTCTCTCTCCTCCCTCCTCCTCCTCCTATTTACTACAAACAACTACTGCTGCTGCCATACGCCCGACGCACCCATTTCCTTTGTCGCCCGACGCAAGACCACGCACCACCGAGCCCCAACCACCTTCCGACCACCGAACCACCATTCCGCCACCCCGAGCTCCACCATCGCTACACCACCTTGCACCACTTCCGCCCTTCCCGAACCACCCTTTTTGCACCATCACGACGAGCCACCCCAAGCACCACCGCGCGCCACAACTACCCGTCGACCACCAGAGTACCGACGATCGACGACACTCCCACCACCGGCGTCGACCAACCCAACGAGACAAACCCGCCGAGTTAGCTACTATCACGCCCTCGACCACGACACGTGGAACCCGCCGCCTTGACCGCCGATCACCCACCGCTGACCCGAGCACCACCCGGCCCCCACCTCTTCTAGCTTGGACCCATTGTTTGTGCCTCTCTCTTTCTCTCTATAAATTAATATGGGTATTATGTGTTAAGGGTTAGTTAATCATGTATTAAGTTTACTAATGTGTTTTAGAGTAAATAAACTTGTATATTTACTGTTAATATTGACTAAATACATGTTAGTTTAATAAGTGGTTATTAGGGTGTGTTTAGTGTAGGATTATAAGTTAATATACATAGTTTATATGTTATGTGGAATTTTGATGTTAATATCCATGTTATGATTTCATGAATATTAGTGTAATAATGTTAAGTTAAGTATTAGTAAATATCTTGTTATTTTGTATGTTTATATATCAAGTATATTATTTATTTTGACAATAATATTAAGTTATTAATATTTTCCATATTATTTAGTAAAAATTATTACCTAATGTGGTAATACTATGTCTTGATTGCATATTATACATGATTTTACTATCTAAATGTGGTAATACTATGTCTTGATTGCATATTATATAAAAGCTAATATCTTATGTTGGAACTATTATAAAATTAGGTTCATTATATTATTCTTGTAGTTGTTATATTATTAAGTCCTTGTTACTTTGAAAGTTAGTTTTACAAAGTATTACTACCTTTTTATATATTAGTATGTTAATGTCAAGTTTATCAAATATATTGTTATATTATATGTTGTGATTATTACAAAGTTTAGTTTATTTTATATCCTATGTTTTCATAATATTAAGTTAATGTTGTTACAATATTACTAGTAATAATATCTTCTTAAAGTGGGTTCATTTTATTATTTACAAGGGTATTTCGAAAGTGTGTTATTACAAGTATTATTATATTACAAGTCATGTTTAAAGTTATTATTATTATTGCGTTAATGTTAAGTTAAAAATATTTTGTTAGGCCTTGGTAGAGTTTGAATTTTATATTATGAGGTTTTATAGTTAAACCCTAATACTATTTTACTAAATACGAAATTACTAAGTTTCATGTTATTAGTATTATATGGTTCCATACGATTGGTTTCATGTTATTATCATAAAGTTAATGTTATTAGTTTTTGTTACCATTATTATAAAGTTTCGCGCTACTATTATTATTATAAGGTTCGTGTTGTTGTTATTATTATTATAATATTTCGTGAAATTATTATTATTACTATTATTAAGTTTCGTATTATTTTGATTTTTATAAAGTTTCCGAAAGTTTCATATTAATGGTATTAAAAGTTTCACATTATTGGTATCGAAGTTTCATATATTTTAGTACTAAGTTTCACATACTTTGGTATTAAAGTTTTATAAAGTTTTCATGTTGATTATGTGGTAATACAAGTATTCATGTTGATTAGTATTATGTGGTATCCTACGCAATTTTATTATTAAAGTACTAGTATCGGGTTATGGTTTTAAATGTGTTGTTTCGATTTTATTATTTTACCTTTGGAAAATGTGTGTTGTAATGTTCATGTGTTAGTTACACTTGTCATATGGTTAACTAACTTATAAGAAAAAGGCTAAGGTTGGGGTATGGTAGGATTTATGCGTAACTATTATATCGTAGAGTTGTAATTTTAGAAATATTATTCGAATTCTAGGTCCAGTAGACGACGAAATAGTAGCTCCCGTGTGTAAGTGTGAAGTAAAGAGAAGTTGTGCAGGTAATGTCTATGTCCTAATCCCCTTTGGGATGCTCTTTTATCTGTTTTGTGATTTTAATCTGTTTTATGAAGCTTGCATCCCGCACGGGGATTTTCTGTAAAGTTAGACTGTCTGATTTGGATGTCTGTGAGTTATTTTTCTGAGTTGAGTAAAACGTGGCAGTCTTTTAAACTCTGAGTTTTATTCTGTCAGTTTTGGAAACTGGGTTGGGTTTTGTTTGAAATCTGACATCTGATAATTCATAAGATACTAATAATCAAAGTGAAACCATAAGCGGGTTGCGGGTAACGACCCTTAGACCATGATCTGTTCGTGCAGGGGAGTTATCAAGAGATCGGGGAGTCCCGATATTATTTCTGAGATTGTGCACACATCTGATTCTGATTCTGGGACCGCCATCCATTCGATTACGAGGATCCGAGATCCGCTCGATTCTCGAGTTCGATATTCGGGATAGGCAAATCCCGCCCGCATAATAAAATTCGACCGCTTTCCGAGGAAAAGTTTACTCGCTTCGATTTCGATTACTCGTTTGATTTACGATTTACGTTTCGATTTCTGATTTCTGATGTCTGATTCTGAGTTTGAAAATGTCAGTTAAGGTTTTCTGGAACATTGTGTTTTTCTGAGTTGAAAGTTGATACTGTGGGTTTATAAGTTTTGTTATTTCTGAACTCTGGTTATTTCTGATCTCTGGTTATTTTGGGTTGGGTTTCAAATGAGTTGTAAAAAGGTTTGACTTGTTCCCCTCCCCTAAAATGGTTTGAAATGAACTTTGAACTGTTTTGACAGTTAGGGGTAGACATTATTGAGGTTTCCCCCCTCATGTTGTGAATGTTTTGTTTTCAGGTGAAGATCAATTATGTGATGGGGACGGGCAATAGAAGTGAGGACGTTGGAGTTAGCCGTTTGAGAATAAAGTTTAGTTTATGTTTAGACTTGAAGTTTAGTAAATGTTGAGTTGATGTTGTTCTAGAATTCGAAGTTTGTTTCGTTTGTTAAAACTTGAAGTTCTTAGTTTGTTAGTGTCTGTTCTTGCCTTGTATCTCTTCGGAGGTACGGCAGTAACGCCCAAGTTAAAGGGAAAAAAAAAACGAGTCTTCCGCTGTTAATGTTAGTAAACGTTTGATTTTGACCGTTAAGTTTAGATCTGAATTTCCGGGGCGTTACAGAATGGTATCAGAGCTCTGGGTTACGACCTGGTAGCTCCTAAGGTCTATTAGGTTTTTAGTTAGAGCTTAGGATGCTACGTCGAGTGATGAGTGTAGGATGGGGAATGGGATGTGTGTCTCTTTCCGGTTATCTTTTGTGTTATAAGTGCATGCTTGATCGTTTTGACATTTGTTGGACGACATACACGCCATTGCTATGAGCACCCGACTCTAGCCTCTCTGGATGATCTAAACCCTGAGGAGGAAAAGGAATATAGCCCCGAGGAGGGCTTGGAACCAGAAGAAGACCCCGACGAGGAGTCGGAGGTAGAGAGAAGACCCGACCTATGAGGAGCACCTGCTATGGATTCTAGATTATGAAGAAAAGTAACTTCAAAGAAATATCGTCCCTCTAGTAAAACTGTGATGGAGAATCATGCCACAATTGAAACCATTTATGAAGCTGAGGAGGAGATTGGATTGAGGTATCCACACCTATACAATGCATAAGGCATGTTGAGTTTCGAGGACGAAACTCTTTTGAAGAAGGTAATGATGTAAAATCCTGAGTTTTTGATTAAGGTAACCGTGAGTTCCGTCTGAAGAATCGCTAAGTAAGAGTTTAAGTTTCGAGGACGAAACTTCTTTTAAGGGGGTAATGATGTAAAACCCCGAAAAATGCTATTGTGTTGCCGTTAAATTTCCTAACGAGCGTTTTATTCCGTTATTTTTTTATTTGTTTTCACACGGAGCTTTTAGGGCCGCGAGTGTTTTCGTAATTTTTAGAGTCTTAAAAATATCGCTTAGGAATTTTGGGACTTGGTGAAAAATCTTTTATCACTGAGAGTTTTTATCTGTCTTTCTTAAGTTTTGTTGTTATAGGGTTTATGAGGTAATATATGTTTATTTAGAAATTGCTAGATGGGATTATGATGTCATGGGGGTGATGTCATTCATCAAAATTTATCTGATTTTTGTGATTTTGTCCGTTCTCCCAACGATATTCCAAATTTTTGCTGCACCCACTACCCATGCATACAATTGTACTGACCAATGGTAGCCTGACACTTGGCTAAAATCTATTCCCTCCCTCTCCTCTCTCTTTCTCTCCGCACTTCTTTCTCTCTCCTTCTTTCTTTCTCTCTCTCCTCCTCCTCCTCCTATTTACTACAAACAACTACTCACGCCATACGCCTGACGACCCAGCCCCCTTTGTCGCCTCGACGCAAGACCACGCACCACCGAGCCCCAACCACCTTCCGACCACCGAACCACCATTCCGCCACCCCGAGCTCCACCATCGCTACACCACCTTGCACCACTCCGCCCTTCCCGAACCACCCTTTTTGCACCATCACGACGAGCCACCCTAAGCACCACCGCCTCACAACTACCCGTCGACCACCAGAGTACCGACGATCGACGACACCTCCCACCACCGTGCCGACTAACCTAACGAGACAAACCCGCCGGAGTTAGAAGCTACCATCACGCCTCGACCACGACATGTGGAACCCGCCGCTTGACCGCCGATCACCCAGCCGACCCGAGCACCACCCCGGCCCCCACCACTTCTAGCTTTGACCCATTGTTTGTGCCCGCTCTCTCGTTCTCTCTCGATAAATTAATATGGGTATTATGTGTTAAGGGTTAGTTAATCATGTATTAAGTTTACTAATGTGTTTTAGAGTAAATAAACTTGTATATTTACTGTTAATATTGACTAAATACATGTTAGTTTAATAAGTGGTTATTAGGGTGTGTTTAGTGTAGGATTATAAGTTAATATACATAGTTTATATGTTATGTGGAATTTTGATGTTAATATCCATGTTATGATTTCATGAATATTAGTGTAATAATGTTAAGTTAAGTATTAGTAAATATCTTGTTATTTTGTATGTTTATATATCAAGTATATTATTTATTTTGACAATAATATTAAGTTATTAATATTTTCCATATTATTTAGTAAAAATTATTACCTAATGTGGTAATACTATGTCTTGATTGCATATTATACATGATTTTACTATCTAAATGTGGTAATACTTTGTCTTGATTGCATATTATATAAAAGCTAATATCTTATGTTGGAACTATTATAAAATTAGGTTCATTATATTATTCTTGTAGTTGTTATATTATTAAGTCCTTGTTACTTTGAAAGTTAGTTTTACAAAGTATTACTACCTTTTTATATATTAGTATGTTAATGTCAAGTTTATCAAATATATTGTTATATTATATGTTGTGATTATTACAAAGTTTAGTTTATTTTATATCCTATGTTTTCATAATATTAAGTTAATGTTGTTACAATATTACTAGTAATAATATCTTCTTAAAGTGGGTTCATTTTATTATTTACAAGGGTATTTCGAAAGTGTGTTATTACAAGTATTATTATATTACAAGTCATGTTTAAAGTTATTATTATTATTGCGTTAATGTTAAGTTAAAAATATTTTGTTAGGCCTTGGTAGAGTTTGAATTTTATATTATGAGGTTTTATAGTTAAACCCTAATACTATTTTACTAAATACTAAATTAATAAGATTCATGTTATTATTATTATATCGTTCCATAAGATTGGTTTCATGTTATTATCATAAAGTTAATGTTATTAGTTTTTGTTACCATTATTATAAAGTTTCGCGCTACTATTATTATTATAAGGTTCGTGTTGTTGTTATTATTATTATAATATTTCGTGAAATTATTATTATTACTATTATTAAGTTTCGTATTATTTTGATTTTTATAAAGTTTCAAAGTTTCATATTAATGGTATTAAAAGTTTCACATTATTGGTATCGAAGTTTCATATATTTTAGTACTAAGTTTCACATACTTTGGTATTAAAGTTTTATAAAGTTTTCATGTTGATTATGTGGTAATACAAGTATTCATGTTGATTAGTATTATGTGGTATCCTACGCAATTTTATTATTAAAGTACTAGTATCGGGTTATGGTTTTAAATGTGTTGTTTCGATTTTATTATTTTACCTTTGGGAAATGTGTGTTGTAATGTTCATGTGTTAGTTACACTTGTCATATGGTTAACTAACTTATAAGAAAAAGGCTAAGGTTGGGGTATGGTAGGATTTATGCGTAACTATTATATCGTAGAGTTGTAATTTTAGAAATATTATTCGAATTCTATGTTCGAGCGATACGACGAAATAGTAGCTCCCGTGTGTAAGTGTGAAGTAAAGAGAAGTTGTGCAGGTAATGTCTATGTCCTAATCCCCTTTGGGATGCTCTTTTCTCTGTTTTGTGATTTTAATCTGTTTTATGAAGCTTGCATCCCGCATTTGAGGATTTTCGTAAAGTTAGACTGCGATTTGGATGTCTGTGAGTTATTTTTCCGAGTTGAGTAAAACGTGGCGCCTTTTAAACTCGAAGTTTTATTCACGCTTTGGAAATCGGGTTGGGTTTTGTTTGAAATCGACATCGATAATTCATAAGATACTAATAATCAAAGTGAAACCATAAGCGGGTAACGACCATTAGACAATGATCTGTTCGTGCAGGTGAGTTATCAAGAGATAGGTGAGTCCCGATATTATATATGAGATTGTTCACACATCTGATTCTGATTAGGACCGCCATCCATTCGATTCGAGGATCCGAGATCCCGCTCGATTCTCGAGTTCTGATATTCTGGGGATAGGCAAATCCCGCCCGCATAATAAAATTCTGATCTGTTTTCTGAGGAAAAGTTTACTCTGTTTCTGATTTCTGATTTCTGGTTTCTGATTTCTGATTTCTGATGTCTGATTCTGAGTTTGAAAATGTCAGTTAAGGTTTTCTGGAACATTGTGTTTTTCTGAGTTGAAAGTTGATACTGTGGGTTTATAAGTTTTGTTATTTCTGAACTCTGGTTATTTCTGATCTCTGGTTATTTTGGGTTGGGTTTCAAATGAGTTGTAAAAAGGTTTGACTTGTTCCCCTCCCCTAAAATGGTTTGAAATGATCTTTGAACTGTTTTGACGGTTAGGGGTAGACATTATTGAGGTTTCCCCCCTCATGTTGTGAATGTTTTGTTTTCAGGTGAAGATCAATTATGTGATGGGGACGGGCAATAGAAGTGAGGACGTTGGAGTTAGCCGTTTGAGAATAAAGTTTAGTTTATGTTTAGACTTGAAGTTTAGTAAATGTTGAGTTGATGTTGTTCTAGAATTCGAAGTTTGTTTCGTTTGTTATAACTTGAAGTTCTCAGTTTGTTCTGTTAGTGTCTGTTCTTGCCTTGTATCTCTTCGAGATGCAAGAACGCCCAAGTTAAAGGGAAAAAAAAAACGAGTCTTCCGCTGTTAATGTTAGTAAACGTTTGATTTTGACCGTTAAGTTTAGATCTGAATTTCCGGGGCGTTACATGCCGAAACTGTGGCCGACCTGGGCATTATGCTCGAGATTGTAGAATGAGGGTTGTAAGGGGAGGATGCTTTAAGTGTGGGAGCCCCCAACATCACATAAGACACTGTCCCCAGTTGACCTCGGAGGGCTATGACAATGAAAGCAATGGAAATGATGGGAACAATGAAAACCAGAGAGCCTCACCTTTAAGTTATCAAGAACCTGGAAAGTAGAAGAGAAGATGACAGCAAGTAGCCTCACCTGTGTTACTCTTAAAGGTACGTCAAGTTTCGAGGACGAAACTTCTTTTAAGAAGGTAATGATGTAAAACCCCGAATTTTTGGTTAGCGCCAGTGTTAGTTCCGTTTGGGAGACCGTTGCTGCTGAGTTTAAGTTTCGAGGACGAAACTTCTTTTAAGAAGGTAATGATGTAAAACCCCGAAAAATCCAAAGATGTTGACCGTGACGTCGTTAGTAATTTAGGTTTGACTTCGTTATTTATTATTATTCGTTTGTGTCTATTTATGCTAACGCTTGAGCTCGTAGGACCGTTGAGGGCTAACAAGGGTAGAATAGTAATTTCCGCTGGTTAATATTATTATGTGATTCATTACGTGAATATTATTTGCTATGTGATTATATGATTATTAGTATTAATATTATTATTACTATTATTAGAATTTTTGGGTTTTTAGAAAAATCAGTTTTAATTGTTTTAAATGGGTTGGGTTAGGAATAGGATTAGTGGGCCTAAATGGGAGCATTAGTATAAAAACCCCCCTAAACCCTTATCAAACCCTAATCCCTCTCAATACCAAACCCTAACCCCACAACCTCTCCTCTCTCTCCCTCTGCTCTCTTCGCTTTGACCACCAGAGCACCCACCTGGCCACGCCAAGTCACGGAGATCGCACCACCACCCGCTTGCCCTATCTCTTCCTCCCTCTTTCTCTCTCTCGCTCTGACTCTCTCCCTCTCTCTGAAACCGCCGGCTACCACCACCGACGACGTTGCCGTCGTTGACGCCAGGCGTCGCCGCCGCCCAGACGACCGCCGCGAACCACCCAGACGCACCACCACCATCGCTCAGCCCTCTCCCTTCTCTTTCTCTTTTATCGCCTTTCCTCTTGTCCTTGCGTTGACCTTGCTCCGCCACCAACGCCGGTCGTTGTCATCGTCGTCGGAGTCGCCGCCCAGCCTCGACGCCGCCGCCGCTCCGACCGCCGTCGCCGTCGCCAGAAACCGTGCCCTAACACCTACGTAAAACCCTAACCCTAACCCTAACCCTAAACTGATTCTATTTTCCTTCTGTTTCTTTTCTTTTTCCTTTTTCTTTCTTGTTTTATTATTAAAAATCTGATTTATATATTTGTAATATTATTGTTTATAAATTCTGTAATTTTTATAATTAGGGGAAATTAATTGTAATTATTTCTTGGTTGTAATTATGTGTAAATAATTATTTATTATGTGTAATTTGTTACTTGATATGTGTAATTTTATGTTATAAAATTTGTAATTAGATTTAGGTTGTAATAGTTGTTTATTAGGGTTGAAAGTGATTCTTTAATATTGTTATATTCTTTACATTAATCGTTTAGACCACAATATTATTGTATGTACGAATTCGGAAATTTATTTACCTAGGTTAATTCTTGAATTTTAGTTGTATATATCGTTATGTTCTTTATTGTTCTTTAAAAGTAAATCTTATTAAGTTTGTTAAATAAATTAGTTAACTTACTAGAAGTTGAAATCTTGTTAATAAAATCTTGAATTCTTGAAAATTAATTAGGTTTCTTGTTTCATTAAGTTAAATATTGTATGTTCTTTTTTTTAGGACTCATTCATGTTAGGGTTTAGATAACATTATTATTGTATGCACGAATCTTTAAAGTATAATTATCTAGATTAATTCTTGAATCGTTAGTTAAATATTCATATGTTCTTTAAATTCTCTTAGGGTTCATTCATGTTAATCTCATGTGTAATCTTGATTAAATAAGTGAGTTGGTTAAACTACTAAAAAGGAATTCGATTCTTGTTATTAATTCTTGATTTTTGATTATTTTCCCTTGTTATAACTTATTTGTAAATAATCCATGCTTTAATCTTTAAAATCTTGGTCAAGTAATCCATGTGTTAAGTAATTTTTATTCCTTTTATGACTTTAGGGTTGGTTAAATTTATTAAAGTGTCTTTCATGTTTTCTAAATTAAGTTTACTTCTACAAGTTTAATTTTTTGGACCTAAGTTGAGTTGGATTTCATATCTTAGACCCTAGCTACTGTTTCGAGTCCAAATTAGAACCCCGAGACCGATTGGTAAAAGATAGAACCGAAATAACAAATTAAATAAGAACCGTTATCGGGTCAGTTTTGTTAGTGTCTAAAGATCGGGTTGCCACGGCTAGTGTAGTTACCTTTTGATCAAACCCTTTGAACTGGAGGTTCCCTTAGATGTTAGGAACCATAGGAATTTTACGGATCGAACGTTTGATTTGTATAGCCCGAGTTATAACCGTTTTACCGGAACCTGTCAGATCTGGACCAATGGGAAATACAGGTGTTTTTGAGGTTCTTCGGAACTGAGTTGGGCTTGACCTTCAACATAGAAGTTTTAGTAGACATTCTGAGGTTTCCGAAAAGTCCAGAACCAGACCCATAGGATGTCGGGAAGTCGAGTTGTGACCCATTTTATGTGAATGTTATAATCTGTCCTCTGTTTGCTTTTATTTATAAAGAATTGTTGAGTGAAATTAATGTGTGATCATGTTATGTGTTATTTTAGAGATGTTAAGTGTAATTTCGTAAATGTTAGGAACCTAAGTGTTCCTAGGGGATGGGTTAGGTAGTTAATAGTTAATACTAACTTCGTTAGAACGCGTTTTGATTAGATAATTGCTTTTATTCTAGGCCCGAGTTAGTGCGAGACGTTAGTGAGCTCAAGTGTTCTTCTTCTTTGTCTTGTGAAGTATATCAGGTAATTGTCTATGCTCTAATCCCCACCGGGATGCACTTTAAATGTGTTTTGATGTTTTATAATCTATTTTGAGAATTGCATCCCGAAAGGGGACTTTTGTGGAAAATGTGACCATCTGTTTTGGATAACTGTGCGTTTTTATTTGTGATTATTGATTTATGAGTTGAGAAATTGTGATGGTCCTTTATAAGTAGTTTTGTTAATGGTTTTGATAACCTGGGTTGGGTTTGACTTGAGAGTTGTGAGTTGAGTTTTTGCATAAGATACTATTAATTCAAAGTGAAACATTTAAGCAGGTTTATCTGGTCGTAGCCTGTGGTAGGCAAAGGGTCTGGGACCCTGGTCGTAGCCTGTGGTAGGCGGAAATGTGAACTCTTGATATTCTGGTCGTAGCCTGTGGTAGGCGGAAATGTGAACTCTTGATATTCTGGTCGTAGCCTGTGGTAGGCAAAGGGTCTGGGACCCTGGTCGTAGCCTGTGGTAGGCGGAAATGTGAACTCTTGATATTCTGGTCGTAGCCTGTGGTAGGCAAAGTGCAGGACCACTGGTCGAGCTTTGTGGTAGGCAGAGGATCTGGGATCCGGTATGATATTTGTTACTTTAAGGGATTTGGTATCCCGCCCGCACATTAAAATATGGTTTGGATGGGTTGAGGAAAACAGTTAAGGGTTAAAGGTTTGTAAAACGTTTGATTTGATTCCTCTCCCCAAAATGAATTGAAATGAACTTAAACTGTTTTAAACGTTAGGGGTAGACATTATTGAGATTTCCCCCTCATTTTCTGAAATGTTTTGATTTCAGGTGAAGATCTAAATGCTGGGGACGGGAGTTAGAAGTGAGGACGACGAGTCTAGAAGTCCTTGAATCTTTTATATTGTTTTCGTTATGAATTCTTAAAGTTGTTTTGAGTTGTTAGTAGTTACCGTTAGCAGACAGTTGTGTTTTCCTTTCTCGCCTTATATTCCTTCGGGGATACGGCAGTGACGCCCAAACTAAAATTGAAGTCTTCCGCTAAGTTTTGTCTGTTAACGTTAGTTTGACTTGGACTTTTCTATAATTGAATTTCCGGGGCGTTACAGAACTTTATTTCTACAAAGTCCCGTAGCCTGCAAGCACATTCACAGACTATACATATAAAGACATCGTGAAAAGTAAATCTCACTAGGAAAAAGGGGAGATGGATAATTCAAGTGTATACCACTCCTGTTAGGTAGATCATAACTTCTCTTTTTTTGAAGGAGATCAGTATCTTTGGACATCCATAGGGTGACATCTGAGTACAATATCAACAACTCTTTTTACCTCGCCACGAGTTAGCTTTATATGAATATAATATGTTAAAGAATTGTGTTAGAAAAAAAAAGTATGACAATATTTCCCTAATAAAATTATCATCCCTAAGATTAATACCATATAGTATCTTTTTAAAAAAATACACGAAGTAATCTAAAACAAATTCAACTGCTATAAGCCGGAATATATCACAACTCACCGACCACACGTACCAAAAAAAAAAGTTATACTAGATATGTGCCACAAGCCAGAATACACAAAGTAATCTAAAACTAATTAATGAATACTTTTTTAAAATGTGCAAGTTAGATTTCAATACTTACTATCACATGTGTCATATTTGACTTCGATCTACTTTCTGCAATTCCCTGCACATTAGGCGTATATGAATGCTTAGTTAGAGATGTAGCATATAATTTGAAATAATCAAGAAAAATATATTCACAGAGCAAATGAAATCAGTATCAAATGTAAAAGTGCTAAAACTCATGTTTCAACACATAGAATTGGTTTCACAAACTAAAGATTAAGCACTTTTTCGTATTGAGACATTCACAGAGAAGACAAAACAAGTCGCAAGTATTTATCACACAATAGAGAAGAGAACAAGCAATAAGTAGCTACAGATTAAGGCCTCTAGCCCTGGAAACCTATTTTAGGCTCCCGAAACTCATTTCGGGTTCAAGCTAATAATTTATTTCTGGCGCCAAAAAATGCAGCCAACTGAGCTATATTGTGTAATAAGCACAATTTGTTGCTAGGTAGTTATTTTCTGGTGATGGAAAACTACTTTTTATGAGAAATTAGATTTTTTGAAGTATTTTGTTAATGAGTATTTCACAAGATAAATTATAAATATTTTTTCAATCTTATACTCATTTTCCATTTTCGCAGTATGAACACTCTGAGTTTTCTTATGAACAAGTTCCAGGTAGGTGCACCACGCTTGGTACACCCAAGCGTACCGTCCAAGTGCTGGGACAAGGTAACATACCCGAAGTTGCATTGAATAAACTTGATTGGATCGTATCCACCATAATCAACTCCTCTATTTGATTGGATAAACTTGATTTTCTAGCCATTTTGTCTTTAATCTTTTTCACATCTTGAAGCTCACGTTGTTGCTGGAAAAGAGAGGGGAAAAAAACAAAGCCAACTATGTTTGTAAGTTTTCAGCTAGACTCAACAGCGGATAATGCAAATAAAACGATGACCACATTAAGGCATGTCAAATTTATGGGTAACTTCAATTTAACAAATATTATCAATTTTGTTTAAATTTATCAAAACGTACCAAAACTTATTGAAGAGGCTCAGACTATCCTTGAGGACCTCCACGCTCAGACTATACGTGAGGACCTCAACGCTATCACTAGACGACAGCCACCTCAGAAGTATTTTGTTTGAAAGATAATTTAGGGAAGTATCAATCATATCTTAATCTCATCTCTTATCCATATTTCTGTGATAGTATATTCTAATGATTTGACCTTCCTTATTTTAGAGACCAAACAAGAAGGAAAGAAATATGGAGCTAAGAAGATTGCGCAGCAAGATTGTGGATCCGGTCTAATATGGAAAATATTCTGAAGAAAGGAAAGTAGTTGTTGCCTCCAAGACCCTATATATTGTTACCTCTTCTTTGTAACCAATTATCGATTTCCAAGCAAGAAAATCAGTAGTAGGAACTTTGTGATAGAAAGTTCTGAGTGTATGAATATTGAGTGAATATTCTGAGTGTAACCATTGTTGTAGTGGTGAGTTTTTGTGTAACCAGTGGTCAAACTAGTGAGGACCTCTAAGGTCGTGAGTTTGAAGTTAGATAAGTACCTCTCTGTCAAGTGAGGTCACTGGTTGTAATCGCCTCCACTGTGAGGCCTTTGATCCAAAAGACATTTGCTGAGTCTTCTGTTCTGGTAGGCCAATTGAGGACCTCACAAGTTCTTTGTTGAGCTGAGTTGTAACCTCCTCCTTTTTAAGCACTTTTGATTATTCAATAAAAGAAGTTATTTTTCATATAAAAGTGCTACTAACTTGATTGTGTTGATCAAAGTGCAGAATTATTTACATCACCCTAATCACCCCCCCTCTAGGGTTATTTCAATTGGTATCAGAGCGGGTCCACAAATTCAAGAGTTTAACCACTCGTGGAAAAGATCATAGCCGCTATCAACACAAATAAAGCTCCTCAAGGACGCTCATGGACAATAGCTCCACTACTTTCTGGAGAAAACTATAGGTCATGGAAAAGACAAATGGAGGTCTTCCTCAAGGACCAAGATGAGAACCTCTGGACTGTGGTTCCCGAGGGAGATTATCCCACTCCTACGAAGAAGAACAGTGCTGGTCAAGATGTCCCAAAGAAAAGATCTAAAATGAACAAGAAAGATTTGGAGCAATCTAGAAAAAATACTCATGCCCTAAACTTGATTTATTGCAGTTTAAATTCGAATGATTTTGAACGTATATCTAATTGTGAAATTGCGAAACAGGTTTGGGATTACTTGATAACCTCATATGAAGGCACAAGTCAAGTCAAGGACACCAAAGTGGATATCCTTGTCCAAAGGTATGAGGCCTTCGGAATGAAGGAAAATGAGACTATTGAAGAGATGTTCAAAAGATTCAGCAGCATCATCAACCACCTTATATCTCTGGGAAAAACCTACTCAAATGAGGAACAGGTTAGAAAGGTCCTCCGATGCCTGCATAGAAGAAAATGGGGTCCAAAAGTCACATCCATTGAAGAAGCTCAAGATCTCAAGGCCCTCAAACTGGAGGAACTCATTGGAAAACTATTATATTTTTTTTATTGAACCTCCACCACTTTCCGGTCACCGGAAAAATGACGTGGAATTTTTTGTGTGCTGAGGTGGACTGTTTTATAGCCAAAAAATAAAAGAAAAATGTTGATAGCTTGTGTTTTATGACTTGGCAGCCCTCTCCCAATCTGATTCAGGTTCAATCAAAAAAATATAATGTTAAGTATAGTATGCCATTAGCAAAAAGGTAAGTTTAGTTTGCTAGATCAAAATGGACCAAAAGTTTGGTTTATTAGATTCCAATTTTCCTTGTATTTATATGTTTTCAAAAGGGATATTGGATGACAATATACCGACCTTTGGGGGTATTGGATTGTAATATACCGACTTTTACTATTGGACAACAATATCTCTGACCTTTATACTTAGGTGAGATTATTATACCAATAGTGACTAAGGGGGTGGTGACTGGTTAACTCACTACAAGAAATATGCATGCTTCCACGCATATTTTCCCACGCTTATTTAAATGAGGGGAAAATATCGTGTAAATTCCTACTATATGCAATGGCCACGCTTATTAAGAGTGGTTAAACGGTAAGTATGCATATAAGCGTGCTAGTGCGTTTTAAGAGTTTGGTCACGCTTATTAAGTGAGGTTATAACATTCTTCCAAACAAGCCTATATTTCCACATATAATATGCGTGGCAAACAACAATTTTACATGATATTTTTTTCTTTTTGCAAAAAAGTATAATCTTTTAATTAGGCACCAGGTTTTGTTAAGGAATTAATTTATTCTTAAAAATAATTTCAAAAAAATTAAAAGAAACATTATGGATTATTGAATTTTGGGCGCGTTGATATTATAAGCCAAGTGGTATTTGTGTACATATAGTATTATATTAATTTCAAGAATATTTAAAAAATTATGATTATAATTTTTTAATATACCCATCTATTAGTTAAAGCTAAAATAGAAGATAAAAAAAGTCAAGTGGTATTTGTGTATATATAGTATTCAATTAGTTATTAAAATCAAATAATCTTTAATGCTCAAGCGGTAAGAGTTTGGTTAGTCACTCATTTTTATGTATTTTGGTCGGGGGTTCAATCTACATTCAAAACAAAAAAATTATTGTAGGTGGAGAGTTGCTCATTCATGCACGTTTATTATGTGTGGCGAATTTCTTCTTGCCATGCTTATTAAGCCTGGCAAAATTTTCCCCACACATTCCCTTTCCACGCTTATTTATCCGTGGCAAGGATTCTCAGCCTCGCTTATAGGCGTGGAAGGAGGACCTTTTTTTGGTAGTGACTGGTCTCTGTTCTGACGTGGCAGGTGGAGGGAAAACAACCGATCCTTGCCCAGTAACCTTGTTAACCCCTTCGTTTTTCTCACTGACCCATATTTAAAAAAAAAAATTTGCCCTAACACAGTGATTAACAGGGTGGTGAACCGGTTTTCGTACTGACGTGACACACAACCAACCAATGTCTTGTAATGTGGGTTAGTGCGAAAAACTAAAGGGTTAATGAGGTTATTGGCATGGGACAAGTTTTTCCCCTTTGCCAGCCATGTTAGCGTGCATCGAGACCGGTTCAACGCCCTCTTAGTTATTGTTGGTATAATAACGTCACCAAGATATAAAGGTCAGGGATGTTATTGTCCAATAGTAAAAGTTAGTATACTACAATCCAACACCCCTAAAGGTATATTATCATCCAAAAACCCTTTTCAAAAAGTCATGAATGTAATTGACCTCGCCGCAATAGTGCCGGATTATTATTATTATTATTATTATTATTATTATTATTAGTAGTAGTAGTAGTAGTATTATTATTATTATTATTATTATTATTATTATTATTATTATTATTATTATTATAGGCAACACCAAAATAATTACTGTTATTTGCACCAAAGTAATTTAATTCAGCATTTATCTATTTTTTGATTGATCGTAATTCCTACAATTACTCTCCTTTCTCCATTCAGCGAGACTCATAAACTATACTATTAATATTATGTAGATTATGTTATTGTTATTATTATTATTATTATTAGTAGTAGTATTAGTATTATTATTATTATGCCAAAACAATTACTGATAGTTGCACCAAAATAATTTAATTCAGCATTTATCTATTTTTTGATTGGTCGTAATCCCTACAATTAATCTTATTTCTCCATTCAGTGGGACCTACAAACTTTACTATTAATATTATATAGATACTAATGTTTGAGACTTGGTAGGATTCGTTTAAGGATATATTTTTTTAATTTCGTGAATTGTAAATAAAATATGGAAAGAAATAGAGAATAAAATACAATTTAAACTAAAATTGAACACTACTGTTTGAGACTTAGTAGGACTCGTTTTGAATGTAATTGCTGTCAAGCAGACGTGGATTAAGGATATATTTTTTAATTTCTTTAATTGTAAATATAATTTGGAAAGGAATAGAAAATAAATTACAATTTAATGCGTTGTGAACTTGTGATTGGTCTAGACTTCTTGAAACGCTTCCGTGACTTTATTTCATGGGCCCTACAATGATTTCTATTATAATATATAGATTATTATTATTATTATTATTATTATTATTATTTATTATTATTATTATTATTATTGTTGTTGTTGTTGTTGTTGTTGTTGTTTGTTATGAAACAATAAATATATGAATACAATATAGAAATAATAACAGAGAAGAATAATAGAGACAAGAGAGATTGAGAGAGGAGAATATGATGATATTATTCATAACTCACAAGGAGTATTTATACTAGTTACATAGTAAGAGTCCTACACAATATAAAATACTTCATATGGAAACTGTTAATCATTTCATATTATGTCATCCTAATATCACTACAACAAATATGTTAATTGTTGACACATTTTTAAACATTTCTGGACAACTTTGATTGTCATAAAAATGATTCTTGACGCAGCCCTTGTGTGTCATAAAAAGGGCTGTCACAATTTTATGTATGAAACATAATGCTGTCAACAAAGTCTAGCAATTCTTGACACCCTTTTTAATCAACAAAGGTGCAAATTTGTTCTGCACAACTTTCCACATCCAATTCCTATTACCTGGGAATCTGTTCCAGTTGCACCCAATTTAATAATTTCTTCTATTTTAATTTTTACATTTATTTTAATTTTATAGAAAAACGGCATATAATAACAAAGTTGAAAAATATTTTTTATTAAATGTCAAAATTTATATACAGATAGGTAAAAACATAAATTTACATGGCATCCTAATTCTAAAATTCTAATAGGGTACGTAAATGAATTTTCTTTCTGCTGCTTGTGCAAGGCCTTGAATCCACTTCATTTTCCGATTAACTTGTGCTCAGTAATTCGATTCTTTAATGATCAAAATCGTGGTCAGGCATCAAACATTAGTAAGGCCCTGTCAAATTCATGGGTAAAAAATAGTTGGGTAAAAGTTAAATTTTAGTAACTTTTGCTAATTTTTGGTAACTTTTGGTAAATTCTGGTAACTTTTGACAAATTGACGCCAATATGTCAAAATTAATTTTATTTTTTATTTTTTAAGTTTGGTAATTTTTGGTAAGTTTTGGTAAATTTCGGTAAATTAAGGTTAAAACTTGTAAATTTGGGCCATGAATTTGACAGGGCCTAAGCATCAGAAAACAACAAACTTGGACTAAAATTGCATAATAAATACTGACAATGTGAGAAGTTATATAAACTTACTAAAGTATTGAAAAACCCAGAAAATCCATTTTTTTTAGTAAATTATAACTTACAAAAACTCCATATGAAAACATAACAACAAAAATCATGCAAATCAAACCCTACAAGATTATAGCAGACCCCACAATTTAATAATCCAAGCTTCACCACTTGAGTTCGGATCAAACAATCACAAATAGATGCGATCGATCTAAAAAAAACACCCCAAAACTAAATTATTTCCATAAAGACTTTATCTTAGGCTTAAGATCGAGTTGGCACTTGAACTTCCAATCACGAAAGTAGGAAAAGAAAGGGTAGAATGGCTCACAAGAGCCCCACAGCCAGATCCAGACATGGGAAAGCAACATGGTTGTGGTTGGGATTGAGTTCAATAGATCGACTGCAAATTTGTTCATTGATAAACAAACACGTCACAGATGAACGAAGGCAATCCTCGGTTGAGTCACAAATCGAAAAGTCACCTCGCCATTGATGAACAAAGGCAAGTTGTGCGGTCGCCCCGCCATCGAAGAATGAGGGAGAAGGGTGCGGCGGAGGTCCGACCAGATCAGGTACCGGAGGAGGACGTGGTAACTGCCGACGTCGGCAAGGGTAGCCGGAGAAGACGCCACCGGGAAGGAGGTGGAGCAGAGACAAGAGTTGGGAACAACGACAATAATTAAACTGGAATTCGAGTAATGTTAAAACCCCAAACTGGAATCCATGATGACAAGAAGAAGATGATTAAACTCAAAAATGTGAATTGGGTGTTTAGATTGGATTTTGTCACCACCATTGTTGAGTGAAGTGTGGAGTGATGAAGAAGAAGAAGAAGAAGAAGAAGAAGAAGAAGAAGAAGAAGAAGAAGATGATTATTAGTTGAATTTGGGGATGGGATACATACAGATGGAAGTCTAGACCTGTCAATTCGGTCAAGCGGGTGGGTTTCGGATCAGTCATATATCGAGTTCAGATAAATACGGGGGTCGGGTGTATTTCAGGTTCGGCTGAATACGGGCGTATATTTTGGTTTCGGGTCAACCCAACGAGTTATGATTGCGACTTTTTTTGTTTTATCTTTTTTAAAAATAGTCTCTAAATACTACTTTTTGTATAATATACATAATAAAATATGATTATATTCTAGTAACGATAGATTATGTACCCATTTTAACTTAAATTAGAGAAAAAATGAATAAATGAATTGTGGTTATAGTTTAATAGTTAAAAATTTCAACAAAAAGCCACCAATTTTAATAAAGTTGAACTTAAAAAGTTAATTTTCGCGTAAAATGGGCAGGTCGAGTTTGACCCGTTAATTTTCGGCTTTAGTTGAAAAAATTGTGTTCAAAACCCAGAAATTTCAGCGCGGGTTGGAATCGGGTCAGAAATTGTCAAGCATAGATGAAACCATGAGATTTCATTGAAGGGGGGGGGGGGGGGGAGGGTTGGTAGGATGCGGCAGATGCAACAAAAGGAAGGTAGGGTTATCATCATTCATCACATGTAGGGATGACAGTAAGTCCGAATCCGAAGTGAATCCGATTCGGTCCGACTAAAAAATCCGAATTCGAATTCGACTAAAAAAACTCCGAATCCGAATCCGATTAAAAAAATCCGACTCCGATTATAATTGGGGCGTGTATGGAGGTGACCACCTCCGATCCGATTAAGTCTGATTATAATTGATCCGATTAAGTCCGATTATAATAATTAATATAATAATTTTAAAAAAATGAAAAATTAAAATGACAGATTTTTTTATAATAGATTGTAAAAGTTTATTTTTTCTTTTTTTTATGGGAAATCGTGTATTACTAGCCATTAGGGTTTCATTTCATCAGTTTCACTTCACCTGCCCTGCCCATCCTAGCCCCCGCCCCCCAGGCTCCCTCATCCCCTTCACTTCACCGCCCTCTTCTGCTCTTCACCTGTGCATCCCTACCCCAGGCTCCCATCCCATCGTCGCTACCACCATTATCCACCACCTTTCACTTCACCGCCTTTGATTTCTTCTTCCGAGTTTTGAGTTCAGCGTCGTTGCCACCACCATCTCCAATTCAGTCTTCTATGACCACTGTCCTCTCTGTCTCTCTTTGTCTGCGTCTGCTGTCTGGCTCGTCTCCTCTCTCTGCCTCAGCCGACCGCCGCACCGCTTCACGACACCCGACCGCGACGTTAGGACCACCGCACGCAAACATTTTTAAGCATTATTGTTGGTGTTTTATCTTAACAAGTATGATATATAATCAGAGGTAATTTTGGAGTCAAAAGTAATCAGAGTCGGAGGAAATCATTTTATGGAAACGTATAACAGCTAATCGAAGTCGAATGTAATTGGAGGTAATCTGATTACCTTCGACTCTGATTACCTCCAACTGAGTTTGGATTTGGAGGTCCTCCGACCTCCGATTAATTGGATTTGGAGGTGGACCTCCACCTCCGATTATAAATTGGAGCGAAGGTGGAGGTACCTACCTCCGATTCGCCTCCGACCCATTGCCATCCCTAATCACATGTAGTACCTTTTCAACTTTTTTTCAATTATCTTTTTATTTTAATTTTTTGGAGTTAGAAAAGTGGAATATCACGTGAAGCTACTCTTAATTTTTTTTTTGTCTTCTTGTTGCATTCTAGGCATATTGTGTGTCAAAAATAAACTTGACGGTAAGTAAAAAATATTTTTGTCAATAAATATTTATGAGAGTTATCACTTGTGATAAGAAAATTATGTCTAGAATATGAGTATTTGTTGTAGTGTACATAAAGATACCCAAAATATATCTAATTAATATATGAACATTCACATATATATTATTTTATAACACTCCCCCTTGAATGTCCATTATCCAAAAGAGTATGTTCATTAAAACCTTACTACAAAAAAACCGAATTGGGAGAAAAACCCAGTGAAAGAAAAAGAGTACACACTTCTTCATCCGCAAACATATGTTGCCTCATTAAAAACCTTTCTAAGCAAAACTCAGTGTGACAAAACCTCAAATAACAGAAAAAGAGTAGAACGCGTATTACTCCCCTTGATGAGAACATCAATTAAGATCTTTGAGTTGATGTAATTCAACTTCATGACTGACTATTAAACTTTGCTGTCGAAAGTGACTTGATACATGAATTAACTTAATTCTCACTGAAACGAATTTGCTTAATATCTGTTTTAGCAAGCACATAACTAGTATGCCGATGAGGATAATAAATATCTACATATCTACATCGCTAGTACCTTCAACGTACCGAAATAGGTTAGATATGTATGATTAGCAAGATACATCCGTGCTTCAATAGCATTTAAATTGGTACTTCAGGACCTAAATACAGTACTTCAGTACCTGAATACGGTACTTTAGGACCACTGAATTTCTCAACATCTTTTCGGGATCGGGGGAGGGGGTTGTTTTCATATCAAATGATTGTACCACTACCAGGGTACTTAAAAGGGAGTTCTTTGCTCATGCAACATTATTTTAGCGTTTAGCTACATAAATTGATTTATGCACGATTGTTCATTCTCAAAGTGTGCAACTTGTAAACCAAGGCAATAACATATTTTCCCAAAAATCTTTCATTTGAAATGCTCTTGTAAAGCAATCCACACCTTTTGAGGCTCTTCAGGAGTCCAAGCCACCAATAATATTTACAAACAATTAGAATCCGGGTCATTCAATCATTTCCTTTGATTGTACAATATGTGGTCATAGTGCTTTAATCACATAAATTTTTGTCAACTAAGTAACCAATATTCTCAAGAATTTCAATCCGTGCTTCCGACACTTTGAACCCTTTGAGAGTTTTATATAAATATCAATATCAAACTTTTCATGAGCTATAGCGATATTTATAAGATGCATTTTTAGCTTTCATATACTGCCAAATTTAAGGCATTGTGATTTAGTAACATGAACCACATAGGAGTATATTCCTTTATATTCGATACCAAGTCTTTGCGAAAGCACTTATGCAACAAGTTGCTCCTTGTGCCTCATAATCTACTTTCTCATTCTGTTTTCATACAAAGACGTAACTTTATACCATCACTTTTACACCAGTTTGGTGTATGGACAACAGGTCCAGATATTTCCAATCTCATCTTTGTTTGTATTCATTAACAGACCTAAATTCATGATCCTCATGTTTACCCACAATGGTGAGTACTATATTATATAATCAAATACTATATAAACGTTGACTTCATTTTGGTTCCCCCTTATTCAATTCATGACACAATTAATTGAAATCTCATCATTTTTGCGAATTTCAGGCGCCTAAGCTTGTGGTGTAACTTCCATATTTGTCATGATTGAGGACTATTCTGGAGTCAATTTCCTCATTTCGATTATCAGTAATTATTTGCTCCTTTTCCTTTTTCGAGGACTTTTGTCTTTGGAACCGACTGGTCTACCATGCTTCATATGTAGTCTAGACTCATTAACAATTCAATTTTTCCTATAGGAACATCAATTCTTACAGGAGTATTAATAGTTGGGACATAAGATTTAATAACTCTTTGTGGGTCAGTAGAATAATTGGCAGTACATTCACTCAAGTTTATAGACAAATTATATTTGAAACTTCCAGTTGACATTACATTGTATGAGGATCATAATAATTTGTTCCAACTTATTTCCTTGTTTAACAACTTGATTTCTCCCCCTAATGTTGGGAAACTTGTGTCATCATAATCAACAAATCGTGTCAGAAGTATATCTGCAATGAATGGTTCTATTACTATTATATTTAAGTATGGATGGATATTCATAACCAACATATATTCCTGATTCCTTCAAAGTCTCATCTTACTGTGTTATCAAGGAGCATACATCGCACATGCTCAAATTCATAGGTGGGAGATATTTGGTTCATGACCAGAAACCATTTGTAGGGGAAGAATAAACATTCATGATAACCATTGACCTTATTTGGATCAATGCTGGTGCATGCAACATGACATGTCCCTGAACAGTTGTAGTAAGCTCTGTTCTCAAAAGTAATAGGTTTGTCATTTATTATATACTCAACATCTCATATATTAATGATTCTGTAGGATCCTTTTACATATAAACATTTGACATAGGATGCTTAACATCTATGTCCATTGGCATACAAAAACTATAAGCCTTCACCATCATTATCAAGATGAACCTTCTTGATTGATAATTTGCGTGCTCATAAATCAATTGAGCAAACAACCTTGCAAGCGCCAAGTTGCAAGTTGATAGTAAACACACAAATTAAGTGACTATCTAATTGATGCATCAAGTAAAGCCATATTAAATTCAAATGGTTTATATAAGGGTCTACAAGACCAACACAAATATCACTTGTACACAACCGATGAATCTAAGGGATTTGATCCCCATCTTTGCTAAGGATGGTGTCATAATTAATATTTTTTGATAGTGAGTAGCTAATTAGATTAAGGATCTTCTGACCATTTAAAATGTATCCACATGAATTCTTCTTGAGAGGATTGATCCACGATGCCCCTACTATGATAAAGTCTTCATCAATAGTAAACTTTTGGTTTACTAGAGTATGTGCTTCAAGTGGGTTAGTTGTGTAGAATAACCCAGTAAACTTTTGGTTTACTAGAGTATGTGCTTCAATTAGAACACATTTGATTAAGGATTTTCTAGCCTTTTCAACACACATGTTGCTCAAAACAATTTTTATAATATATGAACAACCATTTGTCTCAGAATGGTATTCATTCACAAGATTCCTTTGAAACTTAATTAATAAGTTCCTTTGAGACCAGCTTGGTGGAGAAAAGTGCGTCCCCAATATGACAATTAGTTCCATCAAGTCGTATTATATGCGCTCTTTTGGAGCCTCTAATCGAAGTAGAGTGTCATATATATAATGCTAGTATTTTCTTCCTTCATCAATGGACAAAAAGTAATTTATTATCACTAAAAATGTGTGTTGTTCTGGTGTCTGCATGACATGTATCTATCACCTCATATATTCATGGTTTCAATCAAATAAGTATCCATGAAATTCACTTTAAGATAAATACAACATCAATGCATATAAAGCATATAGTCGAAGTGGTTTAATCATTTATTCATATAAAGAAACTCCACATCAGAAGCAAACCATGACTCTTGAAAGTTAAATACTCCATAGTGAACATGCATTGATCATGGATATCGAAATCATTTATTACTTTCAAAACATGTCTATGAGCATAATGAATAATCACGTGAATATCATTAAATTCTCATAAAGATATATTCCATCCATATGCTCATATAGTATCACAATCAAATACCCAATACGCACTATACTTTATATAATGCTTAGGAACCAAAGTTCATGCAATTTTGGTCAATCAATAACACTCCACTTTGTGATTAGACATTACGAAACAAGTAGTCTTCTTCATGATACTGGAAAATACTTAATGATTCAATATGATCAACCAATTTCAATAAATCATTGATATCATGTAGTTTTAGACATATGACAGCATATTAATTAATATCCATGAAATAATAGCATCACACTCTTATTCATCCATAATTATGTACATATCAACATGATAATATTTCCGTGAACCCAATAATCAATGCTATATTTAATCACCATGCATATAATCAATTTTCTAGCAAGAATGTCACATTCACAATGCCCCAACCTAGTTTCCTCCAAATAGATATTCATTATCAAATTAAGTTCACAATTAACACTTAAGTTACCAAAGTCACAATATTCTGAGATAATCTAATTGTCCGAGACAAAGTTCAACGTCAATAGAAAAAAAAGGGGCTGAAGAATAATTAAAACGCAACAATCACTAAGTTTTGAACAATGCCAAGAGGTTGATCTAAGAAGTAGTGACTTGAAACAACGTGCAAAACATAATCAATAATATCACTTACTATCAAAGTTTAAAATAATATTTTGTGCTTTTTGATTAAGCTTGATAAGGTTCAACAAGATATTATGACGTACAATAAGTATGCGTCGTTTCCATTTCCTCGTTAATAATGCATTTCTTACTTTTGTATCATTCATGTTTTCCATTTCGTGTTCCTATTCTATCATTCATGCTTTCCCTTCCATGTTCCCATTCCTGGTAGGGATATCATCTTTTAAAAGATTGACATGACTATGTCCACGACTATGTCGACTGTCACGGCTACTAGCGTGACCTTTATTTTGCTCATGATTCTTGATTTTATATCCAACCACATTCATTTCAAGGAATGAGACAAAATCATTTGGGGGTTCTAATGATCTCATAGGTCATTATTAATAAAATTATGTACATTTCTCATCTCACATTAAACTCCACACTTGTAACAAAATGCTGAATTTAACCGACGATATAAACTTTATCAGCCTCAAGTATACTATCATCACTTTCAACAATCTTTATGCCAATTAACAACTCTATACTCTAATTGGCAGGAAAGCTTCAATGATTGGAGTGAACTTCTGGCTCACTACTAATACTTGTAATCAACGGAAACAAAATTCAATATTAGTGGTAGGATGAGCTTCTGGTTCACCAATGAGAAAAGTAATCCTTTTTTTTTAGTATCATAGTGAACTTGTGGTCACTAATAAAATTAGATAAAATTCTTAACATTAGAGTGAACTTCAGGTTCACTAATGAAAATAAGACAAAATTCTTATCAAATGCAACACAAAATCTATGATATTTGGAGTACACTCTCGATGATGTCCCACTACAATCCAATTTTAGCTTTTTTGGATCACCAGAATCCAAATTGATAGTAGGAATTATTATTGTCCAATTCGTAAAAGTCGAGATTATTAGAATCCAATTTTCCTATTATTAATACTAATAAATTTAGAAGATTTATAATTCATACCAAAAGCTATGGACAAATAGAGACGAACGAGAAGCAAATCTAATGCTTCCAAGCAAAAAAAACAAAAGTATAATCTTTTATTGTAGTAGTTCACAATTACAATCCTTCAAGTCGTAGTCCTCTAGTTGATCTCTTTGTGCAATATATATAATATATTTTTATTTGTTTGTAGCTTTTGTCTTCTTTGCCGCTTCGTGATCCGATCCTCTTCTTCTACCTTGATTTCTTTTTCCATCAAGATCATTAATTAAGCTCATGACCAAATTAAAATAATGATAATAACAATGAACAAAATACTCCCATGTCACGATAACACTGGCCCTGGCAGGGCATGAAAGTTCAGTGTGCGATAACTCTGACCAAGAGACTGTGGTGCTGATAACGTGTTATGAAACAATAAATATATGAATACAATATAAAGAGAATAATAGTAAACAACAATCGATACAAGAGAGATTGAGAGAAGAGAATAGGAAGATATATTATTCATAGCCCACAAGGGATATTTACAGGGGCGAATCTATGTTGGTAAGAGTGGTGTCAATTGACACCACTAAAAAAAACTGTTTAGGAAAAAAAAAGAAAATGAGTATAATACATATTAGTTTGACACCAGATAAACTCATTAAATGTTTATGTAGTTCGTTGGTTGTTTGCTACACTAGGGGTAGATGCTTCTAATAGATACAATGGTTGCGGGTTCTGAAGAAACCCACCACTGCCATGAGGACCTCTGCCTATTCGTGATAGAGGACCTCCAACAGCAGCAGTAATCTCAACGCTAAAGTTTTGTTTCAAAGGACAAATTAGGGAAGTCTTCTAAAATATCTATCTTCAGAATATTTTCCAAGATTACATATATTTATTCTGATGTATTTTATCGCAGATTATATCTTGATTGAGTAAAGATTGAACATGCCAAAAGAAAGAAGATACAAGATCAAGCAAGTATGGAAAAGATCACCAACCAAGGAAACTCCAAAGTAGATGTTGCATTGGAGCCTCAAACATCTATATAAAGCTCGGCTGTCTCCCTCTCTCAAGATAACGATTCCAAGAGAAGATTAAATCGTGTGTAGGAATTTTGTGATAGAAAATTCTGAATGTAGCTACTTGGTTTTGAGTAGTGAGTTGTGTAACAGTTGAATGATAACTGGTGAGGATCTCAAGGTCGTGTAGCTAAAGTGAGTGAGTGACCTCACTTTAGTGAGTCCAAGTCTTTCTTCCTGCCTCAACTGTGAGGCCTCTTCTGCGAAATTCATTCTGAATTTTCTGCCCTTGTAAGCATTCGTTGAGGATCTCAGTCCTTGACAATGCCGAGTTTGTAACCTCCTCTCTTTCTTTGCACTTTGAGATTGTCAATAAAGAAGTATTATTCAATTATATAAGTGCTATTAACGTCCTTGTGTTGATTACGTGCAGAATTATTTATACAACCCTATTCACCCCCGTTAGGGTTATTTCAATCGGTATCAGAGCAGGTCCACATGTTCAAGAGTTTAGCAACTCGTGGAAAAGATCATGACCGGTATCAATGAAGCCCCTCAAGGACGCTCGTAGACAAGAGCTCCACTATTCACTAGTGAAAACTACAGGATGTGGAAAATACAAATGGAAATATTTCTCAAGGATCAAGATGAAGATCTATGGACTATAGTCACTGAGGGAGATTTTCCTACTCCCACAAAGAAGAATAGTAAAAATCAAGATGTCCCAAAGAAGAGATCCGAAATGACAAATAAAGAGCTATAAACATTGAGAAAAAATACTCGTGCTCTAAATTTGATTTATTGAAGTTTAAATTCCAATGATTTTGAACGCGTTTCTAATTGTGAAACTTCCAATCAGTTCTGGGACTACTTGACGACCTCATACTAAGGCACAAGAAAAGTCAAGGACATCAAAGTGGACATTCTTGTCTGAAAGTATGAGGCCTTTAAAATGGAAGAAAATGAGTCTATTGAAGAGATGTTCAAGAGCTTTAGCAGCATCGCTAACCACCTCAAATCACTTGGAAAGAAATACTCCAATGAGGAACAAGTCAGGAAGATCCTAAGATGTCTGCCTAGAAGAAAATGGGGCCTAAAAGTTACAGCTATTGAAGAGGCCCAAGACCTCAAGGTCCTGAAACTAGAAGAACTCATTGGAAAATTGTTGGCTCATGAGATCTAACTGAGTGACCTCTTAGAACCCAAGGGAATTGCCCTCAAGGCAGTACGTGAATCTGATAGTGAGTTAGAAGATGATGAGGAAGATACATGGCAATGCTAGCTAGAGGGTTCAGAAGATTATACAAGAAAAATCTGACCTTTCGAGGATACATCAAGGATGGACAAAACAGAAAGGCAACCTCAAAAGGTAAGGCCTTAATAAAAGAGGAATCTAACCCATTTATTTGTTTTGGTTGTGGAAGCTCAAAACACCTTGTGAAGGACTGCCCTCACGCCAGAAGAAAAAAAGACAAGAGAAACAATCGCCCTCAACGGAAAAACCGTAAGGCAATGATGGCAACATGGAGTGATAGTGATTCCAATGAAGGCCACTGTGAGGTAGAAGAAATAACAAATGTATGTCTGATGGCAAACGCAAGTGAGGATCAAGATTCAACCTCATCTCATGACGAGGTAAACCTTGATGAGCTCCTCACTCTTCCCTCTTCGCACCTTGCTCCAAATTATTTTATCTCTTCAAATATTCTAAGTCCTTGATAGAAAGAGTCAAGCATCTCACGAAACATGTCAATCATCTGAATGAAACCATAGAGAGCTTGAACACCAGAAATGACCTCTTAGCAACTAAAAATGTTATACTATCCATAGAGGTCAAAGACTGCTATAAGGACATCACTCAATTATCCAATGAGGAAGTCATAAATTCTCATCCATACCAGAAAAAGCCAATCCTTCCCACACCTAATACACCACTTCTGAAAAACTATCGATCCAAAAGTCCTCCCTTCCATACCAACAAAGGACTTCTCCTTCCTATCCAAAATATTCTGCCTCTCAGAGAAAGTTATCATAGAGGACCTCCAACAGTAAATAAAATAAGGACCTTACCAACTCCCATGTCTAAAGGAACTAGACCTCTGTGCATTACTAAAATTTAGGTCCCAAAGACCTCTCTGCAACGATCTCATCCTTGGTCAGAGACCAAGAAAGGTATAGTGTCCTCTACTACAGGTATGCCTCAGACACATTACCAAAGATCCAACCAAGTTCTGCAAACTAAAAATCAACAAGATTGGAAGAGTGACCTTTGGAGACAAAAGCAAGACAAGATCCTAGATATTGGGAAGGTTGCGAAACAACACCACCCACACCATTCGAGGGGGAGCCTTCTATCATGAGGACCTCAACCTATGCACAAGTTGTCAAATTGAAGGGGAGTCCTATCATCCCTCCTCCCTACATGTGGTCTCTCTCCTCCTCCCAAGTTCGTCAACTCACTGCATGCTTGGACCTCTGATGTCCTCATCAGCATTTCCTCTCGGGCACCTCAAAATGTAAACTGGACCAAGTCAAGACATCTGAATACCTCTTCTATAGGTAATTCAAATTCTTTCTCTTTTTTAAAATCTGCCCAAAATCATTTATTTTCCTCTTATTTTGGCCACACAATTTAGTGCTTGTACTCTCATTCATCCTTCTTGTCTGAAAGACAAAAAGGGGGAGAATTTTGCCATGCTCTGGTCTATATCTAAGATACTTTACTGTGCTACTTATGCTGCTATGAATGCTACCTTGATCTATCATGCTATCAATATACATATATGTTGTACTTGCAAGTTTTGTCTTTCAAACAAAAAGGGGGAGATTGAAGAAATTCACCACTGCCATAAGGACCTCCGCCTATTCGTCATAGAGGACCTCCAGCAGTAGCAGTAATCTCAGCGCTAAAGTTTTGTTTGAAAGGACAAATTAGGGAAGTCTTCTAAAATCTCTATCTTATCTTCAGAATATTTTCCAAGATTACATATATTTATTCTGATGTATATTATCACAAATTATATCTTAATTGAGCAAAGATTGAACATGCCAAAAGAAAGAAGATAGAAGATCAAGCAATTATGGAAAAGATCACCAACCAAGGAAACTACAAAGTAGCTGTTGCATTGGAGCCTCAAACATCTATATAAAGTTCGGATGTCTCCCTCTCTCAAGATAACGATTCCAAGAGAAGATTAAATCGTGTGTAGGAATTTTGTGATAGAAAATTATGAGTGTAGCTACTTGGTTTTGAGTAGTGAGTTGTGTAACCAGTTGAGTGATAACTGGTGAGGACCTCAGGGTCATGTAGCTAAAGTGAGTGAGTGACCTCGCTTTAGTGAGTCCAAGTCTTTCTTCCTGCCTCAACTTTGAGGCCTCTTCTGCGAAATTCATTCTGAATTTTCTGCCCTTGTAAGTATTTGTTGAGGATCTCATAGTCCTTGACAATGCCGAGTTTGTAACCGCCTCTCTTTGTTTGCACTTTGAGATTATCATTAAAGAAGTATTATTCAATTATATAAGAGCTATTAACGTCCTTGTGTTGATTAAGTGCATAATTATTTATACAACCCTATTCACCTCCCCCCCCCCCTCTAGGGTTATTTCAGGTTCGCTACTTGTTGTGGCACTTTCTATTTTTTTTTTCATTTTCTAAACTTAAACTACCCTTTAAGATGATGTTACTAGCTTCATTGATTATGTAGAAATGATCCGAGATTCTCAAACCTAAAAGACATTTTTGAACTTTCAATGAAGATGGTTGACACGCAGTTGCACTTGAACTTCCGCCGCATTTATTTGCTTGTCAAGTTAACTTTGCTTTTGTCGGTTTCCATTGCATCCATTGAGAGAGTATTTTCGGGGATGAAGTGTATCAAGACTAGTTTGCACAATAGAATTAAATGATTTTGTTTTTACTTATTAGTTATTCAATATCATTTTTGGTGTTATGTTGATATTTTGACGTTTATGTTTTAAAATTTGTGTTGCTCAATTTTTTTAAAGCAAATTATTCCTGACCCCACTAACTCTGAATTCTGGATCTGCCACTGGATATTTATACTAGTTATATAGCAAGAGTCCCGCACAGTATAAACTTCATATGGAAACTGAATCCTCCCATATTATGTCATGTTAATACATAAAGATACCCGAAAGATATCTGATTGATATATGGACATTCACATATATATTATTTCATAACATTGTTGTTGTTGTTGCTGTTATTATCACTTATGCCCTATCCATTTTTAAATTTTCCGATCTCTATCACCATACCTCCTTCTTCTTCTTCTTCTTCTTCTTCTTCTTCTTCTTCTTCTTCTTCTCACCATACCTTATTCAAAGCTACCTATTTCACTTTGGTTTCCAATTTGTCGTTGTTGTTTGTTGTTGTTATTGTTACTATTAATTGCAATCCATATTTGAATACTACATTATTACAATGTATCCCATCTTTTAATATGGTCCTGATTATATTGTCATGCCTAAATATTAAGCAATAGTATACATACTTTGTGGATCTTTTAAACTTAATTGTTGGTTATAAAGATTGAACTTTGCGGTATGGTGAAGGTAATATGAATGTTGGTATGACTTAAACCCTATTCAATAAAATAATTTGTAGCCAGTAAAAATAATTTTAGAAATATTGCTAACATGCCTTGATCAAAAAATTACTCGAAGGCACCCCAAAATTTGGGAAAACTATTTTTTGGTGCCTCAACTTTTCAAAACTCATTTTGGGGGTATACTCTTACTTTTTGGGTTAGGAAATAGGTTCTTTTCCAGCTAAAGTGTTGAAGCTTTCGATAGATTTTAGGCGGGAAGTGGATTTTGGACTTGAGTTTACTGAAATATATACCCTTTAATTTGGTTGTTACAAAACCTAAATTTTATTCATTTGCTCTTATAAAGAAGAAGCCCCCCTCCCCCGCTAAATGTCCTTTCTCTATCTTCTTCTCTGTGTCTTTTTCTCTCTCCCTCACAAGCAACAACAGTGAAAGCCATTGAAATGAAACTTAGGGAAATGTCAATGAAGGTATACATTTGGTTAACTAACATAGAATTTCAACAAAGATTGACACTCACTAACCATTGTCGACTGCAGTGGGTGATCGATAATGACATTTTGCTTTTCTTCACGGTCAGCAATAATCCGACATCACAAACAAAAAAACCAAAATTTTCTTTCCCAATTTGATTGTCCGCTACGAAACCCATTTGAGGTAGCAGAAAAAGCGTGACATATAGATTGAAAGGGAAAGGGAAAGGGAATTGAGTCTCGATGGAAATAAGGAGCATCAAAGAGGTGACTCTAGTTTGGTAGAAACATTTAATGCAGATAGTAAACGTGAGCTTTCGGAAGCGCAAGAACGTCTTTCTCTTTCAATAATTAAGGATATTTCGGTCAGTTAACAAAATTGATCAGACTTTAGCCGGAAAAACACCTTATAATAATTACCAACCCAAAAAGTAAGGATCCCTCGAAATGTACTAAAAAAATATTTCCTCAAATTTTGAGGTACCTCCGAATAACTTTTGTACCGATGACTTACCATTTTTCCATGAATAACAACAACTTAAAGGTGTAGTATTTAATAAAGAGTTAGTCCATGCCAATTATGATAAGCAACGTGAGAATGTGAGGATGTCATATAAAATATGATATATATTGAATAAAAAAATATATGAACGTTAATTATAAGTGGCATACTTGTAACCACACCATACTACAAACATTATATGACCATCATGTGACAAGGATAAGATCATACACTCGGGATCATGAAGTACTATGGTCCTGGTACTCATCTCTATTTTTGTTTTGAATTTCTTTGATTTTGTCTAAACTTCATGCACTACTAAAAATGTGTGTATTATCAACCACTTTTTTCCAACAAATTTAAAATGGCTGGAAAAACCAATTAACCATTTTAGTAATCATTTCATATTCCAACTATTTTTCATAAAAATTAGTGGGATAAAAGGTTGGAAATTCCAACCGATTTTGCTAAACTTGGTTGGAAAATTTCGTACCAATCTTTTTCCTACTATTTGAAATTGGTTGACAAAATGGTTAGTAATCCAACCATTTTCAAATAGATGGAAAAATGATGGTAGGAAAATTTTCCAACCATTTTAAATTGGTTGGAAAAAAATGGTTGGTAATACACATACTGTGATGACACTTGGGCTGGATGTTAGATTTAGGCTAGGGCCATAAAAAGATGGTCCCAGGCATATTATTTAATTTCTACCATGTTAATTAGTGAGAAAATTAAATTGTTAAAGAATGCTCATTATATGTCTTAAAGATTTATATGTCTTAAAGATTAATTAGTAAGAGAGTCACCTTATGAAAAAATATATAAAATTGATGAATGGCTTCAATAAATAAAATATTGATCTATTGACTACTTTAGAATTATATATATATATATATGATTATATTAATCTCAACTTATACAAATTGGACAGCAATAATTCCTAATTTAGGTTTGTATTCTGGTGGTCCAAAAAAATAAAATTGTATTGTAGTGGTACCAAATCCACCTCCACCTCCATATTCTTTTTATTTTTTTCATTCATACCCCATATTGTTTTTTTTTTTTCATTCCTGCCCCCAGAAAGATAATGAAGTGTAGTTACTCAAACATTTATTTAATTATTTTTTTTGAGACTCCGAGCAATTATTATGATTTTTTAAAAGTAATAAAAGTGGCAAAACCGAAAAAAATCGAAAAGACAATTTTAAAAAAATTGAGAGAAATGCGGTCAATTCATTCAAAATCGTGTTAAACTATTATACTAAGTTTTGAATCAAATGCAATACAAAATCTATGATATTTAGGGTATACTCTCGATGATGTCCCACTACAATCCAATTATATATTTTTTTTGACCACCACAATCCAAATTAATAGAAGGGATTATTGCTGTCTAATTCGTGAGAGTCGGGATTATTAGATTCCAATATTCCTATATATATATATATATATATATATATATATATATATATATATATATATATATATACATGACCCAGAATATAGGGTTGGGGTGTGAAGGAGCACGTGGGTTTCACCTGCAAGAAAGAACAAACTTCCACACTTGCGACACCGATGAGACCGACACGCTGAAGTTCCCTAGCCTAGTGGCGGATTCGCATGTAATGTAAGGGTGTAGGACACCCTTAGCCAAACAAAAATTTGTGAATCTTTAATACTATCTCGAAGAAATTTTTTTAATTGGAGCAAGTGGACACCGTAAAAAAAATCCCAAAAAATATAATAGGGGTGTCTAAATTTGACAGCAAACCAAAAACCCTAAGATATTACTCCCTCTGTCCCAAATAAATTGTCCAAGTTGGCTAATTAAGTCAAAATATTGAAATTTTGATCGTTAATTTATCAAATTATATGTTAAATTATTTATTTAAATTTTATTATTTTATTTTTTAAAAGCGGTTATGTAATAACAATTATATTGGACACCTCTAAATTGAATCTTTAGATTTGCCACTGTGTGTGTATATATATATATACTGATCATATGAGCATGGATCTTTCGTGAGCATGATTGAATTGATGGTGGACATTAAGTACGAATGTTAGATATCAACATTTTATCCCCGCCAAGAAAAATCATTATTCGCCTTTGCATACTTGATGTCCACAAAAACAATACGTATGTCCACCTCTAATAATTGATGTCCACAAAAATACCACTTGATGTGTGCTAAATATCCAGCCATGCTCACATGCTCACCAAAGAGCCATGCTCATATGATTAGTTCCCCATATATATATATATATATATATATATATATATATATATATATATATATATATAATGCATAAAAATATCTATTATGATTAATTTAAACATAAATATATACATAAAAATACACTATAACATATAGTATTAATAGAAAAAGAAAGACAAATTAAATGAGCAGAATGAGTATTCTTTATAATTTAAATGTACTATGAAATGATATCAATATATAGATTAACTGTTACACTAATTATCGCCCATTGGCAATATATAATCAAGAATGGATTTTATCTATCTTTTTAATCATTTCTTATACAATTAAGGGTATAAGATAAAGTTTACTTTTTAAACTTAATTGAATGTTGTACTTAATCATTTAATTAAAGCTAGGTAAATTTTCTCTTTAATGAAAAAAATTTATACAAGTTATTAACAAATTAAGTTTTTTTTTTTTAAAAAAAAACTAAAGATACTTCTCCACTTTTATTCAATCAAAGATGAGACTGACAAATTAGGTATCACGATTCACGAACCATAAGCACAATTCACTCCATCTGGGTTGAATCCATAAGGTCCTATTCTTTTTTAATATAATGAATGTGTAGGTAAGATAAGGTAATGTTAGATAAATTAAGTAATAGGGGTAGTTAAATATTATATCACCTATTTTATTATAATTTGAAATGAATTCTGTGAGGAAAAAAATTTTAAAAATAAATTAATAAAAAATATAGTTTGTTTTTTAAATAATAAAACAAAATAAAGTAGAATAAGGTAAAAATATGGAAAAAATTTACTTACTGTACAAAGGTAAACGGACCTAAGTTTAATTGAATTTGTAAGTGATTGAAATCCCAAAATTGCTCATGACTTTAACCAATAACCAGTGTTGGCTCGACGTGCCCATTGGCAGCAAACCCACCAATCATCAAATTCCGTCACTTCCATGCAACCGACATGGCAGCTACTGAAATATTTGACAGGCAAAAGCTACTCAACCACATTAGAGCATATGCTTATCTTTTTGTTAGATGGAAGGATATTATCCACGAGTTCTTTCTCACAACAAACATGTGAACCTCCAACTCCAAATTCATCGTTCCTAAACTTGGTAAAGTGGAAAGGACAGTGGTGGATCTAGCATTCATAGTTAGTGGAGTCGAAAATATTTGGCTAAAAAATAAAATTTAATAGCGTTGAAAAATTTAAATATTAATTCTCTGGCCTCTTTCTCAAAAAATCTCTTCGTTTTAAGTTTTGAGGACAAAGAAAATGGTGGATGAGTGAGTGTATTTATATATCTTGTGTTGCTTAAAATTTTATATTTTTTTTTCCATATTTTGCTCTCCAGTGAGAATGGGGTTGTGTTAGCAACAGTGAAGATTTTGTTTTTTTTTTAAAATCAAAGCGATGGTGAAGATTCCATGAACTAAAATCGTAATAATAGTTCAATAATGAAGCCAAATTTTGAAAAAAAAAATCAAAATCAAAATCAAAAACAAAAACAAAAAGAAAAACAAAAGACCTATATCTACATCTATGAAGATTTGAACTCAAGACTCACCAATAACACATATATACCTACATACTGCTAGACTAATTACCAGTAACATTTATATTGATACGATTAACTTATATCTAATATGATAAACATTTTTCTTTTCAAAACGGAATCGTTTTTGGACAAAAGATCCATCATTTGCATCTTCAACAACTCGAATTCATGCCTCAATAAAATCACATGCACACACGGACCAACAAAGTAACCATCATTTGGTGTCTATTCATACTGTTATATAAATATTATTATTCATATATTTTATAAATAGAATTTTTTTTCAAAATTTTAGTGGAGTTGCTTGACTCCACTAAATATACATTGGATCTGTCCCTGCGGAAAGAATAGTAACAATTGTCACTAGACCTGTCAATCTTTGATCTGATCCCTTAATCTATTTGAAAATTTTGGGCTTTTAACATGACTTTCTTCACCTGAATTCGAAATAAACTACACCCGAAAAGTTCGTAAATTAGTGGATTAAACCAATGCGCTCGTTTGATCTGAAAACACTATTTTTTTAAGTTCAAATCTATTAGAATTTGTGTTTTTTCGTTGAAACTCATGATTATTAAACTATAACTACAACTCATTTATCTGTTATTTCTCTAATTCAAATTGACATGTTTATAATAATATATTGCTACTAGAAGATGATTATATTTTATTATTATATTGTACAAAAATAGTTTTTATCCGTTGAATTTACTCAAAACCGAAATACACCCCCGTATTTAAACCCGAAATACACATGACCGTTATTTACCTAAACCTGATATACGACTGATCCATAATCCGTCCACCCATCCGAATTGACTGGTCTAATTGTCACATAATATTGCTCAACCTCACAAATTTGCATCTCATAGAACAATTCTAGATCACTCTCCTCCATATCCTTCTTCATAAATCCACCAATTAATGCTGTCCAAGAAACCACATCTCTCTGGGGCATTTCATTGAACAGATTGACTGCATCCTCAACCTAGGCGTTCGTCAAGTACCCACTAATCACGGTGTTCCAAGTTACGATTGAATGCGATGCCAAATTCAACTATCTCATCTTCGATTGAGGCCCCGTTCTTTTATGCGGTTGACAAACTGCGGTGTCACACTGTACTGCAACTTTCCATATTCCACCACAACCCATCACATTTCACCACAATCTACCACAGCCCACCACAGTCTACTTTTTCTAATTTAATTTATCTTTCTTATTAAAAGTTAAACTTTCCATATTCCACCACAATCTACCACAACTTTCCCAACCCACCACAATCCACCACAACTTTTCCCAACCCACCACATTTCCTCCACACCGCACTGCACCACAGCCAACCGTATAAAAGAACGAGGCTTGAATGAAAGTGGACAAGTACCTTTAAATTTTAACTAAAAGAGATTAATTTGTTAATAAATGATTTATGTAAATTTTTCATAAAAAAGAATTAGGTAAATTTGATTAGATAATCAAATAGTAGTATACTTTACTAATTAAAAATTGAAACTTGTATTTTACCTCTCGTATGAGATATGATTAAAAAAAAAGTGAACAAAATTTTTTCATAGCCATTATCCTTGGACTGTTAGCAAAACCATTAAATAAAATCAAATGTGGTCCCGTCAAAATATTTATTTTCTATTTAACATATTAATATCCAACTATTAAGATATCACTTGCTCCATCAATATTTATTTTCTATTTAGTATATTAATAACTAGCTATTGACATGTCATGTAATCCATCGAAAATAAATTCACAACACCAAAGGCAAAGAGCGAATAAAAAAAACGGACAGTATAGCTTGAGTGCATCCAAGCTACCCTCGACCATTTTAACAGTGTTGAACTCCTTAAGATAGAGGTTAGAGGAATAGTAATTGGTGGTCTCAAAGAGAGAGTAAACGTAGAGCCGAGAGAGGATGGATGATAAGACCATCTACGTTGGAAACGGGGTTTTTGTATTTTGGACCCTAAACTTTAGGGGTATTTATTTTCCGAACCGTTGATTTTCAACTTTAATTTTTTGGACCCTAAAGTTTATAGTTTGAAAAAAAAAAGAACCCTAAAGTTTGTGGGCTAAAGAAAAAGGCACTTGACTCATTCTTTGTTTTCATCCCATGTTTGAATTTATCTCCCGATTGACGTCAAACTTCAAGACTAAGGTTAAAACTGATATTGAAGCTATTATACACCTCTCTTATTCATGTCCGGGCTACTTCGACCCCTGAATACAGGGGTTTAAGTAATTCCAACATGAATAAGAGAGGTTTATTATAACTTTAATATCGGTTTTAACCTTAGTCTTGAAGTTTGACGACAATCGGGAGATAAATTCAAACATGAAAAGAAAAAGAAAAACGGGAATCAGACTTTTTTTTTCAGCCCAGAAACTTTAGGGTCCTTTTTTTCAAACTACAAATTTCAGGGTCCAAAAAATTAAAGTTGAAAACTAAAGGTTCAGAAAATAAATACCCCTAAAGTTCGGGGTCCAAAATGCAAAAAACCCATTTGAAATCTACCGAAATCAATTCAAAAATATGAACTCAAAGGAGTTTTTGGGAAGTATTCGAGACTCAGGGATATTTTCATTCCAAGTAGAGCTGGACGAAACGGGAGGTATGGCTTTGTATTTTTTTGGGATAATGACATGGTGAAGGAAGTGATACAACACATGAATGGAAGAATGGCGATGGTAGCAGAATTAGAGTTGATCAGGCTTTTAAGAGAAGAGAGAATGGGAGAACATGTAGTAGGAGTAGAAGTAGAATAAGGAAGGTATGGGTTAAAAAGAAGAAAGGAGAAGAGGATCCAAGAAAGAGCATGGCAGGGGAGGGGAGGGAGGAAAGCAAGACGCAGATACTCGAATTCAATGAGAAATAAATGAGGAGATTATGGAGTGGCTTTAAAGGAGTCTGATCTGCATTAGCCCTCAACCTAGAGATTTGGCAACAATGACATCAGCTATAATCCACAACTATGGACCGACATCAAGGATAACGACGATGAATAGCACTAAATTTATCATCACTACGCCAACCAAGGAGGACTTAGAGGAAGCTATACAGAACCCGATGGAGGTGGAGGTCTGGTTCACAGAAATCAGGAAATGACCAAAATACGAGACATAAGAAGACAGAAGAGTGTGGTTGGACATACAAGAAGTCTCACAACATGGGTAGAAGTGGATAAAATTCCAGAAGTGTGTTCAGAAATGGGGTAAGCTGATAAGCCTGGGACAAAGTACATCAATATATGGTGGAGCATTTTGAGAATATGAAGGTTTAAGTCTTGACAAGAGGCTTCAGCAGAATTAAAGGGCAGATCCTGTTAACACTAGATGATTGTGCATACAAAGTGTTTGTCAAAGAGTCAAGCAGTTATGTCCATCCACAAGGAGTGATTGCTTATGATAGAAGTGATTTAGATGATGAGCAATCTGTGGGAAGAGTCATATGAGCACACCAGCGAGAACAATAGCATTTGATGGAATAGAGGAGACGATGGTGGTGGAGAGGCCAAAAATGAAATAGGAAGAGAAAAGGTCATCGAACAAACAAGAGGAAGCTGGAAAGGCGAGGGATGAGACTTTGGAAACAAGTCTTAGAAGCCCTAATTCCCAAGGCAACCACTAGGAATTAATGAGGCAATCACGCGAGATTGGAAGCATAGAAGAAATAAATGGGACAATGGGGCAGGAAGATGTTGTAGAAAATGACAAGATAAGGAGACTAACACAAAACAAATCTCGAGAATGGGAAAACAAACAGGCAACATTAACTAGAGATGATGGGAAAGGAAAAACCAATGATGATCAATTGAATGAGGGCGAATTCAATGAAGAGGAGTTACACTCAGTGAGTATAGAGGAGAGTAAGACATTACAAGAAGCAGCCAAAAATCTAGCAGAAAACCAAGAGGTGCAACATTCACCATTACTAAGCTCGAGGGAAATAGATAGGAAAATTTCATGTAGAGCTGAGGTAACAGGAGGAGACATTGGATTACTGTTTGAAGAGGAAGCTAACTATTGGGTAGATAAGAATTCAAGAGGAAGATAAAAGGAGGAAGCTCAAGAAAAGGAAAGAAGAAGAACAAGTAGAGAAAGCAGAAGCGGAAGGCTCTAAAGATGAGGTTAGGGGCCTGAAATGTGCATGGCATAGGGAGTGTAGATAAGAAGAAGTATGTCAAGAAGCTCATCAAAGAAGAATACCTAAGTGTAGCAGGTTTGGTGGAGATTAAACATGAGGAATTTAATGAGTGGGGGTTGTAGGCGATGTTGGGGTAGTGAGGATATTGATTAAGAGAACATACCGACACAAGGGAGATAGGAGGGATTGTAATATGGAACAAGGAGGCATTCGAATGATCCAAAAGGGAGAAATAGCAGAGACGGATCTTGGTCAAAGGGAGGCTCCTTGAAGGTGGCATTGACTTTGCCATATGCTTCATATATGTTCCTAGTGATTAGCAATAGAGGTTGGAATTATGGAACAACTTGAGACAGATAAAGACAACAACTCACTATCCTCTGACTATGATGGGCGACTTCAATGAGGTATTATCAGTAGAAGAAAGGAGGGGATGCAAAGGAATTACAAAGGGAATGAGACAACTGGTAGACTTCATGCAAGAAATGGAGTTGCAAAACATATCAGTGGATCAAGAATACACTTATATAAGAGTCAACGCGACAAGTCACATTGATAGGGTTATGGTTGGTTGCAGATGTTCTTTTGCAACACAATGTGGGTTTAATTGTCATATCCACAGGGAGTTGGGGCTTCCTAACCAAAAAGCTAATCAAGCTCTCACCTACTAGGTTGCATCACAAAGATTTTTGGTGAATTAACTATGAACTAATAAAACAAAATGAAAGCTACAAATAACTAATCACATAAACTAAAAAGATAATGCCTAATTAACCAAGTTCAAACATGCAATTAGAGTGATCGATTGCTCATGAAAGACCACCAAAGCTCCTCTTTCAAGGAAGCAAAGACTAGTTTAATTACCCTAACCACTTATTTCTATGGGTTAATCAAACTAAACTACAATAAAGACAACCCTAGATCTAGTTAGAATTAGACTATTTACATGTCTAACCCTAACTATTTTCTCTACCCACACTAGCCAATCGACCTCGCATCTCAACACAAGTCAATTGCCTAGAAAAATAGATAAAAACTTTCTCAAGAACTTCATCGAACACATGGTGGGCACTAGAGAATAACTCAAATAACAAGCATAAACTAGGTTTAATTAGGAATAAACAAGATCAATTATCATCCAAATACATCAATCACAATCCCAAGTTAAGCACAAATCAACATAAGATAAATTTACATGCATAAAGATAAAAATCAAAGACAACACATAAACAAAAAGACAGGGATAGAAAAACTTAGACTTGGGTTTGGAAATGTAGATGAACAATTTTCAATCATTAATACAAATCCCTAAACCTATGAAAATCTAATCTAACCTATCCTAAAACAATCACCCCTAATGGGTTTTATTGAGAGAATGAAGAGAAAAGGAGAGAGTTGGATTCAATCGAATGAGAAGAATGAGAAAAAGATATAAATAAACTCGGCAGTAAGTTACTACAGGTCAACACAGGGCCATGCTGAACTGGCGTGGGGCCGCGATACTTAGACAGTTTCTCTGCTGACTTCAAACAAGCATAACTTCTTCGTTCGGATTTCGAATTGACCTTATAATATATCGTTGGAAAGCTCTCAGTATCTAATTTGAGCTCCCCAAGTTTCAAATATATCGAATCTCTATGGAAGGAGTTATGATGGAAAGAGTAGCATATATGTTCTCTTCTGCTCAATTTCTCAAACTTTCTTCTTTTTAATTTATTTCCTACAAGATAAATAAAAACATGAAAAATACTAGAATAATATTGCTATAAACATAAAAAAATTAAGTGAATGAAGGCACACCAAATGTAATATTTTGGTGTTAATAGCAGACTGTGGACACAAACATAAGGCTTTAAGGCATACCATAGGGAGAGACAACTATTAGACCATTTTCTTACCCTTTTGAAGACGACAGAAGTAAAATGTGGATAAATGTCATTCAAAGCCTTGCATGTTTGATTGGGTGGACCAGCATTCCAGAAGACCTTTGAGAAGGAATAGCTACTGTTGTCACATTTACCATTGCATAAGGAGTTGAAAGCGATCAAGAAGCCATTAAAGAAGTGGAATAGTGAGGTCTTTGGTAACATAGAGACCAAGGTGATAAGATTGGAAGAAGAGTTGTAGAAGTTATATGAATGAGCCCGGTATGTAGAATAATATAAGTCAATGTGGTGTGGTTAAAAGAGAAGCAATTAGAGCACAATCGATGACATGGTTAATTGGCAAGAAGACAAAGAATGTGGAGGGAATTATCGAGGTGTCAGATAATAAGAGAAGGTGACAAGAGTACAAGGTTCTTCCACACCCTTGCAATGATGAGGAGAAGAAGGAAGGTTATGGAGAAAAGCTGGGATAATAATAGCATATACACAGACCCAATAGAAATCAAAAGGGAGGTAAGAAACTACTTCAAGAGGCAATATCAAAGAAGAAGTCAGATCGTGAATGTAGATATAACAGACCTTGGTCTAAAAAGTTGACAGAGGAGGAAATGAGAGGTCTGGAAGTTGATGTGGCCAAAGAAGAGATCCTAGAAGTTGTGACACACTGCAACCCGGACAAGGCACCCGAGTATGATGGTTTCAATATGAAGTTTATCCAAAAATTATAGCCATTGATTGGGGAAGAATTTAGCAGCTTCATCATACAATTTTTTGAAGAGGGCTGATTTCCAAAGATGATTAACACCACAAGGGTCACTCTTATACCAAAGAAGAAGGATGTTGTTGATATAAAGGAATATCGACCGATTAATATGATTGGGAGCTTATATGAGATCACATCAAAGATCGTGAGTAATCGTCTGAGAAGAGTTTTATCTGGGTTAGTAGGTGAAACCCAAACAATTTTCATCAGTAGCAAACAGTTTTTGGATGGGGCCTTAATTGCTTCGGAGGTGGTGAGCTGGCTACAAAGGAAGAAGAAGGATGGAGTCTTTCTGAAGCGGGACTTCGAGAAAGTCTATGAATCCATTTAATGGGACCCTTTGGGGAGAATTGTGGAGCAAAAGGGATTTAGATTCAAATGGCAAAACTAGATGAGATGTTGTATTCAAAGTGCCCCGATCTCTGTCATTGTCAATGGATTCCCAGCAAAACCTTTTACAATGAAGAGAGGCATGAGGCAGGGTGATCCACTGTCACCATTTCTATTAGTGTTAGCAGGTGAAGTGTTGAATAAGATGATGGAGAAAGCTGTAGAAAGAGGCCACATTAAGGGGCTGTTGGTGGGGGTGAGAAAAGTTAGAGTTACTCATCTACAGTTTGCCCTTGTCCTTGCATAAAGCAAAAAACATTAATACTTTTATGAGTTGTGTAGCTATAACTTGTCATTATCATAATTACCTGAAAATGATCCAATCTGCAATAAAGCCCATCACACCTGATCAGGACCCCCCTTTCCGTTAAAAAGAAAGGAAAAGAAACGACCCTTTTGATTTGAATATATACTTTACATGTTCCTTAATCATTAAGAGTTTGTTTGAGGGAGAAATTCAACTGTTTTTGCAAATCCTGAAGAAATTGATGCTTATCGTAGCTATACATGATTGAAGCCATCCTTGCAGAGTTAAGGCAGCTTGCCTTGAAATCTGCTGAGAATGAAGATGTTCGAGACAAGCACTCCTGATTAAGGTCTTTCCATGCATCCAAAATCATATGGTTCACATGTCTTCTTGCACCTTCTACTGAACTCAGAATGTGTTCCTTCATGTAACAATCTATGTATGACCCATCCTTATTTCCATCTCGATTCACAACCTTCAATATATAGGTTTTGAGTCAACAAATTTAGGACATGTCTTAAATGAGACTATCTCATCGAAAATTATTGTTAAATTGCAGTAAAAATGTATAATAGATGTCAATGTTTTACTTGAGCCACACAGAATTCATATGTTAAAATAAGGACTCAATACAAGAAGTAAAAAAAAAAAGAACCTTGTCGGAGCCCACATCGTTCCAAAGGCGAACAATTGTTGCTGCAGAAGACACAATTGCAGGAAGGTGATTAAAAGAATCTACACTTGTCTTATTGATTCCACGTCCCAAAAGAAAGAAAGCATGCATCAAAGCCACAGGAACTCCAGAGCTTATTATTCCATTCTTTAAGTACTCTTCACTATTTGGTAGGTCATCATTTGTTAACCATTTTGCTTCGTTTAGGAATGACTTGCACAAATCACCCCACTGCATCATTCAATCACTGATCAATTTCATTATGAAGCCTTATGGTGTGTTCAGACCATGGAAAAAGGGGTAGAAAGAAAAACAACAATAATATGAAATAAAAGTACTCCCTCCGTCCCATATTAATGTTATAAACCATGGTAAAAGGGGTAGAAAGAAAAATAAAAGTGTTTCCTCTTTTTGGACTAAAGTACTCCCTCCGTTCCGTATTAATGTTATAATTGACTGTTACGATATCCAATGTCATTCTTTGATTGACAATTTCTTATGAAATATTTTTTTAATAATTACAGTATTATACTTTTAGAATGTTATTTTTCGTTGTGGATCTAATGGTTGCAACTTTAGATAACAAGTCATTACATATATAACAAGTCACTTAGTTGACCGTTATAGTCTCCAATGTCATTTTTTGATGAATAATTTCTTATAAAATATTTTGTTGATAATTGCAGTATTATACTCTCAGGATATTATTTTTAATTTCGTCCCGGATTTAATGGTATATAGTAACTTTATATAACAAGTCAATATATATATTGATAAATTTATGGTCAAACTTTTTAAAATTTAACCACGCAATTTCCAAAGACAATTAATATGGAACGGAAGAAGTAAAAGTAAAGAAAAAAAATAGTTAGAAAAATAAAGGGAAGGTTCAGGTAAAAAAAAAGAATATTAAATTTTGATCTAAAGTGTCAAGTTTCTCTCCTATATCTCTAGCAAAACACTCTCTCTTAATTTTCTGCCCCCATCCCCTTTTGTGTATGCATCCAGTTTAATATCTCTCTCATAAATATTATACTCTCTGTTTTATGTATCAACAAGTAGCATCAGGTGCAAGCACGAGAAAATTGTCAATTATTAAACTATCCAAAATTATGTGTGTTCAACTTTATTGTGATAAAATATGTGTGCTAAAACATGTTTCGCTTTGGAGGTTGTCGTAGTTTTTGTTTAATATGTGTGCTAATTTTTTTTAAATTGAAATATACATTTTTCATGCACCCATATAGATGATATATTAGAAAATATTAATTAAGTGGTCTATTTTTCAATTTTGTGAATTAAATATAATTATTAATATGAAAATAAAATCATGAAAGATTTGTTATAATTATTTCACAAACACAAACAATAAAAAAAATTAAATTCTTCTATTAGTCAATTTGAATAAATGCAAGAAATTCTATAATTCTTTTCAAATGTTTCTCAATAGCATTTCAAAAAACACTTAATCTTAAATCACAATAAATGATTAATATAATCAAAACTATATAAGTATTTATAATATAGACATAATGTTGTTGGAAACTTGTTTATTAAATAAATATGAATTTTTTTATAAAACTAATTAAAATAGAAAATTCCGAGAAATTATAAAGTATTAACATTACTTTTTAAATAACAAGTACTCAAAAATTAAAAGATAATTATTTACTCTATAATTTAATAATATGACAAAACAATCACAACATCAATCAAAAGATAGTTATATTACCTTTTTTTCCATAATAAAGAGAGATTAATTTTTATTTTGTGAATAGAAAATAATGTTCATGAAAATTCAATAATACCATTAAAATATGATAAATAATAGATCTATTTCTTTTTATTGAGAGATAAAAGATGAAAGAGAGCAAATTTAATTATATTTAATTTCAAGAATAATATGGAGTAAGTTATTGATATTAATTCTTATTTAACATTGAAGAAAGTCGTGCGATCATCATTCAATATATTTTCACAAGAAAAATATATTTTAATACTAATTTAAGTTATATGTTTCAAAATACACACACAATTTGCAATTTTTTTTGTAATCATTAATTAGAGAAAAAAAATTTAAAAAATATCGTATTATATATTAAGAAATAGATTCAAAACTATATTTTCTAAATAAAAATATATCAAATTTTTATCATTTATCTATCTATCATTAACCCTCATATAGTATATATTAATCTCATAATTATTCCACCTTGAAATGATTGATAGAATATTATTTTTTATAGGTTACAATATTGATAGAGAAAAGGTGGTAGTTAAGTGGTCATTACCCTCATCTGATCATCTATATTACCCATCAAAGTTCATGTCTTGGTTGAAACAATATATTTCCTATTAATATTTTTTTAATTGACGACAATAATTATTTAGGTTTAGAGGTAAGTTAAGAAGCAGTCTTCCTAAATTTCACATTCTAGATATGATTTCCCTTAAGCAAATTGGTTTGAACATATATATAAATTTTAGTCTATGTTTCTCTCAATTTCAATCCCCTCTCAATTTTCACTCCCTTTCACACCCAAACCAATTCAGTATGATGATTTATAAAAATGATATCTTGCTATTAGAAAGCCCCTTTGTAAATTCAATTTCTTTCCCATTCTTTTTTTTTTCCCTGGACCAAACTAGGACAATTAAATGGACAATTTTTTTTTCTTTCCAAATTTTACGTAAACCAAGCGAAGGAAATAAAAATTTTCCCTAATTTCCTTTTTCCCCATTTCTTTTCACGATATACTTTTTCCCCCTTTTTCATAATGAAAGCACACCCGTAAAGTCTAGATATTATCATCCTAACAAATAAATTAATAAAGCAAAATGATAAGTATATTGAGTCAAGATAGTTAATGACCATCTTAAATTTCATCTAAATCACACAAAAAATTAAATATAAAGCTATTTAAATCATTGTAATTAAGATATACTCCCTCCTTCTCATATTATTTGACACATTAGACATGATTTAGGAAACCAAAAAAACTTTCACTTTATATTAATTTACCTCATTGAAAATGTAAAAATGTTGAATAAAATGGTAAATTAAAAAAGGAAAACGTGATAAAAAGGAAAAATTGAAGAAAAAAATGTAATTAATAAGGTGAATTTGATAAATTAGTAATTAATGTGTTATTGGAATTATAAAGTGACAGATATTATGGGAAAAAAAAAGTTAGTTAAAGTGACAGATAATATGGGAAGGAGGTAGTATTTCATTACTTTAAGGGTTATTATGATTTATAAGTTGTATAAATATATTTATTTATTTACATTTTTCATAAATATAAAATTATGCATAAAATGTCCATTATCTTGTATGGTTGATAAAATAAAGTTACTATTTATATTTGTCGGCCTAGCTATAATAAGTGTTATACTCTTATAATTAATAAATATATATAATTATTAGAGAAAATATTGATAAAAGTTACAAAAATGGACAATTCAAGATATTTATTTTCCATCTTGATGCAAGATGTGTATCATTGTACATTAATAAATTTCGAAAATTGCATTCGACAACTGACATAGCAATTTTAGGTTGTTAGAATTGAAACCTTATTTTATTTATTGTTTGACTTTTACTATCGCACTACTTTAACCTTATATTTCTAATATTATTATATAAATATTATATAAATAATTAAACATGGTCATATAAAAATATTTTGTATGGAAAATTTAATGATAATAATTTCATATTTTAAATCATTGTATATGTTAGCTGTCACAATTTATAAAATTTATATATATAGGATTTTTGGACATGGTTGGCGTACTATTTTGTCCAATACCTCCACAGTACATAACGTTTATGTCCAAAAAAATGTTGGTATTATTATTGGTCAATAGAGTGCAACTTCGTATTTTTACGTCCAAAAATCCCCATATATATATATCATGTGGTAATAAAAAAACAAAGGGATTAATATTTATTTGGCTGTCTGCAATACTCAAAAATTCTTTTCTACTTCGCCTCTCCCTAGTAGCATTTGCGATCAAATCCTTTTATTTTATATCCTAATTTTTGGAGATACTATATATATTTTGTAAATTACAAAGGTTTGTATCAAATTTTGTTTAAGGTATTGAACCTTTTAACTAACCATCCATATCCATATTTAATGTCAACTTAAAGTTTCTGTCATAGATCTTAATAATCTTGTATGAAATGATATATGTGTTCGAATGAAAACAGCAGTAAGAAGGCACGATGGTCATGGATGACATGAAGACTGGAAAGGAGGAAAACATCAGGCAGAACCAGGAATAGAAGTATATGATTGACGAGGACTATGTTTTATCCTGAGTATATTGTTTTATAAAATCATAAAAAATTGTTTATTGTGATGGGATTTCATCAACATACCGCCTTTCGTAAAGAACTTTTGGGGTCCCATCCATACGTAATGTGGGTTTTGTGGCTGATGTCATTCACCATGTCACGCAGGGCCCTGAAGCATACTGTCATGTAGTTGGGTAATTGCTCGTGAATGTCGCCATCGTCCCATCTGTATAAAATAGAAAGGCCCTGGCAAAATCAATCCAGCTGCAAAATATTTTCTTTTTAATATCAATTTATATTGTCCCTATATATCATCCCTACTTCAAGAGTTTCATCAACCCACGACATCCGCTTAAGAAAACATTGGAATAAATACAAAATAATTTAAGACGTGAATGTCGATATCTTATATGCATGGTTATAAACATTTTTTGCCGAACAAAATATTTAGGGTACAATAATAGTAAATATTTTGTAAAAATCCCTTGTATATATTGAAATTGACCTCCTTTCTCTTATACTTTAGTGAGACTATGAAATTCCTACAAATAAGACTAGAATTCTATACTACAGTACTCCCTCCGTTTTTTTTTTATCTGTCATTTACGGTTTTCAGTGTCAATTTTTAATCAATAATTTTTTAATATAAAACTTTTATAGAAAAATATAATGTTATACTTTTTTAATAGTATTTTTTATTACGAATCTAATGATATCAATTTTGTATGATGAATCATTATACAATTTAAGATATTAACGGTTAAAGTTTTTGCCACAATTTTCTAGGTGACAGATAAAACAAAACGGAGGTAGTAATTAATAGTATATAGATTAATTACATACCTATTTACAACCTCTGTAAAAAGAGAGAGCTCATCGAGTGTTCCATAGACATCAAATATGTCATCAATCATGTAAACAAAGGATACTGACTTTGCGAGCTCTATTCTCTGTTCGACCATATTTGACCCTGGAAGGCACCCCAAAGACCAAATGTACCACTTGAATGGTTGAATCCTCGTGAATCGCAATTCCTTAGCCACACCAATCTCCTTGCCCCATCTACCAGTCTCATTAATTACAATCAGCATTTAAATTGTTTGATTCATTATTCTGACAATATAATGTCAAGACATAACCATTGATGAGTGTACAACTGCTGATATTCAGTTTGCAAACTACAGATTACCTTGAGATTTGGAGTATTTCATTTCTATGCGATGTTTGAGACCTGTCAAAATCAATCACAGCTAGTTCTTCCATGTCCTGCACCCATTCTACTGATCCACTCACATCGCATAAGTCATGGAAGAACTCTATGTAAATCCTTAAGTCTTGAATGGTGCTTGGTGCCACAATCCTTGTTAAGCTTCTATTGAAGGGATTTCTTAAGGTTTTTTCAATCATTGTACCCTTGGGCTCCTCCAAAATGTTCAACGACAACAACGCTTTTAGAACTTGCTCACTAAATTTTCCCAGTTCATCCAGTCTTTTTTCGCCTTCAATGCTCAACATAGAAGCTTCAAAGAGGCTCACCATTCCTTTTAAGTCTGCGCAACTTTGTCTGAATTCACCCTTATTATCTTCAAATTTGCTAAACACATCTGTTTAACATCCACAAATTAAAAACAAATGAACTTTCAATATGTCTTACAGTGTGTTTGGTGCAAAAGAAAATTGTTTTCTAGGAAAATTGTTTTCTTGTAAAATGATTTTTTTTAGAAAATGAATTTTTATTTAATATTTTCCCGTGTTTGTTACACAAGAAAATGATTTTCCTCAAATATGATTTTCACTTATTTGATTTTGTGAGAAGAAAAACATAGCAAATCATAACCATTGGTTCCAAGATCAAGGGTAGATATTAATTTTGCTTTTTTCTTTTTTTTTTTGGTTGGGAAAATGTGACTAATAAATGCTACAACCTTTTTCTTTTTTTTTTGTTGGCTGGGAAAAAGAGAGCAATTAATGCAGTGTGATTTCCAATGACATGTTAATTAATTCGCAGCTCTAGAAAACTCAGAATGAGCATCAACTATACCCAGAATGAACATCAACTATACCCGGAATGAACATCAATTTTATCATAAATGAACGTCAACTATACAATAAATGAACACCACATATACCCATAATGAACATTAACTATACCATAAACGAACGTATAGTATAGTGACGTTCATTTATGGAATAGTTGATGTTCATTCTGGTATATGTGGTGTTCATTTATGGTTTAGTTGACGTTCATTTATGGTAAAGTTGATGTTCATTCTGGGTATAGTTGATGTTCATTCTGAGTTCTCTAGAGCTGCGAATTAATTAGCATGTCATTGGAAATCACACTACATTAATTGCTCTCTTTTCCCAGCCAACAAAAAAAAAAAGAAAAAGGTTGCAACATTTATTATTCACATTTTCCCATAAAAAAAAAGAAAAAAGCAAGATTAATACTCACTCTTGATCTTGAAACCAATGATTATGATTTGCTATATTTTTCTTTTCACAAAATCTTTCTTCTCATTATATCAATTCCCCATACATACATACATACATACATACATACATACATACATACATACATACATACATACATACATACATACATATATATATATATATATATATATATATATATATATGGAATGGATCTAGTAGGAAAAGAGTTACGGTAGGAAGGTAGGAAGGGACGATCTCGGTGGTTCATCTTTAATCCAATGGTTGGGAGCAAAACCACTCGTTAACATCTAAAATCCACCATACGTGTGAGATTTTGGGAAGAAATTTATTTTTTTAATTGTTCTGGGATTTTGGATTGTCTTGGACAGAATATTAGAGGGATTTGGAGATAAATTGTAAGAGGGAGAATGTCTAAAATTAGAGGATTATTTGAATTAATGGCGTGATTTATGAGATATTATGGGAATTTGTTGATTTTTATTTTTTTTAAAGAAAAAGCATCGATGTGTAAATAAGGAAATTGCTTAAATTTTGAGTTTCTATAATTTGGAGAGAGAAAGAACTTGTTGTAATGTAGATTTTGATCACACTCTTAACCTTTGATGACCACACTAACTGGTAATTTGAAGACCACATTCTTCGTTTTTGATGACCACATTGATTGATATTAAATTTTGACCACACTACGTGACTTTGATGACCACACTGATTAGTATTTCATGACCACACTATTTGTCTTTCATAACTACACTAGTGTATTAGATTTTGAGCACACTATTTGACATTGATGACTACACTATTTGCCTTTGATGACCACAATCACTGGTATTAAATTGCGACCACACTGTTTGCCTTTTGATGTCCGCACTGACTATGGGTTAGCGAGAAAAACTAAAGGGCTAATGAGGTTATTGGCTTGGGACAATTTTTTTCCTTCGCCAACCACGTTAGCGGGCATGGAGACCGGTTCACCACCCCTTAGTTACTGTTGGTATAATAATATCACCCAAGCATAAAGATCATGGATATTGTTGTCCAATAGTAAAGGTTGGTATATTACAATCCAACACCCTCAAAGGTTGGTATATTATCATCAAAAAACCCTAAAAATAAAATTAAATATTAAACAACATATTCACAAGGTTAACAAAATTTCACATCATTATGTAAAGGGAAATTGGATGGTAATATACCGACCTTTAGGGGTGTTGAATGGCAATATACCGACCTTCACTTTTGGACAGTAATATCACTGACCTTTATAATTTGGTGACATTAATATACCTTCAAGGATTTTCTGGGCGGCGAGTCGGTTGACGGTCTGACGTGGCAGGCGGTGCAAAAAGACCGGTGCCATTTTTAGGTATTTTTAGGGGTGTTGAGTGTTTGTATTCGGTATTTTTAGGATTAAGGGGTTAGTTTTGTTGTTAATTTTTAGGGTGCAAATCCTTGAAGGTACATTAATGTCACCAAACTATAAAGGTCAGTGATATTACTGTCCAAAAATGAAGGTCGGTATATTGCTATTCAACACCCCTAAAGGTCGGTATATTACCGTCCAATTTCCCTTATGTAAATATGTTCACCAAATAAATTGAAATTTCACATTAACTACATATTTATATTTTAAACTTATACTAATACCCAATTACCCAATTCATTGACTTACACCTTTTTGTTTATAAAAAAATAATTTGCTACTCCCTCCGTCCAAATTATTTGTCCAGTTTATTTTTTCACGTTCTTCGAGGCAATATTTAGACTATTAATTTCATATTTTATCTTAGCAAGACTAATAATATTGTATTCATGTACAAATATTTTTCATCACAAATCTAATAATGATAGTCTTGTAATAACTCAACATATAATTTGATAAATTAACGATCAAAAATTTTAAAATTTTTGATATAATTAGTCAACGTGAACAATTTATTTGGGGACAGAGGGGGAAATATTTTAGAGTTTTTGGGTTGCTGCTAAATTAGATACCCTTTTATGTTTTTTGGGATTATTTTTGACGGTGTCCACTTGCTCCAATTAAGAAACTTTCTTCCGAATTACACTAGAGAATCACAAATTTTCCTTTGGTTAAGGGTGTACATGGACACCCCTCGCCTAGCCATAAATATATATCCGCCACTGCAACTAGTTTTTTAAGGGGTGGAAAGTGGTTTTTCATTAAAACACCACATGTGTGACAGTTTTAATATCATCTATCGGATCTGGATTGAACACTCCGGATTGCTTCTCTCTACCTACCTTCCTACCTAAACTTTCTTCCTACTGAATCTGTTCCTATATAAATATATATATATATATATATTAAAAGAGGTGCATGAGAATGAGAGTGACGGAGAGAAAGAGAAATACGAGAGAGATATATATTAAAACAGGTGTATGAGAGGGAGTGGTGTACAAAGAGAAAAACAAGAGAGAGAGAGAGAAAATATTAAAATGGGTGAATGATATATATATATATATAAACTGGTGCAAGAGAGAGTGGTGGATAGTGAGAGAGAGACAGAGGGAGAGAGAGACACCAATATTAAATCCGGTGTAAGAGAGAGAGTGGTGGAGGAAGAGAAAGATGAGAGAAAATATCAAAACGGGTGGTGGAACAGAGAAAAATAAGAGAGATATTAAAACGAGTGTATGAAAAAGAGTTGTGGAGAGAGAGAAAGATGAGTGATATATATATATATATATATATATATATATATATATATATATATATATATATTGTAACGCCCCGGCCCAATCTGGACCGCAGACATTACCGATAACCGGTTCAAGTATCGCTACAAATCACCACGAGTCTTTCCAGCGTGCTTCGTCCTCGCTCACACGCTGCCTGAGAAAACTTCCCAGGAGGTCACCCATCCTTTGACTACTCCCTGAGAAAACTTCCCAGCACTCTTAACTGAGGAGTTCCCAACGGATGAGCTACCATAAAAGAAGGTGCATCTTGTTGATATAAGTAGTTATTTCAATCTCTTTAAGCCACACTTAATCATATATCCGGGGTTTTAAATATATATATATATATATATATATATATATATATATATATATATATATATATATATATAGGATAATTGGATTCTAATAATCCCTACTTTCACCAATTGAACAATGGTGGACCGTACTTTCACTTTGTATTCTGGTGACCCTAAACCCTAAAAAATAAAATTGGATTGTAGTGGGATATTTTCGAGGGAATGATAGATTTTGTGTTGCATTTGATTCAAAACTTAGTATAACACTTTACAATGATTTTTAATGAATTTACAGTGTTTCTCCCAATTTTTTTCATTTTTTTACTATTTTTTTTTACGATTTTTTCACTTTTATTATTTTTAAAAAATCATAATAATTATTTGAAGTCTCAAAAAAATAATTTAAAAAATGTTTTAGAAACTACAATTCATTAACTTTCTAGGGGCAGGAACGAATAAAACAAAAACAATATAGTATACGAATGAAAAAAATAAGAAGAGTGTGGAGGTGGATTTGGTACCACTACAATCCAATTTTATTTTATTTTTGAATGGAGGAATCTGAAGTGAAAGTCATTTATCATTCAATTGGTGAAAGTAGGGATTATTAGAATCCAATTATCATATATATATATATATATATTCAAATCGGTGTGTGAGAGAGAATGGTGGGGAGAGAACGAAAGAAGAGAGAGTAGGGGGAGAGAGAGAGAGAAAAAATTATTTTCATTAGGTTGGAGTCAACAAAATAATTTACAAACGGGTGGGGAAAATGATTTTCTTGAAAAATTGTTTTCTCTGTTTTTCAACCACCAAACACCAAAAAATGGGAAAATTATTTTACAGAAAATGATTTTCATCCCCACCATACACACCCTTAATTTAATTTCAACTCTGAGGACGACCATACATATTTTGGCACAACTATAACTTTTATATTCTTGGTGCTCCAACAATTACAGATCGTTAAGTAAGAATTCCGGTGAAATTTTTTCTATAAAAATGCAAGTCGTCTAGAAAGTTTTCTATGGGAGAAATTTATGTGGGGCATTGTAGTTTACAATTTGATTTACATCCTGAAATCCTTACAAAGGTTTTAGACTGTTTAGTTGAAATTGTAATTTTATCCAGAAAAAATGCTTAGAATGTCCAAATTATGTTTATTATTTATTGTGACTTTCTTGACTTCTGCTTAGGGTTTGCAAAGAAATATTTTCGAAATTTGCTAGCTATTATATAAGTTTTCCAACATGTTCCGTGAAAATTTCATTTACTTCTATGTAAAATTTTCCCTAAGGAAATATGGAAATTATAGGTTCATCATAAATTTTCTTCGAAATCCTACATGCTACTAAACATGGGCAAATTGGTCGACATGGAAAAATCGATTAATTTTCCCAAAATTTTCTATCAACCAAACGCTATCTTAATTTAAACTTTGAATTGTTGCATGGTGCTTGTACGTTCATTATTCTTTTATACAATATTATATAGCACCTTTTGTACAAGAGCTTTTAGCTAGGTTAGAATATTCAAAACAAATTTGTAAACTTTAATTTTATTCTTGAATTTGAATTCAATGGACGAGATGTGAGCCTTACTGACTTACCAGCAGTTACTTTATATCCTTGTTGTCTCAACAGTCGAAAGCGAAGAGCAATCTCATGAAGATCATCATCACTAGTTTGATTCAGTGTGGTAAACTTTGTGTAATGCCTATGTAGAGTAGCATTGATTTCATCTTCAAAGTATGAGTCAAGCCCCAATCTTTGGATTGTATCGATTATAATCAGCTCTTCTAATTGGTTACCCTCGGTTGATTTGTTTGCCATTATTTCTTTGATCTTTTCCATCGCATATTGGAACCTTATTTGCTGCAAGACAAATGAAAGAATACTTTAAGGCTTAGGTTTTTTTGGGAAGTGAAGAATTATACTCTGCTTTGGGGGGGGGGGGGGGTGGTTAGGAGGCATTAAGGAGGGTGCTTACTCCTCCTTACCCTTACTTGGGAAGGGAGTGAAAGAGGGTAAGGGAGAGTAAAGGGGAGTGACACATCCATCTCTCTCTCCAACTCTCTCTCTCTCTCTCTCTCTCTCTCTCTCTCTCACACACACACTGCATACACACACATCTCTCTCTCTCCCTTGCTTTCTCTATCTCGCTCTTTCTCTCTCTCTTACACACACACATCTTTCTCTCTCTCTCTCTCTCTCTCTCACACACACACACACACACATAGACACACACACACACATCTCTCGCTCTTTCTCTCTGACACTCATACATATCTCTCTCTCTTTTTCTCTCTAGAAAGAGAGAGAGAGAGAGATAATGGGTATAGAGATAGTGTATGAGTGCAATGCCTTGTAATTATATTACATATAATATTAAAGGGAAAATATGTCTATTAAATACTTACTCTTATAAACTCTTTTAATTGAGTTCCCAAGCAAGAGTAAATAAATAGGGAGATTCTACCATAGTTGAAAATATTTTCAACTATGGTAGTTGAATTATACAATTACCCTTAATTTTATCATTAAAAAAATAAAATTAATGTATATTCACCATAGTACTTGTTATAATAAGTAAATTTATATGTTAAGTTATAATTTTTTACAAAATTAAATTTTTTTTAAGGAAATTTGACCACAATTGACTTTTTTTCAACTATCGTAGTTGAAAAGTGAAAATACCATTAATTTTACTATAAAAATTCAAAATCAATGTAGGTTGACCAAAGTAATTTGTTACAATAATTAATCATGTTTAAGAGAATAAAATTCTTTTTAAAAAATATGATTTATTTTGATAAATGAATGGTATAAAATTTTCAACTACCATAGTTGAAAATAAATTCAACTATGGTAGAATTTTCAAAATAATTTACCTTTACAAACACTCTCATACCCTCACCCTCTTTTACTCTTGTGAACTCTTACCCTCCTTTGTAACTCCCTTCCCATTCAGACCCTAAGTGTTTTAATTACCTTTGTATAAAATCTATATATTTGTTAATTAAATTAAAAAAAATTACATGGTTGACTTCTATAATTATAATAATGCATATAAACTGTATAAAATCACACTTTATCTATATTTTTAAAAATTTACAAAAAAAAAAGTCTAAAATATGGCTAACGGATGAGGTTCATTTAATTTATTAAGGTGTCAAACAATATAAAAAAAATAAAAAAGACAGTGACATGAGTCTTGGGGAAAGACACAATTCATGTGTCTTGCTTTTGATGAAATTAATTAATACTTATTATAGTTTTTTTTATATCAACTACTTTTTGTAGATACTATTAATTATCAATTATAAAAAAAAAACGTAGAATGTGTTGGCTACATGAACAATTATAAATGACACTCTAATCGAATGAACCCAATCTGATAGGCGTACTTTAGGCACATTTATGTCAAATTTAAAAATTATGCCTAAAAATATAATTTTACACAATTCAATTATATAGTATTATTATTATAGAATTCAACTATATATATCATTTTTTCAATTTAATATTTTATTATATGAACCTTATAGCTATACAAGTTACATAAAATCTATCTTAGTCCAAAACTCATATCATTTTCATAAAAAGAAAAACTTACTAAAAAATAATGCAACTAAGCGTTTCGGTTAGAGTCCTGTCAGCTGTCATGCCTAATTTTTTAATACTAAAAAAACTTGTGGAAAAAATATATAATGACTTACATTGTACGGAATTTGGTGAGTTACAACAGTGTTGTTTAGCAGTGGGCTAGGAAAACCACCATATTCTTCCATTTCAGTAGCTTTGGATTGATATTTAGTAAAAGTTGCAACGAAATTTAGGTTTCTGCCGGGAATTGGAACTCTAGAGGGGCCTTTGAGCTTAGATGATGCTGAGGATAATATGCCATCGATTTATAGACATATTCTCAGCCCTCGTACGGTATGTAAATCCAGTATTAATTAGGTGATGGAAGCGTCGAAACGCACGAGTAAGTCATGACAACAGCGGTCGACACAACAAAAAGATGTTTACAATCGCCAACCAATTGCAGGCAAACGGATGTGTGGCAGTGTGAGGAATCCGATTCTCACCACTCATATTATCAAATCATTTATTCATATTTGCCTTGGCAACGATTTTGCCCTTTAACATTGTCTCGACCACTCATGTACTCCCTCCGTTCTTTTTTGTCTATTATTTACGGATTTTAATGTCAATTTTTAATTTAATTAATAATTTTTTGTATAAAACTTTTATAAAAAATATAATATTATACTTTTTAATAGTATTTTTTATTGCAAATCTTGTAACAATTTTATATGACGAATCATTATGTAAATTAAAATATTAACGGTCAAAGTTTTTAACAGAATTTCCTAGACGACAGATAAATAAAAATGGGGAGAGTAATAGCTAATTGCTGGTATTTGTCTATTTTAGTTTTAGTTAACAATCATTTCACCGGTATGGAAAACTAAGAAAATTTAACATAATAAAAATAACCGTCACTCGTACCCATTTTTTCGTTTATTTCAAAAAATTGTATAGGTTAAAGTTTTGACCAATTTTTCAATATATAATGTGGTCTATTATATATTTAAATTTACTACAATTAAATATATAATTCAAAGAACTCCAAATAGAGGTGAATAAGGTATAAGAATTTTATTGATAGAACGTTGGGCCACATACTTTGAATTTCTTCAAGGCAGTTATGAAACAATAAAGATAATTTGGATCAGTTATTGATAGAACGTTATGGGACCCGGGAAAATCCCCGCGGTCCCTCGCGGTAAAAGGCGAGTCGAAAGGGGTGTATTTTCTTTGAGAAGATTTGCTTGAATTTCCGTTTAAATAAATTAAAGTTAAAATTTAAATACTTTTTTATGAAGATAAAATGTTCTTTTTAGTTGGAAATTTTTATTTATTCGACGAAATAAACAGCAAACAAACAAGAGAAAAAACAGAAGAAATAAAAGAAAACTGTAAACAGGAGGATTCGAAACCGAGACCAGGGTTACTCACCACGGCAATACCTGCAGGTATTGTGGGTCGGTAATCCAGAAGAGGATCCCGGATCGGGAAGTCGGTCGCCATGGTCCGACTGAATACGCCAGTATTCGATCCGACCTCGGAGCCTACTTCCGAACTTAGGGATTAGATTCGGACCAAAGTAAAAAAAAAAAATTTCGTAATTGACTTTCTGAAATCAAAGAAAAAAACCCGAGAGAGAAATAAAAGAAAGAAAAGAGGAAAGAGTCGCAAATTAATTTTTGAACGAGAATTAATAAACTCGAAAGAAAATAAAGAGACTCCACAAACCACGAACCACGAGATTCGGATCCGGGGTTAAGGTTACGGATTCAAGAATAAAAATTTCCAAATCCGCTCGTTCAACGAACGGACTTTACTAAACCGGTTAAATTAAAAAAAATGAGGAAGGGAAGAAAAGAGTAGAACGGAGTATTGATTAGTGTAATTAGTATTATTTAGTTACATACAATGCGATAATAAAGCGAGAAATAAATACAAGAAATAAAAGAATTAAATACAAGCGTACCTTTATTCACGAACGATCCATATTATTTAGGTCGAGTTCAGGGTTAACTCAAGTAACAAGATAATATGAATGGAGAAGAGATAGAGATAAATGAAATAAGATGCCAATTAAGTGTATGCAAAAATGAGAGAAATAAAGAGGGAGAAGAGAAGATGAAATCACCAAGTGTCAATACGCCAGAGTGATTTTGGTGTAGGGTTGAAGTGAAAATGAGTGGGGTTTTTACAGGAGAAATGAGGGTTGAGAATTAGGTTAGAATGAGAGGGAAAACAAATGACGGAATACCGCCAAGTATCTCGGCCCATCTGTAGGGAAATTAGGTCAAGGCACGCTTCCCAAGGTGGATGGAGGCGCCCCGGGTCGGGCAGAGCCCGCCCACAATACCTGGCGATATGTGGGCCAGATTCCACCCAGTCCAGCTCGTTTCTGCCTCGGGCTGCGTGTTAAACTGGACTGGGTTGACTTTTTTGTGGTTTTTTCTTCATTTGCATTTCACTTTATTTGGCATTTTTCTAAAATAATATAAAGATAAAATAAAAATAAAAATAAAATTACATAATTATAAGACACTTTTCGGGTGTCTACAAACGTTAGACCACAAAAAGAGATTAATGGCACTACACAATGTATAAATGTATCAGAACAGAATATCCCTAGCTAGCCTTTAATAAGAAGGTCAAAGATCGTGCTTTGCAAGAAGGTAACCTGGTGCTGAAGGAAATGAGGGCGCATGTGTAAGACCCAAGAAGGAAGTTTGCACCCAATGGGAAAGGGCCTTAGGTTGATGACAACAGATGGAGAAGAAATATGGTCCAACCCACCAATTTGGATAAACTTAAGCGATATTATGCGTAATTATGGTTGAACCAAGCAACTAAAAGACTAACTTTCAAACACTTGTTCAAAATCCAAAGCATTGCAAAAAAGCCAATGTTCATAAGGAAATTTGGAGATAAAAGATGGGACATATCAACCTCTTTATTATTCGAATTATGAATTTTATTACAACTTTTGGTCTTTTAGAAGAAAAATTACAAGTACCCTACTTGTTACTATTGTAAATTTCATCTAAGGGTGCGTTTGGTGCAAAGGAAAACTTATTGAGATAATTGTGTTTTATTTTAAGTTAGTTAGGTTAGTTAAGGTTACTTAAGGTTAGTTAGTTTTCTTCTTCTGTTCTAGGTTTTCTTTCTTTTGCTGGCTTCCTTTGTTTTGGGTCGGCCCTTTTTGTTTTTGGCGGAGTCTTTTCTTTTTAAACTCCTTTTGTGGAGTTATTAGGCATTCTGCCTCTCTTTGTTCAAGACTCTCCCAGGTTTTCAACACAATTGTCTTCTTCATTTCTTCTTTTTTCTTCTTTTTTCTTCTCACCTTTAATGGTATCAGAGCAGGTTTAACCTTGCTCCTCTTTCTTCCTCCTTCTTTCTTCTCTTCCTCTTCACCTTCTATTTACAAATATGAGACTCAAAGGACACCAAGATCACCGTTGTGGATCCTTCAGATCCTCTCTTCATTCACCCTTTAGACCACCCCGGACAATTCCTAGTCGCGGAACCATTTGCGAGTGAAGAGTTTGAAAATTGGAAGAGGACTGCCACCATTGCTTTATCAACGAAAAACAAGTTTGCTTTCGTTGATGGTTCTTACGAACAACCAAAGAATTATTCTCCCTTGTTTCCTTTCTGGAAGAGATGCCAACATATGGTCATTTCTTGGCTTCTCAATTCTTTGGATTAAAACATCCGGGAGAGCGTACTCTATGCGGAAACCCCTAATTTGATATGGGAGAAGTTGAATCAATGCTATGGGCAACTTGATAAAGCCAAATTATTCCAATTGCATCAATCCTTAACCAGTATTGCACAAGAAAACCTAAATATCGCTGGGTACTTCAACTGATGCAAGAAGATCTGGGACGAGTTCGGTCTAGCGGGAGGTTTGCCCCGCTGTAGCTGTGGGAAATGTCAGTGTACTCCAACAAAGATTAATGATGCCCTGCATAAGTATTTTGAGGAACAGAAGGTGATCCAGTTTTTGATGGGCTTGAATGAGAGTTACACTTCTTTAAGGGGAAGCATATTGATAATGAAGCCTTTCCCAAATATCAGTCAAGTCTATGGAATGCTTCTGCAAGAAGAGCGGCAAAGGAATGTCAGACACACTTCAAACTTTCTTTTTGAGAGTGCCTCTTTCCAAGCCTCAACTTCTCAAGGCATGAGCGATCAAAAGAAGCAAGAACCCAAGAAAAAGGTGGTAATATGCAGCCACTGCAAGAGACCAGGACATCCAAGGGAGATATGCTACAAGATAATAGGTGTAGACACCGGGATTTGCAGTGATATAATCCCGACTTGTCAAAAGTTTAAATAAAACATCTAGGGCCGGATACATCATTGGACCAATGTAGCAGGCAATGCAAACAAAACAAGTTTAAGGCGGCCCACTACTGAAAATCAAACCCGCACGGGTTTTAATTAAAGGAGACGGCCCAGAATCAAGACAGGCCCAAGAGCGCCCCAACCGAGAGACTTCAAGACCCGTGCGGGTTATCTACTACCTAAGCGCGTCGTTTTGGCTCTGTCCACGTCAGCGATTCGTGCCTGGATATTATAAAACCCGCGCGGGTTTTAAATTCCAGAAGTTGGCGCCAACATCTTTGATCATCCTTGATTTTAGCCCACATGCTTTGACCTTTTTCCTTGACCTCCTATAACCCGCACGGGTTTGTGATTGCATGGAGATGAAGGGCATGATCTTAGGGGTATGTTCCCTCCATTTCTATCCTAAACACTACCCTCCTTCACCTATAAATATCCCCCTCCATTTCATTCATTTTCACCAACTATCATCATAATCTCATCAACTAATACCATCATTCTACCCAAACTCTCACCAAGCATTCTCATCATCTACTACCATTACTCTACCCTTATTTCATCAACAATCATCCTCTACTATCATACTCTCTCAAAATTCTCACTATTCTCATATTACCATCCCCTTACTCTACCAAAATCATCACTCATCCTACTACCATTCTCATACTCATCTTTCCATCCACTAAGTCAAAGGAAGTCAAGGTGTTTCGGTCGGCGCATTCGGGCTCCTAAACCAACGAGGTTCGCTTTTATGTTTCTTTTCGTTATTATCATTTTAATAATGTAATTCTTACCTTATTGTACATTATATTTTGTAAACCAAAAACCTCATTCTTTATATGGCATGATTAAGATTATAAACTTGTGAAATTAATTAAACTTCTCCCTGCTCTATTTCATTTTAATGTCGATTTTAGTAGAGTCTGTTTTCTAAACAAGCGAATTCGAGAATTCTTATAATTCTCGAATTCGTAACCTTACCCCCGGACTTAGAATCGGGTTTCGTAGACCGGAGTTTTTATTATTTTTAAGGTTTGTCGGTCTCCTTAAATCGACTGGCGACTCTTAATTCTTTTATAACCCGTTTAATTATTTTAAACATATGGATTTACACCAAAATACTTAAAAATGATTTAGTATTTTCCATACACTAATCCAAGGCTAAAACCGAGAGAAAATGGGCCAGAAATTGATAAAACCCTCGCGGGTTTTATCAGTTTCAGCCCATATTCTCTGGCCCAGGGAATGGCACGGTCCAGCCCATTGACACTTAAAACCCGCACGGGTATTAACAGTCCATGGCGGCCCGTTTGCCTTCTGTTGGGCCTGGATCTGGTATTTGGGCCAAAAACTGAATTATTTTAAAATTATTTCGGTGTAATTTCGAATGATTAAATAATAAAAAAACATAATTATAAAATAAATAAAGTTTCATCACCCCGAAAATGAATTTCAAAAATAAAAATATCATTATTTAAGGATTAAGCAACTTTAGTCGGCTCCCGATCACTTAAGTAGCACATCCGAAACAATATTCCCGAACGGGAATTTTCTGGGACCTACAATAGGCTACCCAAGTAAAAATGGTCAACCCGATAGTAACAAACCTAGGAGTGATCATAATCCTAGGTTTGCAAACAATGTGCAAGAAGTCAGCCTGGCAGATGGGCATGAATCACCCATTCTTGAGTCACCAGGATACACACTACCTAGGTTGGATGCCGGACAGACTAAGCAAATGATAAACTTCCTTGCAGAGCTCCAAAGCACCTCCAAGAATGACAAACCTATTCAACAAATGGAGCTAAACTCAGCCTTCATGGCAGGTATAACTTCTCTGTCTTCCAATGGTGTTTGTCTGTTTTCTGTCACTAGAAACCAAACATGGATCATAGATTTAGGAGCCTCGGACCATATGACATATGAGAAAACTAAACTGTGTAATTTGGTTTCTTTATATGAGCCTATCTTGATTGTTTTACCTAATGATCAAAGGTTTAAGGTTACAAAATATGGGGATTACAAGCTAGGAAATGGTGTTTTATTGTATCATGTTCTTTATGTCCCATTCTTTACCTTCAATCTCATATCTGTCAAAAGACTTAGTCAACAATTGAACTGTAGTGTAGTATTCACACCTGAATATTGCACTTTGCAGGGCCCTTCTCTGAGGCCTCTGGTTCTTGGTAAGTCGTCCCGTGGGCTATATGTTCTTGATGACAAGATTGCAAAAATTCTGGGAAAATGTAAAGATGAGGATACTGACAGCTGGGAAAGGTTAATTTTAGCAAACACAAATAATTCTGAATTTTAAAAGTTTCATTGTTGGATCAGGAGATTGTAAATCTTGTTTTTTGTGGCACCAAAAATTGGGACACATTCCTATGAGAAAATTGAAGATGTTGGATTTATTTGGGTGTTCTGGAATCTGTGGTAACAGTAATAGTCATATTTCCTATTGTGATATTTGTCCTAAAGCTAGGCAGCACATATTACCTTTCCCACATAGCAAAATCAGTACCTGTAGACACAAAATTCAGTCGAGCAGAGTAGACAGCACCAGTAGCCCGAGCTCATTTAGCAGATATGGGCCCAGCAGAATTCACTCAGCACAAAATGCAGAACAAGCCCATTTCAAGCCAAGAGAGTCGCGCGGATTTTCGCCCCAACTTCAGCTGGGCTCACGCGGATTTTGGCGGATCCGGGTCTGAATCCAGCACAAGCCTCACGTGGATCCAAGCCCCAGTTCGGATGGGATCCGCGCGGATTTGATAACTTGACCCAAAATATCATGAAATCCGCGCGGATTTCATTTTTGGTCCCGGGTTAAAGTCGCGCGGATTTTTGTAGCCCAATATTCAGACGGGATGGCGCGGATTTTCGGCCCAATTTCAGATGGGATCCGCGCGGATTTACTCACCAGACCCGGATTTGGTATACTCAGACCCGGCAAGACAAGGAAATCCGTGCGAATTTCACTGGTCCCGGGTTAGGGTTGCGCAGATTTGTGCAGTTTCTGGGCCAAACAGGAGAACGGCCGGCCCAAGTACTGGGAAATTGGAAGAGCTGCGCGGATTTGTCAGCTTGACCTAACCCTACTACCGTCTATATAAATCCGCGCAGATCCTGTGAAAAGGGGAGGACTGGAAAAAAAGAGACAGAAAGGAAGAAGAAAAAAAAGTGAGGCTGAAAAATTGCAGAGAGAAATCTGAGAGAAACCAGAGGGGGCTACGCTTAAGGCTAAAAAAAAGAGGGTCCACGCGGATTTCTGGGCAGTACTTCCGTGGTTCCGAAAAGCAGTTCTTCGGTCGAGGCTTCAGTTTCGCTTGCGGTGCTAGCCAAATCCGCGCGGATTTGGTAGGGTTCCGCCTTTTTTTTCGATTTCTTCTTAGTTCGCTCAAATTGTAACAATGTAGATCGATAATCCCCGCCCGCTGTAACCTTTCTTATTTTCGTACTTGTTTAAACTTAGTTTAAGTTTTATGCATGCGTTTTCTTTAATTTTGTCGTGACAACTTTGTTTTTTTTTTAGTTTCTTTAAACCCGACCTAGTAAGGGCCGCTTCGGCGGACGATGCAAGGGCACCCCCCTACATCGATACCTTTACCCCCGGATCCGAGCTTTGGTTTGAGACCGGAGTCATTTTTTTTGTTTTTGTTAATTTTTTATTAAAAATTAACTGGCGACTCCTTTTATTTTTTTTTATGCGAATTAGCGTTTTTCAGGCTCAAAACATCGCTCAAATCGCATGGATTTCGTTAGTGGCACGAATCTTGTCAAATCCGCGTAGATTTCGTCGTGCCCAGTAGACCGCTCGAAATCCGCGTGGATTTCTCGGTCGCTGGTTCGACATCGCCCGTAAATCCGCGATTTCGGTCAAGCCCAGTAGACCGCTCGTAAATCCGCGTGGATTTCCGTCGATGAGTCCGCCTGATCCCGCCCGATAAAAACGTTAAAATTTGTACCCTAAGCAACCCTACGTCGACTCGACACTCCGCGGGGGACCGTGCCCTCTGGGGCCGCGGGCCCTACAGTACCACTCAGCTTTTTGACCTTATTCACATAGATGTTTGGGGTCCTTACTCTGTTAAAACATACACAGGGCATAGGTACTTCCTTAGTATAGTAGATGATTATTCCAGAAGTACATGGACACATTTAATGATCACCAAAAATGAAAGCTTGTCCTTAATTAAATCCTTTGTTCAAATGGTTAAGATACAATTTGGTAAGTGTATAAAGGTTATAAGGTCCGACAATGCACTTGAGTTGGGACTAAGCCATGAGGCTAAGATTTTTTTTTCTCTGAAAATGGGATCTTGCATCAGACTAGTTGTGTGCAAACACCTCAACAGAATAGGGTAGTGGAAAGGAAGCATAAACACCTATTAGAAGTTAGTCGTTCTTTATTATTTCAATCCAACTTACCTATAAAATTTTGGGGAGATTATTTGAGGACAACCACATATTTGACAAATAGGTTGCCTAGTTCAGTTCTTGATGGTAAGACACCCTTTGAGATCTTGCATAAAAAGGCACCTGATTTGACACACTTAAGAATTTTTGGGTGTTTATGTTATGTTTCCACCTTAAAAGAAGGAAGAAATAAGTTCCAACCTAGAGCTATTCCCTGTGTTTTTCTTGGTTATCCCATGGGTAAGAAAGCCTAAAAGGTAATGGACCTAAACACTCAAAAATTCATAGTCACAAGAGATGTCAAATCAATAAAACTGTATACCCTTTTCATGACAGTTCTGATCATAACTGATCCAAATTCAATGAAAATGAAAGAAATCATATGGCCACAAATGAACATTTTGAGACTCCTGTTATATTTCAAGAGAACATGCCTACTCACAGTAGAGACCTCACTAATGGTCAAGGCCCTTCAGATTCATATGCTGAATCTAAATTTGTTACTAATGAATCTGAGTTTGTTGTTGAGAATACTGCACAGGGACATGAAATCACACAGGAACTACCATTGAGAAGATCTGGCAAGATTCACAAAACTCCTAGCTACTTGCAAGATTACTCTCTTTTGACCAATAATAGTGATGAATCTGGTAATTTCTGTTTAGCTACCTGTACCAACTTAGCTCTCCAACCCATGGTATGTGATTCTACTGCCTTGCATGCTAATAGCAAAACTCTTTTAGAACACAAACTATCATGAGCCTACTTCATATTCTCAGGCATCTTTACACCCTAGTTGGAGGGAGGCAATGGACAATGAATTTCAAGCCCTAATGATAAATAAGACTTGGGACATTGTTACCTTGCCCCCTGGTAAGAAACCTATAGGGTGTAAATGGGTTAAAAGGTCAAACATAGAGGAGATGGGATTGTAGAAAGATTAAAGGCCACATTAGTGGTTCAAGGATTCACTCAGAAAGAAGGGATAGATTACACATAAACTTTTTCTCCTATTATAAAAATGACCACAATTAGAACACTTATGGCAATAGCTGTTAAAAGGGGTTGGTTCTTGCATCAGTTGGATGTCAACAATGCATTCTTACATGGTGATTTGAGTGAAGAAATCTATATAAAATTACCACAAGGTCTGACCACTGATATTCCTAACCCTGTTTGTAAGTTGAATAAATCACTTTATGGTCTTAAATAGGCATCTAGACAATGGTATTCAAACTTGGCTGAAACTCTTTCATCAAGAAAATATTGTCATTCGAAAAATGATCACAGTTTATTTTGGAAGAGACAAGGATCTTTGGTTACTTTCTTAACTGTTTATGTAGATGACATTCTTTTAACTAGGAATGATATTAATGAAATACAAAGTATGAAGAAGTATCTTGACAAAGTATTCAAAATTAAAGACTTAGGTCATGTTAGCTATTTCCTGGGAATAGAGTTACTTAGATCTATAGAAGGGCTGTTGTTGACACAACAGAAATTCAGCAAAGACCTTATTCAAGAATTTGGCTATGACACTGCCAACTTAGTGGTCACACACCCTTGGAGATCAACAGCAAATTGAGTCATAATTCAGGGGAGCCTCTCGAAAATCCTACACTTTATAGACATTTAATTGGAAAATTGAATTTCCTTACTAATACAATACCGGACATTTGTTTTGCATTGCAACACTTAAGTCAAATTATGCAAAGCTCAAGGACTTCTCATTTCCAGGCATCATTGCATGTGCTGAATATTTAAAGGGGAGTCTCTCTATTGGTATTTTGTTAAATAATGATCCAACTATGGATTTATTAGCCTACTGTGACTTAGATTGGGCCTCTTGTCCTCACACACGCAGGTTGGTCAGCGGTTTTGTTGTTTTCCTTGGAAAAACATTGATATCATGGAAATCCAAGAAGCAGCAATTAGTGAGTCTCTTTTTAGCAGAAGCGGAGTACGAGAGCATGAGGAGGTTGACAGCTGAGTTGGCTTGGTTGAGCAGGCTTCTCCATGAACTAACAGTAGCAGATGTGCTTCCTATTCCTGTGAAGTGGGACAACCAAGCAGCGATTTATATTGCTAAAAACCCTGTCTATCATAATAAAACTAAACATATAAAGTTGGATTGCCATTTTGTGGGAGAAAAGCTAATGGAAGGCTTGATTAAACTTTCCTATGTTCCTACCAAACAGCAGCTGGCAGATCTCCTAACTAAACAACTCACAGGGATACAACATCGGAAGATCTTGGACGAATTGGGGCTTTCACACCCTCTAATTTGAGGGGGGGTATTGAGATAGTTGTGTTTTATTTTAAGTTAGTTAGGTTAGTTTAGGTTACTAAAGGTTAGTTAGTTTTCTTCTTCTGTTTTAGGTTTTCATTCTCCTTATTGATAAATTGTCCATTTTTATCATTGTTGTGTATATTATTATTATTATTAGTATCAAGTTTCGTATTATAGTATTAGGTTATGATGATGGTTAAGTTCATATGTTTATTTTTCATAATGTTGCTATATTAAAGTTGCATTATTATTTTATGTACCTATTAATATTAATAAGTTCATGTTATTATGGAGTTCTTATGTGAAGTGTGTAATCTTAGTATTTCATGCCTTTAGTAGGGTTAAATTGTTTTAGGGTTGATTCATGTTGATCTTGGAACCATAGGAATATGTTAAGAAACCCTAAAAGGGTAGTTTTAGCCAATAATGCATGATATTGTTACCTAGCATTGTTATTTGCATGAATAATGGCATAATGGTAATTTCTGTGAATAGTACCATGCAAATTACATATCAGAAATTTTTTGCTATTACTTGAATAATGAGAAATTATTGTTGACATGATTTTATGTGAGTAAATTCCATGTAAGTATCCTTGTACTAGAGGCCATGTTTGGTTACATAGGTTGTAAGTTATTATGTATGCCTCTTGTTCTTGGTATTTAATGGATATACATGTTACATGGATAGTTTAGTAGTAAGAAATTGTTAAGTTGGGGAAAGGCTAGAATTTGTGTGAATTAGCTATCGTGGTGGGTGAGTTTTGATTTTAGAAATTATATTCGATTATTAGGTCCGAGCGAGGAAACGAATCGGTAGCTCCGTGTGCGTTATTTGAGTTGAAGTGAAGTTCTACAGGTAATGTCTATGTCCTAATTCCCTTTGGGATGCTCTTTTATCTGTTTTGTGATTTTAATCTGTTTTATGAAGCTTGCATCCCGCACAAGGATTTTCGGTAAAGTTAGACTGTCTGATTTGGATGTTTGTACGTGAGTTGTTTTCTGAATTGAGTAAAATGTGGCAGTCTTTTAAACTCTGAATTTTATTTTATCGGTTTTGTAAACTGGGCTGGATTTTGTTTGAAGTCTGACATCTAATAATTCATAAGATATTAATAATCAAAGTGAAACTATAAGCGGGTTGCGGATAACGACCCATAGACCAGGATTTGTTCCTGCAGGGGAGTTATCAAGAGATCGGAGAGTCCCGATATATTTCTGAGATAGTGCACACATCTGATTCTGTTTCTGGGACAGGCCATCCATTCTGATTCTGAGGATCTGAGATCTTGTTCTGATTTTGTTTCTGATATTGTGAGGATAGGCAAATCCCGCCCTCATAATAAAATTCTGACTGTTTTCTGAGTAAAGGATTACTCTGTTTCTGGCTTCTGATTTCTGATTCCTAATTCTAAGTTTAAAAAGGGTATTTGAGATTTTGGAACGTTGTGTTTTTCTGAGCTGAAAGCTGGCACTGTTGGTTTATAAGTTTTGTTATTTCTGAACTCTGTTATCTCTGGGTTGGGATTCAAATGAGTTGTGAAAAGGTTTGACTTGTTCCCCTTCCCTAAATGAATTGAAATGATCTTTGAACTGTTTTGACATTTAGGGGTAGACATTATTGAGGTTTCCCCCCTCATGTTGTAAATGTTTTGTTTTCAGGCGACGATCAGCTATGTGATGGGGACGGGCACTAGAGTGAGGACGTTGGAGTTAGCCGTTTTGAGAATAAAGTTTAGTTTACGTTTTGAATTGAAGTTTAGTAAATAATAAGTTTTTGTTGTTCTAGAATTCGAAGTTTGTTTCTCCGTTAAATTGAAGTAATTAATGATCAATTGTTAGTTTCCTTTCTTGCCTTGTATCTCTTTGGAGGTACGACAGTAGCGCCCAAGTTAATAAAAAGAAAAAAAAAGTGAGTCTTCCGCTGTTAATGTTAGTCAACGTTTGACTTTGACCGTTAAGTTTATAATTGAAATTCCGGGGCGTTACACAGGTATTCCCTTCAGGAGTGGTTGAGATCAAGGACCCATCTAACAATTCTGTGTGGAAAGTGAATGGGCACATGTTAAAGCCCTTCTTAAAGTTCCCTGATACTGCTGACGTGGAATGTGTCACATTCCACGATCCACCTAGTGCTTGAAGGAAGGTAAGTTGAGATTCTTGTATATATTGTATATCTGACCCTTCTTTTCTTGATTTTTCTTGGTTGCTTCTCCTAACTTTGCTTTGTCAAGAGAGAAGGATTGAATCTTTCAGCAAGAAACCATCCAGGTAATATCTTTCCTTGTCTTCTTATTACAGTTAGTGAGTTGGCCTTTTTTTCCCTCTTTTATTTTATTTTCTTTTGGTGTGTTTCTTTTTCTTTCTTTTTATGTGCTTGCTTATCTCTCTTTCTGATTCCAATGAAGATATTGTTGGCCTTTTTGTGTGGGAGTGAGGGTGGCATGCATGCCGGCTTGTGTTTTTCCTTTTCTTTTGAGTGCTTTTTCTTTTGTGTGGTGTCGCCTTATTCACAATGAGGACATTGTAGAGTTTTTGTGTGGGAGTGGGGTGGCACAAGTGCCGACTAGTTTTTGGAGAGAAACAACTTCTGTTATCATTGAAATTAGGCGAAAATTTTAAAATTTTTATCAATTAGGATTAGCCTGTCCGGAACATCTTCGGTGATGATTTGTAAACCGATTAGACTTTCAGTTTGTCTTGCTTCACCTTGAAGAGCTGGTTGAGCACTTAAAATTTTTTGAAACTGAATTTGCAAATCTTCTGATTTTGAGTCAAGTAATGAATAGTATGTTGAACTGGTTTGACTATCTTAGTAAGTGTAAATATGCGTGCCGCAAATCTTTGGGCTAGGTTTAGTTGAATGAGCCCTATCCCGTGAGTCCACATAGCCTAAAAGTATGAATTGATCACTTTTATTAATTCTTTTATTTCCTGAGTGACTCCACCATTAGTTGTACCTCTAGAACTTGTTTTGCATCTTGCTTGAGACTGCATATTTGCATTACATATTGTGACAATATGATTGATGCATTCTTTTTCTTTATTAATTAAACTACATAGCCAAACTGCTTCCCTAACGATATTATTACCGTTCTTTAGCCCCGCCTAGCCTTTGATTACCTTTTTTTTTGTGATGAAACCCTGACAATACAAGCCATGGCCTTTATTAATTCCTACCCTTTGCCTTGCTTGGATGTGTGAGAATTCATTATTTCAGAAGCGAAAATTGGTTCGGTGTTGCTGTGAATGGAATTGAGATACTGGAGGTGTAGTTTTGATTTTAATTGAATTGGGACACATTACATATCCCAATTATTATGAGTTGGCCAAATGGTTATGTTGTTCTTTTGATATATTGAGGTCAAAGCTAAGTTTATATATTTGTGTTTCTTATCCCTTGATCACCCAAAAAAAAAAAGTGATTAAGGGAGACCCAATTAAAAGTTCTTAAAGCTTTTGACCCGGTTGTAAAGTTTGATAAGGTGTTTTGTTCTTAATGAGGGAGAAAAGTGAGTTCCTTGTATAATTAAGCAAGAAGGTGAGATTGAGAGTAATTCTTTATTGAAAATCAATCTAAGCATGGCTCTTTAACTCCTCATACCCAAATATTACCACTCATTTCCCCTAACCAAAGTCTCGTTACAACCCTAAAAGTCCTCTTGATTATCACTTGTGTATTTGCATACTAACAGAGAAGAGCGAGATTCTTACCAAGCCTATGGTAGGTTATTTCTTTTGGTCTGAGTATGAGAAAAACTCACATGCACATTCAAATTTGAGCGTTTGAGCGTTCAATTTTTACCTAAAGTGACGTTTGCTCTTTTGACTGGCTACGTCCATAACCAACCGCGCATATTTGCATTCATCTTAAGTCTGTTGGCGGTTTTTCGCATCTAAAGTACTTGTTCTCTCTACTTAATTTCGAAAACTTCATTCTATCTATTTTACACTGATTTTGTTCTCTTCCACATTGATCTTGGTATTTGCTTGATGGATTGATGTGTTTGATTTGTTAGTCTGAGGGGGTGTTTAATTGTATTTGTAACCCTAACGCTAACCCTTTTTTATTTCTTTTATTTCTTCTTTTTCCTTTTTCTTTCTTGAGTCTTTTCCATTTTAACATGAGTCTACTTTTTCTTTTCTTTTTCTTTGGCTTTTGTGGGTATAGTTGCTATAAACCCTCACGAGACCTTCCTCGTCCACTTGGGCTGCTAAGGGGTTTAAAGGGCTTGTTGCATATGCTAAATGCAACCGTGATTCCTACGAAACTGAGTTAGGATAGTTAGTTTTATTTTCTTTCTTGTTTTAGTTTGCTCGTGTGGGAGTGTTGTTCGGTCTCATTTTGAGCCAAATTAAGACCGTAAACTAAGTATTTTTGTTTGTGATTTCTTTACTTGATTGGAAAATTAGTGTGATTTATAGGTATTAGTCAAAATTCATGGAGAAGTGAAGAAAATTGAAGAAAAGAAGAAGAAAAGAGGAGAATAAGATGAAAGAAAAGGGGGAAGAAGAGCAGTAGCAACAAGAGACAGGCGCTACCAGCGCTTCCTTTCAGAAATCCAATACGAAGGGGACAGGCGCTGCCAGCGCCAGACATGTGCTACCAGCGCTTCCTTTCGGAAATCCAACGCGAACAGGACAGGCGCTGCCAGTGCCAAACAAGCGCTACCAGCACTCCGGTCAGAAGTTGCAGCCGAGAGAAAAATATAAAGTGCTGGCAGCGCCTGATAGACATTGGGCCCTCGTAGTGCGTCGTTTCAAACTAGGGTTTTGGGGGTTTAATTATCTTTCCTTCCTTATTCTTTTTTTCATAAAAAAACACTGATGTACTTAGTTTTGGAAGATATCTCTTTTCTTAGTTTTACTTAGGTTTATTATTAGCTTTTCCTTAGGTTTAATTCTATGGCTTAGTTCTTAGTTTTCTTTAAGTGTTCTTTAAAACTTTTGATTGTAATTCAATTTCTCTAAGATTAATGCAATTCTCTTCTTCAAGTTCTTGTGCTCTTTCGGTTCTTGTATTTTGATTTCTTTTAGTATAGTCCACACCAAAAATCAGATTTTTAGTGAAGAGGAGGATTAAAGTTCCTCGAATTTTCCCTTCAAGCGAGGATTCGAGCAGTCTTAGTAATCCAAATCACGCTTTTTCTTTTTTTGTTCGGGAGAAGATTCGTCATTAAAGATTCAAGATTTCAAGATTCAAGATTAGTACAATGCATGCTAGGTATAATTTCCTTTCTTTAAATTCAGTATTAAATTCAGTATTAAATTCAGTTTTTACATTCGTAGTTATTAGCGTTCTTTCTTGATTGTGTGTTCGTTTTCTTGTTCAGTTTCTTGTTCTTGTTCTAGTAGTTAGGTTTTATCTTCAATTTCTTGTTTTTCTTTAGTTTCCATTGTTTGCAATCCATAATTAGTTTAGTTTAAATTATGTACTGCTTCCTGCACATTGAAACCTTTCCAAACCAATTTCCTGAAAACCTAGCACACCATCCCTGAGGTACGACAACCCTACTCTTAAACCCCAATTACTAAAACCGAACACCAGTCCGCGAAGAGCATGGTCGTTGGGTCTTGCTCAATTTCTGGGCCATTTTCTCGTGCAGCAAACGCCGGGTTCAACCTATCTCACTCCATAGCATGGCCATTGGGCCTTATTTATTTTCTGGATCATTTCTCCATTCTTTTAGATGGGATTGGCGATTGGTTGAGAATTTATCTTAGATCGATTGTAAGTTGCCCTCTAAACTTTAAAATTTAGGGGTAAGACTGGTGCATTTGACCCCTTTATGGTCAGAGTTTAGAGTATCGGTTTTGGTTTCTTATTTAGAGCTTATTCCTGGCTTTCCTCAGTATTTAGCTTTCCATTCTCGAAAATTCTATTCCTCTTTACCAACTATCTTAGCCCAAGTACAAGTTACTACCCAATAAAAGTTCTCTTGACTCTTGGTCTTGCATTTACATTCTAGCCATAGAAAATGAGATAAGTGTCAAGCTTATGGCACTTTGCATTTATGGAAATATTGCTTGATGGGGGCCATCATATTTAAACACATGGGTGTTATCATCGAATTTTGTCTTTACCCTAAATGCATAGGAAAAAAAGGAAAATGTGTTGATGTCATGCAACACTCGCAGATCATGTCATCTAGCATGGTCATGTTGGAGAACACAAGTAGCTCGTGTTTGCTGGCACACTCGTGTCCAAGTGTTAGAATCCCCTTCTTTTGTGGAAGGTGTTCCCTACCTCTCTACAAAATGAATACCTTCGAGGACATTTAACTCAACTCTTATTCCCTCATTGGTGTAAAAATCATCCTTCATTTGACTCTTTATTCATTCTAATAAACTCAGTACCATGCATTCCACCTCTAAAAATGAGAGGATCCAAGAGAGAATGGAAGGATCCCAAACACTAGGAAAAGGAACATCCAATCATTGTCTTAGAAGCTTCTATCGTCCCTCTCTTGCTTATCTTTCATTCCTTCTATAGATTAGTATTTAATTATAGATATGCGTCCATGTTGTACCTTTGATGTCTCCTCTTATATAGGAACCATGTTATGCAAAATTCTTGTGTAGTCGAGCCATGAATAATGTGATAAGTTGTTTCTATTATCTACTTGTTAAGTGTTACATTTGGAGTTCCTTGCTTGCATGAACCTTTGATCAATTATTAATGCATGATCTTAGGCATATAGATGATATAGTAAATGTAGAAGTATATATGTTGGATAATTTCAGTTTGAAAACAACAATAACATCAATTACAAAAGTAGAAAGTAGCTATGGATAGGATACATACATACGTACACATGTATGTATGTATGTATGTATGTATGTATGTATGTATGTATGTATGTATGTATGTATGTATGTATGTATGTATGCCATGATGTATGTATGTATGTATGCATGCATGCATGCATGTGTGTGTAATTTTATAAAATGTGTTTAATGTAACTAATTATGTGTCGTGCAGTTATTCTTTGTCATTATGTCAATTACATGACAATGATTCAACATGCTTTAAAGCCCAACACTGCCCAAGATCCCCCTATCTCCTTAAAAAGAAAGAAAAAGAATGGCCTTTTCGCTTTGATTACATACTTTACATGTTCCTTAATGGTTAAGAGTTTGTTTGAGGGAGAAATTCAACTGTTTTTGTAGATCTAAAAGAAACTGATGTTTATCGAAGCTATACATAATTGAAGCCATCATTGCAAAATTAAGGCAGCTTGCCTTGAAATCTGTTGAGAATGGAGACGTTGGAGACAAGCACTCCTGATTAAGGCCTTTCCATGCATCCAAAATCATTTGATTTGCATGTCTTCTTGCACCTTCTGCTGAACTCATATTGTGTTCCTTCATGTAGCAATCTATGTATGACCCATCCTTATTTCCATCTCGATTCACTATCTACAATATATAGATTTTGAGTCAACAAGTTTAGTACATGTCTTGAATGAAACTATCTCACCGAAAATTATGATAAATTAGCAGTATTATAGTTGTCAATATTTACATGAGTCACGGAGAATTCAGATGTTAAAATAAGGACACGATATAAAAGGTAAAAGAATATCTTGTCAGAGCCCACATCGTTCCAAAGACGAACAATTGTGGCTGCAGAAGACACAATGGTAGGAAGGTGATTGAAAGAATCCACACTTGTCTTGTTGATTCCACGGCCCAGAAGAAAGAAAGCGTGCATCAAAACCACAGGAATTCCAGAGCTTATTATTCCATTTTTTAAGTACTCTTCACTGTTTGGTAAGTCATCATTTGCTAACTATTTTGCTTTGTTTAGGAATGACTTGCACAAATCACCCCACTGCATCATTCAATCACCAATCAATTTCATTAGCAACTCTTATGGTGCTTTTGGCCCGTAAAAGGGTAGAAATAACATAAAAAATTAGAAAAATAAAAATGTTCCGTCTATTTGGAATAAAGCAAAAGGAAAGGAAGAAGTAGTTAAAGAAATAGACAAAAAGTTTGGATAAAAAATATTATTAATATTCCTTAAAATGAGGGAAGATTTACTGGAAATTTTTGATATAAAATCTCACATTTCTCTCCTATGTCTCTTCCAAGACACTATCAATCATAATTTTTTGTCCTCATCCCCTTTTGTGCACGCATTCATTTTGATACGATTGTCACACATATTTTACTCATTGTTTTGTGTATCAACTTTAATCTCTCTTTCTCTCACTCTCACTCTCTCTTGCACTTGCACTCATTTTAATCCCCTCTAAATTTTCTCTCGCTTTCTCTCCCAAATCAAGTGTGATGATCCACAAAAATGAAATCCTGCTATTAGGAAGTCCTTACGGAAATTCAATTTTCTTCCCCTTTTTTTCCTAAACCAAACCGGGAACAAAAAATAAAATTAAATGTATAGTCAATTTTTTATTTCAAAGTTTTACGTAAACCAAGCAAAGGAACAACTTTTTTCTTCATTTTTTTCTTCTCAATTTTTTTTTTCGCGAGATATTTTTCTGCCCGTTTTCCATAGTGAAAGCACACCATAAAGTCCACATATTATCATCCTAACAAAAAAAATTAATAAATTGATAAAATTGTATTCAACAATTGATGTAGGTTTGTTAGAATTGAAACTTTATTTTACTTTTTGTTTTTGACTTTTACAATCTCAGTACTCTGAACTTTATATTTTTAATATAATGTATTTTAAAATGTTACATAAATAATTAAACATGGTCATATAAAAATATTTTGCGTGGCAAATCTAATTAATGATCATAATTTTCTTATTTTAAATCATCTCAAATGTTAAATAATTAACTGTCACAATTTATAAAATTTAAATATTTATGTATATTACCAACCATATATATATATATATATATATATATATATATTGTAAATTACAACGGCTTGTATCAAATTTTGTTTAAGGTAATGAAGCTTTGACAAACCATCCATATCCATACTTAATCTCAACTTTGTTTGGCTGAACTCAGATTTTCTGTCATAGATCTTATAATTAGTCTTCTAAGAGATGATATATGTGTAGACCTGGCAATTCTCGACCCGACCCATACCGACTCGCAAAAAATGGGTTTTGAACACGAAATTCCGATCCGGGACCCGAAAATGACCCAACCCAAAGAACCCGGTAAAAAACGGGTCAGGTCGGGTCAGACGCTTTAATTTTAAGTGTTTTGTCTACTTTGACCTTGTGCAAAAAAATGGGCCCATTTCATGAAAATTAAAGCCCAAAAGTAGAATATTGGGTGGCTTTGAAAAGTTATGCATAGAGAGAGTCATACAAATGAAATAATCAAATAACAAATGACCAAAACAAAACCCTAACACTGTCACTAACTCACTCTTTCAGTGAATCCTCAAACTCCTGCAGTCCCGCCGCTCTCCTCTCTTTCAGTAAAATAGTGTATTATCGTCCAAGGTCAAAGTTCAGTGCATTATTTTCCAATACCCTAAAAGTTCAGTATATTAGCATCCCAAAACCCTATATATTTCATAAGTGCTGTTATTCGTGGATTGTTGACGTAAACCGCATAATACTTGTAGACTTGAAGATTGCCAAATTTGTCCTTTAGGTGTATACTAATATGTCTATACAACTATGACATATCGTGGTGATCGAACTTGGAATAGAATGGTACATTACACATGTGCCTTTGACTAATTATAATCAATTTTATTAGTTGTAAGTGACTGAGAAAAATGGCGGTCATGACCCGTAAACCCGACCCAAACCGCCAGAAACCGGAATACACCCGACCCGTATTTACCCGAACCCGAAATACACCCGACCAGTATTTACCCGAACCCGATATACGACCGACCCGTAACCCGCCCGCCCGCCCGTATTGACAGGTCTATATATGTGATTAATTGACGAGGACTATGTTTTATCCTAGTCAGACAATTTGATATCTTAATAAATTATATTGTAATATAAAATCATTTACAAAATTGGGTTTTTGGACGCTAATATACTGAACTTTTGGAATATTGGACAATAATATACTGAACTTTGACAATAATGCACTGTACTATAGGGGGTGTTGGACAATAATACACTTATAGCAATTCCGGTGATGGCTGACTTGGTGTTAATCCTACGTGGCCCGTCTGTCCCATAGGATCACCACTAAGTTAGCCACCATCAGAATCTTTTCGGGTGTACTATTGTCCAACACCCCCTAAAGTACAATGTATTATCGTCCAAGGTCAAAATTCAATGTATTATTGTCCAATACCTTAAAAGTTCAGTATATTAGCGTTCAAAAATCCTCACAAATTTTGGATGGGATTTCATCAGCATACCGCCTTTCGTAAAGAACTTTGAGGGTCCCAACCGTACGTAATGTGGGTTTTGTGGCTGATGTCGTTCACCATGTCACGCAGGGCCCTGAAGCATACTTTCACGTAGTCCGGTAATTGCTCATAAATATCGCCATCGTCCCATCTGTATACAATTGAAAGGCCCTGTCAAAATCAGTCCCATCTGTGTACAATAAAAAGCTTCTTTTTCAATAAATTAACACACGACATCTGCTCAATGAAAACATTGGAATAATTATAAAATAAAATAATTCGCCAATGTCGATATCTTATATGGTTATAAACATTTTTGGCCCACATAAGAATTTATGGTACAATAATAGAAAAGCATTATGTAAAAATCACTTGTATTGAAATTGACCTGGCTGTTAACTAAGTGCTACAATACAACTATGTACTATAGCGAGATTATGAAATTCCTACGTACCTATAACATTAGCTAGAACTCCATAATACAATAATCAATAGTATATAGATTTACATACCTATTTACTGCTTCTGTGAAAAGAGAAAGTTCATCGAGTGTTCCAAAGACATCAAATATATCATCAATCATATAAATGAACGACACTGACTTTGCAAGCTCCACTCTTTGTTCCGCCATATCTGGCCCTGGAAGGCACCCCAAGGACCAAATGTACCACTTGAATGGTTGAATCCTCGCGAATTGCAATTCCTTCGCCACACTAATCTCCTCGCCCCATCTACCACACTCATTAATTACAATCAGCATTTAAAATTGTTTGATTTATTCTTCTAATATTATAACATCAAAACATAGGGATTATGTACAACAACTGATCTACTCTTTACAAACTACAGATTACCTCGAGATGCGGAGTAATTCACTTCTATGCGATATTTGAGACATGTCGAAATCAATTCTTGCTAGTTCTTTCATGTCCTTCACCCATTCTATTCCCCTCACATCGCATAAGCCATGGAGGAACTCTATGTAAATCCTTAAATCTTGAATGGTGCTTGGTGCAACAATCCTTGCTAAGCTTCTATTGAAGGGATTTCTTAAAGTTTTGTCAATGATTCTACCCTTGGGCTCCTCCAAAACGTTCAATGACAACAAGGCTTTTAGAACCTGCTCACTAAATCTTCCTGCTTCATCCAGTCTATTTTCGCCTTCAATGCTCAACTTAGAAGCTTCAAAGAGGCTCACCAATCCTTTTATGTCTGTGCAACTTTGTTTCAATTCACCCTCATTATCTTCGAATTTGCTAAACAGATCTGTTTACCATCCACAAATTAAAAACAAATGAAGTTTCGATTAGTCTGAGTTTAATTTCAACTAGTGGTGAAGTTAGAAATTAGATATAACGGGGTCAAGATTCACTTTAATCTAAAACGACAATGCTTTTCTCAAAGGCAGCAAAATTTATTTTTAATTTGTAGCCTTGTTAAAGCCTAGGTCGACAACAAATAGCAATCGTCGTAAGCTTGGTCATTGGTTGCAACAAATAATATCATAACCTTAGTAGTTGTTATGGGTGAATATGGGTGAAATTTCAGTTGTCCCCATTACTCTTAGTTATAGGCAACCAGAGTATAGTCATAGCTTTCTAGTATACTTTAAGTGATAAAAAAAAGACTTTAACCTAACTAGATTTCATTAGCAGCAAAAATATATTTGTAGATATATAGCATTATCAGGACAACAAAGAAATAGATGTAGACTAGGAGTTCTATGTGTGACTATATATATATATATATATATATATATATATATATATATATATATATATATATATATATATATATATATATACATAAGCTAAAACTTTTTTTTATAGGTAACATGTGATCTCACTGCACAAGATTTGTTTTAAAGGCTACAGGACTATACTTATAACATAAAAATAGTTATGTGGATGATAGAAAATATATTAACAATCCTAACCAGTTTTACGGTCAACATTATTATACTAAAAGCTTATTAAATAACAGCCAAATTAATCTAAGATAGTTAAAGGATGAAGATTGGTAGCAATTAAACCGGACAAAGTTAAATCAAAACTAAATATCTACTATTGTATTCGAAAATAAATTTATATAAAATTACAATTAACAAAACATTTTAAAAGAGATAAGGTATTGAACAACATACAATTGATATGAGAATATTATATTAAAAAGTAATCAAGTGAAAAAAATAAAATAGAAATGCTCCACTAAAAAATAGAAACAATAAGTCTCGAACCCATGACTAAAGAGAGAAAATTGTATGCTATGAGAATATTAGATTAAAAAGTAATCAAGTGAAAAAATAAAATAGAAACGCTCCGCTATAAAATAGAAACACTAAGTCTCAAACCCAATGACTAAAGAGAGAAAAATGCACAGCTACATCGGGTTTTTTGCTTTTTGGACCCCAAACTTTAGGGGTATTTATTTTCTGGACCTTCATATTTCAAAGTTTATATTTTGGACCCTATATTTTGTGTACCAAAAAAATGTGGCCCAAAGTTATGTTTGACTCCGGCGATGACCTAATTGTTGCCTAAACTTCCCGATATGACCTTTTATCATTTTTTTCTTCTTTTAACTGTTGTTTTGAAATTGACCAGACTTTGACAGCTAAGGGTGTCTAAAATTCATGGGTAAAAAACAGTAGGGTAAAAGTTAAATTTTGGTAACTTTTGATAACTTTTGGTAACTTTTTTGGCAAATTTATGCTCATATGGGGGTTGGAAATCGTGCAAGATGAGGAAGAAGAAGTTGCGGCTGGAAAATTTTCGAAAGGCAAAAAAAATCGATAATGTCTTTGAAATATGAGGGTCCATATTGTTGCCGGAGACAAAGTATAGGGTCCATATTGTTACCGGAGACAAAGTATAGGGTCCAAAATATAAACTTTGAAATATGGGGGTCCAGAAAATAAATACCCCCAAAGTTCGGGGTCCAAAAAGCAAAAACATGTTTTGGCACATAAAGTATAAGTATTATATTGAGTAACTAAAAATCCACAAAATCATGTTTTCTTTTCTTTTCTTTTTCACTCTAGGGGTCGTTTGACCCCACGTGAACCCTCCTTAGATCTGCCCCTGATTTCAACTCAAAGGACGACCATCCATATTTTGGCACGACTAACACTTTTATATTCTTGGGGCTAGCAGCAACAACGGTTATATATTGTTACTGAAGAATTCTCGCGAAATTTTTTCTTGGGGAATGTCTCCCAAAAAATTTTCTATAAGAGAAATTTATGTGGGATGTTGTAATTTACGGTGTCTGGTTTACAACTTAGGGTCCGTTTGGATCTAGGAAAACAGGATGGAAAAAAATTTGGGGTAAAGTAAATTTCTTTCTCTTGTTTGGTTCCAGTAAAATTTTGAAGGAAAAAAAATTTGATTTTCTATTCAATTTTCTTTTCCTTGTTTGGTTTGAGGAAAAATACATGGAAAAATAAAATTTGCAAGAAAACTTGTAAATATCAAGTTTCATTTTTTTAGATCATATGATGTAATTTGGGGGAGAGAGAGAGAGAGAGAGAGAGAGAGAAGAGAGACAAAGAGAATTAGAGAGACAGAGAGAGTGACAAAGAGAGTTAGAGAGAGAGAGAGAGAGAGCGATAGAGAGAGAGAAAAGAGAGTTAGAGAGAGAAACAGAGCGATAGAGATAGAGAGAGAGAGAGAGAGAGAGAGAGAGAGAGAGAAGAGAGACAAAGAGAATTAGAGAGACAGAGAGAGTGACAAAGAGAGTTAGAGAGAGAGAGAGAGAGCGATAGAGAGAGAGAAAAGAGAGTTAGAGAGAGAAACAGAGCGATAGAGATAGAGAGAGAGAGAGAGAGAGAGAGAGAGAGAGAGAGAGAGAAGAGAGACAAAGAGAATTAGAGAGACAGAGAGAGTGACAAAGAGAGTTAGAGAGAGAGAGCGATAGAGAGAGAGAAAAGAGAGTAAGAGAGAGAGAGCGATAGAGAGAGAGAAAAGAGAGTTAGAGAGAGAAAGAGAGCGATAGACAGAGAGAAAAGAGAGTTAGAGAGAGAAACAGAGCGATAGAGATAGAGAGAGAGAGAGAGAGAGAAAAAAAAGAGAGTTAGATAGATAGAGAGAGAGAGAGAAGAGACTTAGAGAGAGAGAGCGATAGAGAGAACGTTAGAGAGAACGTTAGAGAGAGAGAGAGAGAGAGAGAGAGAGAGAGAGAGAGAGAGAGAGAGAGAGAGAGAGAAGAAAGAGAAGAGACTTAGAGAGAAAGAAGAGAGAGTGCGCGAGAGAAAGAGGGAAGAGAGTTAGAGAGAGAGAGAGAGAGAGAGAGAGAGAAGATACTTAGAGAGAGAGAAAGAGAGAAGAGAGAAGAGAGAAGAGAGAGAGCGAGAGAGAGAGAGTGAAGAGACTTAGAGAGAGAGAGAGAGAGAGAGAGAGAGAGAGAGAGAAGAAAGTTAGAGAGAGAGAGAGTGAGTGAGAGAGAGAGAGAGAAGATAGTTAGAGAGAGAGAGAGAGAGAAGAGACTTAGAGAGAGAGAGAGAGAGAGAGAGAGAGGAGAGTTAGAGAGAGAGAGAGAAACGAGTTAGAGAGAGAGAGAGAGACGAGTTAGAGAGAGGATGAAAAGAAAGGTTGGCTTTGATCCAAAATTTTTCTCTCAACTTTCCTTTCATTTTTGAAAGGAAAATTTTTTATTCATTGTTACTCTAAATTTTTCATGCAATTTTCCAACTATTTTTTTTTCATTCTTTTTTTCTTCAATCCAAACAAAGGAAAGATTTTCATTTTCCAAAATAATTTTTTTTCCATGCTATTTTCCAAGGTCCAAACGGACCCTTAAAGTCCTAGGAAAGTTTTCACAGCATTTAGTTGAAATTGTAACTTTTTTCATTAAAAAATATGTAGAATTTCCAAATTATATATGCTTATTATTCATTGTGATTTTCTTGGGTTGTGCTAGGGTTTGTAAAGGGATATTTTCAAAATTTGATCTCTATTGAATTTTCAACAAGCTTTGTGAAAATTCCATTTGCCCCAAATGTAAATTTCCTCCGAGGAATTATGAGGAATTATGGAAAGTTATAAGTTCATCGTCCAAAATTCTACATGCAATCAAAACTAGGAATCGGTGAATATGAAATTAAAATTTGATCAATTTCCCCAAAATTTTCCATAATCAAACGCTATCTTGACTTAAAGTCTGAGTAGCTGCATCGGTCACGTACAATCATTATTCTTTTACACAATATTAGCACCTTTAGAACAATGAAAATTCTATCATAGTTGAATTTATTTTCAACTATTGTAATTGAAAATTTTATACCATTCATTTATTAAAAATAAATCATATTTTTTAAAAAGATTTATGCTCTTAAACATGGTTAATTATTGTATTAAGTTACTTTGATCAACCTACATTGATTTTGAATTTTTATAGTACAATTAATGGTCTTTTCACTTTTCAACTATGATAGAATTTCCTCTTAAATATTCAATTTTGTAAAAAATTATAACTTAACATATAGATTTACTTATTGTAACAAGTCCTATGATAAATATATATATATATTAATTTAATTTTTAATGGTAAAATTAAGGGCAACTATACATTTCAACTATCATACCCAAAGAACAAAAGCTTTTAGCTAGGTTAGAATATTCAAAGAGAAATTCGTAAAATTTAATTTTATTCTTCAATTTGAATTTAAACGACAGGATGTGAGCCTTAATGACTTACCAGCAGTTACTTTGTATCCTTGTTGTCTCAACAATCGAAAGCGAAGAGCAATCTCATGAAGATCACCATCACCGGTTTGTTTCAGTGTGGTAAACTTTATGTAATGCCTATATAGAGCATCATCGATTTCATCTTCAAAGTATGACTCAAGCCCCAATCTTTGGATTGTATCGATTATAATCAACTCTTCTAATTGGTTACACTCGGTTGATTTGATTGCCATTATTTCTCTGATCTTTTTCATCGCATTTTGGAACCTTATTTGCTGCAAGACAAATGAAAGAACACTTTTAAGACTTAGGCTGTGTTTGGAAAGAGGAAAAGGTGTAAACGGGAGTAAATAAGGGTAACTAGCTAATTTTGTTACCCTTTCTTAGAAGCCAGAAATTAAAGAGTAAATGAGAGTAATAAGGAGTAGGTGTACGTTACACGTACACATTCTGACTCTTATTTACATGTGTTCTCTTAGAGCATTAGCAATAGAGTGGAAGAATAGTGGAAGAATCCCACATCAGAGTGGAAGAGTAGTGGGGGTATATTTTTCACTCCTCTTTTTTTCTTTCTTTCTCTCTCCTCTTTCTCTCTCTTCTTCTCCCTTCCCTTCCTATCTCTCTCCTCCCTTTTCCCTCCCATGTCACACCTCCCTCTCCTTGCCTGCCATGGAAACATGGGTGTGAAAAAATTTTCTCTCACTCTAGTCACTCACAGCATGTCACATAATCATTTCACACTCCCATCCCACGTTGGTGCTAATGCTCTTAACAACTAAGTTTATAGTGTGAAGGAAATAAGATTATTTAAGAAAAAAGAATACTCATAAATAGTTTTTTTTTCTTTTTCAAGAATAATTTTCTAGTCACTTAGTACTTCTACATGTATGCCGAAATGTATGTAAATAGTTGAGTTTGCCGTATTAGGACTTTGTTCTCACATTTAAAATTATTCTATGTTTTGGTATTGATCATGACAATATTTGTGAGTTAGTCACGTGGATGCTTGCCTAGTCTTATATATATAGTGTAAGAAAATAAATAAAATATTATCAGGCTTGAAATAAATTACTATATTTTGTAGGATAATTTATTTCCCTTTTACTGCTTTACTCGTCCAACAATTTAGTTGACCAAATATTAAAAAAGAAATTGATTAGTTTTCTAAATATTGGTATTGTATTGGCTAACCTTACATGTCTCTAAAAACACAACATAATGCCCTATTAAAACTTAATTAGTTATTTGACCTAAAAATGTTGAAACGCGGGTTACATTTCATGATCTGAGCTTTAAAGTTTTTATAAAAAGGAACCATATACTATAAGATGAAATTTAATTTATAGTCCACACTTTTATACTAAAATTGCTAGGTCAGAATGGTATTTAGGAAATGGTACCTACCTGCCCCCCATAGTAATAAAGTCTGTATGTGAGCAATTTCTGTAAGCAGTTTTCAGTATGTTTGCAAGCATACTATAACTATAATAACCGTTCTGATCAATCAATAAAAATAAAAACAAAAAACCTTACGAAAAAATAATGCAACTAAAAGTGTTCCGATCAAGAGTTCAGGTCCTATCAGCGGTCATGCCTAGGTTTTTAAAACGGAAGAAAACATGTGAATAAAAATATTATGACTTACATTGTCCGGAATATGGTGAGTGACGACAGTGTTGTTTATTAATGGGCTAGGAACCACATCATGATATTCTTCCATTTCAATAGCTTTGGATTGATATCTAGTAAAACCTGCAGCCAAATTTAGGTTTTTGCCAGGAGTTTCTAAAACCGTGTTCAATCTAAAGGAGGTTAACTTGGAAGAAAACATAGGGAACGAAAAAGCTACAGAGGAAGCCATGGTAATTCTGTATGTGCGGAGGTATATGTGTTGAACTCTGTTGTAAAAATATCCTCAATTTATAGACATAAATTTATAAACATAAAATATCAGGCTTCTAATGTAAATCAATTATGAAGTGATGCAAGCATTTAAACGCACGAGTAAGTCATGCAACGCTAGCAACATAAAGATGTTTATTATGGCCTACGTACCAATGAATGGCGGTCAAGAGAATGTGTGGCAGTAGGTGTACCACGATCCTCACCACTCATAGTATCATTTGCCTTATCAAAGATTTTTTCCTTCAAGTTTGAATTGTCTAGATGACTCGTGTAACGAAAACGATAAACATATTATTGCTAAAAGATGGTGCTTCATTACTTTAAGGGTTATTATAACCTATAAACAATATAAAAATATTTATATATTTATATTTTTTATAAATATAAAATTATGCACAAAATGTGTATTTTTTTACTATAATTGATAAAATTAGTTATTATTTATATTTTTGACCTAGCAAATAAGCATTATACTATTATAGTTGATATATACATAATTATTAGAGAAAATATTATTAAAAGTTAACTAAATGTGAAATATAGATAATCCAAGATGGTTATTAACCATCTTGAGGCAAGATGTGTATCATGGTCTTGTAACTCATATTATCGAAAATTGTTTTACTTAACAATCATTTGATCACTACCGAAAAGAAAGAAAATTTAACATAATAAAAATAATGCATACTCCTTCACATTTTATCGTATATTTCAAAAATTTGTATAGGTTAAAGTTTTGACTATGTTATGAAATAATATGTATATGATGAATGTCCATAAATTAATAAGAACTCTTTTGGGTATCTTTATACATTAGAATGACTTAATATGGGAAAATTTTGTTTTCAAATGAAGTTTATACTGTGCAGGAGTCTCCTGTGTAACTAGTATAAATATCTCTTGTCGGCTATAAATAAAATCATTGTATTCTGATCTCCCAATCTCTTTTGTCTGTATTGTTCTTCTCTATTATTCTCTCTATATTGTGTTCATATATTTATTATTTCATAACACGTTATCAGCACCATAATCTCTTGGTCAGAGTTATCACATACTGAACTTTCATGCCCTGCCAGGGCTAGTGTTATCGTGACAAGGGCGTATTTTGTTTATTATTATTATTATAGTTGTTATTTTAATTTGGCCATGAGCATAAATAATGATCTTGATGAAAAAAAAATCAAGGTAGAAGTAGATGATCATATCACGAAGCAAAGAAGACGAACGCTACAAATAAATAAAAATATATTAAATGTGTTGCACAAAGAGATCAACGAGAGGAGTACAACTTGAAGGATTGAAATTGTGAATTACTACAACAAAAGATTATTTGCTTGGAAGCATCAGGTTTGCTTCTCCTTTGTCCCTGTTTGTCCATAGCTTTTGGTGTAAATTATAAGTCTTTTAAATTTATTGGTATTAACAATATGTGCATATTATTGACTAATACATGCTATTCATCCAATTTCATTAGTGAACCAGTTTTCACCCAATATTAAATTTTTGTCTAATATGATAAACTACAAATATTAATAGTAAATCAGAAGTTCACTTCAATATTGAATATTAGGTCTAATATTGATTGTGAACCATAAATTCATTTCATAACCTTTATATGGCTGAAGTTTTTTTATTAATTATTATAGTTATAGTAAAAAGTTGTATATTTTCAATGGGGAACCTGAAGTTCGTCCCAATAATACAAAGTTTATTTTATTTTATTAGTGAACTAAAAGATCACTCTAGCTAGTTACGAAAATTTCACTTAATTTTATCAGTGAATCGGAAGTTCACCAAAATGGTAAGAATTTTACCTTACTTCATTAAGTAAACCAGAAGTTCACCCGTATGGCGAAAGGTGTATCTTATGAGTGAGCCAGAAGTTCACTCTAATATTGATAATTTCATTTAATTTATCAGTGAACTAGAAGTTCACCGGAATGGTAAAAATTATACCTTACTTCATTAAGTGAACCAGAAGTTCACTCGTATGTCGAAAGTTTTATCTTTTGAGTGAACCAGAAGTTCGCTCTAATATTGACAATGTTGTTTAATATTATTAGTTAACGAGGAGTCGAGGAGTTCTATCCAATAATAAGAATTTTGTCTTATTTTCGTTAGTGAACCTAGCTGAAGTTCACTCTAATGTTAAGAATTAATTTTATCTAATTTTATAAGTGGCCAGAAGTTCGCTCTGATATTGAAAAAAAAAAGGATTACTTATATAATTGGTGAACCAAAAGTTCATCCTACCACTGATATTGAATTTTGTTTCCGTTGATTACACGTATTAGTAGTGAACCAGAAGTTCACTCCAATCATTGAGGCTCTATATAATCTCATCACTAAACCAGAAGTTCGCTTTCCTACCAATTAGAGTATAGAGTTGTTAATTGGCATAAGGATTGTTGAAAGGCGATGATAGTATACCTGAAGTTGATAAAGTATATATCGTCAGTTAAATTTAGCATTTTGTTACAAATGTGGAGTTTAATATTTAGATGAGAAAAGTACATAATGTTATTAATAATGACCTATGAGATCATTAGAACCCCAAATGGTTTTCGTCTCATTCCCTGAAGTGAATGTTGCTTGATATAAACTCAAGAATCATGAGCAAAACAAAGGTCACGTTAGAAGCCGTGACAGTCGACATATTCGTGGTCGTAGTCATACTAATTTTTTAAAAGATGATATCCCTACCAGGAGTAGGAACACAGAATCGAAAAGCATGGATAATACAAAAGTGAGAAATGTATTATTAACGAGGAAATGCAAACGGCACGTACCTATTGTACGTCATAGTATCCTGTTGAAACTTATCAAGCTTAATCAAAAAGCACGAGATATTATTTTTATAAACTTTTGATAGTAACTGATATTATTATTTATGTTGTACACGTTTCAAGTCGCTACTTCTTAGATCTCCCTCATGTTATTGTTCAAAAACTTTAGTAATTGTTATGTTTTAATTATTTTTCAGCTCCTTTGTTGATTGGCATTGAACTTTTTATAGGACACTTGAATTATTCCAACTTTGGTAACTTAAGTGTTAACTGTGAACTTGATTTGACCATGGATATCTGCTTGGGGGAAACTAGGTCAGTTGTTTGTAATTTGGATGTAAAGGGGCATTATGAATATGACATCCTTGCTAGAAAATTGATTATATGTATGCATGGTGATCAAATATAGCATTGATTATTGGGTTTACAAAAATATTATCATGTTGATATATACATAATTATGGATTAATATGAGTCCTCATGTGATGCTATTATTTCATGGATCTTCATATGGTTTGATATGTATGCACCTTATTGAAAATGTTACGCATACAAAATGCGAGTAATATGCTCTCATCTGTCTAAAATTATATGATATCATTGATTAATTGAAATTGGTTGATCATATTAAATGATTAAGGATTTTCCAGTATCATGAACAAAACTACTTGTTTCGTAATGCCTAATCACAAAGTGCATTGTTATTGATTGACCAAATATGCATAAACGTTGTTTCCTAAGTATAATACAAATTATAGTGCGTATTAGATATTTGATTGTGATACTATATGAGCATATGGATGTAATCTATCTTTGTGAAAATTTAATGACATTTATGTGATTATTCATTATGCTCATAGGAATGTTTTAAAAATAATCGAAAACCGATAAAAATCCACACTTCCGTCAAGCGCAGGCTTAGCGTTGAGCTTCATAGTGCAGTCAGGCTGGATGATGCCCATCTTGGTACTCCAACCCATACCGAGAAACCTGATCAGTTAGCTCGAGGGAATACCCATAAGAGTTGGAATCCGAGTCAAGGATGGAGGTAGCCCCGAAAACCCTGAACACCAAAGACCAAGTTTAACTCTTGTTTCGGTATGACCTTTAGATGAGTGGTCTTATGAAGGATGATAGTAAATCGGCCATGAACCAATTATCGAAGTGGTTATAATAATACAAGAACACAAAAAAAAAGGTTGTTACATTTTTTTTATTGTCGTATATGTATAAAGGTTCATGGTTTTTATTTGATGTACGTATATTTATCATGTGTTTCAATTTAGGCCCTCTTCTACTATGCGATGTGTTGCGGTATGGTGTAGTGAAATTGTAGCAGGTATAGTGGAATTGTGGTGGATTATTGGTAAGTTGTGGTGGGTTTTTTTTATATATTTATATAAATATTGTATTGGTAATTGCGAAAAAGTAATTGGAAAAGTAAGTTGAAATATTGTATTGTTTTTGGATGATTAAAAAAAATATTGTATTGGTAATTGTGAAAAAGTAATTTGTGGTGGGTTGTGGTGAATTGCGGTGGAATGATATGTTGTGGTGGGTTGTGACAAAGTGTGGTGGATTATGGCACCGCAGATTATCAGTCGTATAAAGCCTTAATTTGTGAGCTTAATTGTTAATTATTGGACGATCAATATACTTTAATTATGTTTTCGTGAATGAAGCACACTACAGAATATGAACGATGTCCTAGACCATAAAGTGAGGTTTTATAAATATTTCTGAGTAAAATTGGATTTTAATAATCTATAATTTCACATTTTGTTTACCAATAATTTCTATTTTGTTTTTGTATATGAGTCGTCCAAAAAAAATTGTATTATGGTGAGACGCCACCGAGTCAAGTGGCAGTGACTCGGTGGTTTGCTAACGTGTAACAATGAAAGTGTGTTTGACCAAGAAATTATTATTTTAGTTGTATTCTAGTGGTCTCATTTAAATAGCTATTGTATTCTAGTAGTCCTACTGACATATTTATTGTATTTAGGCCCCGTTCTTTTATACGGCTGGTTGCGATTGATTGCGGTGCGATGGTGAAGTAATGTGGTGGATTGTGGTGGATTGGAAAAAGTTTAACTTTTAATATAAAAATAAATTAATTGTTGGTAAATTGTGGTGGATTGTGATGGGTTGTAGTGGAATATAGAATGTTCTAGTTCAGTGTGGAACCGCAACCAACTAACCGCATAAAAGAACGAGGTCTTAGGTGGTCTTATTTCATAGTTGATTACTCCCTCTGTTCCATATTAATGGACATATTTTCAAAATTTTCATATACCAAGTTTTAACTAAAAAAAACTACTCACATAATTAAATAACATTATTTTCCAAAGTGTTTTTTCGGATAACAAAGTATAGCTAGTGAGAGAATGTGAGTATAAGTAGTTTTTATTAATTGAAAAAGTAAAAAGTTAACATAATTAATAAAGTTAAAATAATTAAATTAGGTATTGGGAAATGAAAAGTGATAATTATTTTGGAACAAAAAAAGTTAGTTTAAGTGTCAATTAATATGGAATGGAGGGAGTATATTCTAGTAGTCCAAATTCTTGGTCAAACACACTCTCGTCGGTACATATCAGCAAACCACCTAGTCACCACGACTTGACTTGGTGGCGTCCTACTTTATTTTATTTTGGACCACCAGAATACAAAAAAAAATAGAGATTAATGACATATAAAAGATAAAAGTAAAGATTATTAAGAATCTAATTTTCCTTTTTCTTAAAGTAAATGAGGATAAAAATAGTTGCTTGTGGTGTTGTAAAGTAAAAAGAGTATGGGGCACAGCATCTGATCACTGCTGCAGCGCAACACATGCCTGCTGGAGTCTGGAGAGTTTTGCTTGATGGCGACTACACAATATGCATCGACCGTCCATATGACCCGGAAAGGACAAGAGAAACTTTGGGTGAATAGTTAAATTTTGGTAATTTTTTATAAATTTTGGTAATTTTTATCAAATTATTTTAATATATTAAATTTAATTACTTTTAATTTTAATAATTTTTGATATGTTTTGCTAAATTTTAATAAATTTAAATAAAAATTGGTAAATTTTGATAAATTAAATTTAACATTAAATTTGACAGCCCCTTACTTAACTTTTCGTTTTATGGTCCTCAAAACTCAAAAGTTCCAACAAACGCATGACTTTGATGGCCTGTCGACAAGATATTTTTCATAGTCGTACTGATTAGATTGGTAAACTTAGATTAGTAAACTTGTAAATGTACACGCATGGCGAGGGCGAGATCAAATAATACGCTGATGCTGGCAGTATCGGTGGTGAGAAAATCTCGAACTCGCACTGGCCAGCGAGGACGAGGACGAGATTCTCGACATATGTTTTCATTTTTTTATTTCTGTTATAGTGTATTTAAACTATTAAATATGGGGCCTACACATTTTTTTTACTTATTTTAATCAAACTCGCACTCACTATTGGAAAACAAGTTAACATGGAGAGTCCAACTCTAAATTTTTTGGTGGGTCATACTGCTTCCACCTCATCCATTGAGTATAACTCATGCTCACCATTACGGGTTCTCTTACTACTGCCTCCTCTCCAAATTGTTTGCCGTCACTAAATACTTTTACAGAGTTATGTTACTCAAGAAAGTTTCGCTTGAAAGAATAAATTAGGGAAATACCTTAAAAATCGCCTCACATCAGTGGCGGATCTATGTCTTTATATTAGGGTGTTCAATACATTATTACATTCACCCGTGAAACATATTATCTACAATTTTTGATTGAAATTATACTATAATTTTTTTTTTTTGGGTTAAGGGTGGCTACGGCCACCCCCGAGCCCTATGTAGATCCGCCCATGCCTCACACTATATCATAATATTCTCTGAGATTATATATGTTAATCCTAATATATATCTTCGCAGATTGTGCCTTGTTGAGCAAAGATTGAAGATTTCAAAGCAACCAAGATTGAAGATCAACACAAACTTGGAAAGAATCAACAATGCCGTTGGAAGAGAAGATATAACCGTTGCTAATGAATTTCCATGACCTATAAAAAGGCTTTGCCCTCCTCTTTGAAGATTAGTCGATTCCAAGCAAGCAATCGAGTGTAGGAAATCTTGTAAGATTTCTGAGTGTAGCCAATGAGTCCTTGGAGAGTTATGTAGCCAGTAAGGTACTTCGGGTGAGGTGTAACCAAAGATTTTGGTGAGTTGTGTATAGAGATGGCAGTGGATCCTGGACCCGGCTCAGACCCGGTCGGACCCGACCCATTAAGACGGGTCTGGGTCCGAAAATTTTGGACCCATCGGGTCTCGGGGCGGGTCCGGATCTAGAAAAAAATAACGGGTCTGGGTATGGGTCCAAGCACGGACCCGTGGACCCTACCCATGGACCCGTTACAATATAAACATTTATAATTTTTCTAAAAAAATAAAAACTCAATTAGTGTGTACTACACTAAAATACTAAATCTAAAAGACTAAAACCCTCAGTCTCACATAATCACACTCACTGATTCACGCAGACCACCACAGCCGCACTACTGGTTTAGTGTCCATCCCATTCTCCACTATAATATATATATATATAGTCATGAACCTTTTTTTTTGGCATTTTAAGTTGTGTTATATTTTGAGACTTTTGTAATATTTTGTTGATGTTTTGATGACTTTTGTGATGCTTTGGCATTGGAAACTTAGAATTCGCTCGTATCATAGTATATTGATGTTTTTATTGTTAAAAATAGGTGTTTTTAAATAGAATAGTTATTATTATACATGTATACAAATATAAAATTAACCCCAAAAGTTAATAAATTTAGTAAAAAAATGCATAATATGATTGGACCAATTAAGGACCCGCTAAGGACCCATGGACCCGTGGACCCATTGAGTCCGGGTCCGGGTCTGAATTTTTGGGACCCATCGGGTATTGGGGCGGGTCCGGGTCCCAAAAATTGATTTAGTCCGGTCCGGTCCAGCAGATCCTGCACCCCTACCCATTGCCATCCCTAGCTGTGTAGCCAATTATGTTGGTGAGGTGTTGTGTAGCAAAGCCTTGAAGTACTAAGGCTTTATGAGTTTGATATCCATTGTAATCCGTCATGTTCTTCTCTTCCTCATCTATGAGACCGCTCTTCTCTGCCTCGTATGTGAGGCCCCTCCTCTTTGCCTCATCTGTGAGGCCCCTCATCACAAGCTTCGTCTATGAGGACTCTTCTCTTTGTCTCATCTGTGAGGCCCCTCATCACAAACCTTGTCTGTGAGGCCCCTCAACAGAAACTGAATCCTTGTAAGCAGTCATCAAGTACCTCACTGTCCTGATTATGTTAAGTTCTCTAACCTCCTCTATTTCTCTTTTACCTCAACGTTTATCTAATAAAGAAGTATTATTCAGTTCAATTAAGTGCGATTGACGTCCTTGTGTTTAGAAGTGCAACACTCTGTAATAAAACTATTCACCCCCCTCAAGGGTCACGAAGAAATTTATTATTATGACAGATATATTATGGGAGATTATAAAATCTCAATCATACCATTATAAATGCATTATGAATAAGGTTGCCTCAACCCTCGTATTGTCCGGTACATATTAAAAGTCTTTTACTTGACAACATGAAGCAACTATATCAAAAGTGTTTTTGTAGAACCAAAATGCTAAAGTCCATTCTTTTATGCGGTAACTTACGGTGCGCTACCGCACCACACTGCACTATTCAATATTCTACCACACTTTACCACAATCATTACCAAAATATCTTCTTACTTTTCTCTCTCCTTACTTTTCTCCTCTACTTTTACATTCTCTCTCCTCACTTACCCCACCTACACAACTTCCACCACAACTCAACACAACTCACCACATTTCACCACATGTTTTCAAATTCCACCGCACCGCACCGTATAAAAAATGAAGCCTAAAAATGAGGTTTTATAATATTAGATTCTATACATCTTTCCTATATTAAGGCCCCGTTCTTTAATACGGTTGGCCGCGGTTGGCTGCAGTGCGGTGTGGTGGAAATTTGAAAATTGTGGTTCGTGGTGGAATGTTGAAGGTTGTGGTGGATCGTGGAATGTTGTGGTGTAAATAATTTTTTGTTGGAAAAAGTGAGATGAAATTTTTTATTGAAATGGTGGGTAGTGGTGGAATATGAAAAGTTGTGGTGCGGTGTGGAACCGTAACCAACCACTCGCATAAAAGAACGGGACCTAAAAGTCTTTTCTTTTTATAATGAAAATGTCTTAGCATATGATAGCTTTGAAGCATCTTAAGTGCTGTTCTTTTATGTGGTGCGGTACCATAATTCACTTTACTAATTAATGAAAGAACCCTAGAAGGGGGGTGAATAGGGTTATGAAAGTTTCTGCACAAATAATCACTTGTAAAGGACGTTAGGTTCTTAATCTAACTAGATTAAGATTCAATATAATGCAGGAAAAAGATAAAGGACAATAAGCGTATATTGAACAACTTCCTTTATTATATTGAAACAGAATAAAGTAATACAACCTGAGATGAATGTTCTAAGGTTGTACACAGAACTGAGCGCCTTGCAGAGGACGCTTCTTATTTTATGAATAACAACACACACCAAATTCACCCTTTGGTGTTTACTCTCAATCGATCCTAAGTCCGTCTAGGAATCGATTTCACAAGTATCAATCAACCCCAAATCCGTTAAGGATTGATTACACCCAACTTCTCACAATCACCAAATCTCGCACAAAATAGAAAACGCTATTTCTATTTCGAACACCCGATTTCTTCCATGGAATCATTAACTTCTTCAATCTTCAATTCCTCTATTTATAAGTGTATTGATATCAGCAGAATAGAGACGTTGGGATTGATTATTCCTTGATCTTTTCCTTCTTTGTGTTTGCCTTTCCTTCCAATCTTGCTCCGATCTTCTTTCCTTCTTATGAGATTTCCGGAAATTGTAATCTTATCTTCCTTCCAATTTCTTGATTGATTATTTCCTACGAATCAAAGTAGATGCAATCAATTAGTCTGATTAGAAATATGGATAGAAAGATTGGATATTAATTTTCCAGAAAACTTCCCTATTTCGACTGCGCTTTTCAAAACTCCTCGCATAGGGTGAACGTCCTTATGCTGCCTTGGGTGAACGTCCTTATGATGTCTTGGGTGAATGTCCTTCAGCCTTCTTGAGATTTCTTTCCTTGCGCATTATATCTTTTCTGGCTATTCGAATTTTGACTTTCATTCAAAACTGTTCCAGTCGCCAAGGTCCTTGAGCCTGAGTCTATCAATGTCCTTGAGGGGTTCTAACAATCTCCCCCTTTTTTATGAAAGGCAAAATTCATTTGTAGCACTTCTCCCCCCCTTTTGGCTTTTATCAAAAAGTCTATAGAGAGCTCCCCCTTAATATTGTAACCATTTCCAATAACCTGCAAGACTCAATAAACTTGTTAGTCCTAATAGAGGGTGCTCCCCCTCAATATGTGCCATAAAAATAACACTGCTATTTGAGTAGATCCATTTGTCAAGGTCCTTGATCATAGGTCTGACAAGGTCCTTGAGGAGTTCTTATTGTTGATGTAAGTAATGTCCTTGAGTGCTCTAAGCTCGCTTAAGCATTCACTCTCCTGGATGCTGAATATACCTGCAAAACTTTCTGACACCCTTCCTCAAGCCATAATTGACATTAAATTTAGGTTCTTGACTACTAGTAACAACCATGTTAGGAGGTCTTGTTCCTTTTGGAATCCAAACTTGTACAATTTTAGAACGATAATGGTTGAAGTAGTGAGATTTACCATATTTGCTTTTGGGAAGAGATGAATGACCTTGATATCTTGTCCCAAGATAGTTGTGTCGTTCTTGGTGCCACGCGTGAAATCTGTGGCCTTGGTACTGCTCATTAAGGTCCTTGTGTGGTCCTTGGTGCCTGGTTCTAATGGCTGGTCCTTGCGAGACAGAATGTCCTTGACGACAGTTTCGCTCCTTAACAGGGGATGAACTTTTATGCCACTTTCCAAGGTTTTCTTGTTGCTTGGTTGCCTTAGCCAGAGACTTGTGACAATTATCAAGGTTGGCCTTGAGGTCTAATATTTCAGCTTTGAGAATGTCGACCCTGGAGGTAAGCCCTTCACATAATTTCTCCAATTTGTCATTGGACTCTTTCATGCCTTTGTTGGTTTCTTTTAGTGACCTAATCTCATTTAAATGCTTGGTCTCCTGTCCTGCAAACTTTAAAAGACATTTTCCCAAGTACATTTTAGGTTAAGTGAGGAGATCATCAAATGTTACCTCCCTTGATTCATCCTTGTCACTGTCCGGATAGTCATCATTGGCTGCACCAACTTCCTCTGTGTCGTTAGTGTTTTTTCTCATGATGTAATGACTAGTAGTTTCCTCATCATCAAGTGGCCATCAAGGCCATGTGATTTCTCTTTTCTTTGTTCTTTTTATGGTGGGGACATTCCTTGATCAAGTGATCTGGGTTACCACAAAAAAAACAAGAGAGTGAGTTAGTTATATTATTTGATGAGTCATTACCTCTTTGGTTGATTCGTTTGGATGAAGGTCCTCTGGTGGTATGACTTTTTTTGCACGATTCCTTGAGTTCCTTGGCCATCAAGGCCAAGATCTGGTCCTTATCATTGTTGTTAGGACCATAGATGTCCTTACGGGCTACTTCTTCTTTTTCATTTTGCTCTTCCTGGAGACGCATTTCGTGAGCAAGAAGCTTTCCAATGAGGTCATCTAATTGGAGGGTTTCAACATCGTGAACTTCCTCTATTATGGTGACCTTTGATTCCCATTTCTTTTTTGTAAGACATCTGAGGACCTTGTGAACTTTTTCTTCATTGGAGTAGGTTTTCCCCAAGGACTTGAGATTATTGACTATGACAGTGAATCGTTTGTACATGTCCTTGATGGATTCTCCATTCTTCATTTTGAAGGATTCATAGTGCTTGACATAATTGTTACGCCTTATTCTTTGAACTTGGCTCGTTCCTTCATATGTGGTCACTAAGGTATCCCATACCTGTTTAGCTGTATCACAACCAGAGATAAATTCAAACTCATTAGAGTCAAGTCCACAGTAAAGGATATGTAATGCTTTAACATTTTTATCCGCCTTTTCTGCTTCTTTGGCCGAATACTTGGATCTATCTTTGGGTTTCGTGATTTCTTTAACAGTGATCATGGGGATAAAGTCTCCATTCTCAATTCTGTCCCAAAGTTCATAGTCTTGATCCATGATGAATGTCCTCATATGCTTCTTCCAGTGTGCAAAGTTTGATCCTCTGAATAAAGGAGGACTGGTTAAGCAACGTCCTTGCCCTATATCACCATCTTCCATCCCAGCCATGATCCTTACCACAGAGCGGTTAGTCTCTGAATCTTCAGTGGACCAGGCTCTGATACCAATTGAAAGAACCCTAGAAGGGGGGTGAATAGGGTTATGAAAGTTTCTGCACAAATAATCACTTGTAAAGGACGTTAGGTTCTTAATCTAACTAGATTAAGATTCAATATAATGCAGGAAAAAGATAAAGGACAATAAACGTATACTGAACAATTTCCTTTATTATATTGAAACAGAATGATGTAATACAACCTGAGGTGAATGTCCTTAGGTTGTACACAGAACTGAGTGCCTTGCAGAGGACGCTTCTTATTTTATGAATAACACACACCAAATTCACCCTTTGGTGTTTACTCTCAATCGATCCTAAGTCCGTCTAGGAATCGATTTCACAATCAACCCTAAATCCGTTAAGGATTGATTACACCCAACTTCTCACAATCACCAAATCTCGCACAAAATAGAAAACGCTATTTCTATTTCGAACACCCGATTTCTTCCATGGAATCATTAACTTCTTCAATCTTCAATTCCTCTTTTTATAAGTGTTTTGATATCAGCAGAATAGAGACGTTGGGATTGATTCTTCCTTGATCTTTTCCTTCTTTGTGTTTTCCTTTCCTTCCAATCTTGCTCCGATCTTCTTTCCTTCTTGTGAGATTTCCGGAAATTGTAATCTTATCTTCCTTCCAATTTCTTGATTGATTATTTCCTACGAATCAAAGTAGATGCAATCAATTAGTCTGATTAGAAATATGGATAGAAAGATTGGATATTAATTTTCCAGAAAACTTCCCTATTTCGACTGCGCTTTTCAAAACTCCTCGCATAGGGTGAACGTCCTTATGCTGTCTTGGGTGAACGTCCTTATGATGTCTTGGGTGAATGTCCTTCTGCCTTCTTGAGATTTCTTTCCTTGCGCGTTATATCTTTTCTGGATATTCGAATTTTGACTTTCATTCAAAACTGATCCAGTCGCCAAGGTCTTTGAGCCTGAGTCTATCAATGTCCTTGAGGGGTTCTAACAATTAATATTCTTTTACATTTCACCATACTTTAACACAATTATTACCAACATATCTTCTGACTTTTCTCTCTCTTCACTTTTCTCCTCTATTTAAAACATTCTCTTTCTTCACCTACCACATCAACAATATTTTCCACAAATTTTACTAACTTCACAAAAGAACAGGGCCTTACGCTCATATAAAAACTATAATATTGTACATTGTATTATATTTGAAAAGTTACATATAATACTCCTTATAAATTATATAAAATTATACTGTTGTTTAATTTGTAATTTTTCATATCATGAAAATTGAAGGTAATATACTAAATATAATAAACTCAACACTACACTAAGGCTCCGTTCTTTTATACGAGTGGTTGCGGTGTGATGGGAAAGAAATGCGGTGGATTGTGATGGGTTGAGAAAAGTTATTGTGGATTGTGGTGGGGTAGCGAAAGTTGTGGTGGATTATGGTGGGTTGGAAAAGTTTAACTTTTAATAAAAAAATAAATTAAAATAGAAAAAGTGAACTGTGATGGATTGTGGTAGATTATAATGAATTGTAGTGGGTTATGGTGAAATATGAAAAATTGTGGTACGGTGTGGAAGCACAACCTCTATGTAAAGCTGTACTTTCGAGCTGATGCCTTTCCTAGTGTTGACAAATATAGGAGCCTCGGAAAATTCTTGATAAGATAAAAATGAAGATAATACATATTGATGATCGAGATGTATAATATGATAGTGTAATATTTGTAAATATATTACTAAAAATTAAATATATAATAATATATTGGACATCATGATTATTATTTTTTAGAAGGGCACCATAAAAAATTAACGGCCTGAGTTTTTGTGCGGTGAAAATTGGTGCGGTAAATGGTATGGTATGGTAATATTGTAAAAAGTGTGGTATGATATGGTAAGATATTGTAAAATCTGTGGTAAGAATGATTGATGTAATAGATGGGAAGAGAGAATGTGAAAGTAGAGGAGAAAAGTGAGGAGAGAGAGAAAAAAAGAGAAAGTTATGATTGTTGTGGTAAGATGTCGAATAGTATGGTAAGAAAAGATTGTGGTAATTGTGAAAAAATATAATAGGTGCGGTATGAAACCGCACATAAAAACAGGGCCTAAAAGTAATATAAGTCATGGAAAGGGAATTTTATTTTATTTTGAGAAGGTATGGTCATTAAAATGCATACTATAATTATTAACATATGGATTACTCCTTCCATCTTTTTAATTTCTCAAATTAAACTAATTTTTTCTTCCCTTTTATGATCAGGTTGGCGAAAAATTTATAACTCCAACAACTATAATACTTATACTTTAGTCTTAATAAATAATCTTTTACCACATTAGTGTTTAGATAATTTGAATTTTTTTAAAACCCGTTTTCTATGTTGATTGATTTGACAAATTAGTTTTGATGACTAATGATTAGGGATAAACAGAGTAGTTTTTTGAGATGATTTTATTGATTATATATATAAGTTGGGTCAATGTATTAATCAATTTCTCCATTCACTCTATTTTCATGGATTTTTTAACTACTTATTAAAAATTATCTCTAATGTATCTTACAAATTAAATCGTATGAACGCTTTAATATAATCATCCTTAAAAAGGTAAATCTCACCCATATATATAAGTGGCATGTGACTTGCCACATGCCAATCACCTGTTGTATGAGTGGTAAGAGGTCCACCTTCTTACCCCATGTGTCCAGAGTCCGAATCATGGGGACGACATCTTTCCTTTATCATTTCGGAAAGTGTTGTAGGTTGGAGTGGGGCCCAGCTTTGAGCCATTGGCATCCCCGTACCCCGTTCGCTACAGGCCTATTGGGTTGTACTCCTGAGATAGGGGCCCGATGGGTTGGACTACTTACCTACATAAAAAAAGTGACTTGCGACATAAAATTTCAATACCTCTCCAAAAATATCTTTTATAAAAACTGTTTCTAAGAAACAAAAACACTTTTTTAGAAATTAGGCCAAACAGACACTAAATTTTCGGCCAACCACAAGATGACAAGTGTCAAAGATGTCGCAGAAAATAATAATAATTTCTTAATTTAAAATTAAAGAAATAATTGTTTAATTCGAGCCCAGGCCCAAAACCTAGCTCAAACCATAGGCCTCCAGAACTTATAAATAGGGGTCTTCCCCTCATTTTTAAACCCCTCGGACATTCTGGCATAGGAGACAATCAGAACACGAAAAAAAATGTGACTTGCCACATAAAATTCCATGCAATATAAAACAAGTTGTAATTAATGAGAAATATCTTAAACATAATTAGCTACCTAGTTATGATGGAACAAAATGGTCTTTAATGGTAAGAAAGTAAGCATAATAATAATATAATGATATAAATAGTAAATTTATACACCATACATTATTTAGTCGGAAAATCGTGTGTAAAAAAGGTAAGTGTGACTAATAGAAAATATTAAATAATAATGTTTTATTTTAGAAAATTGAAGATAAAACATTGTATGTTTTTTTTATTTTAACACTACACTAAGGCCAAACACATGATAATTTTTAAAAGTTGGACTAAACAATCAAATTTATTAAAAACACTATATCATAAGTTAGGACAAATACCTTAACTTAGTAAAATCACTTATGTCATAAATTAGACCAAACACCTCAATACCTCTCCAAAAATAGCTTTTATAAAAACTGTTTCTAAGAAACAAAAACACGTTTTAGAAATTAGGCCAAACAGGCACTAAATTTTCGGCCAACCACAAGATGGCAAGTGTCAAAGATGTCGCAGAAAATAATAATAATTTCTTAATTTAAAATTAAAGAAATAATTGTTTAATTCGAGCCCAGACCCAATACCTAGCTCAAACCATAGGCCTCCAGAGCTTATAAATAGGGGTCTCCCCCTCATTTTAAACCCCTCGGACATTCTGGCATAGGAGACAGTCTGGACACGAAAGACTCTTTAAAGACTCTCTCCCAAACTACTGAAGACTTCCTAAAGACTCGCTCTCCAGGAGAAGGCAATATACACATCAAGGCTAGTGTCACCGATTACCAGGAGATCAAATATAACCAATCTTGATCGAGATCAAGTCATCAAGACCCTTTTTCAAGATCAAAGTCAATCCAAATTCACTCAAGGAGATCAAATCAGAGGATTATTTTATTGTATTTAATACAGAGTTTGCATCCGCATACCTTCAAATATTAATACAAATTAATTTGTTTCTCAATTTTCTTGTCTTTATTTATTTTAGACTAGAAATTTGTGTTTACAACCACCCATGATAAACCGGATTTTTACGAGTTTTTAGCTTTCTTTTCTATGCTAGTTTTCGCCTCTCAAAGCTCTTTTTCCCTAACTTCTAAGTTAGAATCACTTGCTTCCTTCATTTATAACTAAAGTGTGTGAATTTCCTTGTTTTTAGGTGTTTTTGCCCCTTATAATTAAAGATCGATGCTTTTATGATGATAAGAAAGAGGGCAAGGAGCAATGAAAGGTAGGAGAATGAAGAAATCAAGAGAAGGCAAGCTAGCACAACCCTTGGCACAAAATTTGCTGAAGAAAAGAGAGAAAAAGGATTTGGCACAGGCTGTGCAAAGTCAGCACATGCTGTGTTGCTGCCTGAAAATAATTTTTGCTGATTTTTCATGTCAGCACAGACTGTGCCAAAGTCAGCACAGGGTGTGCTGCTAGCAATTTCGGTTTTTCGTTTTATTAATTCATAATTCTAGGGTTTCTATTCATTTTAGTTTTTGATTCTATCTTTCATCTAGACTTTGAGAGAGTTTTCTCTCAAGCCTCTCTAAAGGCTTTAGGGTAGTTTCTAGATTTTAGATTATGCTTTGCAAGAATTTATCAACATCGTTTCCGGATTTCGCATCTAAATTCAAGACTAAGTTCTCTTTCTTTGTCTCTTTACCTACATTTTTTTTTACTTTCTTGTTAGATTGTTCTTGTTCCTTTTTAATTGTTGTAGTATGTTAATTTGTTGTTAATTTAGTGTAGTTTAGGTTGTGATTGTTGTATATGACAATGAATTAATTTGTTTAGGCTTAATCTACCAAATTCACACTTGTAATGTGAGGTTTTCTCTTTGCCCACAACATGTTTGATGAAATGCTCGAGAAAGTGTTCCTGTGTATTTCTTAGGAAATTGATTTATGCTGAGAGGTGATGTCAATTTGTTAGTGTGGGTAGAGAAAATGGTTAGGGTTTAGACACGAGAGTGTTGAATTCTGACTAGGTTCAGGTTGTTAATCCTTGTTTAATTAGGCTAACTCTATGAGAATAGACAGTTAGAATAGTTAAACCAGCCTCTGACCCTCGAGAGAGGGCTTTGGCGAGTCATTGGATTAGGTTAGCCTCCAACCCTTGAGAGAGGGCTTTGGCGAGTGTCTGACTCTCGAGAGAGGGATTTGACGTTCAATATGTTGCAATCGACCCCTCTTGATTATTTTTGTATGTTTGGTAGGTTAGATCATTCAAAATTGTTTAGATTGTTGAATATTTTTATCGCAACCTGAACATGTTTTATTATTTCTGTAGTTTGTAGTTTGATCGTCACTACCATTATTCCCCGTGTTAATTTACCTAACCTGAAACACTTGAGTTAGTTTTGAGTGCTTAGAACACAACTCCTTGTGGATACGACAACCGTACTGTACGACAACAATTTTGGCACCGTTGCTGAGAAGTTGTTGCTTTCCGGTCTTAGAGCTTGCTTTAGGATTCTTGCTTAGGTTTCTAAAAAATCAAAAAAATCAAAAAGTTTAAAAATTGAAAAAGATGTCTTCCTTCCATTTCCCTCAGTTCGAGCATGAATTGTTTTGTAATTATTTCGATAAATTACATGCCTATCTTGCTCAATGTGGTTATTGTTTGGAGAAATGGGAAATTATGGATGTTGTCTACATGGGTGTGAATTGTGAAACCCGAACTCTTTTAGAGAATTGGGGATTTTATGCTATGAATGTCGATGAAGCTTGGAATTTGATTGAGTGGTTTGTTTGGGATACTGGTGAATTTGAGATCAATTGTGCATACATCTCATCCCCTTGCATACCTCATGATATCCCTCCTGTGTGTACACTCTGTAATTCTTTTGACCATGCTAGTAATTCATGTCCATATGATATTTCTACTGAAAGTTATGCTAGAATGGCAAACTTGATAGGCATCATAAACGAGCAACGTGTTAAGCTTGAATATCATACAAGGGAACTTGAATTGTCGCATGAGATTAGTCATATTTCATATACCGATATAGGTAAGGTCTGTTTGAGTGATGATGATGAGTCTTTCATTCCTTTAAAGTTCGGACTAGAGGAAGCGATTGACCGTTCCTTTACTAAACCCAGTGTTGCTCATGCTGATAATTCTTCCAATGAGTCAGAGAATGCTTTTGTTGAGGGTCATAGTTTTGAGGAGACTCCTTTAGGGGAGTCATGTACAGTGGATGCGCCACTTAGTCTTGTGCAAGATGTGTTTGTATTCTATGATCCCCTTAAATCGTTCCCAAGTTCTTATTTTTGTTCACGGCTCTCATTAGACGATGTTAAGAAAACACTCGCTATTATATCCTCATTTTTATAAGTGTTTTCTTACTTACATTCATCTGAACTATATTCGCAGGTGTTTGATAAACTCTTGCGAGCCTTAGTGACATCCGAATTTCTTTGGTCAAGCTCGAGACCTTAAACGAGCGCTTCTTGGGAGGCAACCCAAGTTGTCAAGTTTTTATTGTTTTTCCTTTCCTTTATTTGTGTTTTGGAGTGTTTTGATTTCCAAGAAAAAGAAAAAAAAAAGTGAAGATGATGTATGTCTTGTTGAGGGGTAGGAATGAAAGAAAGAAAATGATAAAAAAAAATGAGTGCAATGAGTTGTTTGATTAAGAATGGGGTTAGAGCGTTGTTCCAAATGAATTTGAGAGATGATTGAGGGGTTGTTACAAATTATTTTGATGTTAATTTGCCGAGTTTTGTAGGTACCTATGTGTTTTTGAGGCCTACGACATTTCAGCAAAGGAAATAAAGCAGTATCCCTGCTAGCACAACTTGTGCCATTTTGGCACAGCCTGTGCCATCAATTGTTGTGATTTTACTGGTAAATGTCGTGGGGCTGCACAGGCATTGGCACAACCCTTGCACAATCTGTGCCCAAATTTCCATTTCTTTTATTGCAAAATGTCATGGGGTTGCACAAGGGCTAGCACACCCTAAGCACTAGCTGTGCCCTTGTTCCAACCGTCCAATTGAAAACACACCCAATCACCCTCTCATTCAATCCCAACCCCACTCAAAACCCTAACCTCTATCCACCATCCAACCACTCTCCAGCGACTTTCCAGTTGCCACCATCACCGACGATCGTCGCCGGCGCTCCACCACCATCGGACTCTCTAACCTTCACACCACCCTCACCACTTCGCCCAGCCAGTCCCGTGACGCCTGGGTCTGTTTGGAACCTTAGACCCTCGCACCAACCGAAGCCCTGTTCGCACAACCCTGCTCGCACCAGTCGTCTCAGCGTCGACCACCATGGGCCATCGCGACCGAAGCCAGTAACCACCCCCACCATACGCCTCCCATCACCCTCCTCTCTCCATTGCTTGCACCACCATGACTGCCGCAGCAGACAGCAGCACCATCGATTGCAGCGTGTAGTTCTGTTTCGAGCCCCTTCATACAACGCCAGCAATTCATGTTCCGTTCCCAGGTTTAATTCGAAATTTGCAATCCCTTTTTAACATATTTCCGCTTGATTCAAGTACTACTGCAGTGCCATTCTGGGTATGAATGGTGTGTCTGTGGTGCTAATGCCATGTTGTTTGCTCTTAATTGTGTACGTTCAGTGGAAATTTGACGGTATCCTAGCACTAAATTGACTGTTATTGGGGCATATATGATGTTTTGTGGTGCTAATTGATTGTTAGTGAACAAGTTTGGTGTGAATTTGATGCTATCCTAATACTAACTTGTCTCTTAAATATTGTTGGGGTTGTTATTCATTAATTACTAACCTATCCAGGTTGGGGTGCTTCTTAGTGCTGTCATGGTGCTTTGTTAGGTGTGATTATTAGCAGTATCTTTGTGTGTTGATACTACTCCATCTTTACTTGAATGAATTAAAGTATTTGAATTGTCATTCAAGTGCCAAATCTCCATCGAATATGTTTTGCACACTTTTGTTGTTTTAGCAAGCTTCACTTTGGTTCTTGGTTATCTTTTGTTGTTTGTGAGTGCAAATCTTGGCACTACTTTGCTGTGTTGTGGTGTTCTTTTGCTGGAAACTTTAGTGAAGTTGTACACATTTTCGGTGGTGTTTGCTCAAATCATTGATGACATTTGGTTTCCTTTGGGGGGGGGGGGGGGAGTGTCCTGTTGATCTCAAAGTAGTCTTTGCTAGCTTGTAATGGTACTTGACTGTACTAAATCGTGTTGCTTTGCTCTCCAGTGTTTGTGGTGGTACTCTGTTACATTTCGATGACATTCTAAGGTTGTTTTTGGTGGTGTCCCCCTCCCCCTCTTTCCTTTTCCTCTTTGCATTTCATTGAGGACAATGCAAGTCCTAAGCATGGGGGTGGCTTTATTTTCTGGAGGGGAAGCTTATGTCACGACGAGGTGAATCGACTGTATATGGTTGTACATAAACATCATCATCATCACTTGCATATAGAAATGAATTTATTTGCTTTCATTTGCTATTTTCTAGGTTTCATTCTCATTGTTTCTCTTAGGACCATGCATCTAGGTCAGTTTTTCATTTTAGCATGCATATGCATTTGTTTGCATACATAAGAGGAACATAAAGAGGTCGGGTAATCTTTTAAGCAATCGAGGTAACCATCTTTCCCTTCTTCCTTTATTTTTCGCTTATGTTAATAGCTTAGCTTATTCGCTTTCAAAAAAAAAAAGAAAAGAAAAGAAAAGAAAAAGAATGAAAACCTAGAACAAAAGAGAAAAGAAGGCAGAAACTGTTGTTTTCAGTTGCGAAAACCCCTCCTATGATGGGTGTATACTTGGGTTGCCTCTGCAAGTGTGTATCTTGGAATCTTTAGCTTGGTTTGGATGATAAACGAGACTTGATTGTTGGTTTGATTAAAATTGCTTGTTTTATTTGTGATTCATCTAGTCTTGAACGATCCTTGTGCATGATTGTGAAATTCCTATGTCTTGGTACATCAAAGGAACTAGTTGCAGTGATTGTGGTAGGATAACCCGTGAGACTTTTTGAGCCTTCAAGACTACCATTTTTGTAGTCCCTTTTTCTTGAGTGTTGCTTTCCCATACTTGTAGCTCTAGAACTTGCCATCTTTCTCTTCAAAACGACACTTGACACATGCATGTACGTTGACCAAAATGATAGAGGAATTCATTTTTAATAAACCACATCACTAGTAGAATTGGCCCTAAAAAGCGTCTGGTATAAGCGTCTGAAATGGGGTTTAACAGACGCTTAAATGGTTTTGGCGTCTGATTTTGACGGACGCCAAAACATATAACGCCTTTTTTAAAAGGCGTCTGTAAATGGCGTCTGTTTAAATCAGACGCTTAATTATTGGCGTCTGCTATTAAACAGACGCCAAATACAGACGCGGACTTTACCGGGAACGAGGCATATGTCAAACAGAAATGGCGTCTGTTTTGGGAGTAACAGACGCCAAATTGCAGATAAAATGGCGTCTGTTTAGACCAAAACAGACGCCATTATTATTATCCAGAAATAAAAAAAAAGTGAGATATTGTAAAACTAATTTAATAATTACATTATATAATATATTTTATGGGGTCAAATTATATTAATTGAGTGAAAAAAATATTTTTTTGATATAAATGATATATATGTCAAATTTATGCATGTACAATTTTCATATATAGAGGCTTTCAATTTATAGAAATAACAACATATATATAAATTGTATATATATATACAATTTATAGAAATAATAACATGAAAATGGTAATGAATATATCTTTAATAGTGTGTTAATTTTTACACAAATTTAATACATTAAACGAGTTGAAGAAAATATATAATACAACTTTAATAATGTTGATTTTTATAACTAATAGGAAAAAATAAAAACTAAATTACAAATAATATATATCTTCAATATTTTTCAATCTTCATTCTTGAAAGTTCATTCTTGTATCTTCAATCTTCAATCTCCAATGTTAAATCTTCTCTTGTAAAATTTCCATTCTTTCAATGTGGCATGGATTGGATTTTTGGTGGTGTGGATGAGAGTAGATTGAAAGAAGATGAGAGGAGATGAGAGAAATGAAATGGAGATGTGGGAGAGGGAAAAAGTCGGAGGGAAATTCGAGCGTGGGTTCATATATATTAGCAAAAATGGCGTCTGTTTTGGTTGCCAAACAGACGCCATTTATGTGCTATTGGCGTCTGTTTTGCATCCAAACAGACGCCATTTTTGTTCGGTTGGCGTCTGTTTGGAGGCGTAACAGACGCCATTTTTAACTGTATTTAATAATGAAAATGGCGCGGCTAGCTATGTATATATATATATATATAATAAATATTAATAATAATAATGTTATTATTAATATGATAAATTTATTAACACTATTGTTATTATTATCCTTAATATTATAATTTTTATTAACACTATTATTATTATTATTATTCTTAATATAATAATTTTTATTAACACTATTATTATTATTATTATTCTTAATATTTATTGTAACAATTAATTACGCGCGTATGTATGTATTCATATTTTAGTTATAGTTAATTAGTAGTTATTATTGTTAATTCGAATTTTTATAAGTGATAGGGATATATATCATATCTAGGTAGATAATTTAATGTAATTAATCATGTGTATTTACGTGATATTATATATATGTTAATTAAGTTAATTAATTTGTACGTATATATGTGCGAAATTAAAACATAAAAAAAAATGTCGATCGCTGTTTGGATCCAACTTACAATCTAAGTACTTATGTACACATAATGAATAAAAAGTTTAAATGTTCATATATATAATTAAAAATACTATCAAAATAATTAATCTTGAGCGGCGCCGGCATCGTCATCAGTTTCGCTTTCCTCCCCATCGTGATTATCCCCACCCTGATTGTGACCTTGGGTCAATTCGTCGACGCTGTGGAAAAGGTATTGGCTTCCTGTGGTACAACGACAATTTGGAACGATATAAAAAACAATCAAAATAAAATAGGTAATTATTAGTACGTGTAAGTAATTTAATGTTGTGAGTATGGATAAAAAAGGTTTACCTGGGTAAGCGAACAACGATTCTTCGGGAGTAATGGTGGGCTGTGGTTGTGGGGGTTGAGAGACAGGGGTCGGACGAGAAGTGCGGCGGCGGGGCGGCGGTGGAGGAGGCTGCCCAGTGAATGGCGCTTGACTTCCAGATGAAGATCCAGCGAGGAAAGTGGCTTGCCGCCTATCGTGCCTTCTTCCGTACGATTTTTGCATTTGCATCATTTGTAGCATTTGCATTTGTTGCATTTGCATTTGTCTCACTTGTGTCGCCATTGCTTCGTCTAATCTTCTCTGGAAATATTCCTCCATTCTGCGCCGTTCTTCTTCGTTTTTTTGCCTTTCTTGCTCGAGTTGACGCTGCAGCTCTCTGTTCATCTCCGTAATAGTGGCTCGGACGTCGAAGCTATCGGAGTCCTTACGACGTCGTGGCCGCCTCTCGATGCGATATGGGGAATCGCTTCATAGCTTCCCCACCATCCCCGTGCCTATGACGTGTCCCCGCTTTGTAGTTGTTTGTCAAGCCGAACTCGTCTTCGCATACGATGGGAGTAATCGTTGACCGCCCTCCACGCTTGCCGCCATCTCCTTTGTATGATTCATAATCGCTCGCATCGCCTCTGGTGGATACATAGAAAGAGTAATTGAAATAAGCGAATTAAAGTTAATGTTCGTACGTATATATGTACGTATATAATAACTTAAACGTTGTGGATGAAGGTACTTACCCTGCTTGAACTCGCCGCGCACCCATCGACTGCTGCGCTTCACATGGGTCGCTTCGAATTGCTCCCATAAAGTAGGGTCTTTTCCATCGTTTTTTTCTTTCTGTACGTAAGTGCATATATACAAACGTTAAATCAGACGTTAAATCAAACATATGTGAGACGTATATAAATAAAGTCGTAATTAATTAACTTACCAATTTATGTTTGACGATGCCGAATGAAACTGGGCCCCTTGTGTGCGATGGTGGACCTTTATCTTCGTTCATCTTCCTTGCCCGGCTCATATTCTTCGATTTTTCAGCGAATTTGGGATCTTGCCATAGAGCAATGAATTTGTCCCAAATTTCGTCGTCGACAATCCATTTTGGCTTGCCTCTTCCTGCCAGCCAACGCTTTTTTGATTTGCCGATAGTGTCGGCATACTGTTTTCGAGCCCTCTTGATGAACCAATCACGTATATACGCCTCATGTTGAGATTCCCACCAGAATTTTTTCTATATTTAAATCATACATGCAAAATTAAACAGGCAAATAAAACAACATATACATCATAACTTTTAATTAATAAACCTTGAAAAAAATTCGGCATAGTTTCCCCTATAAATGGACAATTATCCCTCATTTTACATGTACCAATTCATATTAATATATATCAACGGCCACACGCCGGATAACCATACACAAATTAAACATACACGCATTAAACACAAACGTACACGTACCAAGTCATATTAATTAAACAATGGTCACACGCCGGATAACCACACACAAACATAAACGCATTATATGCAAACATACACGTACTAATTCATATTAATTAATTAAGCAATTGAGTGTACTTAAACATGCAAATTGAACCATTACAAAATAATTCATATTAATTAAGCATGAAAAAATGGAGCGGGTTCTACCTTGAACTCATCATATATCAGCTCACGCGTGTCCTTAGGCACTATGCTCCACGTAGGCCAAAAGCCTCTGAAATTTTGCTTCACGATATCCATAATAGCCCTGACTGCGTGAGCCCCATAAGGCGCCACACTTAAATCAATTAGAAATGAAACATTGGTTAGAGAGAGCATATAAAATTATATTTATACACAAATTAAGTTATAAACACATAATCAAAAGTTGATATATATTAATACTCACGCGCCATTGCACGGTTCGATGATATACTTCCCATCTTCTGTTTTTCGCGCATCCGCCCGAACGTCTAGCTGAATTCGGTAGCGGTCACTAACATCAGTCCCCGACGTTTGGGTATCGCCCTCCTGTTCAGTCTGGGCTCCCTCCCCTCGATGGTACCCCCACATCGCTCCGCTCTCCTCACCGGGTACCCCCCACATCAGTCTGGGCACCCCCATCATCAGTTTGGGCCCCTCCCTGAAGCCCCTGTGTATACATGTCGCCCTGTGGCTGAGAAGCAAAGAACGGAATGAGCTCCAGGGTGGAGGGGTCTAGCTGTGAAAATATTTGATCATAAATGGTCCCCTGTGGCTCAGAAGCAGCATCAAGGACAGGATCAAATTGGGGAATGTATGGTGATCAAGGGCGATTTATGAACCACCCCTAGCATTAGGTCTAGACCCACCACGGGTCCGATCTCTACGTGATTCCTCTCTTCCTGTCATTTTGCAACTGCAAAATTATTGTAGAATAAACATTGAATTAGTATCAACTTCGTGTACATAAAATAGCAAGTAATATGAATTAATTAGTAATTGACTACGTACACAAAATACAATGCATTAACAGATATCGACAACACATTGATGTAGAATATAATAAACATAGTGCCATAGATCCTTCAGGGTGTGCCTTGTTCTTTATTTTCTTCTTCAACCAACCGAAATACCTCTCAAAGGGATACATCCAACGATATTGAACAGGACCACCAAAGAATGCCTCCTGTACCAGGTGTATGGGCAAGTGTTCCATTACGTTGAAGAAGCCGGGAGGAAATATGGTCTCCAGCTTGCATATTATTATGGGAATTTCTTTTTCAAGCCGGACTAAGTCACTGTGCTTCAATGTTGTGGAGCAGAGGCTCTTGAACCATTGGCTTAATCAACCAAATGGCTCCAACACATCATCCGGAAGTGCCCTAACGCAACAGTAACAATGTCCGCATGAACACATGACGATCATGGCTTTTAAAGTTTTGAAACTTTTACCTAATGCATCGACACGCTTAGCGGTTCAAGCATAAGCGTCCGCAAGAACGGTGTGCCCAATTACAAACGCTGTTCGCTTATCCTCGGAAGAACATATTTGGCTCTTGGTCAGAGGGGTTTACCGTTAGGACTGAAATAGATGCGATCCTACTGTCACATAAGTCCTCCACGTCCCTCCTTGCATTTCCATCATCCTTTGTTTTGCCGTCCACCCCCATCACCGTGTTTACGATGTTGTCCACAAAGTTCTTCTCAATGTGCATCACATCTAAGTTGTGTGGAACCATGTGATCCTTCCAATAAGGCAACTCCCAAAAGATACTTTGTTTCTTCCAATTATGAGCATTCTCTCTGAATCCCGGGACTACAAAGTCGCCAAGGGTAGTCACCTTGGGGAAGTGCTTCACCTCTTCATAGATTTCATAACCGTTTTTCCTAAACGGTGGGTTAGTTCTATCTGAGCAAGTGTGCCCCTTTCGAAATGCCTTTCGATTTCTTCTCAAAGTGTGCCCCTTAGCAAGAAACTGTCGATGACAGTCAAACCAAGAGGCTTTCCTCCCATACTTCAGATGAATTGGTTTCAAACCATCCATGCAAACAGGACAAGACATGGCACCGTGCGTGCTCCACCCGGAAAGCATGCCAAGCGCCGGAAAATCATTCACCGTCCACATCAATGATGCCCTCATGTTAAAATTTTGTCTCTTGGAGATGTCGTATGTTTCAACACCCACCCATAAGCGTTGCAACTCGTCCACCAAAGGTTGGAGGAATACATCAATTTTGTTTCCGGGGTTCTTCGGACCGGGAATAATACATGTGAGGAACATGTACAACGTTGTCATACACAATTCAGGTGGCAAGTTGTAAGGAGTTAATACAACCGGCCATATCGAATAAGATCTCCCTGTCATGTTGAACGGGCTAAACCCATCCGCACACAAGCCCAACCTTACATTTCGCGATTCCCTCGCAAAGTCCGGATACACGATGTCGAACATTTTCCACGAGGCGCCGTCCGACGGGTGGCAAAGTACACCTTCCTCGCGCTTGTTCTCCGCGTGCCATCTCATATGCCCGGCCGTATTCTTCGAGGCGTACAGACGCTGCAACTTAGGGGTCAAGGGAAAGTAAAACATTTTCTTGTACGGGACCCTTTTCTTGGTCTTGGTTGATGATTTCTGTGGCTTATACCTAGGATGGCCACAAAATTTACATTTAGTGAGATGTGCATCATCCTTATAGTATATCATGCATCCACTAAGGCAACAATCAATTGTTTCATAGCCCATCCCCAACTTCTTAACCTGCTTTTTCAACTCATCGTAGTTTCTAGGGACTAGGTTCGGCTGGGGACAACTCTCGCTCATCAGTTCCATGATATCATTCATTGCCTGCTCCGACAAATTGTGCTTCGATTTCTGACTGATCAGTCTCACGGCAGTGGACAACTCAGTATGACTCGCACACCCTTCCCACAGAGGTTGTTGAGCAGATTGAAGCATATCATAAAATTGTTGAACTCCTGCATTAGGCGCCTTGTTTGCCATGATGAAATCGTTCATCATCTCTTCCGTTCTGTCGATGAATGGTGGCTGATTCGGTTCCTCGTTTGTCGGTTCCCCATCACCTTCCGCATCGTCACCACTGTCATCATCATCGTCACCCCATTCTTCACCATGGCTCGTCCAACACCAATATTGTTCCATAAACCCTCGCCTATACAAATGTTCTTTAACTTCATCGGGGCTATATCCGCTCTTATTCTTACACTTCACACATGGACACCGATACTTTCCAGTCCTCGGATACTCATAGGAATTACTCTTTGCAAATTGATCAAACATTTCTACCCCCGCAGCCCATTCTGCCCTGATAACCCTCCTATTCGGTTCAAACCTCTGGTACATCCAACGGCGATGTGGCGGCCCATCCATAATGTACGTGAATCTATTATTCAAGCCCACCATGAACTTAATTAACAATAAACATTGTGTTATTCAATAACATACTTGATTACATATTATCAAAATCATCCAAACTCAAAACATGAGTATTATGGCAGCAACAACCAATCTATGTCACCAGGCAAGAGGATCCTGTTATTATCCAAGCAGAATGTGTTTGTTAACTGTTAATCTATGGTTGAAAAAGACTTTCATGAGTCGTACCGACTCTCCTTTGTTTGTCTGAGTCCCAAAAAATAGCGCAATCTCAGCATTGAAATTGCACGAGGTTTATATAGTGCTCTAGGAGTTAGAAGCGTATCAGATTCGGTACAATGCAGTGTTTCCATTGGGGAGCCTGGTGGGGCGAAGAGAAGCTTATATTAAAGGGTTAAATAGAAATCGTTTTGGGCTTACTTGCATGTAAGATTCATAGGACCATCAAAGCATTGAATGTGCAACATCGTGCGTAAACTTTGATGGACATATGAATCTTACATGCAAGAAAGCCCAACACGATTTCTATTAAACCCTTTACTATAAGCTTCTCTTCGCACTGCTGTCTTGCCACCAGCCGCACAATGGAAACACCGCATTGTGCAAATCTGACACGCTCTAACTCCTAGAGCACTATATAAACCTCGTGCAATTTCAATCGAGATTGCACTATTTTTGGGACCTGCATAAATAAAGGAGAGTCGACATGACTCATGAAAGCCCCTTTCAGCCATAGATTATCAGGTCACAACACACACTCTCCTTGCACACTAACAGGATCCAAACTCGACCTCTTTTTACGACATATATATTCTCACTAAGATATTACAAATATAAATTATCCTACTTAAAACCCTAAACTACCATCGTAAAAAACTTATTCACTAATTATGTAGCTACTGGTTGTTGAGTACTTAAGTAAGTTTAAATGGATGTACGTGACATAATTATTTACATAATTTATGTCTTTATTTGGCGTTATGAGTAATTAAGTTAGCAATTAGGTTGGATTAACAACAAATTTGCGCTACCAACTTTAAAGGCTAACTCACTTACTAATAACAACCAAAATCATCCAAACTCAACATCCTTTTATGACAACTAATACATATATATATATAACCTACTTGGAATACTAAACCAACGTAATCCTCTTTGCTAATTAACATACCAATTAACCAATATGCTTGTTCCATGACGTAGTTTCAAATGATTTTGAAGCATGCTAAACAACATTTCAAAAGTTGAGGATGATGATATTCCCCAACTTTTCAATTTGTTGATTGACGTCAAAATACATTGAATTTCATGGAATATGTTGGTACATTACCCTAAGCGAGCCATACGAATTACCTAACCATTAATGATCGATTACCTAACCTAAACAAACTATATATTCATACTTAATTACGTGCATGCAGACTAAACAAACTATTCATACTTAATTATTCACTACGTACGTATAAATTATTAATTGGTTAATCAAAGAGTAATTTTTTTATAGTTTTAACTTAATTATTAACTAAACAACTTAAATTATAAATTCAAAAAATAAAAATTAACCTAAATGTATTCATAATTGAAATCATGTTACGTATATACACATTACCTAATTACTTAAATCGTTAATGCAATTTCTAAAAATCATCCTAAAATATAACACATTTGCACTCAATCGAAACACATTATAATTTCCCACGTTATATAACATATTTCACACATACTAATTAACTTAAACATATTTTACATGCATTGTTACATATATTTTTTTTCCACACTATATATAATTACTCATATTTAGATTTACCACGAAACATATAAAATTCAATATTGTGCTCAACCTAAACATAATTATACTTCTCAACATTATAAATTAAAACTTAAACTAATTCAATAACTCAATCCTAAACTAAAACATACATGCAATTAGTTAAACTATTACAAAACACAAAAACAATATTTAAATTGAACAAATCAACATTATACACCATAATTTCACACTTAAAATTCTAATTCAACATCCAAAATATATTACAATTCATAGAAACTAACTAAAACAACTCAAATTTTTCAACTTATATGCATAAACTACTATTAAACTGAACATAACCAAAACAAACATACAAATATTCATATAATTCGTTTTTCATCAAATATAATTTATAATTTACTCACTTTTCACAATATTAATCATATTATAATAGATCTGAAACAAAACAAACTGAAAAATTACCTGATTTACGTTGAAGCGGCGCCGACTATTTCTTCAAACTCCCGCTTTCTCTCTTCCTCCTTCGACGACAACTATGGCGGAATTGAAACTGTGATTTTTTTTACCAATTTAAACAACATTGGCGTATGTTATTCAGCTTAACAGACGCCGATTAAGGGTAATAAATTAACCGGCAGTCGAGGCACAGAAATACTGGGAAATTGTTTTCTTTTTTTTTTTTTAAATTGGGCCAAAATGACGTCTGTTTAGCTGCTAAGCAAACGCCAAATAAAAAAGGCGTCTCTTTAGGCAACTAACAGACGCCGAATTGGGCACAATTTAAAAAAAAAGGAAAGGTAGAAATAGCCGTTATCAAATTAACATTATACCATATTCAATGTCAGACAAATCGGCGTCTGTTACACGCAAACAGACGCCGATTTGGAATTTTCTTTTTTTTTTTTTTTAAATTCTTTAACTTCAATTTGGCGACTGACAGCTTAGCAGACGCCTATCGACCCCAATTCTACTAGTGCATGAGCCAAATAGCCATCCAAACATTATGTTTTCCTTTCTTTGAAACCCTCAAACTTTTTCCTTCATCCTTTACTAGCCTTGCTCATTATATCCTAGGCCTTTTTCATCTTCCTTATCCTTAAGCCTTGGTTTAGTGGAGCACATTTCTTGATTGGAATACTTGTTGGGTGCCAAGATGATGTTGATGGTGATTGGTTATCTGGTTCTCTAAAGGAGTGAGTGGAGATGGTTATTAATGTTAATGGTTATTCCTGCCTTGCTAAGTTCTATTGTTGGTTGTAACTTTTAAAAAAGAAAAAAAATCAAAAAAAAAAGAAAAGAAAAAGAATTAATTCAAAGAGAGATAAAGTTTAAAAAAAAGAAAAGAAAAATAGAAAAAAAGAAAAAAAGAAGAAGCAAGATTAGCTTACTTTTGAAATAAAGTGTTTAATTTAATTTCATTGCTTGGCAAGAATAGTGTTTTGTTGAAATAATCTCTGCTCCTTTGTAACTTGAAAGGTTGGGGTTGATGGTGTGAATTATGTATATATTTGGAGGTGTGTTGTTGTTTGGTGAGAATAATTGTGCTCCCTAGCTTTGACTTTTAAGCTCCACATTCCCAAAATTATTTTCCCCTCCTTTCCCTTATCCGGAACTTCATTATAACCCATTCAAAGTCCTCTTGATTGGAATATTTGCATGGTTTGTCTCTAGTGGTGAAGAATTGAGAAATTTGGCAAGCTTATGGTAGCCTGCTTGTTTTGGGAGAGTATTGAGAGAACCACCATTACTTTTTCAAACACATGAGGGGAGTGATTCACATACCCTAAAGTGAGGTCCTACTGATCCCAATTACTTCGCCAAGCATTTGAATGGAACTTGATTGCATCCGGGTTGGGATAGATTGGTTGTGTTGCTTACTAGGTTTTGCAAACTTGATTTGAACTACAATTTTGTCTCAAATTGATGCTCACTTGCTTTCGTTATCTAGTATGCTCCCTTCACCTGAGGACGGAGACATTGGTTTTCTTCTTCCCCTATTTCCTTAGTGCTTCATGATGATCTTGCTTGGGGACAAACAAGGAGTAAGCATTGGGGGGGGGGGGGAGGGGGGTTGATAAACCGGATTTTTATGAGTTTTTAGCTTTCTTTTCTATGCTAGTTTTCGCCTTTCAAAGCTCCCTAACTTCTAAGTTAGAATCACTTGCTTCCTTCATTTATAACTAAAGTGTGTGAATTTCCTTGTATTTAGGTGTTTTTGCCCCTTATAATTAAAGATTGACGCTTTTACGATGATAAGGAAGAGGGCAAGGAGCAATGAAAGGTAGGAGAATGAAGAAATCAAGAGAACGCAAGCTAGCACAACCCTTGGCACAAGATTTGCTGAAGAAAAGAGAGAAAACGGGTTTGGCACAGGCTCTGCAAAGTCAAGACGGCCGCATGCGGTCTTTGCTGGAAATAATTTCTGATTTTTCATGTCAAGACAGTTATACAAAGTCAAGACAGGTGTGTCTTTGGCTGGTTTTTCATCATATTAATTCATAATTATAGGGTTTCTATTCATTCTAGTTTTTGATTCTATCTTTCATCTAGACTTTGAGAGAATTTTCTCTCAAGCCTCTCTAGAGGCTTTAGGGTAGTTTCTAGGTTTTAGATTATGCTTTGCAAGAATTTATCAACATCATTTCCGGATTTCGCATCTAAATTCAAGACTAAGTTCTCTTTCTTTGTCTCTTTATATACATTTTTTTTACTTTCTTGTTAGATTGTTCTTGTTCCTTTTTAATTGTTGTAGTATGTTAATTTGTTGTTAATTTAGTGTAGTTTAGGTTGTGATTGTTGTATATGACAATGAATTAATTTGTTTAGGCTTAATCTACCAAATTCACACTTGTAATGTGAAGTTTTCTCTTTGCCCACAACATGTTCGATGAAATGCTCGAGAGAGTGTTCCTGTGTATTTCTTAGGAAATTGATTTATGATGAGAGGTGATGTCAATTTGTTAGTGTGGGTAGAGAAAATGGTTAGGGTTTAGGCACGAGAGTGTTGAATTCTGACTAGGTCTAGGTTGTTAATTCTATAGTTTAATTAGGCTAACTCTATGAGAATAGGTAGTTAGAATAGTTAAGCCAACCTCTGACCCTCGATAGAGGGCTTTGGCGAGTCACCAAATTAAGTTAGCCTCTGACCCTCGAGAGAGGGCTTTGGTGAGTCTCTGACCTTCGAGAGGGGGCTTTGACGTTTAATATATTGCGATCGACCCCTCTTGATTACTTGTTTAGAATCGGTAGATTAGGCTATCTAGACTTATTAGTTGTTGAATATCGATTTTACAGCCTGAACTTCTTTTATTATTTTCGTAATCTTTAGTTTGATCACCACCACCACCATTCCTGGTTTATTTACCTAACCTGAAACACTTGAGTTAGTTCTGATTACCTGAAACACAACTCCCTGTGGATATGACAACCGTACTCCCAAATGTACGACAACAACCCACTTAGTCGTTGTTGATATAATAATCTCACCTAAGTATAAAGGTCAGAGATATTGTTGTCCGATAGGAAAAGTCGGTATATTACAATCCAATACCCCCATATATTGTCATTCAATATCCTTAAATATTTCTATAAGTTGTATCTTTAGGAAAATTTTACCTACAATTAAATATTTAAAACTTGAGAATTATTTTGATGTATAATAAATATGAAAATAATGTGTGCCTAGCACGAATATAAAACTAGTAAATATAGGGGTTTTATTTATGCTAATATATTATATTTTAGGTGTGTACGTTGGATAATAACATACTGATTTTTTTTCTCACATAGTAATATATTGTATTTTGAAGGTGTTGGGTATAATGCATTTGGAACAATTCCGACGGTGGCTAACTCAGTCGAGATCTTAAATGGCAGGCTAATGAGCAAAACCAATTAAATCGTTATTAAATTAATGGCATTTCATCAAATCCAAATAAGTAAAGATGAATTGTATTTTTTTTAAAAAGAAATAACACCATTAGATTAGGAAAAATATGAAATAATGAAGTGTTATTTTTATAAAATAAAATAAAATCCATTTGGATTTGCTATCATAGCACTAATTTAGTCAAAATTTGCTATCATAGCACTAATTTAGTCAAAATTTCAATTTTTTTTATGCCACGAAGGACCATTACTGAGTTAGAGGTAAAGTATTATCCAATATTCCCAAAGTGCAATATATTATTGTCCAAAACAATGTTTGGCACATTATTATCCAACACTATTGATTACAATACATTAATGTGTGTGTGTATGTGTGTCTCTATATATATATATATATATATCAACATGCCATTTTGGTGAGTATGGTTGAATATCTGACGGACATCAAATATTATTTTTGTGGCTATTAAGTATGAAAGGAGGGTTTCAAGTATTGTTTTCGCAGGCAACAAGTATGCAGAGGTAATATAAAAATTTTGCTTGGTGGACATCAAATGTTGATGCCCATCTTCATATTTGATGTTCATGAATATAATACTCAATGCCCATCTTTCACCCTTGATATCCACGTAACGTTTGATATCTACCAGATATCCAACGATGCTTACATGTTCACCAAAAGATTTACATCTTCATGCTATACAGCATTGCGGAATACATACTTTCGGAGAAAAGGAAATTGGGTGCTAACGAGTTGAATCTAGACCTGTCAATACGGGCGGGCAGGCGGGTCACAGGTCGGTCGTATATCAGGTTCGGGTAAATACGGGTCGGGTGTATTTCGGGTTCGGGTAAATACGGGTCGGGAGTATTCCGGTTTCGGGCGGTTTGGGTCGGGTTTACGGGTCAAGACCGCCCTTTTTCTCAGTCACTTACAACTAATAAAATTGATTATAATTAGTCAAAGACGCCTATGTAATGTATCATTCCATTCCAAGTTCGAGCACCATGATATGTCATAGTTGTATTGACATATTAATATACACCTAATGGACAAAATTTAACAATCTTCAAGTCTACAAGTATTATGCGGTTTAGGTCAACAATCACGAATAACAATACTTATGAAATATATAGGGTTTTGGGATGTTAATATACTAAACCTTTGGTGTATTGGACAATAATGCACTGAACTTAAACCTTTGACAATAATACACTATTTTACTGAAAGAGAGGAGAGAGGCGAGACTGCAGGAGTTTGAGGGTTCACTGAAAGAGTGAGTGAGTGACAGTGTTAGGGTTTTATTTTGATCATTTGTTATTTGATTATTTCATTTATATATCTCTCTCTACGCATAGCTTTCCAAAACCACCCAATATTTTACTTTTGGGCCTTAATTTTCATGGAATGGGCCCATTTTTTTTATACAAGGCCAAAGTAAACAAAACACTTAAAATTAAAGTGTTTGACCCAACGGGTCGACCCAAACCTGACCCGACCTGACACGTTTTTAACGGGTTCTTAGGGTCGGGTCATTTTCGGGTCCCGGGTCGGAATTTCATGTTCAAAACCCACTTTTTGCGGGTCGGTTTGGGTCAGGTTTCCGGGTTGGGTCGAGAATTGCCAGGTTGGTTGGGAAAGAAAAGAGTTTATGAAAAGATTTGACTTGTTTACTTCTCCCCAAAAATGAATTGAATCTAGTTGAATCTTATATATGTACACATATACCTTCACTCATTGTCATAGTTTTTATATGCCTAATTACACCACACACGTACATCGTAACTCATTGTCACAGTTCTTACTTGCTTGGTTACGCTACTCGCAACATTCAACGAATGAAATCACCGGATTTGATAGTAGTCACTTTCTTTAACATACAATGAACATGTCCCCGCTTTTCTTTAGATAATAACAATTTTAATTGTTATAAACGTGCATGCCACATGTATGATATTGAATTAATGAAAATATATATAAGAGCTAATAGTACAAAATTACAAATATCTTGTATAATAATTGCAAATATTTTTAGAAATTGAAAACTTAATCTAGGTAAACATTATTTTAAAAATTATCTTTTCATAATTTACTGAAAAGTGCACATTAATTTAAAGAAATAATTTAAAGAGTTATATTCATGGTGGGTATGCATGTTTTATGTTTTTGGCAACACAACGACTTGTAGTCTATTTCGATTTCAATGCCGAGTTTACCTTTAAAAATTTAGGTTAAAAATTGTGTTTGTTGCAGGTTGTTTTCATTATTCCTTTCTTCATTGGGCTTAGGTATACAACCATTGATGACTTCTCCCCATTTCCTTTCACCTCTGCGCGATTGGAAAGTTATTAATAACGGGTAAGTAGTAGTTACAATGTTTGATTTAAATATGCAGAACCATGATCATCATTTTCTAACACCAAAACCTTTTCAAAAAATTAGTCGGAGGTACCCTAACTTTTGGTAAAATGTTTTTCAGGTACCCAACTTTTCAAAACTAATTTTGGGGTACCCTTATTTTTTGGGTTAGAAATTATTAGGTGCTTTTTCGGTCATCAATTTGGTTAAGTGACCGAAATACCTTTATCTTCCATTTTTTAAGAAATACCCTTAAGGAAGAAGAATAAGGGTATTTTGGTCACTTAATAAAATTGATGGCCGGAAAAACATCAAATTGTTACTAACCTAAAAAGTAAATGTACCTCAAAATGAGTTTTGAAAAGTTGGGGTACCGAAAAATAGTTTTCTCACAAATTGCACCAGATTTCCCACAAACTTCACCGTCAATCAAACCCCAATGGTTGAATCAAAAAGCGAAATAAATAAGTATTACTGATATAAAAAGAGCATATAAGTAGTGAAAGCAAATAAAATGACTATCCAATGCTAAGAAAAATAAACATAACATAAAGACGGACATTAATTTAACTAGGCATCAACTCGTGCGATGCACGGAATGAACTGAATTTGTTACTTTTGAAATTTTATAAAAGTCATGGATAAGTAACTGTCCATACAAAGTAAACCAAACGAAATATTAATGAAATTGTTACATGGAAAACATCATAATAAATTGTTCCGACAAAACATGTAATTAAGCAATAGAAAATTTCCTAAAATGACAATAAACGTTGACCACGGCGAGTTGCATGATGCATCATCCTTCCTTACATGGACGTTTGTATATGTGATGTAATTCTAATTTGGGTGGGTTAAGGGTGGGGTTTGTTTGTAAGGCCGAGCTGGATTCTGCTGAAGGCATAGCACAGTTGAAGGCACACAAAAAGGTGGAACTGGATCAAATACACCATCTCAGGTAATTTCTTTTCATTTACAATTTTTTTTTTAAAAAAACAAGTTAACATTCAAATGGTTATAGGACATGATTTATTCATACGATATAATAGGAAATTGGATTGAACATGATAACAGGTAAAATAAAATAGCAAGAAAATATGATAACCAGTTAAACATGTATGATAAATAGAGATAGACAATTGAATTTAACATGATAACATGTAAAATAAAATACCAGTCAAATATGATAACCAGTTGAATCCAATGCAAACAATTGTAACACTTGTTATTTTTGACAGACTGGTTTGTTCTATACTGTTGTAACAATTACTTTGTTGATGGTCTGATAAATAAGTCAAAAAAAATTAAATTTAGCAACACTCAAACATTAAGAACCGTCAAAAACAAAATATGTATGTAAAACTTACTGACCGGGGAGGTAAAATATCTTGGCAATATGACCATCAAGTGTGACAAATTTGATCTTGATTGCTCATGACAGTAGATGAAAAAGGGTTAATCTTTAGAAATATTAGTAAAAGACCCTGACAATATGACTATGAAGTTTGACAAATTTGATCTTGATTGCTCATGACAATAGATGAAAAAGGGTTAATCTTTAGGAATATTAGTAAAAGATTCTGACAATATGTATATGCCTACAGAAACTCATTAATCTAATTGACCTAACCGCAAGGAATATATTGGCAACCAATTAGGTAATGAGTTATTGTATCTTGGTGGATATTTAGGTGATTAGTTGAGATACGGACTGTTAAGAATTAGTAAATTAAAAGAAAATTAGTCAGAGTCGTTATTTGAATTCTAAAATAAAAGAAAATAGAAAAATATACAATTTTCTACATTGTAATTGGTAATAAAAGAAAAGAAAAAAATTAAAAATATACAGTTTTCTGCAAAGGTCATAAAAGAAAATAGAAAAACAAAATTATACAATTTTCTGCATTGTGATTGGCCAAGACTCCTAGAAACGCTCTCGTAGCTGTATTCAGTGGGACCCATAAAGATTGCTATTAGTATTATATAGATTCTTATTATTATTACTAGTCCTAAACCCGTGCGATGCACGGAGTGTAATAAAATAGTTGTTTTAAAGGGAGAAAATTCATGAATAACTAATCGCCGATATAGAGTAAGTAGTACAAAACATTAATGAAATAGTTTAATGGAAAACATGATAATAAATTGTTCAAACAAAATATATATTGGTGTTTAGTGAAATAGAAAAATTTCTAAAATGCTAACTAACGTTGATCATGACGAATTTCTTGAATTGTAAATAAAATCTGGAAAGAAATAGAAAGTAAATTACAATTTAATGCGTTGTAATTGGTCTAGACTCCTTGAAACGCTCCCGTGGCTTTATTTCGCGGGGCCCACAATGATTTCTATTATAATTATAGATTATTATTATTATTATTATTATTATTATTATTATTATGCCAAAATAATTACTGATAGTTGCACCAAAATAATTTAATTGATCATTTATCTATTTTTTGATTGGTCGTAGGATTCGTTTATGGATATATTTTCTAATTTCTTGAATCGTAAATAAAATCTAGAAAGAAATAGAAAATAAAATACAATTTAAATTAAAATTGAACACTACTGTTTGAGAAGGACTCGTTTTGAATATAATTGTTGTGGATTAAGGATATATTTTTTAATTGCTTTAATTGTAAATAAAATCTGGAAAGAAATAGAAAATAAATTACAATTTAATGCGTTGTGATTGGTCTAGACTCCTTGAAACACTCCCATAGCTTTATTTTGTGGGGCCCGTAATGATTTTTATTATAATATATAGATTATTATTATTGTATGCAACACCAAAATAATTATTGTTATTTGCACCAAAATAATTTAATTCAGAGTACAAAGCAGTTAAAGATTAGTGATACTTTCTGGTTTTTTTAATTTTAAAATAAAATCCGGATTGAAAATAAAAAAAAATTGAAAATAGAAAAAAAAAAATATTTTTCTACGTTGTGATTGGCCAATTCCCCTACAGTCACTCCCGTGACTCTATTTTGTGGGGCCGACAATGATTTCTATTATAATATATAGATTATCGTCAACACCTAAATAATTACTGTTATTTGCACCAAAATAATCTAATTCAGAGTCCAAAGCAGTTAAGGATTAGTGATATTTTCTGATTTTTATAATTTTAAAATAAAATTCAGATTGAAAATAAAAAAAATTGAAAATAGAAAAAAATATATAATTTTCTACGTTGTGATTGGGCAATTCCCCTACAATTACTCCTGTGACTCTATTTCGTGGGACTCACAATGATTTCTATTATAATATATAGATTATTATTATTATTATTATTATTATTATTATTATTATTATTATCATTATTATAGTCAGTACCCAAATCATTATTGTTATTTACACCAAATTAATTTAATTTAGAGTCCAAAGCAGTCAATGATTAGTAATACTTTCTGGTATTTTTTAATTTTAAAATAAAATCCAGATTGAAAATAAAAAAATTGAAAATAGAAAAAAATATATAATTTTCTACGTTATAATTGGCCAATTCCCCTACAATAACTCCCGTGGCTCTATTTCGTGGGACCTACAATGATTTCTATTATAATGTATAGATGTGGGTAAGGAAAAACCACGTGCTACCTAATTTAAGAACAAATAAACTATTAGCAAGATTACACCTAATAATCACCTCTTAAGTCCCACGAACTGAGTACTATAATGATATCAAACCACAAGAGGGATCAACTCAATGGAGACAAACATTCTATGAAACATCTCTCACCGAGACTTGTTTCCAATGGGCCCAAATCAGGTCACATCTAATAAGGTGAACGAAACATTATTTATAGGGAGAAGTTGCATTTGAATCTACCTTAACACTCACTTCAATCAGATTTAAACCCTAACATACAGTTATTGAACCCAACATAATGATGAATCCTAATAATTTTCAAATAAAATTACAAATTAAGTAATTGTTTGGTCAAGATATTGAGTGATTTTAGGACTCTAATTTGCTAACAAACTCTACATTCTAACATGTTAAAAAGGTTGCGGTGGACAGACAAATTGCTACACAATCACAAAATGGACTCTCCAATATAATTTTTAAATAAATTAGGAATCAACTAATTATTTGATCACGATATTAGGCGACTCTAGGAAATTTCGCTAACAAGTTACACCTTGTACTAAAATTAATAACATATGTGACATATCTTCATCGCCAATGACCCTTTGAAAATATTTGCAATAGACTGCATGATCACAATCTGGACTCCAAAATCTCCAAAAGCGCCAATCTAAACTTCCTAATGACCTTCTTGATATCCATGACTAGATTTTCATAGTGTGCTCATTCATCTTGTTAGGATCGAGGTAAAATATAAGGCCTAGTATTTGTAGCGGAAGAGGTAGTTATTAGGATGTATAATATTGAGAAGAAATATAACAAGATCAGTAATTAAAAGGTTAGAGAGTATAAAGACACAAAATTTACGTGGAAACCCAAATCGGGAAAAAACCACGGACGGCAACGGAGCAATAATCCACTAGTATGAGGGGAGAGATTACAAGAGAGATCCCAAGGGGCTATATAACGCAGCGAGATCGACGACAAAATCTCAAGAGGTTAATAGCATAACGAGAATATACTGAAGACAAAATAACTCTCTAAAAGGAACTCTCACAACCTAGGGATGGGTAGAGTTGAAGAATGCTCCGTGTGTGTGTTTGTCGTATGCCCTGGGTGTATAGGTTGATAACAACCTATATTTATAGTAGAATGAAGGAAAAGGAAACTAAGTTAAATATTACAAAAAAAACCTAGAAATAAAAGTGAAGAGTCGCCGCAGACAAAAGTAGCGCCCGAAGACGCTGGCCGTGCCTTAAGGTGCTGGCAGTGCCTAGAATATGGCCACTTCTGTAAGAGACGCTGGCAGTGACTGTGGCCAGGGGGCAACGCCTTGAGTGACGACATCGAACCGGGACGCTAGCAGCGTCGGCTTCGGCGCTGGTAGCGTCCAATTCCTTCAAAATAGATTTTGGGCCATAAAACCCAACAAACTCCACTTTGGGACAAAATCTCCGGTACCGTCATAGGGTCCCGAAGGGCGATCAGATGTGATGAGCATCAACTGAATTCAAGTGACCCTTGAACTCAGTAAGAGATGAGGTTCTAGAAATGGTTGTAGAACCTGTAATAGTAGAACCCTGTAGAATATAAAGATCGCCTTGCCTGGAACCTTTGAATAAAGTTTGACCGTTAGACATGGTCAAAACTCCACCTACAGCTGAATACCTGCAACCCTTAGATTCAAGAGTGCTTAGAGAGATGAGATTACACTTCCAATCAGGAATATGCCGAACGCCTGTAAGAGCCCTGATAACTCCATCATGAGTCTTGATATCAACAATACCAATCCCAAGAACATTGCTTTGAGCACTGTTGGCCATATCAACAACACCCAAATCAATAGTATCATATGTAGAAAACCAGTCCTTGTGGGGACATATATGATAAGTACAACCGCTATCAAGAACCCAATTAAACTTATTGCCCTCTTCAAGAGAAGTAACAAGAAAAACTTCAGCATCATCTTCATCTTCAACAATATCAACTTCAGCCTTGTTCTGAGATTCGTTTAGAATTTGTTCCTTCTCCAACTTTCTTTTCCGGTTATAACACTCAAATACATGATGACCAGACTTACGACAATAGCGACATGTAGTGTTGGAATGCCCTTTAGAATTCGACCTGGCTTTAGAACCCCCATTGTTAGTAGTTTCACCTCTAACAATCAAGCCTTCAGCTTTTTCAGAACGCACTTCAAGATCAAATTTTTACTTAGACATCAAATTAGATTTGACATCCTCGAAAGATAGAGTTTCGTTGTTAGAATATAACATGATTTCTTTAAAGTGCTTGTATGAATGGGGCAAAGAGACAACCAATAAAATAGCCTTATCCTCATCATCAATTTCAACCTCCAAATTTGCCAGATCAATACTAATGGAGTTGATTCATCAAGATGTTTTTCTATAGGAGTACCTTCAGCCATGGAAAACGTATATAAACGTTCTTTGAGACGGATTTTGTTGGCGAGGATTTTAGTCATGTAGAGAGACTCCAAGGCCAACCAAGATCTGTAGTAGTAGTTTTGTTCACCACCTCGTGGAGAACCTGAGGTGCTAGATATAATTGGATTGCCGTAACAGCCCTGTCATCTAGATCCTCCCAAACTTCGTCACTCATATTTTCAAGCTTTTTGGACTTCCCATCTAATGCTTTCTTCAATCCATTCTGAGTAAAAATGACCTTCATCTAGACTCTTCAATTACTGAAACTGATCACACCGTCGAACTTTTCAATATCAAACTTAACAACAGACATCTTGAACTAGGCAAAAAAAAAATATTAAACCTTGCACTGATACCACTTGTTAGGATCGAGGTAAAATAAGGCCTAGTATTTGCAGAGGAAGAGGTAGTTATCAGGATGTATAATATTGAGAAGAAGTATAACAAGATCAGTAATTAAAAGGTTAGAGAATATAAAGACACACGATTTACGTGGAAACCCAAATCGGGAAAAAAATTACGGATGACAACGGAGCAATAATCCACTAGTATAAGGGGAGAGATTACAAGAGAGATCCCAAGGGGCTATATAGCGCAGCGAGATCGACGACAAGATCTCAAGTGGTTAATAGCACAACGGGAATATACTGAAGATAAAATAACTCTCTAAAAGGAACTCTCACAACCTAGAGATAGGTAGAGGTGAAGAATGCTCTGTGTGTGTGTTTGTCATATGCCCTGGGTGTATAGGTTGATAACAACCTATATTTATAGTAGAATGAAGGAAAAGGAAACTAGGTTAAATATTACAGAAAAAACCTAGAAATAAAAGTGAAGAGCCGCCGGAGATGTTGGCCGTGCCTTGAGGCGCTGGCAGCGCCTAGAATATGGCCACTTCTATAAGAGACGCTGGCAGCGTCTGTGGCCAGGGGGCAGCGCCTTGAGTGACGACATTGAATTGGGACGCTGGCAGCGTCGGCTTCGGCGCAGGTAGCGTCCAATTCCTTCAAAATATATTTTGGGCCATAAAACCCAACACATCTTATACATTCCACAACTCCATGAGAATATGAACTATGATGGATTTGACACCGCATGTTAGGTTTAATAAGAATAGCAAAACTATCGCAAAAGTGAATAAGATGACTATATATATAACAACTATCACAATAACAAGCTATTAGGTGAATCAACTGTGAGTGTCATATGAGAGATCCAGATGTATGCAACCTTCATCTCATTATTCATGAATTAAAGTTCATGGACTAAAAGATTCCTATGCAGTGTGGGCCCACGCAATGTCTTTCGAAAAAACCACTTTTAAAAAATAGTTTTAGCACTAAATGAAACCTAATTGAAAACTTTGAGAAACCAATCGAAAGAGTAGGAATCTACAATCTTGCAAAAATAAAGAGATACGTACCAGTATGTTCCTTGAAATTGAGGAAAAACTATAGCGTACTTGAAGAGATACATACTTGTATGTTCCATGCAATTGAGGAAAAATTATAACATACTTGGCCGTGGAGAACATAATCAAATACAAACCTGTATGTTCCATGCAATTGAGGAAAAACCATAACGTACTTGGGATCCCTTCCTTTGACCTAAGAAGGTCTTGTTTAGTATTCTATGCTTGTGGTATTCCTCAATTACGAAAAACAATATATTAATATAGCTGGATGTAGTTTATCTATTTTCACAAGCCCAACTCATCTAGAAGATGTAGATATTAAGTAGGCTTTCCTATTTTTCCTACCCGGATCAACTTCCAAGATCTTATTTATATCATTGTTTAGGTGTACGTAAATTTCGACTAAGTGATGGTTTAAAAAATTTCTGATTATATCTACTCAACTTTTCACGATCTTCATATATCTAATCAACTTGTTTAAGTTTTGCCTTTTTGTTTAGTTAGGGGGGGGGGGGGAGGTCTAATTTGTTGTAGTTCGAAGGTGGTCATCTATTGTGTTTCCACTCCTGATGTTGATTAGGCTATTCAATATATTGGCCTTTCTCATTTCATGTGCACATTTGAATTAGGTTATGTCACCAGTATCCTCACCATCGTCATCCTCGATGTCGGTCTTAGTGCCAAGCCCGATCTTACCTTCAGACTTGGGCTCATCACAAGGCCCTCAAGCTAGAGTCTTGAGGCTCAGCAGCTTGCACTCTCTTCAGATTCCCCTGAGTAATCATCCACCAACTCACCTTCTTTCTTACACTTTTCCTGCTCATTGCATATGGGTTGTCTGTTTTTTTTGGCTTTTGTGTTTTGTTGTTGATATGATGTGGGGGACGGGTGATTGTAGGAAAAACAAACATAAAGGTTTTGACAAACTATTGACCTTGTCCAGGAATATTTTTATGTATTTTGGGGTATGGTCCTCTTTTCAACAATATGATTAGATCAACTTCAGTTGGATTTGATTTGAGTTCTTTGAGGTTTAGGCATTGCTATTGACCTTGATTGGTTTCTGTGTTAAGTTTTGTAGTCTTGACTTAATTTTAGCCTACCACCTCAATCAACCCCCCTTCAAGAGTTCTTTCAGAATGGAAAAAAATAGTTGGAAAACCACATGAAAAATTTGGGGGAACAAAGAACAAAAAATTTTCCCTTCAAAACTGAAAGGAAAGTTGAGATAAAAATTTTGGATCTAAAAACGATCATTTTTCTCCTGCATCTCTCACGACTCTCTTGATTCTCTCTCTCTAACTCTATTCTCTCTCTCTCTCTCTCTCTCTCTCTCTCTCTCTCTCTCTCTCTCTCTCTCTCTCTTCTCTCTTGTCTCTCTCTCTAACTCTGTCATATCTCTTTCTCTAACTCTCTTCTTTTCTTTTCTCTTCTCTTCTCTTCTCTCTGTCTCTCTCTAACTCTAACTTTCTTCTCTCTATCTCTCTCTCTCTCTCTCTCTCTATCTCTCTCTCTCTAACTCTCGTCTCTCCTTTCTCTCAATCTCTCCTCTCTTTTTTTCTAAATCATTTCTCTCTCTCTCTCTCTCTTCTGACTCTCTCTTCTCTCTCTCTCTCTCTCTCTCTCTCTTCTGACTCTCTTGTCTCTCTCTCTCTCTCTCTCTCTCTCTCTCTTTCTCTCTCTCTCTCATCATATGATCTAGGAAAATGAAACTTGGCATTTTACAAGTTTCCATGCAAATTTTTTGTTTTCATGCATTTTTCCTCAAACCAAACAAGGAAAAGAAAATTGAATGGAAAATCAATTTTTTTTGCTTCAAAATTTGACCTAAACCAAACAATAGAAATAAATTTATTCCCCCCCCCCCAAAAAAAAAATTCCTTTATAGGAAAGAATAGGGCCCTGATCAAGGATTAATCGCTGATTAGATTAGTGAGCTTAATCCTTATAAACTAAAGTCCAAAATTACTAGTTGATCCCTATAATATTATTTAGACTATTACTAACTATGATACAATGCATAGGGAAGAGCTTAACACTGTCTTTGATCACGAGAATCAATTTGCCATGTTATAGGTGTAATTAGCATAAAGAAATTGTAAAAGTAGGTTACCTCTTGATCAACCAGTCAGATTGCTTCCTTATATTTCTTGCTTTGCCATTGGATGGCCCTTGGCCAATGAGTGATGATTATGTTTGAAACTTGCAAAAAATTGGAGGGAAAATTTGTTGGTGCAAAATGCAAGCAAGAACACACACAACTACCTTCACTTTATCATTTTGAATCAAAACTGGTTTTCTGGCACTGACTTGCACATCTGAATTAAGCAGCTGGATTTTCCCGAAATGAACCTTTCTATCCTAACTTAGGGTGGTTCAACAAAGCTAAAACATGGTGCAAGGTGTTGCAGCAAAATGCAGGACAACATCCTCCTCCCATAGGAAGAAATGCAAGTGAAAACATACACTTGTTCACTGATTGTCAGTAGATTGGTGCACACAATGTGTTGGGCTATTTGGAAGGCTTCTTGGATGTCTTATGGGCAAAGGCTGGACTATGGCTTGATTGTTGACAATGGTGGGATGGTCCCCATCAGTAAGTTCAGGTACAATTAACATAAATTCGGGATCAGTTAATCTCAAATATGAATGAAAAGTTTATGACCATACCTGACTTTTTTTACTAACCATACTCAACCTCAGATTGAATTATTTTTTTTGATAGTCCTACGATAAAAACTAGAACAAACTTATACCATAGTAGACACCAACACAAAATAAAAGCATGTCATGCTATGGTTAACAAGAAAAGCCTAGAATCCATGTTAAGAATTTTCAGCCCAACAATTTCCTAATCATTGAGGATCCCATATTGTAATATTGTCGGATCATGTAGATATGGAAGATTGGTTGGACCAATGTTTGGGGATTTCATTATCCACATCTTTATAGAAACAATAGACAGTCTAGTCCTCCTTCTAGTCGTGTTCATGGATTTCATCAATACAAGTCCCATTGCATAAGTATATTTTCAGACCGAGTGCCTTATAATACAAGAGACTAATGGATGTGAAATTACAATGCGTCTCTTTTGTGAAGTGAGTGTTTCCCACATTTTTCTTCTCTATCTTCATCCTCTTTTCATACCCAAAAGGTGAGGTGAATGTTGGATTTTGTAAGGTTTTGGAAGGAGCCTTCAATTGACAAGATGTCATTGGAGATCTTCATAAAATCGATTTTTCATTGATTTCTTGCTGAAAACAAGGGGCCACGTGATACTTGTTGGGATTACAACAATCAAGTCTTCCATAAATAGTTGGATACCTTTCAAAAGAGATGTGCCAATAATTAGTAAGCATAACATTGGATTTAGATATTGATTGGATATCATGGAATAAGGTAACAAATCTACCAAAACAATTATAAAAGTATTACTATAAAATATCAAGGTTATATGTCAATAATCTTCGAATTTTGATTTTCACTCTAAATTGTTCCAGTCGACAAGGTCCTTGAGCCTAGGTCAACTGAGGTCTTTGCGCCTGAATTTGCCAAGGCCCTCAAGGGGTTCTATCATCATGTTTGGCACATAGCATCCCAATATTTGGGGGTGATATTTGTCAATAGCCCGACACCAATTTAACAGATATAAAATTTGGACACTCTGTGAAGTAGCAATGATTTTGGGATTTAGACATACTTTTCACTTTATATATCACCTGGAGAAAAAACATCGCTGCATTGTAGAAAAACTTGAGTTTAATTGATGTTAAATTGATATGTACTATGGAAAAAGATCACCCTCAAAGATTAGGATACTATGAGTGAAACATGAAGTACAAAATATTGTGATTAACAACCCACATGTTGGACATTTTACAACCTAATAACCCACAAAAAAATGTCACTGAAGCAAAACAAACCATACCGTAATAATCAAATCAAAATGATAAGTATCTTGAATGAAGATGGTTATTAACCATCTTGAATTCATCCTGTTAGGCAAAATTAGTGTTTTAGATCACTGATTGAGGTTTATGTAGCGGATAGCGGTTTAAGCAGCGGATAACGGTTTAAGTAGCGGATAGCGGATGATTAGTCAACTAAGAATTGTGTTAAGCAAATTTAGCGATTGAATTAACAAATTAATGTGAATTGAAATAAAAGCATATCAATTATTTCCAAAGATAAAATTTTCAAAGGGTATTTTTTCAAAAAACTACTCGGAAGTACCCTAACTTTTGGTGAAATGTTTTTCAGGTACTCCAACTTTTAAAAACTCATTTTGGGGTACCCTTAATTTTTGGTTAGTAATTATTAGGTGCTTTTCCGATCATCAATTTAGTTAAGTGACCGAAATACCCTTGTTCTTCCATTTTTGAAGAAATACTCTTGAAGAAGAAAAATAAGGGTATTTTGGTCACTTAATAAAATTGATGGCCGGAAAAACACAAGATAATTACTAACCCAAAAATTAAGGGTACCTCAAAATGATTTTTGAAAAGTTGGAGTACCAAAAAATAGTTTCCCCAAATATTGATTACCTCTGAGTAATTTTTTGGTATTTTTTGACCAAAAAATATGAAACGCTACTCCAAACGCTAAACATTAACTTTATTAGCGTTTCACAAAACGCTCTTTAAAACGCTAAATGCTACTCAAAATGCTAGTTTCTAAACACTAATATTTATGCAATTAGAGTTTTAACTTGGTAAAGACGCTAAACGCTGCCCTAAACGCTACTGCCGAACACAATCTTAATTACTCTAAAATTTGTATTTATGTATATTTAAATTGTTGTAAATATATGTTTCACAACTTTCATTACTTTGAGGGTTTTTACGACTCATAAATTACTTAAAATGGACTATTTATTTATATTTTTTCTTAAATATGTAATTTTGCATGAAATGTGCATTCTCTATTATGATTGATGTGATTATATCATTATCAATATTATTCAACACATCAATTGAATGTTTTGCACTTGTAGTTCATAAATATGTATATCTACTTAAAAAATATTAGTTAAAATCATAAAAACATAAAATTTAAATAATTCAAGATGATTATTAACCGTGTTAATTCATGATTTATATCAAATTTTTGCCCTAGGAACAAGAAGTCACGAACATTTAAGTACGAGTAGGTCTGCTTTAATAACCCATAGAACCCCATCCCATACCCAACACCACACCCCCCCCCCCCAAAACAAAAAAAGGGAAAGGAAAGGAAAAAGGACAACAAATACACAAGAAATGTTAAAATAAAGAAAAAGAAAGAAATAAAGGAAAAAGAAAAGAAAAAGAAAGACTTCAACAGTCCAACACTCCAACGTACGTAGTTTACATTATATATATAGAAGAGGCTATGATCTAAATCTTCCCCCGAAATATATTCCTGTGAGATGAAACAGAATCATATATAGCTATTTTATCTCTCTCCCTGCTATTCTTGCTGCTTAAATTGTTCAGCCGCCATGGTTAAGGGAAAAAGCATAACTATCTCATCCATACTGCTACTTTCCCTTCATCTTTCTCTCCTCTTCTCCAATGCTAGCCCAGTAAGTCCTAGTGTTCTTTACTCTTTGATTTCGTTGCCAATTTCGCAATTTGTTTGCCCTAATGGGGTAGTGCTATATGAGAGTTTCTTCAAGTTTCGATTTTCAGTCATATTTTTAGTTAAAGGTTAACATTTTTCATATTTTGATCAAAATTTCAAGCATCAATTTTGTTAGCTTCTCTTGATTCTCAAGAGCATGCCATTCACAAGTGACACCAATTTGCAGAAATAGAAATTAAAATAAAATTTACAAATATAGTTTTACCCATAAAAAAAATGGTTTTAACAAGTGTGTTTAATTTTGGTTTTGTGTGGACATTCAGGTAAGTAATAAGCAATTGAAGGTGATTGAAGAAGGATTGGCTAGGGCAAGAGCAGCCATCAGAGAAGCAGCGCAATCTCAAAATTACACATCATATGACAAAGGAAGTTTCATTCCAAGAGGTGTTGTTTACAAGAACCCACATGCATTTTATCAGTAAGATCTTTACTTCAGTTAATATTACTCCAATTTATCGAATGTTGTTTTTCTTTATCTTTGATAAATCTCCGTTGATCTTGAAATTGATGACAAAAAATGTATCATGATGATGTTTTCATTCTAATTTGAAGATAAATTAGTATGATTAGTGAGCATTTTTGAAATTACATAAGTTTTTTTTATAGGATACTGCGTAAATTGTTATTATTTTCAATAAATGATTTTTTTTTGTGGTGTTATAGAATCCTAAATACGTAAAAATTAGCAATCCAACTGGAAGTCAGGGTCAATGTCCTATCCAATAAAAATCACAAGTGGAACCAAAGTAGTTACTAGAGATTTTGCTAATACTTCAGTTATGAGTTATGACTTCTTCAAAATTTCTTCTTAACAAATCTACGTAGTTTGTTGCCATCTCTTGATTTTCACATGTTGAAAAGCTTTCAGTTTTAAAATTGTACTTTTTTCGTTTTCATTGCTAGAGTAGTTACCATTATTATTCTGCCTATATATGTTTTCGTTTTAAGGATTGTTTTGTTGGCGTTGGCTTTTTGGTTGTCCATAATAGTTCCCTAAATTAGTACTTTTAATGATTTTTTACCTCAATTTTTTAATATTAAGTATTAATCATCAATGATAAAAAACTTTAGTTACGTTCGCCACGTCAATAAACACAAATTATACCTTAATCAAATTAAGCCCATTCATCAGGCTTATTTTAGGTGTTTTCTAAAAATATTAAAAATAATAGATAAAAGTATAACTTCATACAATTTATATGTAGTATTATAGTTATTGAATTTAATCATATTATTTTAATTTAATTTATAATGTAAAAATTCATTCCATGGAAAAAGAGATTTATTAGAGAAAATAAAAGACTCTCTAAAAATTTATAGAATAATTATTGTAAAACTCAACATGTATAGATAAAATATATATAGACACACGCACACAAACACACTTAACTAACTTTTCTTGTCCCTAATTATTTGTTATTTTATATTCTCAATGTAATTTTTTTTATTTTACATCTATATTTTTCAACTTTCATAATTAATTTTAGGGAAATTTTATTTGGTAGGCTTCAACTTTTATCTATTCCAAGTTGTTAACTACTTTTTAAACTATTTCAAGTAGTAGGTTTATTTTGAAAATTATTCCATCTTGTGAGCTTCTTCTTGTACCATTATTAAAATATTGCTCACAAAACTTTTCTCCTCTCTCAATTTCATTTAGCTCTCCCTATCAATCTCACAATCGACTGACTTGGAATAATTTCTAAAGTGTTTGACAACTAGGAATAATTTTAAAGTGCTTGAAAACTTGGAATAATTTTTAAAGTTTTCAAAATAAGCCTACTATTTGAAATAATTTACAAAATAAGCCTATCACTTTGAATAATTTCAAAAGTGGTTAACAATTTGGAATAGGCAAAAGTTGAAGCTACCAAATGGAATTTCCTTTAATTTTACCAATCTAAGTAATTTTATAATTTTCCTCCCTAACATTATTAGTTATCTTGGTATCTCCTTACTCTCTCAAAATGACAAATAAATAAGGACTTAAGGGGTGCATATATATGGACACACAAACACGTGTGTGCGTACATGCGCACAATCGTGTGTGTGTGCGCGCGTTTGTAGGGTATTAAATTCAAGGGTACATGAATCCATTCATTTTGGTTCGCAATTTTTTCAGAAGAAACATAGAATAAGGCTTTTTATTTAGGTATGGAAAGAAGAGAGTTATTGTAGCTAAAAAGGGTTGATGGTGAAAATTAGATTACACTCCCGGGAATACCATATTGTTGTACTGTTAAAACGAAATTTATGAGTATATGTATATAACTTTATGAGGACATATGTATAAATTTATGAGCACATAATTATTATTTTTGATTATACATATATTTGTTATTTGAGTTCATAATCTATACATGATCATACATTTATAAATTTATGAGTTTACAATGTTCATTCTACATGTATGGGTACACTTGTTAATTTTATAACTATGCTCATAAATTTAGACATGTATTCATAAAATTATGCACATGTATTCATAAAGTTCATTCAGAAAATACAAGACCATATAGCTCTTGGGAGTATTTAGTATAATCCTAGTTCTGGGTTGATAAGGATAGATTTAGGCCTTAATATTTAAAGATCCCCATGTAAAGTAGTAAATACCATCATGGGAATCAAATGAAAGCTTTACTGTTTACCAAAGTGAGAGGAGATAAAATATAACTCCCAATGTCGCAAAATTGAAATGTTAATTTCAAGTATCTAGTCATTTTAGCCATATTTTCTACTTTTAACCCTGCCAACTATGTAGCATGTCTTTACAACTTTAATATATGTCTAACAATGATAAAATAAATTGAAAATTTCAATGTCATTGTAATTAGCTGAATACGATTAAACAAAAAATTTTATTACTAAGATAATGCGTACTATCAGGAATAATTCTGACATTTTAACGGGTAGATTTTATTTTCACCGTTAATAATCCCTAGCTTTCTATTGTCATATTTTCTAGGTCATGGGTAAGAGTTTGGTATCTATTTCGGTTTATGTACAGTAACGGTGATTGAAAGAAGAACGGAGAAAAATATGAAAAAAATAGTTGCTTAGTTAAGAGAACTATTATTATTGGTATGGAGAGGACATTGTGGGGCACCATAACGCTAGTGTGAGAAAGAATTATAACCTATGTTTGCTATCATTTTCACACAAAGTATATCACTCTAGTATTTGACTATTGTGGATGTATTGAATCATCCTATGAAAGAGAAAAACCCTACAAATTTCTAGAATCTATCACAATCCATCAAAAGGGATGCTAATCATTTGCTTACGTACAGAGGCATTGTATACTTCTATGGATGTTTGGCTTCTTTTTGCTATTAAGAAAAAAGGAGACTTAGCTAGAGAAATAGAGAAGAAAATCTCTTTTTTGCTTTATAAATAAAACTTTAACTACACATTTGGTTTGAATGGAAATGGACTCCATGATGATGAAATTGAACCTGAAAACGACACAAGTAACTAAAACAGTAGCATATGAAACTGAAGCAGAAGATAAACTTAGGCTCCGTTTCCTTTATATGGTTGGTGCAGTATAGTAATATTGCGGTACGGTGGAATTTGATAGAGTGTGGTGAAATGTGGTAAGTGTTGTGGTAGGTGGAGTAAGTGAGGAGAGGGAATGTGAAAAGTAGAGAAGAAAAGTGATCGAGAAGATATACTGATAATGATTGTGGTGTATTGTGGTGAAGTGTGGTAGAAATTATAGTGTGGTGTGGTATGTTAACGCATTGCAACCTACCGCATAAAAGAACGAAACCTTAAGGTATGTCAAATTCATGCGTAAAAAACAATCGGCTAAAAGTTAAATTTTGGTAATTTTTGATAATTTTTAGTAACTTTTGACAAATTGACCCTAATATATTAAGATTAAACTTTTTATTTTTTAACTTTGATAATTTTTGATAATTTTTGATAAGTTTTGATAAACTTTAGTAAAAATTGGTAAATTTAATTTAGCCATAAATTTACTTGCATGGTGCGTGGTTGCATGAAAACTGACAGGAGCCACATAGAGATGCAAAAGAGGTTCAAAATATGGACGTACAAGGAAGGAGAGCCACCACTGTTCCATCATGGTCCGTTGAACGACATCTACTCAATCGAAGGGCAAATGATAACCGAGCTCAACGGAGCGGGAGGCACCAACAACCATTTCCTGGCTAACCACCCTGATGAGGCTCATGCCTTCTTTCTGCCAGTCAGCATTGTTTCTATTATTCGATACGTCTACAGACCCTATACTAATTATTCACGTGACCGCCTTCAGAATATCGTGGCTGACTACATACGGGTTGTTTCCGAGAGATATCCCTACTGGAATACCAGCTCCGGTGCTGATCACTTTCTCGTCTCTTGCCATGATTGGGTACGCATTCCTTGCACCTCCTCCCCTTCTTATTCTTACTTCATTTTCGTATATTCATTTTCGTTTTCATAATAAGCACCTTCATCATAAATATAATCAAGAGTGATCATAAATGCCTTACCCCATTATTTAAGTGTCTTAATTATTATTAAGTTAATACTACCTTTGTCCCAAAATGTTTGTCATTTGACTAAATTTTAATCATTGATTATTCTCAAATTACAATTAGTAAAGATATAAATTATCAGCACTAGAAAGATGTATTAGTAAAAATTACAATGACGGTAATTTCATATCGTAACTCATTCTAATTTGAGGATAATCAATGGTCAAAATTTTGTCAAATGATAAACATTTAGAGACAGAGGTAGTATTTATTATGATTTATAACATTAGTTTTTTTGTAAGTATTATTAATTATGAGAAACTTTACATTTGTAGGTTACATATAATTTTAAATGACACCTTATTCAAATAAATTACATCCATTAAGGTATATTTTAACAAAACTTTAATAAATTAAAAAAATTATTGATAAAAAGTAATTTCATATAATTTGTATAAAATATTATAGTTACCGAAGATATTCTTATCATTTTTTCCAATTCAATATATAAATATGTAGATTATATAGTAAGAAAATGATAGTGTTTTGTCCCAACACATCAGTTTTGATTTTTTGTAGATGGTACATTTTAAATTGTACTTTCTCCCTTCCATATTAATTTTTATATTGATTTATATTTTAATCAAATTTTCAAATTTTGACTATGAATTCCTTAATAATGCATATAATATTTTATTATATGATAATACTATCATTAGATTCATAATAAAAAATATTATTATAAAAATATAATATTGTAATTTAATAAAACATAACATAACAAATTCCCGATCAAAAAATGACATTTAAGACGGTGTAGTGTCGATTAATATGCAATCGATGGATTACTAATTAAAGTTTAGGGTTCAATTTGTTGAGAATCTCGATGCAATTGCAAACAAACTATCACTGATGCAGTGACACACCTCCATAGCCCGAACTGCAGGGGACATATCACATATGTATGATTAGTGCACATAAAATAGGCCCGTGATATCCTATTCAAAACTTTAGCTCTTCTGACCTTGGCCTTAGAGTGCACAATGGATGTTTTCATCCTCCTACATGGCTCTTCTATCGAGGGCTACCTCAATTACATGCCAGCTTGTTCATCATCATCATCATCATCATCACACTGTAATATTTGAGCAGCTGAATAAATTACGCTAGGACTATTCCTGATAAATAATTACCTTTATATATATGATTTAGTTCGACCAAATATAATCAAATAAACATTGTACCAATTATTGTGCGTGCACTAACAACGTTTTGAAATTCTTGTTTTCAGGCTCCAGATGTGACAGCTGCCCATCCAGACTTGTTCAAACACTTCATCCGAGTTCTCTGCAACGCAAATGTTTCCGAAGGATTCCATCCCTCGCGCGATGTGTCCCTTCCCGAAATCTTCCTCCCGTTCGGGAAACTGGGCACCCCTATAATCAACCGAAGCCCATGGGACCGCCGGATTCTTGCCTTCTTTGCCGGTGGGCCCCACGGGGAAGTCCGGGAGCTGCTTTTCCATCACTGGAAGGACAAAGACAACGACGTCCAAGTGTACGGATACCTCCCCAAGGGTCAGAACTACACCGTTATGATGGGTCATAGTAAGTATTGTCTTTGCCCTAGCGGGTGGGAGGTGGCTAGCCCAAGGTTGGTCGAGTCCATTCACACTGGCTGCGTGCCCGTTATCATTGCTGACAACTACACGCTGCCGTTCAGCGACGTGCTCGACTGGAGCAGGTTTTCGGTGCACATTCCGGTGGCACGAATCCCGGAGATAAAGAGTATTTTGGAAGGGATACCGATGAAGAGGTACTTGAAGTTGCAAAAGAGTGTGGTGAAAGTTAGACCTCATTTTGCGCTTAATAGGCCGGCCAAGCCCTTTGATGTGGTGCATATGATTCTGCACTCCATTTGGCTCAGGAGACTTAATATTAAGCTAGGACATGGTGTAAATTCTAGCTAGATTAGACCATCTGCAGATCATGAACCTGTTGTATGATTAATTAGTTGAACTATGTATTGTGTTCAAAGCTTCGCAGTAGTGGATGTACTCTTTCCTCTATGACTTTGTCCCCTGCCCCCCCTTCTCGATGCATGATTTGTCATTTTATCAAAGTACATTTAGAAAACAAAATCGTTATACATCTTGCCTCAAAAATATCATGTACCCTTATAGTAAAATACGGTGCGAGAATTAAACGCGTAAAATATGATACATGTTTAATTTGGCAACATTGTGTAAAAGTTTGATGAATTATTCGCCGGTATAAACATTGAATTTTATTAAATGGTGGTACATGAAAAATTTGTGTTTTATACGATAAGGAACACTAATAAATTCTTATTGTATATTGATTTTGTGTCAATAATTCTTACTTTCCCCCTTTTGAAACAAATAGTCCGTGTATTAAACGCGTTTTAAACGTTATAATTCGTCAAGGTCAAAAAAACACCTTTATTATTCAGCGGTCTCCATAGAAGACGGATTTGCGCTTTTTTCGAAAAGTTAGTGGGCTCCAGCCCATTTAGTCAAACACCAAAGTACCAAATAAGTGCCATAAGACACGGTCCAATACAAACCAAGGAAAGTGGTCTTGACATCTTTCTATCAATAACATAGCCTAAAATAGACAAAATCATGTGCCAAACATATATTCACATGTCAGAGACAACCCTAATGCATTAGCAGTACATTTCCATTGCATCAGCATTTGTCAAATTCCAGTCTTGCATTCCTTCCTCCCCAACACCTCCTCTGCTCTAATTAAAAATGCTAGGAATCAAATTGAAGTTTCGTAGCAGTTGTTCCTCTTGGTATGTTATCTTCTCCTTCCAGAGTGTTGCCCACATTGTTATCCTTCTCTTGATAGATTCCATCACCACTGTAAAATCTGGATTCTTGTTGTCAAATACCACCTCATTTATATGCTTCCATAATGTCCAAGTGGTTGCAAAACAACTCACAATCCATATTTTCTTTCTCATTTTATTTGGAAATCTTGCCTCGATCCACTGTTTGAACCACTGCCTGAATGTGCTAGCATGATTCACCTCATGTTCCAACTCTTGCATCAAGCTCTTCCAGATTTGCTTAACAAAGTCACAGTGTAAGAGCATATGGTCAACATCTTCTCCCCGCCTTTGACAGAATGGGCAAATATCATGTTCTAGATCCAGTTGTCCTTTCCTTCGTAAGAAGGCTCTTGTGTTGAGCTTACCTGCCAGTGTTGTCCACACTATAACTTCCACTCTAGGCGGAGCCAACCTCAGCCATGCTTTCACCATAATGGAGTCAACTTGCACACCTCCTTTTGCCAATTCTTCGGCCTTCTTGACCAAATCTCTAACTTTATATTTATCAGAATGTGCCCAAGTGATTCTGTCTGCCTCTGACCGCACTGGATGAATGTCCATCATCTTTATCATCAGTTTAATATCCCTCTCTGCCTCTGAGACATTAAGCTCTCTAACCCAGGTGAGACACCACATCCAGCAGTTGCCCTCGAACCATCCCATATCTGCTACCACACATTTCTTTTGTGAAGAGAGCTGGTAGAGGTCATCAAACTGATCTCTGAGAGCATTCTCATTCATCCACCTGTCATCCCAAAACCTCACTTTCCTACCATCACCCAAACTGATTCTTAAATTCTACTTGACAACTTCTTGACTGTGACCTTCATCTCTGAATTCTTTTTTAATTTCCTTCTAAACCCCTGGTTGCCTTAATCTATATGGGTTTGGCAGAAGACATTCACCCTCATTGTGAATTGAGTTGACTACCCTCCTCCACAAGACTCCCTCTTCATACCCATATCTCCACCACCGGCCACTTGAATAAGTAAGCCAAGATTTTCATTGTGATATCACCTACACCTAGCCCACCATCTGACTGGGGTTTCTGAATTGTGCTCCACTTGATGGTTGCATTCACTCTTCCCTGTTCCTTTCCAGCCCAGAAAAATCTTCTTTGCATTCCAATAATCTCTCTTGCAACCGACTTCGGCATCTTAAATAAAGACAGATAATAATTGGGCAAATTGTTCTGCACTGTTTTTATCAACACTAACCTGCCAGCCTAGGACAAGCAGTTGGCCTTCCAAATCTTGAGTTTTGCCTGGATTTTTTTGCAACACAAGCATCCAAGCCTCTTTTCTCTTCATGTTTTCACCAATGGGAAAACCCAAGTACAACATTGGCAGTTCACCAACATTGCACTTGAGAATTCTGGACATCCGTAGTGCCCACCTATTGTCCCTGCCAAACACATAAAGACTTGATTTAGTGAAGTTAATGGTCAAGCTCGTGAAGCGCTTGAACAAACCCAGTATTGACTTTGTCGTTATGAGCTGCTCCTCATCGTCCTTTACAAAAATCAGTGCGTCGTCTGCAAATTGAAGGTGTGTCAACCTCACTTTCTTCACTCAGACCAATATTCCATCAATATGGCCTTTCTCAGCAGCTCTTACAAGCATCACACTTAACAATTCGCCCACCAGAGCAAACAGAAATGGAGATAGCGAATCTCCATGCCTAAACCCGCGTCTCATCTTGAATGGTTTTAGCGGTGCTCCGTTAAAGATCAAGGAGATGCTTGCGGTTCGAACACAATCTCTGATCCGATTGATCCATTTATTCCCAAAACCCATTTGCTTCATTATCTGTTCAAGTGCATCCCACTCAACAGAATCATAAGCTTTCTGGAAGTCTAACTTTAATAACACCCCACCTTTTTTCTTCCTCCTCAGCCAGGATATCGTCTCCGATGTAATTAGAGCACCATCTAATATCTGACATCCGGCGATATACATTGTTTGAGCCTCTCCAATGAGGCTCGGCATGACTTTTCGCGGCCTGTTGCTCAGCACCTTTGATATAATTTTGTAAATGCAGCCGACCATGCTGATCGGCCGGAAGTCCTTCAGGTTGATGGCTTTATGCTTCTTTTGGATTAATGTCACCAGGTGACGTTAATGGCCAACGACCATTGTCTTTCTTCCAAGACTTTAATGATATAGTTGCAGAAGTCGTCTCCAATTATCGGCCATAGGTGCTGAATGCTTTAAATGGTCAATTCGTCAATACGTGTTTTATATGCTTATTATAAGCGTTTTAACTAACTAACCCTTGCTTCGCATTTTATTTGTCTGTTGTCTAATTTTATGTTTAATATAAATTTTGAAAACTTTGACTATTAGTTTTTTAACATATATATTATTATATTATATGGATCATTATAAACATTATTAGATTTATAATGATCCATATTACAGTATAAATATAATATTGTAATTTTTTAATAAGATATTGTATGTGAAATTGTTGGACAATAAAGAATGTTGAAGAACGTGAAATATTTATTACGTATCAAATAAAATGTGAATGAAGGAGTTGTTGACAGTAAACACTAAATACAAGAGTCAATGGATGATAGCCAAAGTTTGCTGCTAATTGTAATAAGCAAAGTTCCATCCTTGCACATTTTTAGAACTTTGGTGTTTGCTATATGCTGCTAGATCACTTGTTGATACGCTGCAAGTGTACAATGTGTATTGTAGCATATACTAAGATCAATTTCACAGGGACTTTTATAAACAATACACCCAAGTAGTCTCCTAATTGATTGCTAAATCAATTAGACGATTGGTACTTTCTAACAACTAATCTAACTATCAAGGACTCAAATTCTAGGCGATTAAATCAATGAATTAAAATGTTTAGGATCACGCGATGAATCAACTAAGCGGATTGAACATACATTTCACTGATTTGCTACATTCTTGTGTCGATAATCGTATAAATTATGAAAGAACCCTAGAGGGGGGATTAATAGGTTTTAAAAATTTCTGCACAAATGCTCACTAGTAAAGGACGTTACGCTCTTAATCTTTTCAGATTAACACTCAACTTGAGATAAACCAAAGTAAACTGAAATAAAGAACAATAAAAGATAACTGAAAAACTTCCTTTATTTCTATGGAACATATTGTAGTCTGAATATGAACATTCCCAGGGTGAACGTCCTTAGGTTTACAGGCAAACAGAGTGCCAAGTAATTCGAACAAGATTTCTGGGGAAACACGCACCAACCACAGATTTGGTGCTAACACTAATCGATTCTAAGTCCATCTAGGAATCGATTACAACAGCACTAATCAAATCCTAAGTCCGTTAAGGAATTGATTACACTCAAACAAAATTCTCTCATAGAATTCAACTTTCTATGCGAAGAAAGGTTTCAAAACAAAGCTCTCTCTATTTTGTATCACACGATTTCTTCCTTGGAATCATTGATTTTCTTCAGTCAACATGTCATCTACTTATAGTTGTGTTCGCAATCGCAGCATGGAGACATTGGAGATCTCCTGATTCTTTTCTTCTTCGTGTTTTGTCCTTCCTTCCATTTTTGCTCCGATTTGCTTTCCTTTCTGTGAGTCTTCCGGAAGTCGCGATCAAACCTTCCTCCCAATTCTTTGATTGATTGTTTCCTACAAATCAAGTAGTTACAATCAATTAGTCTGGTTAGAAAAGGATAGAAAATAGATTTATGATTTCTAGAGGAACTTCCCTGTTCTTTGTCTTTCACGTCAAAACCCAATGCTACCTTAAATGCCCTTGCTTTTTGTTACGAGGCTTCTTTGAATGTCCTTGCTGCTTGTTGTAGACAATGACCTTTATCCTGCAGTAACCAATGTCCTTTGCGTAGAGAGAGTTTCTACAACCTCCCCCTTTTTGAGTGAAAGACAAACTATACAGGACAGTTATATAGCATAGGTATATCAAGTAGACAGAGTAGTCAACTGGTGGTCATGCATAACAGTAGATAATGTTTTAATTACAGACCATAGGATAGCAAGACTAATGCCAAGGACCACGAAATAGAAGTAGGGACCACAAAAGTCATCTCCCCCTTTTTGCCTTTCACCAGAAAGAAACCGGGAGGAATGTTTGGCAAAACACAAAAAAAAAGTTCTAACACCAAAATAAAAGTAGGAAATTGTTAGGGTTGAGGGTCAGTGGGGACAGAGTCTTCTTGGACAGGGGGTGGAGCAGGTGTTGCTGGGCAGCCGACTGATGAGCTAGGATAATGTCCTTCAGTGCAGCAGTTATATCGAGTAGGTCGGTTCGCACTGCGTGAAGGGCCTTGACTTCTTTCTGGAGATTTTGCACTTCCATCTGAAGACTTGAGATCTGTACTTGGAGGGTGTTCTGAATATCCTTGGTCGCTGCTGCTGAGCTAGATGCATCAACTGCCTTAATCTCATCGGTGTGCAGCCATGAGCCATTTAGCTGTTGTTGATACCCAAGGTTGAGGAGCAGAGAGGGGCCAATCGTGGGCAGAGTGAAGGAGGATTGCTCAGCACCTTCGAGAGGGACTCGACAGGCTTGAAACACTTTTGTGAGCAGGTTACCATATGGTAGGGGCCCAGAGGATGAACTGGAAGCTCGAATGATGTGATGAATGACCATTTCCCCGAGTTCGGGGTGGTGGCCAGTAAGGACATTCAGAAGGAGGGAGGCGCATGCTTCATTAATTGTTTCTTCGTTTGTGCCTCTCGGAAGAATGGTGCGAACAATAGTGTAATAGAGAAACCTAGCTTCTGAAGTGAGACCTGTGTATTGGGTGTTTTTGATCTCAGAAGGACGGGCAAAGTGCCGACGCAACTCTTGTTTTGGGTCGAACGACAGTGATAGAGGAGGTTTGGTGGGGTCAGAGGAGAGGCCTAAGATGCGTTCGATTTGGTTTGGGGAGAGAAAGATGTCAACACCAGCAACAGAGGTTTGCAGAGATCGACCCGAATTTGAGACAAGATTGGCATAAAATTGGAGAACAAGGGATGTATAGATTACTGGTTCGCGGTTAAAGAAGGATGTGCAACCTAAATCTTTGAGGACAGCAAAGGACGGAAAGATTTGTTTGAGAGAGTCGAGGTCGACATTTTCACAGCAGAGAATCAACCAGTTTGCCAGATTTTCAAGCTTCTGCTCTCGAGAGAAAACCAAAGTGGAGGAAGGCTGAGGAGAAATGGTGACGGGCTCAGAAGAGAAGGAATGGGAGTGGGTTGAATCGAGTGGACTTGGAGAGGTTTTGCGGGACCCGAGTCTTTTTGCAACTCCGGTTGGTGGGGAGGGGACAATGTTTTTCTAGGTTGGTCTCTTCTTCATTGTTGAAGAAAGTTGAGAGTGGAAAGGGATAGCAGTGATTATGATGGAGAGGTGAGTTAAAAAGAGGGCGGGGTAGGCTTTGAATAGACGGTTTGATGAGATAGAGAGAGTCAGTTTTTGGGAAGAAGGAGACAATATAGCGAAGAAGGGAAGGATGAGTTTTGAAAAAGGAAGGAGGAGAATTAATGGGGATGGTTGGGTTTAATGATGATTTGACGTTGATATGGAGGGAGAGGACAAAAGATTTTCAAAAGATTTATGAAAGGATGGTTTTCGAGAAAGGAAAAGAAATAAATAAGAAAAATAGAAAACAGAAATGACTGTATTTAAAAAGGATTTTTGGACGCTAATATACAAAATTTTTGAGGTATTGAACAATAATGCACTGAAATTTGACCTTGGACAATAATGCACTGAACTTTGAGGGGTGTTGGACCATAATGCACCCGAGACGATTTCGATGGTGGCGAACTTGGTGACAATCTTATGTGGCAGACTGAGAAGACGAATAAACTAAATAATATTTAAGTTTGTGACAAGCTACATAGAATTTCCACCAAGTTAGCCACTGTCAAAATCATACTGAGTGCGTTATTGTTCAACACCCCCCAAAGTATAGTGTATTATTGTCCAAAGTTAAAGTTCAGTGCATTATTGTCAAATACCCCAAAAGTTCAGTATATTAGCATCCAAAAACCCATTTAAAAACATATCTTCCTTTTGAATTTTTGAAAATCTCAGTAACTTAGAGTAGTTATTGAGGGAATTGTCCGAGTGACTTGATTGCCAAGGGTTGATATAAGGCTGCTCAACGTGGTTCCAAGACAAGGTTGTCAAGGACCTTATGAGCAGATTGTGACAAAGTAAACATACCTGGGGGTAGAGGTCCTTGGCTCCTCCTGGAGGAGTGCACTCTAACTCCCCCTCAACTGGTCATCAGGTTGAAGCATACCAAGCTCTCTTCTATTAGTGATGAATTGTTCCGTGGGAAGGGCCTTGGTGAAGGTATCTGCCAGTTGTTGCTGAGTGGGGACAAAGTCCAATGTGATATGGCCTTTGTCTACATGATCCCTTATGAAGTGGTGTCGCACTTCAACATACTTGGTGCGGGAGTGCTAGACCGGATTCTTTGTGATTTGAATGGCACTCTTGTTATCACACTTGATGGGAATATTTGAGAGCTCAACTCCAAGCTCCTTTATATGTTGTTTGATCCACAAAGTTTGAGCACAGCATGCACCAGCTGCTATGTATTCAGCTTCTGTTGTGGAAAGGGCAACTGCATTTTGCTTCTTTGATTGGCAGGATATCAAAGATAAACCCAGCATTTGGCACCCTCCAGAGGTGCTCTTCCGATCGGTTCTAGATCCAGCAAAGTCTACATCTGTATACCCAATGAGGTGAAGGGAGTTGTTTCTAGGATATCATAGGCCAAGGTCCTTGGTACCTGCATGATATCTCAATATCCTTTTAACAGCAATTAAGTGAGATTCTTTGGGAGCACTTTGAAACCGAGCACATAAACACACACTTAACATGATATCTGGGCGACTTGCTGTTAAATAAAGGAGAGATCCAATCATACCTCGGTAGGTTTGTCAGGAAGGTCCTTACCATTATCATCCTTATCTAGTTTTAGTGTGGAGGACATTGGCGTGCTGCAGTGCTTGGCATTCTCAAGACCATATTTCTTTAAGAGTTCTTTGACATACTTACTTTGATTGAGAAAGATTCCCTCATCATTTTGTTTGATTTGTAAGCCTAGAAAGAAGTTAAGTTCTCCTACTAGACTCATCTTAAACTCCTTGCTCATGAGATCAGAGAAGTCCTTCATTAGATTTTTATTAGTAGCACCAAATATAATGTCATCTACATAAACTTGAGTTATAATTGAATCCTGACCTGAGGTTTTGATGAACAGTGTTTTGTTTATGAGACCTCTTTTGAATCCATTTTACAGGAGAAAAGAGCTTAGTCTCTCATACCAAGCTTTGGGAGCTTGCTTGAGCCCATAAAAGGCCTTTTGAAGCTTGTAGACATGAGTATCTGGATCTTCTTGTTCAAATCCTTGAGGTTGTTCAACATAAACTTCTTCTTTTAGATGTCCATTTAAGAAGGCACTCTTGACGTCCATTTGATACAACTTCATGTGAGCTGATGAAGCATAGGCTAGAAGTATCCGAATGGCCTCTAGTCTGGCAACTGGGGCAAAGGTTTCTTCATAGTCAATGCCCTCTTTTTGGTTGTATCCTTTGGCGACTAATCTGACCTTGTTTCTTGTGACAGTGCCATGTTCATCTAGTTTGTTGCGAAAGACCCATTTTACACCAATGACAGGATGGTGCTTTGGTCTCGGGACAAGCTTCCAGATTGTATTTCTTTCGAACTGGTTGAGCTCTTCTTGCATGGCAAGGATCCAGTTGTTGTCCTTTAGGGCTTCTTCAGGTCCTCTTGGTTCAATCTGTGAAACAAATGCATGGAATGCACAAAAGTTTCTAAGAGAGGAGCAAGTTCTAATACCTGTTTCCAGATCTGATAGAAGGTTGTCGGCTGGATGGACAGGTTTGAACTTGAAGGTCCTTGAGGGATCCTCAGAGTTAGTTGGTATTGTGCCAACAACACTTGGAGGATTTTCTTCTTGTGAAGGTCCTTGATCTTCATTGACTACTTCCTCCTGTTCTAAATCTAGTTGTGCAGGAGTTTCTGCTTCATCTCCTGGAGGAGGTTCTTCATTTTTTGGATGAGGACCTTGCTGAAAGATCTGAGGAGTGTCCTCATCTTCATCTTCTTGATGGATTTGGAACTTTATGGAGGACATTTCTGCAGTGGTGGTGGGAGATTCATCAAAGACGACATGAATGGATTCTTCCACCTTTTTGGATGCTTTTTCATAAACTCTATAGGCCTTCCTGGACAAGGAATTTCCTACTAGGATTCCTTCTTCACTTCTTGGTTCAAATTTTCTCAGAGCCTTTTTACCATTATTGTGTACGAAACATTTGCATCCAATGGCCTTGAGGTGAGCTACGTTAGGCGTCTTGCCTTTGAATAACTCATATGGTGTTTTCTTCATGAAGGACCTTATGGTGCATCTGTTGAGAATATAGTTTGAGGCATTTATGATCTCAGCCCAAAGAACGAGAGGCAGATCATTCTCACAGATGATTGTTCTTGCCATGTTCTCGAGTGTCCGATTCTTTCTTTCAACTACACCATTTTGTTGAGGTATCCTTAGGGCAGAGAAATTATGTGTATTAACTTCTTGATCACAGAATTTTCTAAAGTGGTCTTGATTGTCAAATTCTCTTCCATGATTTGTCCTTATTGATACTAAAGTGAGTCCTGTAAGGACCTTGAGCTGTCTGTATAGCTTTTCAAACTCAGGGAATGCTTCTGTCTTATCCTTCAAGAATAGAACCCGGGTAAATCTTGAAAAATCATCAACAATAACTAGCATGTATGAACGTCCTCCTAGACTCTTGTATGGTATTGGTCCATAAAGGTGCAATAGTTCCAGACATCTAGATGTAACACCTTGAGACAGAGGCTTGAAGGTGGTTCTGGTCTGTTTTCCTTTAGTGCATGCTTCACATATTTTATCACGAATGAAATTGTGTGATGGTAGTCCTCTAACCAGACCTAAGAGTTTTAGTTTTTGAAGGGTCTTCATGTTAACATGCCCTAATCTACGATCCCACAGGAATCTTTATTGAACATAGGTCACTAAGGTCATTGGTCATAGGGTTACTAAGGTCAATAGCATACACATTGTTCATCTGATGACCTTTAAGAACAATTTCATGTAACTCTTTTTCTACAACACATGAATCTTTATTGAACCAAACTTTGTATCCTTTGTCACAAAACTGAGAAATACTCAAAAGATTATACTCTAAACCCTCTACAAAATATACATCATTTATACAATTTGTTGAGTCCTTACCGACCTTGCCGACTCCAAGGATCCTCCCTTGTCTTTTGTCTCCAAATGTGACCTTTCCACTCTTGTTGTCCTTTAGTTCTCTGAATTTGGTTTGATCTCCAGTCATGTGTCCCGAGCATTCGCTGTCTAAATACCAGAGGTCGTTGTGAGCCCTGAGGCATACCTGCACTGAAGGACATTATACCTTTATTTGGACTGGACCTTTTGAACTGAGGTTCTGTGTTCTGAGTGGTAGAGTGCTAGTTTGGTTTCTTTGGTACCCACATGGTTTTGGTTTTTGGTTTAACTTTTGATGTTCTGGTAGGTTTATGAGGGGGGCAAGGGGTTTTGGTTGGGTTTGTATGTAGAGGTTTTGTTATCAAAGTGCATGATAGAGTGAACTTGGTCCATTTCATGGTTAAAAATGTGATTTAACTCTTTTCTGTTTTGATGCACTTCTTTTCTCAGACTGATGTTATCGGTGGTGAGGTTCTGGATTATCTCATGTTGAGTTGCTATGGTTTTGGAATTTGTTTAAGCAATTCTAGTGAGATAGCTAATTTTATCGGTAAGGGTTGCCATGTAGTCAAGGAGAGTAAGAAATCTTTGTTTTTGAGCCTTTTCATTGCAATTAAGAAAGAGATTAGTGAATACCTCATCATCACTTGTTTCTGCTTCATCAAGGTCCTTCGCCATGAGACATAGATTTGCAATTTCATCTGAATCACTTTCACTTTCGCTGTGATCGCTATCACTCCAGGTAGCAACCATAGCTTTCCTGTTGAATCTCTTTCCTCTGGAATCACTTTGTTCCTTGGCTTTCTTTACGTGAGGACATTCTCTCACCATATGATTTGTTGCACCACAAGCAAAACATCTAGCATATTCATTTTCATCTTTAATTGGTGTTTTACCTTTGGGTGATGATCGTTTAGAGGATGATTCCTTCAGGTAGCCCCGGAATCTTGGATTTCTTCTATAGAGGCGTTTGAATCCTCTGGCTAACATAGCCATAGTTTCTTTATCCTCATCCTCTGATTCTTCTTCTGGTTCTTTTGTACTTTTGAGAGTAATCTCCTTTGTTTGGTTGCCTTCAGATAATCGTATCTCATGTGTAAGGAGCTTGCCTATCAATTCTTCAAGCTTCAACGTCTCTAAGTCTTGGGCTTCTTCTATAGTCGTCACTTTTGGTCTCTATTTGTGCCTGGGTAGACACTGAAGGACCTTGTTTACCTGTTCTTCATTGGAATAGGTTTTTCCCAGAGACTTGAGGTGGTTGATTATTCCACTAAATCTTTTGAACATCGTCGATTCAATGGATTCATTTTCCTCCATCTTGAATCCTTCATACTTCTGAACCAATATGTTGATTTTGGTATTTTTCACTTGATTTGTTCCTTCATAGGTTGTGACCAAGTAATCCCATATCTGTTTAGCTGTATCAAGAGTAGACACTCTTTCAAATTCGTTAGAATTAAGACTGCATATTAAAAGATAATGAGCATGAGTATTTTTCTTTGCTTTCTCTTTTTCGTTGTTCGTATACTCAGATCTTTCTTTGTCGACTTGCGTTCTATCTGCAATAGTCTTTTGAGGAGTGGGATAATTTACTTTGTTGACAATGTCCCAAACGTCCTCATCTTGATTTCTCAAAAAGATTTTCATTTGGCGTTTCCAAACTCTGTAGTTATCACCTGTCAGCAAAGGTGATCTGCTCCATGAACGTCCTTGACTTAATTCACCCATATTATGATCTCCCATGATCTTTGCCACAGAGCTATTAGTCTCTGATCTTGAGTGAACCAGACTCTGATACCAATTGAAAGAACCCTAGAGGGGGGTGAATAGGGTTATAAAAATTTCTGCGCAAATGCTCACTAGTAAAGGACGTTAGGGTCTTAATCTTTTCAGATTAAGATTCAACTTGAGATAAACCAAAGTAAACAGAAATAAAGGACAATAAAAGATAACTGCATAACTTCCTTTATTTCTATGGAACAGAATGTAGTCTGAATATGAACGTTCCCAGGGTGAACATCCTTAGGTTTACAGGCAAACAGATTGCCAAGTACTTCGAACAAGATTTCTGGGGAAACACACACCAACCACAGATTTGGTGCAAACACTAATCAATTTTAAGTCCGTCTAGAAATCGATTACAACAACACTAATCAAATCCTAAGTCCGTTAAGGAATTGATTACACTCAAACAAAATTCTCTCACAGAATTCAACTTTCTACGCGAAGAAAGGTTTCAAAACAAAGCTCTCTATGTTTTGTATTACACGATTTCTTCCTCGGAATCGTTGATTTTCTTCAATCAACAGATCCTCCACTTATAGTCGTGTTCGCAATCGCAGCATGGAGACGTTGGAGATTTCCTGATTCTTTCCTTCTCTGTGTTTTGTCCTTCCTTCCATTTTTGCTCCGATTTGCTTTCCTTTCTATGAGTCTTCCGGAAGTCACGATCAAATCTTCCTCCCAATTCTTTGATTGATTGTTTCCTACAAATCAAGTAGTTACAATCAATTAGTCTGGTTAGAAAAGGATAGAAAATAGATTTATAATTTCCAGAGGAACTTCCCTGTTCTTTGTCTTTCAGGTCAAAACTCAGTGCTTCCCTTAAATGTCCTTGCTTTTTGTTACGGGGCTTCCTTGAATGTCCTTGCTACTTATTGCAGCCAATGACCTTTATCCTGCACTAACCAATGTCCTTTGCGCGGAGAGAGTTTCTACAAATTATTTCGTAACGAACTTTTGGTGAAGAGCAAATTACCTAGCAAACTCAATCACCTAATTCTGTGGTTGTTTCAATTTTAACTAGGTTAAACATCAATCTATCAAGTGACACCTAATTAAAAAGCTCTATGTCTAGTCGATTTTATAGTTAGTTTAACCTAAGGTTTTCGACTATCAAATTTCTCTGTTCAGTACTTCATTCAACAATATATATCCATGCAATTAATGATCAATCAAATGCAATTTCAAACAATTCCAAAGACAATAGAATATACAAACTAGATTATCCATGAGAGATTGAGAACTCAATTGCAAGAAAATCAACCCGAGACACACCAAATGCCAACATTAACCATGACAACTAAGTAGAACTTACAATAGATCTCAAACCCTAACAATGGAGTCGATCTAGATCTCAAACACACCAAATCAACAAAAACATAGCAAGATATAGGCAATCAATAAAAAAAACTCACCAAGATTGAACTTAGAGTTCAGGAGATGCATAAAGGCTAGGCCACCAACACCCATTGAGACTTCATGGCAACCCTCATCAAGCTATAAGAAGGTATCCCACACTTATAAGCTCGAAAGGAGGTACTCCAACCCACCATCAAGAATATTCAAGGATAAAGAGAGAGAGATTCGGGGAATAGGGTTTGCAAATACCCAAGGTTTCGAATTCAAAATATCTAAGTTGGGGTTCTATTAAGAACCAATACAAATATAAGGGGGTGAGGACAAGAAAATGGTTAAAAAAAACTTGACAGTTGTGAAAACAGGGTTAGGCACGATCAACGCCTCACCCAGGAACTTGCTACGGGAGGAAAATAGAGGAGGCGAATGGCATCTCCCTGGCGCGGCCAGCGCCTCCCCTATTTTCACTCTAGCCTTCTTCCATGCCTCTCCTAACCTTCTTCCCTACCCAATATCGAGCCCTTTAGCTGAAAATTGACCCGAGCTCAAGCCAGTGATTATTCGTGTTGATATCGACCTGACCCGAGGTCTTCAAGTGGGCTTGGAGATGGCTCGAGACACCACAGAGGCCCGTGAAAGGACCCCTATTGAATGCTTGTAAGAACTTATTTAAGGATAAAGTGGATGTCACCCATCCACAACTTGACCCAATCTTCTTCCAATGAGACCGGGATGCCCACATTAAGGTTGAAGATAGCTTGGGAGGGGACCAGGTTATCTTCCGCTTCTTGAGAAGGACTTGTCCTCAAGTCCACATCATCCTCTTCCCCGAAGTAGGGTGTAAGGTATCCTACGTTGAAGGTAGGGAAGATGTCACCCATATTATCCGGTAATTGAAGTTTATAGGCGTTCTTATTAATCTTGGCCACGACCTTAAAGGGACCCTCGCTCCTCAGCATTAGCTTTTTCCTCCTCTTGGAAGGGAACCTTTCTTTCCGGAGGAGAAGCCATACAAGATCCCCCGGATTCAAAGAGTAAGCCTTGCGGTGCTTGTTGAAACAAGCCTTATAGAGCTCGTTTAACTTCTCAATGCATGCCTTCATAGTCCAGTGGAGCTTCTTCATTTCCCTTAAAATAACTTTCACTTCGAAACTCACCCGTGTTTCAATGGGGAGTGGGACGAGGTCGATGGGAGCAAGAGGGTTCACACCCCATATAAGGGGTCTCAAAGGGAGACACCCCGGTAGCATGGGATGAAGCGTTGTTGAAGCAAACTCGACCAATGGGAGCTTCAAGTCCCACTCTCGAACATTAGACTTGATGATGCTCCTCAACAAGGTTCCCACCATCCTATTGACCACCTCGGTTTGGCCATCAGTTTGGAGGTGGTAGGCGGTGCTAAAGACCTTTGTGCCCATAAGCTTCTACAAAACCCGACAAAAATGCCCTACAAACTTCGAATCCCGATCTGAGACAATGCTTTGGGAAATGCCATGAAGGTACACAACCTCCCGTTAATAGAGATAAGCAACATGATCAACATCTTCGGATTTGATGCACGAGATGAAATGGGCCATCTTCGATAATTGATCCACCACGACCAAAATGATGTCTTTGCCTCGGGCGATCTTTGGCAAGGCTACAATAAAGTCCACAACCACATCCTCCCATAATGCTTGTAGGATGGGGAGAGGAGTATACAAGCCTTGATAGAATTGGCTCTTGGCTTGGTGACATGTCGCATACCAGGACACCACATCATGAACATCTCAGCCATATCGGGCCAATAAAAATGCTCTTTCAATATATCCACCATACTGTTCATGCCAAAATGACCCGCCAAACCACCGCCATGCACTTCTGTCACAACAAATTTCCCCATAGGATTCTTGGGCACAAACAAATTGTTTCCACGAAAAAAGAAATCCTTCTTGCATAACATAACTGGATTTAGAGGGAGGGTTCTAACCAAAGTTAGGTGTGAAGTCCGGATCTTCTTTGTAGTACTCCTGAAGGCAAGAAAATCCCAAAACTCTAGTCTTGATCAACGATAACAAAGCATGCCTCTTAGATAAAGCATCGGCCACCTCATTAGAGTTCCCCTTCTTGTGTTTTGCCACAAAGTTGAAGGATTAGAGGAACTCTACCCACTTCGCATATCTTGCGATCAACTTGTGTTGCCTACTCAAGTACTTCAACGCCTTGTGGTTCGACTGTAGCACAAACTCCTTGGGTCTCAAATAGTGAGACCAATTATTAAGGGTGCACACCATAGCATAGAACTCCTTGTCATAAGTACTATAGTTGAGCCGGAACCTATTAAGCTTCTCGCTAAAATAAGCAATCGGCCCCTTGTCTTGCATAAGCATCACCCTGATGCCGACGCTGCTAGCATTGCATTCAACCTCAAAAAGTTGATCAAAGTTGGGAGGCCAATAACGAAGCGCTAGACAATTTCTCCTTGAGAGCCTCAAAAGCCACTTGAGCCTTGGAAGTCCAGACGAAGACTCCCTTCTTCATACATTCCATAATAGGGGCGGTCAAGGTGGAGAAGTTTAGAATGAAGCGATGGTAGAAAGAGAGGAGCCTACGAGAGCTCCAAACCTTAGTAAGTGTAGTTGGTGATGGTCACGACCGAATCGCCTCTACGTTTGCTTCATCCATGGAAATGTCTTCCTTGGAAACAACATACCCAAGGAAAGTGACCCTCGGGGTGAAAAACTCACACTTCTCCAATTTCCCATAAAGCTTTTGTTCTCGAAGCTCCTTGAACACTTCACGAAGATGTTGAACATGATACACCTCATTTTTTGAGTACACCAATATGTCATCAAAATAAACGACCACACATTTTCCAATGAAGGGTCGGAGTACTTCATTCATCAATCGCATCAAAGTATTTAGGACATTTGAAAGCCCAAATGGCATCACGAGCCATTCGTAGAGTCCTCGGTCTTGAACGTCGTAGTTAGAGCCAAAACCGTAAAGGCATGCAATTATATACGATTTTGGAGGCAGTGACTTGTTGCACATTTTTCGTCTGTGTGGAGTTTGAATTTGAAAAGGTGTTCAACATAAGAGTTTTAGGAGACCTTGCAAGCTTTCCGAAATGGTATGGTATGCGTCAACCCGACGTCGGGAGTGTGAGTTATAGAGCCCGGAAGAAGGGCTGCGAATCTGGAAATTCTGGGTATAATATATTGTTTTAAGTTTGAACCAAAAGTATTATAGTGATCTTGTGAGTTGTTTTTGGAGTGTCTAAATGTAAATTTATGGTTGTTAAGACCATAGGACTTGGCTTTAGGAGACCTCGATGTCTTTTATGTTATTTGATTTTATCGTATTTTTTTTACCGAAGTCTCGCGTTTTTTTAAAGGAAATAAAATTCGTATCGCTCTCAAACTTTTTTTTTAAGCCTCTTTGATAGAATAAGAGTACATATTCTACAAGTATTTTTTTTTCTGTCCATAAAACTCCTATGAGTTTAGAGCAAGTGCATAAATTTTATTAATTCCGTTTAAATGTCAAAACCACACAAGGAAACATTCCGGGTTTTGCTACTTCTGTCCAGAGCCTTTTCCGAGCTCTTCCCATCCTTTTTAGCATCTGACCCAGTTGACAAACTTATAGATTATATTTTTCCCTTTCCGAAAAATGTTCGTTCATAAAATTCCGGGTTTCCTAGCCCCGATTATAGCCAAAATACTCTTACCTCAAAAACCTGAAATTTCTTTTACATGTGCATTTCAAATCCTTTCTATGGGACGTTACGGTCCTTTTTGTTCATAACCTTTGCACTAATTTGTAACCTTTATCGTCCTAGCTCAAATTTTCACATCGCCCGCCATTCCCGAGCGGATCGTCACCAAGTTCACAGTATTTTAAAGGTACGCAAATTGTCCAACTCTTATATTTATTCACAAGTCAAGTACAGTTTTATTGCATAGATACATTCTAATGATTTTATTGTTTTATAAGTGGTCCCGACACATAGTTCTACTGTAGCTAGAGTGAATCCTAGCATTATTTTACAGGCTCCTATTGGAGTAAGCTTGACCTGGCCAGTGTCGACTGCCTAGCAGTCACCCAATCCAAACTCCTGGTCGGTTTGGGCATGCGCGTGTGTGAGGTGCTTCGGCATCGATCGTAAGGGATACCACGTCTTATCATATGTTATATTTTCAAAGTAAAGCACAGCATATGCATAGAATTCTTAAAGTTTAAAGACTTCATTGGTTTAGCGTGTTTCTTTTTGCCCTTTCCCCGTTTTCGAAATGTTTTAAAGGCCGGCATGAAAAACCGTTTTCGAAACGGTTTTACATGTTGGAGGTTTGTGTCTTGAGTGTTTCCCACTCACTTTTGCGATGTTTTACTTGTTTTGTTTTAGGTGGTCCGAGCTCCACAGAAAAGGGAAAGGACGTACAGAAGTAGTTTACTCCCTAAAGTGAAAGGTAGACTTTTGCGTCGTACAGGGTTACTTATAAAGCAAGTGATAGTGGTGTATGGAGATATATAAGGATCTATAAGCGTGTGGGTCTATGTGTGTTTATGTACTGTTAAAGTTAAGCATTTGTGGCTTTTGTAAACTCCTTTATGTATGGGGACGTGTTGGTGAATGCGGTTCAGTTGTGGTTTTGGTTGTCATTGTTGGTGTGCTTGGTTGGTTGGTTTTGCCTTGTCCTTAGTGGGACGGCGGTAGCGCCTCAGGCCGTTATCCACTGCGCTAATCATGTGATTACCGTAATGTTTGGGTAATTGTGTGATTAAGGTTTTGGGGCGTTACAGTCGTTTTCCATTCATCCCCTTCCTTCATTCAGATTTGATGATATCCGCTCTGGAGATCAATCATGGAGAACACGAAGAGTCGTGGAACTCATCCAAGAGATCATTGAGCCAAGGGATGGGATAGCGGTACTTGATGGTGATGTTGTTTATGGCTCAACTATCGACACACATGTTATATGTCCAATATTTCTTGGGAACAAGTAGGGCAGGTACGGAGCACGGGCTCATGCTCTCACGCACATAACCACGGGCCATTAACTCGTCGACTTGTCGTTGTAGCTCCTTCGTTTCCTCGGGGTTGCAACGGCATGTCAGCTTGTTTGGAAGGATTGAACCCGAAACCGAGTCTATTTGGTACTCGATGCGCCTCTAACTAATGGAAGGCCAGGAGGAAGATCTTCGGGAAAGACATTAGGGTATTGGAGATGAGAGGTTTAATTTGTTGAGCTATGGGTGTCACTACCTCACCTTCATTACTTTCAAGAAAGAGAAAAGCTAGAACTTGCTTGCCCTTGCTTAAACCCCGCTCAACCCATGTTTCACTCACGAGGTAGTTTCTCTTCTCACTTCTCGCCCCGGGTATTATTTTATGGTGTTGGGTAGGGGAAAGGGGTTCAAGCATAAATGATCTTCCAACAACTTCACCAAATGATCTTCCAACGAGACCGAGTTGTTCAAAAAATGATAAAACATAACATAACTTACCTTACAAATTCTCAATCAAAAAATGACATTTAAGACGGTGTAGTGTCAATTAATATACAATGGATAGGTTACTAATTAAAGTTTAGGGGTATTATCATAAGAGTATAATATTGTAATTTATTTATGGATGAGGTGAATGTCACCCATCCACGACTTCACCAAATGATCTTCCAACGAGACTGGGATGCTCACATCGAAGTTAAGAAGAGCTTGGGAGGGGACTGGATCATCTTCCCCTTCTTGAGAAGGACTTGTCCTCAAGTCCACATCATCCTCTTCCCCGAAGTAGGGTGTAAGGTCTCCTACATTGAAGGTAGAGTAGATGCCACCCATATCATCCGGCAATTGAAGTTTATAAGGGTTCTCATTAATCTTGGTCGTGACCTGAAAGGGACCCTCACTCCTCGGCATTAGCTTATTCCTCCTCTTGGAAGGGAACCTTTCTTTTCGGAGGTGAAGCCACACAAGATCCTCCGGATTGAAAGAGTAAGCCTTGCGGTGCTTGTTAAAACGAGCCTTGTAGAGTTTGTTTATCTTCTCAATGCGTGCCTTCATCATCCAGTGGAGCTTCTTCATCTCCCTGGCCTTAAATTCCGCTTCGACACTCACACTTGCTTCAATGGGGAATGGGACGAGGTCGATGGGAGCAAGAGGGTTCACACCCCATATAAGGGGTCTCAAAGGAAGACACCTCGGTAGCATGGGATGGAGCCTTGTTGTAAGCAAACTCGACCAATGGTAGCCTCAAGTCTCACTCTCGAACATTAGACTTGATGACGCTCCTTAACAAGGTTCCAACCATCCTATTGACCACCTCGGTTCGACCATCGTTTGGAGGTGGTAGGCGGAGCTAAAGAGTAACTTTCTGCCCATAAGCTTCCACAAAACCCGCCAAAAATGCCTTACAAACTTCAAATCCCAATCTGAGACTATGCTTTGGGGAATGCCATGAAGGCGCACAACCTCCCATAAATAGAGATGAGCAACATGATCGGCATCGTCCGATTTGAAGCACAAGATGAAGTGGACCATCCTCGAGAACTGATCCACCACGACCAAAATGACGTCCTTGCCCCAGGCGGTCCTTGACAAGGCTACAATAAAGTCCACAGTCACATCCTCCCAAGCTGCTTGTGGGATGGGGAGAGGAGTATACAATCCTTGATAGAATTGGCTCTTGGCTTGGTGACACGTCGCATACCAGGACACCACATCATGAACATCCCCGACCATAACGATGCTCTGGCACCTACACGATGTGAACTAGCTACCACCTACACGATGCTCTAGCACCTCCTGTTATGTCGGGCAACCTACAAGTTCTAGCTCGGGTCATTTGACTCATTCCCGGGGTCTTCCTCGGACTCCGTAGGGTCGTCAAACGGGGCCGAGTCTCCCTCTAGCTCGAAACCTGCCTCGAGGTCGTCCTAGAGCTCAGCAACCACATCAGCATTCTTCTCCAGAGCGAGCTAATCCTCAAGAGCGAGATCCTCTCCATGGTTCTCTCCCAGGTCCTCCTCGACCTTATGATCCTCTTCCGAGTCTTCCTCAATCTCGATATCCTCCTCAAGATCCTCATCTAGATCCACAATAAGTTGAGGATCCTCGCTCAAGTCCTCCTCGAGATCATCCCCACGGCTGGGTTCTCCTCGTCATCACCATCGAGGGTGGGAGGTGGGCACTCCTCACCCACTATAACATCCATCACATTAGTCGGAGTCAGCATCCCTATCTAGGTCACCAAGAACAAATCATCAAATATAACCCGAACCCTCCTACACCAACAACAAATATGGTCACCATGCTGGTCGGGATAGGGTCAGGCTGGATGAGCAGCAGTAGAAGCTGGGAATCTCGGTATCCCTACATCGGGTCTCCCCGCAGGGCTAGCAGGAAAGGGAAATTGGAATCTAATAAACCAACCTTTGGGGGTCCTTTGAAATAACGAACCAACTTTGAAAATTAATCAACGAACCAACCTTGTCGCCGAAATGTGACGTGGCGGTGGCGGAAGCTGACATGGAGGGTGTTTTTGTAAAAAAAAAAAGAAAAAAACAATTGGACATGTGTTTTGCTGGGTTGGATTGAATAATCCAAATTTTTTCCTTTTTTTTAAATTCCACCTCAACCTCTCTCTCTCTCTCTCTCTCTCTCTCTCTCTCTCTCTCTCTCTCTCCTTCCTCTTCCCAACACCACCCCGATCCCCCCTCTCTCTCTCCTCAGTCCTCCCTCTTCCCATCACCACCCTGACCCCAACCCCCACCATACACCACCCTCCTCCTCTTTGATTCTCACTTGGTTCAACCAAAGAGTCTTATGCAACTTATTCATGAGGCCACCTACGAACACCCTATGAAGACAGCATGAACTTGCTTGTCCACCTTGACTAGTTCACAGCATAACCACCACAAGCAGAAAGAATCTGTATTGCAAACTCCAAAGGAAGAAGATGCCATTACAATATCATATGAATCAAGTAGCAATTTTTGGAGGTACATATACGGATTCTCCATGTAATCAAAAAGCTTATTGTTATGTCCAGTTGGATTATTCCAAGAGAATTTCCATAGATACTCTTTTAAGCAACTTGTTGGCTGACATCAAAACTCTACCACCTCCAATTTTCCCTTATCAACCACTCTTTCCTTAGCAACTTGTTGGCTGTCATTCTTCTTTTCACAATTTCCATCGGCTCAAATCTAAATCAAATCCCCTCGTTTTCTTCTCATGAAGATCTAGTGGGTTTGTTGCATTTTGGTCAAATTACAACTCCCTTTTGTCCTATCCCTGTCCCCTTTTCTCCTCAAATCCCCAGTTTTTCACAATGGCGGACTTGATTCAGGACCAATTGCTACAGGCTAGAGGAGACGCTATAGGGAAAATACAGTTAATGTGAGAGAAAGTGAGGGAGGGAGAGAAGTGGGGTGAGGTGGAGGTTGTGGCGATGGAGATGGCGGCAGTGGAGGTGGTGGTGGCAGTGGTGAGGAAGGGTGATGGTGGTTGAGAGAGAAAGTGAGAGATTGGGGTTGGGGGTGGGGGTGGTTGAGAGAGAAAGTGATGGTGGTTGAGAGAGAGAGAGAGAGAGAGAGAGAGAGAGAAATGGAGGACTTGGGGAATAAGAAGAAGAAGAAGAAGAAGAAGGAGTCAAAGAGGGAGAAAGAGAATTAATGAGGGGGACGACTGACAGGGAAAAAAAGAAAGAAATAGAAAAAGGGAGTGATTTGGCAGAGAAAAACTCCAGCACATGCTATATTCTGTTGTTCTTTTTTTTTTTTTTTTGCTCTTAAAAATTCAAGTCAGCATCCGCCACCGCCAACACCAAGTCAGCTTTCCGATGAGTCACACTCGGTGGCGGTTCGTTGGAAAAATCAATATGACAAGGTTGGTTCGTTGAATATATTAGTTTTCAAGGTTGGTTCGTTATTTCAAAGGACCCCCAAAGGTTGGTTTATTATATTCCAATTTCCCAACAAGAAAAGGCAGCTAAAGGCCTCCTCATATCTCAATCAAGTATCCTCCATATCTCCATCATCTTATTCCTCCATCTTCAGGTATAGCAGGAAAAGGCAGCAAAAATAATCACAAACAATTAACAGAATCAACCTAAATTAGTAAGGATGTAAAGGTAAACACATTGGTAATTTTTTTGGGGTTTTACAATCATAAACTATATAATTTGTAGAAATAGGATTATACCATAGGCGTACCATGCTCCTGTGCTCCTAGCTAATTTATAATTGTAATTTTATGAACACTCATACATATTTATGAGCCAACTCATAAAAGTAACATGTGTACACATATTCATAAAATAAAAAATTATTAACTCATAAAGTTATATAAATCTATGGTCATCTATAAGTTATGTAGCCATGTTCTTTGGTTAGGTTGAATATAATTACTCTCCTAACTTATCAAACTTATCCAAACCTATTCAAACCTAACACAATTTGCCAAAAAAAATCCACTTTAAAGACACAATTCCCTAAAAAAACATCATAATTTATCATAACTTATCTCAACTTATCCTAACTTATCCATCCAAACCTAAAATAATATAACCAAAGAACGTCAAATACCAATATGTATCATAGAAGAGCGAAACTATATGCTTATAAAATTTATAAAATGCATCTGTACTCATAAAATTATACACATATATAATTACAAAACTACATTCCAGAATAAAAAAGCATTGTACATGCATACTCTCATGAGTATAATTCAATTTTCATATAGCTTGTCAAGAATAATTATTAAAAAAAAAAGTAATCGCTCTTTGCCAAATATTAGAACTAATTATTTTGTTAAGTAACATGGTATTTTCTTTTTCTTTTTCATTTTAATTCAGAAGAGGCTTAGACCTTGAATAACCATCATAAGTTTGAGGGAGATAAGAACAAAACATAAGCTTCAATTATTATCTATGTGACACCTCGTTTTCGAATAAAATGTATTGCATCCATCCCTAAATAATCATCACTGTACAGTAACTATTTTCAAAATTCAATTTACATAAGAAAATGAGTAAAAAAATTTGAGATTTTACCATACATATCCCTAACGCTGCTCAATACAAAAAGAGGAAAAACAAAATTAAATAAAGCTTATTCATTAATAAAAAATAAAATGGACATTTTAATTATTGAGATTATAAAATTGACAAATAAAAAGAGTTGTTTTCAAATAAAAATGTATTGCATCAATCCCTTTATAATCATCACAATAACTATTTTTTGAAAGTTAATAATGTGCATGGGAAAATTAGGTAAATAAATGAGTCTTTACCAAGCATGTCCCTATTCAATACAAGAAAAATAAAATAAAATAAAATAAAATAAAATGTATTCATTAATGAAGGGTACAATAATAAATATTTCAATTATTGAAATCATAAATTATAAATTATAAATTGATAAATAAAAAGGACTAGAAAATTGAATAATTTGATGATTATCTAGAGACCAAGGTACTATACGCCACCTCAAATCTAACTAAAGCTAAAATTTCTTGACAAATTTTCCACCTTTGAGACAATATTATAGAATGAAAAGTCCCAACTTTCACTCACTTACAAAACTGCATGATTTCCTGCTCCCATGTATCGAATAAAAAATTATGGCACTTTGCTTCTAATGGAATCCCACCTGGAATCCCCTCAAACAAATGCCCCTTAAAAAAGTCACCCTAAATATCCTATAAAATTGATTTTCAAAGACCAAATCAACCAAAAATTTGTTAACTATATTAAACAACTTTAAAAGTCATCATCATATTATTCCTTATTATGCAACCCAGAATTGACTCCTTATTAAACAAGCCAGAATTGTCAGGAAGGCAAACTTACGAAGTTTTCATGATGTACTGGAAATGACTCACTAACAAGACAAGGCAATGAGATAAGATAGTCTAGAGTAACTAAATAATATTAATAATAAGGAAAAATTTATAGTCATGTCAACCACCACAATAAAAACAATGTTTATCCATATATGTGTCAATTTTTATTTTCGCTATTTATTTTTTTATTTAGTACAATATTATAAAATATATTTTCTTAATTAAAAAAATTTAAGAAATTTTTGAAAATTTAAAAATATTAACTTCAAGTTTTTCCCTAGTAAACAAGCATATTTTGAAAAAAAAATTATTTAAACTTTTTTTAAAATAAACTAAAATTAAAAAATATATATTTTACAATTTATATTAAATTAAAAAGTTAACAATCAAAATAAAACTTGACACATGTACGAATAAAATTTATTTACTAACGGTCGTTGTTATAGTTGACAACCACTATAAGTGCATCCTTAATAATAATAGCCCTAATAATTCAACCGTCTGGGACAAGTTCACCAAATTTGGACTCCTAATCTTTACAAGAAGAGATACCCCACGTACAATTTCCTCCCAACTTATCCTTCACTCAGGAAAACATAGAAAAATAAGTAAAGAGAGAATAAATATGGTACAAAACAAATAGCCTAAATATTATCTTACATTGGAAGCTAATAGAGGTCATAGATTCAGTTATGGAAGGAAGTCACTCACTAGTCACCACACATTTTCCTGTAAAGACTGTTGCTTCATCAAGGGTTTCATATGAAATTAGTAGTTTTTCTAACCCACACTACAACTGTTGAAGCAACTTAATGAGCAAAATGATTCTTCTAATCTAATTTAAGCTGTTGATCCCCACTATGTTAAGTATAACAAGTTATCTGGGCTCCAAAAGTGTAATGTCCTTGGTTCCTGTAAATGCATCATCTGTTTGACTGTCTTGAATCCCATCAAGCTCCCGAGCAAGGTAGAAGTGAGGTGCCGAGGGTGAGGGAAGAACAATGGCATCCCCATTGAGAGCAGCGACAACAGAAGCAATTCTTGGCCTCTTTGATGCATCTTCTTGTATGCACAAAAGGCCAATGTGAATGCACTTGGCCACTTCTTCCCACGGCAAATCGTTCCCAAGGGTTGGGTCTATCAGCTCCATTGCCACATCCTCGTTCCAAAGCCTCCAAGCCTACAAATCGCCACAATACTCTTTATTACTTCACTTTCTTAACAGTGCTGTTATTCAACAATCAGCAGGAGGAAGCTAGTTACTTACTCGCTGTAGCAGTGACTCTTCGTCCAGTTCTTGACTGTAGAACTTGTTTCTTTGACCACTTACGATCTCTAGAACTATGATCCCGAAACTGTACATGTCTGATTTGGACGAATATTGGCCTGCAATGACGTACTCTGGAGCCATATACCCACTGGATCACATCCTTAACTATGTCAGTCATTCAGCTTAATGATGCTAGAAGTGCATGAGCATATGATGTAAAGGGAAAACAAGGCAAACTCACAATGTTCCAGCAATTTTGTTTGTGTTTCCCTGAGTTTCATCTGCTCCAAAGAGTCTCGCCATGCCAAAATCAGAGATCTTTGGGTTCATGTCTTTATCTAACAGTACATTACTAGATTTGAGATCCCTGTGAATAATTTTGAGCCGAGAATCCTCGTGAAGATAAAGAAGCCCTTTTGCAATCCCACATATAATCTTGTACCTTGTCCCCCAATCCAAAGATGAACACTTTGTTGAATCTGGCAATTACTTCATATTAGATTGGAGAAAAAGGGAGGAGGGCAATTGTAGATCATTCACATATAAACAGATGACTTGTAATCAACATCATACCAGATAGAAACCGATCAAGACTTAGATTAGGCAAGAACTCATAAACTAGTAGTTTCTCTGTTTTTGAGAGGCAAAATCCCAAGAGCTTAACAAGATTTCTGTGTTGGAGCTTTGCAACCAGTGAAACTTCTGTTTTGAACTCTCCAATGCCTTGATTAGAGTTAACTGAAAGCCTTTTTACAGCAATTTCTTGCCCATTTTTGAGCTTTCCCTGTAAAGAATTGAACATGCAATCAAACAAGACCCCATGAGATGTCATCAACATTTACGTAACTATGAAAGGCAAACCAACCATTATCTTATGAATGAATATGTACATCTGTCATTACCTTGAAAACGACACCAAATCCCCCTTCACCAAGCTTTCTATCTTCACCAAAATTATTGGTTGCAGACCTTATGGTGCTGAAGTCAAATTTTAAGGACTTGACATTTTCGATATCGTTTAAATCTGCAAGACAAACTTACATCAGCCAACCCAACTCTTAACATTTGCTAATACAACATTAAGGCACACTTTTATATGAAAATTGTGAAGTCATTCTCATGGCTTAATGTTCCTTTTCCTTTCTTTGTATGGACCATAATTCATGAAGCAAACGTACACCAAGATGAAGATAATTCATGGTTGAGAAGGCTACAATTCAACAACTAGCTACTTTCTCTAGGTAAGATACTAAGAAATATATTCTGGTTTGTGTGTACAGAGTCAGAAGCCCAAGTAAGACATTTTGGATTTGTATGCTCAGAGCTTTCAGTGCTATCAAACAGTTACAAAGATCAACACAAAAGGGCTGGTTTAAACTAAATAACTCAAAAAGCAGAAAATATTTAAGTGTCATCTCACCATTAGGTGTGTTCCGTGAGTTCCTTATGCGTATAAATAGGAAAATCCCAGACAGTAGCACGGCTACAAAAGCAGCTGCCGCAGTAATACCTATGATTATGTCTCGCCTTCGCCTATCATCTGTTTCAGGGTTTTTAAGAAAAAAAATAGCACACAATTAATTAAAATGGCAAAATTTGACAAATTTCTCTGTCAATTGTTAGGTGATGTTACTGCTAATTAGTGTGAAAAAGAACTGCTGAGGAGAGGATCAACATACACAGTTGTTTTGAGCATTAATAATAGTTGTGACTTGTGAGCATTTTGTTCGATTTGGCCTTTACAATTGTCATTCAAATACATTACCAAAATCAACTTCAAAGTCTACATGCAATGGTTGTCAATATCATAACAACTATTCAACGAGGTCGAGTCCCATGGTGAAGGTAGGCTGTGAAGAGGAAAAGGATCAAAGAATTTGGGTTTATTAAGCTCAAAATTCAACAGTAAACAGAAAGGTTGTAATCAAAAAAGAAACTGCAATTGGGATCAATTATCTATCATCATTTATGTAATATCTTAACCTAGTTATGGACTATTGAAGTGTTGACTTTCCCACATCAATCTGAACACAACTCAGTTTTTCAAAAGTAACATGTAAAGATGCCAAATACAAGCTAACTTGAGATTGTTTACCTTCAGCAGAATGATCAGGAGAAGGTGTCACCGATTGATCTCCATAGAAAGGATGTATGTCATACCTCATGTTGCAATTGGGACACATCAAAGTACACCCTGCCTTCTCATTGCAAAGCCCTGTTGTATTTCCAATTACCATCCCAAGACATGCTTTACAAGCCGCCAAGGAGATATCCGGTGTGCACTCTGCAAGCACGTACAGTGTATTATAGCTTGTCAAGTTAGCTCCAAACGTAGCTTCTTTTGTGGCAAACTTTCGCTTCACTGGACCCGATGATGCTTTATCTGTAGCTTGTATCAGGGTACTGAGCACAAGTTCCATAAACCCTGTCATGTTACTTGTGACATTCCATATGTCAAGAGTGTTCTCTCTGTTCCACATCGGGATCATAGGTGTATCAGTCATAGTACCCAAGAAAGATTGGTTGGAATACCGAACCACACATTGATCAAAATACCATACAATCGATGATTTCTTCCCAGGGCAACGAGTGGTGAGAGCATTGATTCCAAACTTGACACACTGCTGACAGGTAGAAACATCAACATCAATACGGCAAAAAAAGAGGCCGTAGATTTTGTCAGCTCCTGTTCCAACAGTTGTGTTGTAGATGAGGTTCGGGTTGCTGGAATTTGCAGAGAGGTAAGAAAGGAGAGTGTTGATGTTAGCCTGGTAAGGGCTGCTGGAAGAAACACCCGACACATCCGGACAAAGAGCATACACATAGGCTTGAGAAGCCGCTTGATCCGCAAGTGAGCCATGAATGACCAAGCTAAAGAGCAGAGATAGGAGGAGAAATGAAGGTAACCATGAAACAGTACAGAGTTCCATCTCTGACAGATGAAATCCACAGATGAAATCCCCAGAAGATTTGAAAACAGCCTGGGTGTAAACAGACTTAGGTTATCTGTTCAGAAAGAGCAAATTCAGGGTGCAGATGTTGATTTCAACATCTGCAAAGTCAAACTAATAATGCCACCAATCTTCAAATATCTTTTTTTTTTAAATCTTTGCCAGAATGATTTGTGCATATACCACAATGTAATTAGCCATCCTTAATATACTAAATGGTGGTCGTTGTCATGTTGATTAAGTCAATGATTATTACAGGTCAAAATGATTTAACAGCATAAAATATTCATGTAGCCCATCAGCAAGCACAAAAACCAACCCACCCCACCACTTTTCCTAAAAAGAGAAAAGTAAAGAAAATACAACAGAGTAGTGTTTGGTAGGTTCCTCCAGACTTCAACTTGGAAAGACCCCATCACGCAAGCAAATACATCCATCGAACCAAGAAACAAGTCAGATTCCGAACAGTTGATAATATAAATCAAATCGAAGCTGGTTATTCTTATTATAAGCTATCGAAAACGCAGCAGTTGAGAATTTAGCAACTTCCATGCCCGGAACTGGAAACGCAAGCAGGGTCATTGCACTGCCAGGAAACCTTTAAACACAGTTAAAATTCTTCACGTTTTCTGATCAGGTAATTTGTCAAACAACTTGGGGGAATATTCGGAGATACAAATTTTGAATTCAGCGTATCAGTAAAATGTGCACATTTATTCAAAGTGGTGGTCTTTCTTCCATATGCAACAGCATCAGCCACCAACAGTTCTTTCTGGATTGATACATTATGCTTCAAATAAACAATCATGTAACATAGGTAGTTTCTGCAGCAAAATGAATAAAATGTATTGTTACAATGTGTAGTAAATACATACGTTACAGATGCTCTGTGCGCAACACGTGGCTCACGGTACAACACAGCATAACACTCAGCAGTCATAATATTATTAGTCTTATTTTCAGAATCCCAATCCCAATTATACAAAATTTATAGCTACAATGCGTAACTGATACTTAAGTTCCAAGATCTAATGGTCCGGGTACATTGTGACACTGTTGCTCACTCTAGAACAGCATTCAGGCAACTTAGCTAGCATGATTGGAAAAAGCCAGTGAACTTTAGCTGACAAAGTCCATAGGATGGTGCCAAAAACTTGCACGGCAAACAAACCAGTCTCCGGAAGCTTTTATGGATCCCCTTTCTACTGAAAGAACTTAGCTGATAAGATCTTCCACAGTCATGATTCCTGAATCGAAATTACCGAGGAGACATTACAGTGATGTTCTGTGTTGCTGACAGCGACATGGCTCCATGATCTAGGTCACTCTCTCCAAAACCTTCAAATGCCCCGGAAATGAAGAAATGGGCTGCTGAAGGGGAAGGAAGAATGATGGCATCACCGTTGAGTGCAGCAACAACAGTCGCCATTCTTGGCCGTTTAGCTGCATCTTCTTGGACACACAAAAGACCGATATGGATGCACTTCGCCGCTTCATCCGGTGAAACCTTCTTCCCAAGTGTTGGATCTACCAATTCCAGCGGAATCTCCTCATTCCAAAGCCTCCATGCCTAAATGAATTCATTGTCAATATTGGTGTCTAATAAATTGGAGAACATAAACATACGAGCAGTACAAAAATGCAAACTTACACGGTGTATCAGTGATTCCTCAGAATGTGGCTGACAGCAAAACTTGTTCTTTTGACCACTTACAATCTCCAGGACCAACATACCAAAACTATATACATCTGATTTCGCTGAGAATTGACCTGCGATTACATACTCTGGAGCCATATAACCACTGCATCACATTTCAACTATGTGAGCTTTTTAACATAAGAGAACTGGAGCATCAAAACTCCCTGGAATAGAATTGACCTATGTACTTTGAACATGTAAAATCCAGGATAACAGCAATAAAGCACCGCACATCCATCGCAGGGAAGAAGAGTCCAGAAAAGTCAAATATATACAACTCATCCTTGCAAGAAGATTCGCAAAAGTAAATCACTAGAAGCTAGTCAAAAAGAATACTTACAATGTTCCAGCAATTCTGCTAGTATTTCTTTGAGTCTCATCTGTCCCGAAGAGCCTAGCCATGCCAAAATCTGAGATTTTGGGGTTCATATCTTTATCTAGAAGTACATTGCTTGATTTAAGATCTCGGTGTATGATCCTAAGTCTAGAATCTTCATGAAGGTAGAGAAGTCCCTTTGCAATCCCACATACGATCTTATACCTGGTCTCCCAATCCAAAAAAGCACACTTTGCAGAATCTGAAAACCAATGCAAAATTAGTACAGAAAAAAAGGGAGAGATCCATAGAAGGATACAAGAGAAAAAGAAAGAAAAAAGCGTCTAAGCTATAAAAGTATTTGAAAGTAACTCATAATCATCATACCAAATAGGAACTGGTCCAGGCTTGAATTTGGCAAATACTCATAAACAAGAAGCTTCTCTGTTTTTTCCACACAAAATCCCAAAAGTTTGACTAAATTCCTGTGTTGAAGCTTCGCAAGAAGGAGAATTTCTGTCTTAAATTCTTCAATTCCTTGTCTAGAATCCCCTGAAAGCCTCTTTACAGCAACTTCTTGTCCATTTTCGAGCTTCCCCTGAAAAGTTATTTTAATAACTTAATAGCTTGACTCATATGAAGTACTCAAGTGGTAAATTAACATAGGAAGTTCTCAATCAATTTACTGAACAGCATACAGGTATATCTGAAAGCCAACCAAATTGTCAGGCGATGCATGAGCATAAACGACCAAAACAAGCGATACATTTGCTCATATAAACTTTAAACTATTACCTTAAACACTTCGCCAAATCCACCTTCTCCAAGTTTTTTGTCTAATGAAAAATTATTTGTTGCAGATCTAATAGTGCTGAAGTCATATTTCAGGGACTCAGCCGATTCAATATCATTTAAATCTGCAAAAAAGAATTTCATCAGTGCAAATTTACTCTTTAATTTGACCTATGATGTGAAGATTATATTTCTGTGAAAATCAACAAGATCGCATTCACCCCAGCCCCTGGTGTTCCTCTGACACCCACAGACTGTATGCCAAGTACAATCCAGAACTCAAAATATCCATACATAAACATTATTGACAATAAGGTAAGTTGGGTGGAATCAAGTTCCGAGTGCAGAACTTTCAGGTACTTTCTTTGTTGACAATCTAGGTAGAGCCCTTGAGAAAAGCATTACTTAGTCAATGCATTCTTGCTCTTCTTACAAGAAAAAAAAAAATGAAAGGCCAAAATTATTATTAATTAAAAAAATCTGGAGAAAGGTCAAACTTATCTTCCATCAAACACAACTTAGCTACGTGTTTCCATTGAAGTTGCACTCAATACAAGTCCAGGTTATGTCATAGCCAAAACAAAGAAGTGGCAAGCAACAGTACGCGCGCCAAAAAGAAAGAATAGAAATATCATGTGTCAAGCCACGATAAGAATCACACCATGACTGTCCTCTTCCTGGGAATGATCATATAGACGAAATAGTATGTTGTCATCAGTTTAGGCTACAGGTACACAACACATGAAAACAATTACAGCTTTAAGTCTATGACCTACAATGTTGATTCCTTGCAATCAAGTAGAGATCTAATCTAGTACTAAGTTCTATGCTGTTGGCCACTTCAATAATCTACTGAGAGAGCTACTTGTATCCACAAAAAAGTGAAAAGTAACTTGAAATGGGACACTCACACCAAAGTTTCATAGTTCCAAGATAGGTAACGTCAAAAGCACAAAAATTAACTAGAAGAATGTCAATTACGGATTGCTGCTAAAATACTGTTTACACATTGCTCAGCAGTATTGTGTTGGTAATTCGCATGAAAAGGAAAGGTAGCTAGTTAATTATTAATCAGCGCAAGCAAGAGATTTGAATTGAGGTCTCACCCGCAGGCGGTTTCTTAGATTTTCTCTTGAAAATGCATATCCAAACACCTAATAGAAATGAGACCGCCAAAACTACAGCAGCAGTGCCACCAATAACTATTGCTCGTTTCGTCCTTGTAACTTTTGAGGGATTTCCTGCTTGACACAAATTCCAATTAGATTTGCTCATAAAGACCCGACATTAAGACATATTTTCATTAAATAATGTTGCTAATTGCTGATGAAGCAGCAGTGAAACACTGGATTTTTTACTTGTATTTTGTCTTTGGTGATTCAAGGGAAGTTTTTACCCGAATAATAATTGGAAAAAAAAAAAACAATGTTGCTAATCGCTTAATTTAATGACAAAAATAGAAACGGTAAAATATGGCCTCCCCCCACCCCCCCCCCCCCCGAGAAGGACGATGGTGAGCCCGGGTGCACGTTGCTCGGTGAGCCCGGCGCCCACCATCGTTTATATTTTTTTCTTATTTTTTTATTTATTTCTTTTTTGTGTAATATTATATTTTTATGTTTTTTATTTTTTTACTACAATATTTATAATCTACAAGGCTAAGTATTTTTTTTATTTATTTCTTTTTTGTGTAATATTATATTTTTATGCTTTTTATTTTTTTACTACAATATTTATAATCTACAAGGCCAATGCTCATAAGTCTTAACTACAAATTATTATGCTCATAAATTATAACTATTATGCTCATAACCTACAAGGCCAATGCTCATAGATCTCTACACCAATGCTCATAATGTACAACTACTATGCTCATAACTTATAACTATTATGCTCATAAACCTCTACACCAATGCTCATAATGTATAAGTACTATGTTCATAACTTATAACTATTATGCTCATAAGTCTCTACACCAATACTCATACTATACAACTACTATGCTCATAACTTATAACTATTATGCTCATTACATAAAACCATAATGTTCATTTAGCTGAACTACAATGCTCATTACCTATAACTACAATGCTCTTTACATAAAACCATAATGCTCATCAAGCAGAACTACAATGCTCATAACCTATAACGACAATGCTCATTACATTAAACCATAACACTCATCAAAGCAGAACTACAATGCTCATAACCTATAACGACAATATTCATTACATGAAACCATAATGTTCATCAAGCTGAACTACAATGCTCATTACCTATTACTACAATGCTCATTACCTATAACTACAATGCTCATTACATAAAACCATAATGCTCATTACCTAATACTACAATGCTCATTACCTACAACTACAATACTCATAACTTAAAACCATAATGCTCATCAAGCATAACTATATATAATGCTCATAACCTATAACAGCAATGCTTATTACATAAAACCATAATGCTTATTACCTATTACTACAATGCTCATTACCTATAATTACAATGCTCATTACTTAAAACCATAATGCTCATCAAGTAGAACTGTAATGTTCATAACCTATAACAACAATGCTCATTACAAAATATATTGAAGTATTATATTAAAAGAAAAGCCTTATTATATTTATTTTAGAAAAATTAAAAATTGCACAAAAAAATTAAAAATATAAAAGAAAAAATGCTCATAAATATATACTATAATACTCATAATTTTTAACCATCATTTGAACTCAACTTCAGTGTACATAAACCCCATAAAAAATGTTTATAAAAGTATATTACAATGCTTGTAAAAACTTTATAACATCAGAACATGCTAATAATAACAATAGAAAATTTAAAAAGTTTGATTCTATAACAATGTTCATGAATAAAAATGCATATCAAATATTGAAAATAATTAATATTAAATACCAATTGTAAATAAAAATACTACAAAGAAAATAAAAAAGAATACCATAAAAACTATAAAAAAAAAATTTAAATAATAATAACAAATAAATAAAGAATTAGTATATTGAACTAAAAATTCAAAATAAACACCAAATAAATATATTTAAAAACAAGAAAAGAAAAAAAAAAGAAAAAAGATGTGACTGGGCGCACAAAGCATTGTGCACCCGGGATCACAATCGTATTTGCAGTCCCCCCCCCCCCCAAACCAAAACCAAAATAAATAAATAAAATAAATTGGACAGCAAAGATCAAATCCAAGACAGCTATAGTGAACTAAATACTCATCTATCCAAGTCTCCATGACAACGAACTAAAACTTTATGATTCCATATCATCACTGTGATTGCCAAACAGTTATGCTGGAAATCAGGGAAGATAATCGTATCCATGAAGCGCCTGGTGCTCAAATAAGCATAATAAATTTTGTGAAACTTTGACAAAATACTCAAGCCTCTCAATCGTCTTGCAATCAAGGACAATTTTGTGATCATGTGATAACATTAATGTTCGAACAACAGCGGCCTTTCAAAGGAATTAGGATATCTAGTTGCCCAGATAAAAGGGCAACAGGAAAAGAAAATGGCAGGGCACAAGCATGGTCACAAAAAGAATGTCATTCAAGAATGGTTGGAAAGGTAAATCTTACCTTTGTCATAGCTTAATCTAAACAATTGAAATGTGAGTCCCACATGACACTATAGAAAAAATACTTAGGCCCAAAGCTTTAAGATGTTGACATCCAATTCAAACATAACCAAGTTTGCTTACCTTCAGAAGAGGGAACTGAGGAAGGCCCTGAAAAAGCTGCAGATGAACCTCCATAGAAGGGATGTATGTCATACCTCATGTTACAATTGGGACACATCAAAGTACACCCTGCCTTCTCATTGCAAAGCCCTGTTGTATTTCCAATTACCATTCTGAGACATCTCCTGCAATCAGCCAAGGATATATCTGGGGTGCACTCAGTAAGCACATACAACTTATTCAACTTTGTGGAGTTGGCTCGAAATGTAGCTTCTTGTGTTGCAAACTTTCGGTGTAATGGACCAGACGATGCTCGATCAGCAGCACGCCCCATAGTATCAAGCACAACTTGTGTAAACTCAGTCATGTTGCTTGACACATCCCATATGTCCTGAGTATTTTCTCTGTTCCACATTGGTATCATAGGAGCATCATTCATAGTACCCAGAAAAGGCTTATTAGAGTACCGGACAACACATTGATCAAAATACCATACTATGGATGATTTCTTCCCAGGGCAACGAGTTTTGAGTGCTTCGATATTTAGCAAGACGCATTTCTGACACACATCAATAGTGGCATCAATACGACAGAAAAACAGACCATAGATTTTGTCAGCTTCACTTCCAACAGTTGTGTTGACGATGCGATTCTTGTTGTCGGAATTCGAAGAGAGGTAAGAAAGAAGAGTGTTGATATTGCTCTGATACTTGCTGCTTGGAGCAACAGAGGTCGTGTCTGGGCAGAGAGCATACACATATGCCTGGCTTGTAACTTCCTGGCCAGCTATGAAGGTAGGTATAGCTAAGCCAAGAAGCAAAAATGGGAAGAAAAGCCAAGAGGGCCAAGGAATTGCTATGGGTGCCATGCCTAAGAAACAGATTACAGCTAAGATTTGGAATGCTTTTTCTCACTTAGATATATAAGCCGGTGATTGGCATTGATTTCAGCAGCATGAAGTCAGACTAATAAATTCACGCCCTTCCTCACAATTATTTTAGTTTTATCTGTACACAATACAAAACTAGCTTTTGCCATCTTGCCTATATTCTGTGCACAAGGACCACCACATGATCCCTTGCTTCCTCATAGTGATAACAACAATAACACATATCATCTAATACAGGCCAACATTAAATGCAACAGGCCCACATTTTGAAAGAGAGGGGACAAGGTTATTTTTGTTTCTGTTGAATTAGGTGAGGTAAGGAGATGAAACAAGGAGGATATAACGCAATATGTATTACATACACTTAGAGCATATACTCCATAGTGAACAATGTTAATTTTATACATGAACAAAAAACAGAACAAGCTAGTGAACAACCGCCGAGCACCTAATAAATTGTGGATTAGAAAAGGGCAGGATTACATAAAAATAATGCGCAAACCTTATATTTGAGGGATTTTTAAACCACATCCTCATCTGAAACAGAGGAAGAATTTACCACTTGTTCAAGCACTATTTCTCATGGGGGTCGAATATATCATATGAAGTTCACATTTCTGTGCACATAAGTTATCCTCAATGGATGAATGTCACATCATTAATTAAGGCCAAAAGATGTAAGTAGGGCGTATTTTGCCACAGAAAGAAGTGGGTATCCATTAACATCAAGCATGAGCTGTAATTTACATTTTCTCCTTTCCACTTATGGGTTTTTGGCCAAAGACAAGCAAGAAAAAGAACTGATAGAGACTCTCAGACAAATCACGCCATACTCGCAAGATTTTACAGGTTCTATAAGTTATCATAAACAAGTAAACGGGTTTTTGAACCCAGTGCTTGTTCTATTTAACTTATCATAAACACCCACCAATACTCCAATCTAATTGGCATTCACCAGCATTGATCAAATGCATTGATTATCAGTAAATTACTTAAGGTAAGTCCAAGAAGCAAGCCTAAATCTTTTACACTGACACGGCCATACTTGTAAGATTTCACCAATCCATCAAATGGACGAGTAGATTTTCTCCGCCAATGACGGATACCAACATCAACCAAAAAGTCAAAAAAGTAACCTTATTTTTCATTAAGTTGTAGAGACATTGCGGCTGGCGTAGTTCTCACCTGGGTAAGTGGGCATCGGTTGCAGCTTCTGTTGACCAAGTAGGAGAACAACCAAGGTCCCATGCTTGACCACAAAAGCACAAAATGACAGTTCTAGGCCTACCAGTCTTGTTCAACGCTCACTCCAGGTACTGTAATGGCGGCCATCATCATAACACAGTCGTTACACGTGGACGTGGTCATTGTGCACGCTAATGGATGAGCTTAGGAATCGTAGACGATCATCATCCTGCAAGAGGCCAAGAGGGTACTGACGCATTTCATCAGTTCTTCCCATTTCTTGATCAGGCAATTCGTCGAACACGTAGTGGGCAAAGCAGATAAGTGGCTTGACTGGCTTCAGACGCGCTGTTGTCCCTTGTCTGATTCCTGAACCCCCTTTGAATCATCCCAGATGAATTGATAATGGTTCGATGGATCATGGCTTGAGGAGTTGAGGGTCTGAAAGCGCAATTTTGTCGAGTGTCGGCATATGGTGCTTTCCGAAACGTACATTTCATCACATATGATGTGGCAATGTGGCCCTCTGCGGTCCTGTCCTGTAACAGTGATTCCGCCTTCGGGATTAGGGGAAAATTAGATTTCTAAAACAAATCTAAAACAAAAGTAACTTTCGTAAATATCTATACTTATATATACTCCTCCGTTTCATATTAATTGCCATAATTTTGACTTTTACGGTCTCCAATATTACTCTTTAATTGATAATTTATTGCATAATATTTTATTAACAATTACAATATTATACTTGTATGATAGTATTTTTCGTTACGAATCTAATGATAGTAATTTTATATAGCAATTCATTGTATATACAGAGAAATTTATGGTCAAAATTTTTGGAGTTTGACTGCACAATTTCCAAATACGACAGTAAATATGGAACGGATGGAGTATAATGATAATGATTTATTATATGAAATTACTAATGTATTCGTAACGAAAAATATTATCATAAATATTAATATATAATATTACTATTGTTCGTAAAAAATTGTACGAGAAATCACTAATTAAAGAATAACATTAAAGACCGTAACAGTCAATTAACATAAATAATATAAAATGGAGGAGAGTAAGTTCTGTTCTCTATAAATGTGCCCCTAAATTCTGATGCAAAAACATTCTATCTTATAATTGACCCGGCAACAAGTAAATTCATTGTAATTTGTTTTTTAACAATGAATAGTATTTGTTCTAAGGAAACGTAAAAATCTTGTTTTTCTTCAGGGGAATTATCATTAGCAACTCCCAGTTGTCAACAATGGAAAAGTAAAGTGGAGATGCTAGGTAACACTGTTCATGATTAACAAGAGCTTAGTGATCATCAACGATATCATCCTCGTTCTCAGACATTTTTTTTTTTAAAAATAATTATTATTGATTTTTAGAATAAGAATGTTAAAATAAATTTTACATATTTATGAAAGTTTAAGAGCATATTTGGAGGAAAACAATATAGGAGCATTTTTTCTTATTTATGAAAGTTAGCAAATGGAAATGAAAACTCAAAAATAATATAACAGAAATGATTGTATAAAATTATATTTTATTGAAAAAATTATGTTATTATATATTAAATTTAAAATGCATGATTAACTGATTCCATTACTATATATATTAGCTAGCACCTAAATTTTGTAAAATATCATAAGTTTTTAAATTTACAAAGTAAAGTAAAATTATTTATAAACTTCTATACAGTATGAAAGGTCTTTATTTTTCACCTACTTATTTTCTTAGAAAATTAATAATAACCAGCTAATCGAGATCGAGCTATTAACTATGTTTTTTCTATTGAACCAATAAACAAATTATTTTTTCGGTTCAATTGACTGAATCGCTTCAAATAAAATTTTAAGGGATTAAATTTTAGATAGGAAATTTCAGCCAATGAGGTTTATTTATAATTTGTAATGTTAAGACATATTCCTTGTTCAGCACCTGAAAAGAAACTCAAATTGATGACCAAGTTGAATCTAATAAATCAAATCCATATCCATATTGAATGAAAGGCATATTAGTCCTATCATGATCGTACGTACCATTATAATTGCCATGATCTAACAACAAATAACAACCTATAATTGACTTCAAAGAAAGCTGAACTTTGTTGAATTTTAATGTACAATATTGATAATGATAATGATTATTCAGCAACAAGGATAGTGGCTGGAGCTCATAAAAACATCCATCTAATTGGAGTTTCAGTTGGTGCTTCACTTCGCTTTGCTTTATTGCTGAACACCCTAACCTAATTAAAACGCGGCTTGGGAGGTCAAAATATTTTTACACAAGCACAATGGGCCTACGACTCAATCAAATAGTCCCAGTCAGTTTCTATTTTATCTTTCGTTATGCTTTCTGTGTCACGTAAGCACGCAAATCTTCGCTCTTTAATACATTAATCTCTTATACATATTAATCAAAAGGACAAAATAATTAGAAAAATTGACGTTTATTTAAAGATATAGATAATATAATTTTAACACTGAAGCCTTCACTCTTTAATACACTAATATCTAATAATTTACTCCTTACAGTTTTATAAAACTACAAAACCCAATGCAAATACCTTATAGTTTTATGTTCCAGAAAATAATATCATAAGAATGCAACATTGTGATTTTTAAACAAAATACTACATTAGAAATAATCAAAATATTAGAAATCATGAAACATTAAATTAATTGGTAAGATATAAAATGGGAACGATGGACCATGTTCGTCTTGTTTATTTATTTTTGAAAAGATAAACAAATTACGTGAGAGTTAGAATTGGCTTTTGTTGTGCTTGTTATCTTTCTATCTTAGTGCATGTGAGACTTGACTTTGATGTGAGTTTTTTTTTTTGCCTTCGTACGAGTTTCACATGCATGCAAGTTTTCATATACCTACGGAAGCTTTAGTATTGTAGAAATTAGCTAATTAAGATTATAATGAAATATGCGGAAATTTGATAAGGGATCGAGACACAACAAATCAATAAAGCTAAAACAATGGAGAAAATAATTTATATGGGAAACTAAGGAGCTCGGAGAAAAACTCACGGACAATGACAACCAGATGAAATTCATTATGAGAAAGGAGTATATAAAGGTGATTACAGTCACAATGTATTAGATCAAATACTAGAGACCAAGTTGTCTCTAAACCTCTTTCTCTCTCTCTCTCGCTTTAGAATACAAAGGTAGAATAATTAAGGTACAAAGGAAACTCTAACAAAACTCTCAAAGCACTCACTACAAGATGCATGAAAGCCTTCAACAATTAGGGTATTTATAAGAGGGATACCCATGGTGCCAGTTACGGATCTAGACATTCAATTTAGGGTTGTCTAATATTGGAGTATTTCAAGAGTTTTGAATCATGCTATATTGATTGTCAAGTTTGAATGAGTTTTGAATGCTCTAACTCCTATAAATAGTGGATGATTTTCACTCATCCAACACACCTCAATCTTTACTTTCTATCTTCCTAGAGAGTTTCAACACAACTCCTAAGGTGTTGAATTGCAATAACTTCTTGAGAGTTCTTGAGAGATCTTGTAACTTTGCTTAGAAGAGGTTAGGTTTTACCCTTAAGTCTATTCGCGGTCTAGTGAACAAGTCTTAAAGGGAGACGGGTTTCACCCTCGGCTCCTAGCTACCCAAGTGACCCTCTATCTTGTGAGAGTGACCGTGTTGCCCCATTTTTTCCAACAATCTTAATACTTATCATCATGTCTCATTCCTTGAAAGACATGACCAGCAACTTCTAAAAGTTAGACAAGTTCAAGGGGATCGATTTTCGAAAGTGGAAAAAGAAGATACATTTCATGCTCACCACTCTCAAAGTGGTGTACCTGCTCACTCAAGATGTTTTGATGGAGGGTGATGACGAGACGACGGAGCAAACAAGGTGTCGGCTCAAGATGGAGAATGACAACTAAATTTGTGTTGACCACATTCTCAACGGGATGACTGATCCGCTCTTTGACATCTATCAAAGCGTTGTATCCACCAAAGTGCTTTGGGAGATGCTTGAAGCTAAGTATATGTCGGAGGACGCCACAAGTAAGAATTTCTTGTTAGCCAATTTAATAACTTTAAAGAGGTTGAAGGTAGAAAAGTTATTGATCAATTTCATGAGATTTAACATATACTAAGTAACTTTAATCAACAAAAGATCCACATAGATGAGGCCTATATTGTTTCTTCAATTATAGGCAAACTCCCAACTTCATGGAAAGAAACCAAAAGGACTTTGATGCATTCTAAAGAATCTATTACTCTTGAGGGTTTGGCTAACCATCTCCGAATTGAGGAGGAATTGAGAATGCATGATGACACTAAGGAGAATCCCTCCAAGGCTCATATGGTTCATGAGAACTCGAAGAGAACAAAGAACAAGAACAAGTATGAGAACAAGAGCAACAAGAAACCCAAAATGGTTTGTTGGGAATGCGGCAAGTCGGGACACTCCATGAGAGAATGTCAGGTTTAGAAAAAGAAGCACGGGCTCACAAAGAACTCTAAGAACCATGGGGGTAAGAAGGAGTTCAATGGACCCTTCGTAACCTTGATAAAGGACCAAATCAATGTCGTATCTAGCGATGATGTTTGGTGGGTTGATTTGGGTACGCCAAGGCACGTGTGCATTGAATGCTCTTTGTTCAAGTCTATCCAACCCGCCGAAGAGGGGAGGAAGCTCTTCATGGGCAATGACTCCCGGTTCAAGGTTGAAGGGATAGGGCAAGTTGAACTTGTGTTTTCTTCCGGAAAGACACTTCTTTTGAATGATGTGTTTTGTAAGAATTTTGTTTTGGGTTTCATTCTAAGTAAGCGTGGTTTCAAACAAGTGTGTGAAAGGGATAATTATATACTTTCTAAGGGAGGGACCTTTGTGGGAAAGGTTTATACTTGTGGGGGGATATGTTTAAGTTGACTCAAGTGGCAATAAGATGAATGTTTCTGTTGGTGTGCTTGGTTCTTGTGTAAATTCTTCTCTTTGGCATCTAAGACTTGGACATGTTAATTATAATAAGCTAAAGTACATATCTAATCTTGACTTAATTCCAACTTTGGATGAAAAGGTAGAGAAGTGTAGAACTTGCATGTTAACAAAGATCACTAAAAGTTCATTTCCATGTATTATGTGAAATTCTAAATTACTTGAGTTAATTCATAGTGATTTAGGATATTTACATAGTAATACTTCAATAGGAGGTAAAAGACATTATGAGACTTTCATTGACAAAAAATTACTTGGAGGTACCCTAACTTTTGAAAAAACAATTTTTTGGTATCCTAACTTTTCAAAACTAATTTTGGGGTACCCTTACTTTTATGATTAGAAATTACTAGGTGAATTTCTGGTGAAACTCCGATTGATTCAAATCATTTTCGTCCACAAAAACAAACGAAATTTTCGTCCACAAATACACTTAATCAATTTCCCGCCTAAAACTCACCGGTGAATTGAAATCATTGGCCAGAAATTCACCTAATTATTTCTAATTCTAAAAGTTAGGGTACCCCAAAATTAGTTTTTAAAAGTTGGGGTACCGGAAAAACATTTCATCAAAAGTTAGGGTACCCCTAAGTAATTTTTTGCTTTCATTGATGATTTCTCTATGTATTGCCAAATGTTTCTTTTGCATTCAAAAAATGAGACTTCAGACAAATTTAAAGTATATAAAGCTAAAAGTGAGTTACATTATGAGACCTCAATTAAAAGACTAAGATCGGATAGAGGTGGAGAATATTATGACCCTAATTATTTCCAAGATTGTGGTGTGGTGCATGAGACCACAACACCTTACACACCACAACAAAATGGTGTGCCCGAAAGAAAGAATAGGACCCTAAAAGAAATGGTTAATGTCATGTTATCTTACTTTGATTTAAGTGAAGGTTTTGGGGTGAAGCTTTATTAACGACTTGTTATGTATTGAATAGAGTTCCTCTTAAGAGAAACCCTAAGACCCCATATGAACTTTGGAACAAAAGAAAACCCAATTGATAAGTGTATTATATATATATATATATATATATATATATATATATACATATACATATATATATATATATATATATATATATATATATATATATATATACATATACATATATATATATATATGTGTGTGTGTGTGTGTATGTGTGTGTGTGTGTGTGTGATCTTGGATTATTTAGAGTTAATTTGAGTGATTTCGGATTTGAAATTATTATTTTTACACTTGAATTCTCTATATTATGCTTATGCTTGGTTGGAGTTTGGTATAATTTTGTAGAAAATTGGAGTGATTTGGATCAAATCAAGCTTAAAACCAAATTGTAGAGTCCAAGAAGATCACAATTGGAGAAGAAAATCTACCCCAAGGCCCAAACTCAGGCCCAAGACATCATTGGATACCGGCAGAACCCAACACAGGTGAAACTTTGCCCAGAACGGACCATTTTATGGTCCAGAAGCTTCTAAAAAAAGTTCCAGTAGGCAACACGACCCATGCTCAGGCAACACAGGTCGTGTTGGGGTCAACACGGTCCGTATTGACCTGGCACGGTCCGTGTTGGCCCTGTTTAATGCAAAAATGGCATTTCAACTTCGATTAATTGTTATATAATTGCATATACGACTGTTTTGCTGAACATTCACTCCTTCCATCATCATCATATTCATCCATCCTTTCCTCCACAAATCCATCTACATTCATCCTTAGTTGAGGATTGAGAGTTTGAAGATGGGTTTGGAAGAATTTGATAGAAGTGGAGGAGTAGAATGTTAGGTTTTAGGTTATCTATTTCCTAAACAGATACAGATTAATTGGCGGAATATTCATAACGATTATAAAACCATTAATCACAACAATTGTAGAGACTTTAGTAATTATACCTGATCGCTAATCTAGCTGATAAAGAGGTTGACCTTTGAGATTCCAATGCTGAAATCCTCTACTGAAAATCCACGCAGCACTCCGGGAACTCGACTGCTAGATCGACCCGATCGAGACAGATCTCAATCTAAGATGTATGTATTTGGTATATGTGAATGTTTCAGGAAACAGAGAATGTTACCCGAAACAGGAACTGCAAACTAAAAGAGAGAGGAACTCAGGAAATTACCCTGGTATCTCTCTAAGAGTCTCAAGCAGTTGGTGTGGAATAATCTCTCCCAGAGACCTCTTTATATAGTGTTTAGAAAACCTAGAGAGAGGGTTCAAAACCCTAAAGGGTCGACTTAACGCAACGGCGCGCTTCTCAGGCCCAACACAGTCCGTGTTGGACTCCAGAAGGTCCATTAACTCGGCCTATGGATGCCACAGACCGTGGTGTCCCAACACAGACCATGTTGGGTCAACACGGTCCGTGTTGAACCTAATTCGGTCCGTGTTGGGCTGATTTCTCACATAAATCAGTTCCCAACTTTTCTAAACGTAATATAATATCACTTAGATTACATACATTGTTCTAGGGCACTGACTTGTGTGACCCAGTAGGACCAAATAATATAGTTGTAGTTAAACATATTTAATTACTAATTATAGAGGTCTTTAGCAAGACATATAATTACTATATTACTTTGGTTTAATCCCCGTGTATATCGAACATTGTCGGGACATTCCCAACAATCTCCCACTTGTCCCACAAGTGTTCGATTCCTTGAATTCCCTTGTCACTTACTGTCTCTAGTTCGGATAAGTTAAGCTAAAGTCATCCTTATGTAAGACCCGAACGTTCCTCGATCTCCGAGTTTAGACTTTGAAAAACAGACGATCAACTATTGATTCAACTGAGCTTGGCCAAGCATTTTCAGTCCAATCTTACCGAGTGGCCAACGAGACAACTGTCCCTAATAGGGAGGACAATGCCATCTTGTTCAGACACACATTCTCACATGATTCAACTGTAACCCAAACACCGCCTTTATAGCCTACTGTTACGAAAGGCGTTTGACGCGCTCCAAAGTCACAACAGACCATGTAGTCTATGTACTGAACTCAGGATTTAGGAATTTTGAGTAGTGAGAGCTCTTATGACATTCCTAACTTAAAGATCTTCCACTGCGGGTCAGTTCGGTAGTTTTTCTCAACAATACCCATGTGATTGATTTATGATGTCATCACATCACTATGATCACGAAACTTGATCATCACCTCAATCCTACATGCTAATTGTGTTGATATTATCACTGTTCCTACGTGATAATACAATTAGGAACCAGGTTGACTGTCGACGAAGACTAGCATTATCAAGTTCACTAATGGGGTTTCAGAAATCGGACATCATCTAATTTCCCATCTTGAATGCGCTAACCTTTTTGGACATTTACGTAATTCTAAACCACAATTAATGTAAATTTTGGAATCTTATTCTTAATGATGAATCAACAAAGTCATAATTCATGAACAATTCATGTAAATTTTACTTGTTAATATTCCGAAATATGTTCAATACCCATGCATGACTATCATGCTATAACTACAACATGGGTTTAGTACATGATACTTGCAATGAACCTCACACATATACCATCTTACTAATGACCTTTCATACAGGAAGATATTTCCGGAACTCATGTTTGGATTCATAGTGAGCTTCAGTTCCTTTGCTTGAGTGATGGCTCCTAACAGCAAGGCTCCGTTTCTCTCGCAAGGCTAGAAACATCACCCAGTTCTAAAACGAACTTCACAATCCTAACAGTTTCTGTCAAACTTCTAAAGTCGTGTCATGCTTGTCTTATTTGCAAAATTAAACGCATGTCATGTTAGGAACTTTATCCAGCTCACCTCAACACCACTCAAACAGATCGTATAATATTCTCTGACCTTTCATATAATCATATTTCTCTGTCATAAGTGTAGCATCAATGCAACTTTTCACACTTAACTTTTATCAACCACTTTAGACTTAGGACACATCCTTAGTTTTGCTTATACATATACAATGTATATGTTATGTTGGGCTTTGAACATCTCATGGCATACATTAATCTCACACCTGAAGCATGAGTTATATGTCTCATCCTTCTTAGATCTTCTGATTGTTTTGAGACAATCAAATTCCGTAAGGATATGCCATGATTTATGGAAATTAATCCATTCTCGAAGTGAGTTGAACTATTCAACACCTAGTTAACTTTGATTCAAACAATCAAAATCTTTAATCTATCATTATAGATCTTGTCTCTAAGAAATTCTTAGCCCCGCCAATCCTTCACTTTGAAAATCATTCCCAAGTCAACATCAGTAGATGCAACATGAGAATCTTCCTCTCAATAGGCAGTATGTCAATCACATACAATATCAGAAAACGCATTGCTCCCACTGAACTTCTTGTAAACACAATATTATCTTTGGCACTTCCCAGTATATCAAACCTTTTTGATATCCTGGTCAAGAAGGTCAATGATTCCAACTCCTAGAAGCTTCATTAAGACCACAGATGGTCTCTTGAAGTTTACAAGTATTCCAACAAAAGACCACTCAGTTGTGTCAAGTACACACCTTTCTGATGTCTATCTTAATGAACCCATGTTTTGCCTTAAAATCCTCCTATGTCTGATGGCTCACACCTTCAGATAAATCAACCGAGTTCTAAACTTGGTTGCATACATGGAGTCCATTTTAGACTTGGTTGTATGGAATCTTGATTTGCTTAAAGCTTCTTTGATGTAGGTAGGAATAATGTTCATGGCACCTCCTCCTCAACATTTTGAGGAGCTTCTACTGCCTTAACCTCGTTCTTAATTTTCCAACCAATAGGAAAACTTGAACTAGGGTCAAGTAGCGGAGTTTAGGTGATGATTATAGTGTTTTGTGTCTCTTGAACTTCGGTAAGTTCAAAAACTCTCCCACTCTTTCTATTAGAGAATAACATATTCTCTAAGAAGAAAGCATTTTGAGACACAGACACTTTCCTCTACAACAGTTTGTAGAAGTGATACTCCTTTGTTTCAGTAAATGGTTCAATAACCACTCTTATGGTGTCTTCTCTAGTGCTTCAGATAATCTTTATTCAGTAATTAAAGCTATGGTTAACTGTGTGTATCCCCAAAAGGTAACCGACAATGTTGACTCAACCATCATTTATCGCACCATATCTAATAAGGTGTGATTCCTCTTTTAGATACGTCATTTGAATTGTCGTATTCCTAGATGAGAGAGTTATGAAACAATTCCACATTCTCTAGAATGGTCAATGAAATCTTTGGCTTAAATACTCACCTCCTCAATCTAATTGAAGGATTTTGATTTTCTTGCCAAGTTGGTTTTGTACTTCACTTTGAAACTCTTTGAACATTTCAAAAGATTTGGACTTGTGGCGTATTAAGTAGATATACCCATATCTACTAAAAATCGTCACTGAAAGTGATGAAATAGTACAGTAAACCTTCTTCTAGCACTAGTGCTCATAGGCCCACATACATCAATATGTTTGCATCCTAATAAGTCATTAGGTTGTTCACCAATTCCAATAAGAGGTGATTTAAGTCATCTTACCCATCGGGCATGCTTTACAAACATTGAACTTTTCAAAGTTTAGGTTTTCCAAATTCATCCACTATGCAGTTTTCTGAATGCATTTATGATTAATATGACTTAAGCATATAGTGCCAGAATTATGTTTCATTTGAGTCATTTGTTCAAACTCTTGGCTCAACCATTAGCATCCTTTTGATCGTATCTAGGTGCTCTCATTGTTTCGCCAAGATTACTTCATTTTGCAAATCTTTAAACTATTTTAATATTCCAGCTTCAGATGAATCTCATAGACATGAATCACCGTGCCTTATTTTATTCATCCTTGAAGATTTGAAGTAATTCATCCCTTGTACTTGTGCTCAATTGGACTACATACATCCATATGTAAGAGTGTTTGTTGGCACATTCACCCTTTCTTGTAAAAGGTATAGTCATGCTTTGCAGACATCACATGTTTCAAAGTCTTATTATTCAAAAGTCTATCACTGTGACGCTTCCGTATGCGCTCTGATTTGCATGACTTAATATATAGTTACAAGGTATTAGTTTGAACATGAGTTATTCCTTTTAAAGCTTTTGGTTTCGATGTGTTGTGTGTGTTTATCCGAGATCCTCTCTCTCTAACTGAGAGCCTGAAATCAAATTTCTACTCATAATGAGAATATAGAATCACCTATAAATTTATGTTATAAGTCTTGAGGAAATGGATAAACAACCAACTCTTCATGAGAAGCTACAACTAATTGCATGTTCCCTTTTGTAGGCTGACTCTCATCCTTCAAAGCACATCTACTTTGCTGTAGATCCTGCACATTTGCATAAATGCGAGTTTTCACAGCCGATATCTTATACTCAAAGTGGGTTTAATAAGGTAAGTGTGTATCATATACGCATTTGCCTATAAATGAAATCATATCTCAAGTCTTCCTTATAGTTATTCACGCTCCCAGTGTCATACATGATCTGGTTCTTAACCTGTTGCTGTCATTGGTTGGGTATATACAACTGTTTGTCCTTACCTTCCTTTGACTTCTTGTCTTTGATAAATTTCATAAATCTTATTTTCCCTTTCACTAAAGACTATCTTTGGTCGCCAACCTTTTGGCTAAAGGGGGATCTGAGGTTTTCCATGTTTCAAAATAGTCAAATTATTTCAGAACATGAGCGCCATCAATTGGCCTTTATTTAGCTTAACCGAGACTATCTGGTTATTGGTTTCATATTTATCAACTCTAACTAGTTCGATGAATTTGGTTTTGAGTTGGTAATATTGAAAACCTTCCTCTAACCTTCAAACATTTTGAAGTTAAAGTTGTATGAATACTATGACATTACATGTATTCATTTGGCTTGATTGACCTTTTAATATTGATGCCTAGCTCAATGTTATATCAAAGACATGTTTCTTTTATTCGCCTCCAAGACAATCTTGTGATGACAATGCCAATTAAGGAATTGGTGTAATTGTTTTTCTCTTTCTCAAGGAGAAAACAATATTTTATTAGTGGTGGATGTTTGAGAGAAAAAATAAAAATAATTCTACGAGACAAAATTAGTTCATTTTAGTTATTATTCATCAAAAGAAATTAAACTAATTTTAATTTCAAATCAAAACACTTTATTAACTCTCACTTAGTGTTTTAATTAACCAAGACCCACAAGACTTATGGGCTCAGGTGGACTTTGGCCCAACAAAACTCGAACCCATGTTATCTTTGGTGGATCATCTTATGATCGATCATTCAAAATGACTCTTGGCAAGAAATTTGTATCAAATACGATATTTCTCTTCCTCTGCTCTTAACTCAAAACTCTTCTGCTTGCTAATTTGAATTGACCTAACTCCCACACCCTACTTATTAATGATGGATAAATAATTCGCTTTGGCTTTCTTTATTTTTCCATCTAAGTGGTGTTTTGATAGGCTGAGCAATCATTCAATTTTGAGAGTAGGTTTTATTATCCTAAGCATGCAATTCTAGGTGAACTCTTTCGAAAAACATAAAAGGAATAATAAAACAGCATGCTACAACAAATTTAAAGCATAAAATAAAACCTCTAGTATGACCGCCTAGACTTAATCAAACTAATTTTAACTAAGCCTTGACAGCCTTCAAGAAACTCTTTTTGGGTTTTGCAACTTCCTTGGATGGGCTCCCACTCGAATCACCACCTCCATTGCTATTAGGCTCCCACTCAACTTGATGTCTCAAATTACAACAAATTTACAAAGTGGACCTCACAATTGAGGCCTTACATGAATTAAAATAAACTTAACTGAAAATTTAAATTTAAAATTAATTCAACGATAGCACACAGACTGTATTTCACCCAACCCGGTACGCAGACCGGTAAAACTGACTATCTATGGCCATACTAAAAGCACATGCAAACATGTAATATTGCAGTAATTATATCAAATATAACACATGCTTAAATAACAAATTATAAAGACATATATAATTGCAACACAACATATATAAGGAAACAAATACTAAATAAGGTTTCCTAAAAAAGTTTGCATGATTAATAAAATAAACAAAATTTCAAATTTTATCTTAGTTACCTAAACAGATTTAGAATTTTATACCTTTACACACAAAATACTCGATTATCCTAAAATCAAGAATCTAAAAGATACTATATCTTTTAAAGATATTATAAGTTTCCTAAACTTTACAAAAAAAATCGATTTTATGCCCATCAACTGATTTAGTAGTAATAGGATTTAATAATTAATTTCTAAAATTAATTTTAAACCCTAAAACACACGAATTCACCAAAACTGCTGGCAACACGATCCGTGTTGGATCAACACGGTCTGTGTTGCTTCCCAGTTTCGGTTAATTTCGTGAATGAAAACTTAAATAAAATTATCATAACTTATCGAATTTAAAAGTCCCATATCATAGTGTCATCTAATAACCTACTATGAAGATTTTCCAGAATTTTAACCATTTTCAAAAGATTGTAAAATTTTAGGGAATTAAACATTTTAATTCTCCATTTAAGAGGAAAATAAATAATAACAGTTCGATAAGTTTAAAAATCAAATTTTATAATTTTTCCATATAGTAGATTCATCCAATATGCTACTCTAAAAATTTCAGATTTTTATAAAATTTCTAAAATTAGAATAAAAATCAGAGAAATAAACAATTTTGCTTTTCTGTTAAACTGAAAATTAAAGGAAAATTAGTTAACGATTTTGAAAATTCACGAAAATTTTATCCATAACAGAATGAGTAACCTACTGTAAAATTTTCAGAAAATTTGCAAATTTCTATAAATATACAAAATTCAGAGAAGCAACAAATTTATTTCTCTCAGATATGAAAATCTAAATTAAAAAAATATAATTTGACCGGATAAATTAACGGAAAAATTTTCCCCTAAATTATGGTTACCCAGTAACCTACAGTAAAAATTTCAGAAGTTTTACAATGTCTACAAATTTATAAAATTTAGAGAATTAAACGATGTTTGATTCTCTTCTGATCTGAAAACTAAATTAAAAATCCATTTTAATTGGAAAAAACCTACAAAAATTAAGGAAAGTCCAGAACACTTCCAGAAACCTCCAATAAAAAGTTCAGAAATTTTCGAATTCGTTTGATATTTTATTTTGATTTTTCATATTTACCGTAAAAAAATTAAATCAGAAAATAATTCAACAAAACCCTATTTTGCGAATTTTGACCTATTTCATGTATTGCCTACTGTTTAACAATATTAAACATGATTGTTTCTAAAACATTCAAGATTAAATCAAGTTTATGCTATATTTAACGATTAAACAAACATAAAATCGATTAATTAAAGGGAATAAGAAACAAATAATAACAAAGCATGAAATTTTACAATAAAATTCCAGATTTACTATCATGAATAGTAAATATTAAAACTTTCATAAAGACTCAAAATTTTAGGCATAAATCTAATCTAGCAGATTCATAATATAATTCAACTATTAACAAAATTACTTATGAATACAAGTACAATACTTTAGCATGCAATTAGTGACTCTGATACCACTATTAGGTTTTAGGTTATCTATTTCCTAAACAGATACAGATTAATTGGCGGAATATTCATAACGATTATAAAACAATTAATCACAACAATTGCAGAGACTTTAGTAATTATACCTGATTGCTAATCTGGCTGATGAAGAGGTTGACCTTTGAGATTCCAATGCAGAAATCCACTACTGAAAGTCCACGCAGCACTCCGGGAACTCGACTGCTAGATTGACCCGATCGAGACAGATCTCAATCTAAGATGTATGTATTTGGTATATGTGAATGTTTCAGGAAACAAAGAATGTTTCCCGAAACAGGAACTGCAAACTAAAAGATAGAGGAACTCAGAAAATTACCTTGGTATCTCTCTAAGAGTTTCAAGTAGTTGGTGTGGAATAATCTCTCCCAGAGACCCCTTTATATAGTGTTTAGAAAACCTAGGGAGAGCGTTCAAAACCCTAAAGGGTCGACTTAACGCAACGGCGTGCTTCTCAGGCCCAACACGGTCCGTGTTGGACTCCAGAAGGTCCATTAACTCGGCCCATGGACACCACGAACCGTGGTGTCCCAACACAAACCGTGTTGGGTCAACACGGTCCGTGTTGAACCCAATTCGATCAGTGTTGGGATGATTTCTCATAGAAATCAGTTCCCAACTTTTCTAAACGTAATATAATATCACTTAGGTTACATACATTGTTCCAGGGCACTGACTTGTGTGACCCAATAGGACCAAATAATATAGTTGTAATTAAACATATTTAATTACTAATTATAGAGGTCTCTAGCAAGACATATAATTACTATATTACTTTGGTTTAATCCCCGTGTATATCGAACATTGTCGGGACATTCCTAACACAGAAGTCCCCATCGAATACCATTCAAGCGGAGATCGATTCGATACTCGGTTTACTTCTCTTTTTATAGTTTTCATACATTCTAGTTTAGATTTTTATATGTTTTGTGTTTCGAATATGAGTAGTGAGTAGTTTTCATAAGTTTGGGGGATAAACCCTTATTAGTTCTCTTATGGATTGAATATTGTTGGATTGAACAGTTTGTTTATCTAGTTTGAATGCATTTTATTTATCCTTTGATATTGTATGTCATTGCTTTTGCTTGATCACTATTAGCATGGAATTAGATTGTTGAGTGAAGTACCGAACGGAGAAATTCGATAATCGGAACCCTTAGGAATAAACTAGTTATGAAATGAACATAGATATACAAGATTTTGTAATTAGGGGTCATTGATAATTCGATCTTTAACTTAGATAAAACTGAAATAACCACGAAAGTAGGTGATTGATTTTACCAAGAAATTCATTTCATTGCTAAAAGCTCGCTGCGAAAGACATTATGCAATTATCAACCCTAAACTGTACCAAATTAGTGACATACATGTTCAATCCACTTGTTTGATTCATAGAGTTACTTAGGTTTTATCCCCTGAATGTCTTTCTCATATAGATTAATCCCGTAAATTGTGTGAATAGTTAATTGTTTTTGCTTTAATAGTAATTAGAATAGAATTAGTTGAATGAAAAACAAAACTCGATCGATTTAGCAATCACATAAGAGGCTAGTTTGGTCTGTAGTTTAGTGAAGTCCCTGTGGGAACGACCTTGATACCTACTACATATACACCCGTGCACTTGCGGCGTATTACCAATCTAAGTCGTCTTAGAATTTGGCGGTGTCGGGCCATTATAAGGGTCCCGGAACCTAAGGAAAAAAAGTTGGGTGAAAGAGAAATAGAGTGCATCTTTGTAGGTTATGCTTTTGAAAGCAAAACCTACAGGTTTATGGTAATTGAACCAAATGCCTACATAACGGTGAATACCGTAATAGAGTCAATAGATGCAATATTTGATGAGACTCGGTTCTCTTCAATTCCTAGACCCAAGGATGTCATTCATGATATGGTTCCAAAGGATGTTATTCAAGATCATCAACATGATGTTGAGGAAATAAGGAGTAAGAGGGTAAGGAAATCCAAGTCTTTTGGCTAGGATTTCTTCGTCTACTTAATAGAGGAAAATAGGGACTATATCGAGTATAAGATTCTCTATATCTATAATGTAGATGAAGATCCTAAAACTTTTAATGATGTCATGGAGAGTCACAAGATGCTTCCTTTTGGAAGGAAGCGGTACAAGATGAGATAGACGCCATTAAAGAAAATAATGTTTGGTCTTAGTAGATTTACCACCGGGATGTAAACCTATTACATCAAAATAGATCTTTAAATGTAAAAAGAAAGTAGATGGTACCATAGAAAGGTTTAAAGCCCGATTAGTTGTTAGGGGCTTTACACAAAGGTATGGTATCGATTACTTTGACACTTATGTACCCGTGGCTATGATTGCAACTATAAGAGTACTTATAGCTCTAGCCTCGATCCATAAGCTAGTAATTCATCAAATGGATGTCAAGACGACATTCCTTAATGGAGAACTAGAAGAGGATGTGTGGAGCAACCCGAGGGATTTGTTGAGGGTGAAAACTTGACAAAAATTATCTTAATTTACCAAAGTTGCCTAAAATTACGAAAACTTAACGTATCCTTAATATCGAAACTTATCAAAAATAACATTACCATACCTAACATTTACATATGAACTTTACAGATTCTTAATGTCTCGTATTCAGATAAGGTAAGTTGATGTCGTCCTTATTGAGTCTGAATGTTTCTCGACTCCCAAGTCAAATTTTGAAACCGGATGATCAACCATTGATCCCTCAAAGCTTGGCCAAACATTTTTAGTCTAAGCTCGTCGAATGGCCAGCGAGACACATTTCCCCCAAAAGGGGGACAATCTCATCATTTTCAACTACAAATCTCCACACAATCCAAGGCAACCCAGGCATCGCCTGTATAACCTCCTTTCACTTGAGATGTTAAATACGTGTCTATTGAGAGCTAAACTTTTTAATGAGAACTTAAGAACTATCAATGTATACGTGTGCATGTGTGTGTGAGTGTGTGTGTGTGTGCGCACACACGGATCATGTAAGAAATAGGTTTTTGTGAGAAGGTACTTTATCAGCTGTAGATCTCTAATACGACACTCCACATTGGAATTACCAATTACATAATAGAACCATCATTAATTTTGGACATACTAAATGAGGAAAAAATATTATTATTGCTTGAATTGAAGATTAAGCTACACACACAAACTAATGAGATTGAATGATTTATTATTCCATCAAAATTGAAAAATAGAAACATTGGGGACTTAAAAAATCATTGAATTTTTTAGGATTCCTTTTAGATTTAAAAAATGGAAATTTTATGAATTCTAAAAAATAATTGGTATTTTATAAAAAATAATTGATTTGAGAATTAACAAAAATGATTGTCGAGCGCATGTTCACAATTTCTATGCATGTACATTAATCTCTCTTTTAAGCATGTTCACAATGCATGATATCATGTTCACAGTCCATAATATCATCTGTTATAATGTCCACAGTTTGTCCACAATGACTTTGTGATATCCACCATTCGTAATATGATATGTTTCAATGTACACACAACATAATAGCAAGTCCGCATTGGTAACTCATGTCCACACGTGGTCTTCATCTCCATCGAGACTGAACCCGAATTGTCTTTAAAATTCAGACAACTTAGACCCAATTAAACTATCAAACCCGAACCAGACTTAGATTTAAATTCGAATGTGACTGGTTGTTCGATTTTTAAATTGGTAGAAAGTATGGTGACCATACCCGATCTTTTCAGAGTCTGGCAAATCCAGATTATCGAGTCGAACAAAACTTCACCAGCCCTACTGCTAGCCACGAGACTCTTAATGATTCCTATATCAGTCGATTAGTCGAACATGGAAGATACCGTTACATTCAATTCTTATTTGAAATAATTGTCAACTACACCTAAATGTCTTCTTCAATGATTTAGGGGATTGTGGGACCCTCTTTCTCCCTTTGTTTGAAGACACAAGAGACTTTATGAATAAATAGTCTAGTTTCTTTTGAGCGTTTGGTTGGTCAAAAATTTTGGAGGAATTGATTAATTTTCTAAGTTGATTAATTTTCTCTATGTTTAGTTGTATGCGAACCTTAGAAAAAATTGTAAGGGGGCTCACAATTTTTCAACTTCACTTCAGAAAATTTCCCTTAAATGAAGGTAGAAAAAATTTTCTCAAGGAAATTTTTTCCACTGAAATTCCCCTAAAACATTTTCCTTAGAAAAATTATCCAGAGTTCTTACTAAATGTCCTCTTAATGAATGGTGTGTGTGTAGACCTGTCAATACGGGCGGGCGGGCGGGTTACGGGTCGGTCGTATATCGGGTTCGGGTAAATATGGGTCGGGTGTATTTCGGGTTCGGGTAAATACGGGTCGGGTGTATTCCGTTTTCGGGCGGTTTGGGTCGGGTTTACGGGTCATGACCGCCCTTTTTCTCAGTCACTTACAACTAATAAAATTGATTATAATTAGTCAAAGACGCCTATGTAATGTATCATTCCATTCCAAGTTCGACCACCATGATATGTCATAGTTGTATTGTCATATTAATATACACCTAATGGACAAAATTTAACAATCTTCAAGTCTACAAGTATTATGCGATTTACGTCAACAATCACTAATAACAATACTTATGAAATATATAGGGTTTTGGGATGCTAATATACTAAACTTTTGGTGTATTAGACAATAATGCACTGAACTTTGACCTTTGACAACAATACACTATTTTACTGAAAGAGAGGAGAGAGGCGGGACTGCAGGAGTTTGAGGGTTCACTGAAAGAGTGAGTGAGTGACAGTGTTAGGGTTTTGTTTTGGTCATTTGTTATTTGATTATTTCATTTATATATCTCTCTACGCATAGCTTTCCAAAACCACCCAATATTTTACTTTTGGGCCTTAATTTTCATGGAATGGACCCATTTTTTTTGCACAAGGCCAAAGTAGACAAAACACTTAAAATTAAAGTGTCTGACCCAACGGGTCGACCCAAACCTGACCCGTTTTTTACCGGGTTCTTTGAGTCGGGTCATTTTCGGGTCCCGGGTCGGAATTTCGTGTCCAAAACCCACTTTTTGCGGGTCGGTTTGGGTTGAGTTTCCGGGTCGGGTCGAGAATTTCCAGGTCTATGTGTGTGCATTTTCTTTTGAATGAATGGTGTGTGTGCATTTTCTTTTGAATGAATGGTGTGCGACTATATATATACAGACATACCCATGCATCGAACATACATAGCTATTATGATTCTGAGTACCAATAATGATGAGCTGAAATTATCACCAAAGTAGGCCATGACAGCCCAACAACACGGCCAGCCCAAATAACTCGTACATAGTGCTAAACTAACTGAATTAGGTCCTGAATTTAATTTCAACAAGGTGTCAGTATGTAGGGTGATGATAAGTGTCTTGCCCCAAAATACTGTTTAAATGTCTTATCCCTTATGAAATCAATATTTATTATCGTTTTTAACCCCAATTTTTTTGACAAATACTATTAATTATCAATTATAAGAAGTTTGGAATGTGTTGGCTACGCCAACAATTAAAATTGACACCCTAACGAATGAACCCCATCCGTTGGGCATATTTTAGACGTCTTTTTGTAAATTTTAAAAAATATCGATAAATGTGTGATTTTACACAATTTATATATATTATTATAGTTATAGAAGTCAATCATGTAACTTTTTTCCAATTTAATTTACAAATATATAGATTTTCTATAGTCACAAGACATATAATATTTTATGCCAAGCATTTAATAACATATTCTACCCAAAAAAATTTTTACCCAAAAAAATTTATTTTACCCAAAAAAAAAATTTCCTCCTAATTTTTTTCACAAAATTTTTTTCCCACCCTATTTTCCTAGGTCCAAACGTCAATAGTTTGGATTATACTTTAGTAATACCATAAATAATGTAACTTTTAAAAAGGATTAAATAGATGAACTCCAAAGCTATTCATTTAATAACATGTTCTACCCAAAACAAATAAAAAATTTAAAGCAAAAATCAATTTGAATTGATTTTCATCAAAATTATATAACTCGATGAGATAGACTACAAAAGTTAACGTAGGAATTTTGAGATCCCAAATTCTATCATTCTTAATATGAGTTTTTTTTTTTGGATAAACGCTATTCGAGGTTTGTGGCATTAATTCTTCAAAATTTGGTATTTTTACTACTTGATCTTTAAAACCACAATTGTTTATAACTTTATGGTAACAATTTGTATTTTTTAGACTCCATATTTCATGGAAAAAAAATTATAGGGGTAGACTATTAATTTAGTATAAATAGTTTTTTAAGGGTTTATAAATGAGGAAGAAAGACAATATTGTATCTGTCTACCCCTCTTTCATCAGTCATCTATCTAAGTTCTCAATGTCAATTAATATCCTTACTTACTAATATTAACTACCATGTTAGTTTAAATTTAATATTTATACATGATAGAATAAAGAAAACAAAAAAATGAAAACAAATATTCTAATAAATAAATAAAATAAAGAAAACAAAAAAAATTAAAAATTGATTATAAAATATTAGAATATAGAATTTTCCAACAGACGGTGGTTTTTGGTGTCCAAATTAACACTCTTTTCAGCATTGTTTAAATTTTTATTTGAAACTTTTAACCAAAATTTTCAATTTTTTCAAAAAAAAAAAAAAGGATTTTGTACATGTATATCCCTTGAGATTTAGCGTAATTACAAAGTGACTCACGTTGTTTGCAACTTACTTTCATACCCCTCACCTTTGCTACTAAATACATTTCCATAATTCAGTCCAAAACATAGTTTTTGAGACTCAAATGGACCAGGGCACCATGCCCATGTGTTTTACGTAATATTTTGATGACTCCTTTACTAATATGGCCTAAAATCATATTTTTTTAAATGTTTGTTTGGATCACAATAATTCCAACTTGAAACAAAAAAAAAAAGTCGGCGAGCATAAAAATAAATGAAAACAAAATGAAAGTAAAAATTAGGGGCCATCAAAAGTTTACTAAAAGCACATTGGTAGGGACATTTTGATTCATTTAAGTCTCAAAAACCATGTCTTTATTGGAAATATATTTCGTAACAAATGTGAGGGGGTATGAAAGTTACGTTGCAAACAACATTGGTCGCTTTAGTTTGTAATTACCCAAAATCTTAGGGGTAAATATGTTAAAGGTCCAAAAATATTCGCACAAAATATTAAAATAACCATAATTTAAAATTTGGTATTTTTTATGGCTAAGTTAGGTAGGTTAAGGTATTTACATATCACAGTCAAAACATTTATATGTTATAAATTTTTAAAATTTATTTCATAATATATGAATTTTGAAATAGATAATTATATTATAGTTGTAGTCTTCCATGCTCCAATCATATTTAAGTATTCAATTATCCATGAATGAGTTGCATCAATCCTTACAATCAAACAAAGCCTGAGCATAATGACCATCTTAATTGCATAGTTGAACATAAGCACTTAGTAGCAATACTTCACTCACTTCTAGAACACCTCAGACACATATAATGATATGTGATCCTTCCCCAATGAAAACTTTGATTTTTTTTATGTATACTAGTCGGAAAAGTGCGTGCGATGCGCGTGGTAAATGTACTTAGTAATACAAAGTTATATTTATCGAAAAAGGTAAAAATTAAATATAAAGTGACTTTGCATAAAATTCAATCTGGCAATGCGTTTCATTTGGACTTTTTTCCCCAGAACTTTGAAAAGAATGAGTTGAGATTCATTGTCAATACAATAAAGTTGGTATTTCCCAACGAAACAAAATCAGTCGTGCAACGTTGACTCCCAATAGTGTCCACCTTTTGAGATGATGGACCTAAACCTTGTATCTTCATACACATTAGAAGCCTGCATCAACAATTATATAAGTAAATATATTAACCGTAAGACACATGCAATAAGATCCAAACAAACCATGGGTGACCCTAAAGATGCAAACTGCATTCATAAATTTATATCATATTGTCAACATATCAAAATATGTCACAATTGAATGAATCAAGTTGGTTTTAAGTAAAAGAGTATATCCGTAGAATAATTTCTGGTCTAATATTTCATACTTTTGGGACTTCAAACATAAATCATGTCCTTGAATCCACACAGTCTCTATAGCCCATTCTGTCTTTCATGAAGAAGTACTTCCTATAAATACTTGTGCAAGAAATGATACATATGAACTATGAGTTGCAACTATCAAGCTCTAAATCCTAGAGAAGATTTGAGCAATTTTCATGATTTTCTTTCACAGTTCTAATTAGCTTCTAAGCATTGTTAACCAAAATTTTTTGCAACATCAATGGTTGAGAGGACGATGCCTTTAAAGTTTCCTACATTAGAATTTGGAACCTCATGCAATCAACCTTATGTCATTAAAAAATAGAATAAGAATCTTAAAAAATTAACTTGACAAAAATCCAGATACGACGTAGCGTCATAGACCAAGACACAACATAGAATCAGACTTCAAAGATTAAAGTGTTTGAATCTCTTGTTAGAGCACGACAGTAGACATAATCAGAAGTATTAACAAAAAATTATCTAGTCTTCCATGATGTCTTTCAACTGTATTCTCCAAGACTTGCAACAGTAGATCTAAGTACGAGTCATACAATTTTATGTGTGGTGGAACATATTACATAACAAGGAAAGGATTCATAGAAATGAGCTTCGAAAGTCGAAACAATCGATTAATAAAAAAAATTTCTAACAAGAGCAAAATATCTAAATCATTTTGAGATGGAGATAGAGAAATAATTCAACATACAAGGAAATTGATAGTAAGCAAAGGGAACCAAAATACATAAAATGCCATCATATTTTTAGTACCACTGTTACATTACAAGCTGTAGAGGTAGACACATCGAGGTCATTCGAGGTATACATAAAACCTTGTTGAGACAGGAAACAAATAACTAATGCCAAGGGTAAATCTTGAACTAAAACAAGAGACTACTAACTGCAACATGTCGTGGAATCATGTCATAATAAAAAATGATCTAAAAGTCCTCCCGTGTTTTAGGAGAATCATGTTCCATGCCATCAAATAGCATGGTATATCAAATAGCAGGCTACCATACGTGGGTTTTGTTTTACTTGGCCAAAAAAAAATATACAAAAAAAACAATTTTGACATTACACATGCCTTCAATTCTTCCCAAAATATTAATGAAATGCCCATCATTGTGAAATCCATCTTAGAATTAATGTAGTTTAATGAGCCTTCTCGGGTTCACTTGAGGTTCTTATTACCTTGTGACACAAAAAGTTGATGACAATGGAATATTAGGATGAAAAATAATCTGTACACACAAGCAAACTATTAATAATGAAGCATAACCAAATATTTCAGCACAAAAGTAACAAAATTTTTATCGTTAACTGTAACGCCCCCAGGTTACTAGCCACAAAATTAAGCTAATGATTTACTTAATCTTATGGTTAGCATCGGATAAATACCTGAGAGCATTACCGCCGTCCACGGAGGTGAACAAGGCTATACTCAAACCCAACCTCCAACCATAAATGATTCATTTTAACATCACAACCCACAAGGATGTACACTTGACTCAACAACCATACAACATAACTCACAACTTAAATTAATTACATAACCATTAAAATGACTAATCTCTTTATTCCGAACCGATAGCTCCCAATCACCTTTGTTGTCTTAAGCGCTCTTATGGGTTCGTCCTTCCTGAATCCTGCCTTTCCCTTTAGCCGAACATCCTAAAACGTATAACTTTGAAGCGTGAGATAAACCCAGTACGTATACCCATATAATGTAAAGACGTTTCAAAATTTAATTTAGTTATTAGCGCGATTCCAAAACCTTTAAAGATAATAAAAAAATAGATCACAAATGAACAATAAAGTAGAAATATAACTTACATAACAACACCTTAACTTAACCTGTACAAGAAAAACATGACTTAACCTGTTCATGAAAACATGATTCAACTTGCACCTTAAATCAAGATTTGAGTGAAAACCAGCTTGTGAGTTTCTTCCTTTTAATATAACATAACATAGTTTAGAAAGAAGCGTGCCCAAATCATATATCATTTGACATAAAACATACATGAAACCATACCACGAACTTGGTCTTAAACCCCCATAAATCAAGACTTATAAACTTTGGTATGTAACTTATAAAGCTTTACTTTTGATTCAAAAGACTTGAGCACTTAAGATACCTTAAACTTTGTTGTCATGTTTTTAACTTGAAGGTCCCCTACTTGCGATCATCGGCTAAGCCTCCGTATGCGCATACCCGGACCGATCGGGAGATCCGGATGGTGGATAAATATCCTATACTGGCCAGATTTCCATGGTGTGCAATTTTGGCACTATATACATAATTTTTCCTGGTGTGCACAAGGCACGACTATCCTGATGTGCACTAAGGCAAAATTAACATGGTGTACTCTAGGCACGGATTCCCTGGTGTGCACTAAGACACGATTAACCATGGGCAGGGCCTTTACTAACTTTAGAAAACTTGAAAGCCTTAACCTTGAATTCTTACTAAAACTGGTTCCTTAAACCTCCGTTTTCAATCATAACTTAAAATATAATCTTGTAATCTTCTTGAATAAGAATTGACTTATAAAGAAAGTTGATTCATGAAATAACTTAAACATCCTAAGTATGGAATTATTGTAAAACTTCCTAGCAAAAAGGATACATAAATATTTAAGATAATGATAAATTGTAAACTTAACCTGAAAAGTCAACCTTGGGTACTTAAAAAAAAATCCATGAGTACTTGTATATACTTTTACACATATATCATGAGAGATTACATATGAACACGAATGATAAAATATAATTTTAGCACCTAGCAATAAAAGATTAATTCGCAATATCATGCATAAAATATCAGGCAATATACGTACCTGAAGACTTAAACCACACACACTGGACGAGCAGAGACTTGAACAGTTTGAGTGCAACGATCTCTTGGGAAGACAAATTTCCACTTGATTCTTCTGTATACTCTACAATCTCCTCTTGGATTTCCCAACACCCTTTGATTAACCACATTTCAAGGAGGAGAATGAAAAGGGAGAAGAAGATGAGAGTATGATGATGATGGTGGTGTGGGTGTAGTGCGGCGGCCGGAAATCTGGCCGGTGGCGGTTGCTAGCCGGCGGCAGAGGCAGAGTGGCGCGGTTTGGCAGAGGGGTAGAGGACTTGGATGGTCTCTGGTGAGAGTGAGAGCAAAAGCTGAGTGAGAGTTGTGATGTTTTTTTTCTTTCTTCCATTCTTCTAACCCCCTCCAATTACATATACATACTCTCCTTAATAAGACTAAGGCCCAAATTTCATGCCCCCCCCTCTTCCTTGGCCGGTCAAAATGGGCCAAAATGGGGAAAAATTACCCAATTAAATCTTCCATCTAGTAATTATATCTACCCAATTCTCAATTTACTTAAATTTAGTATACCGAAAAATATTATCGGTAACCTACGAAAACCCAAATAAATATTCATATCTATCTATCTATCTATCTATCTATCTATCTATCTATCTATCTATCTATCTATCTATCTATCTATCTATCTATCTATCTATCTATCTATCTATCTATCTATCTATATCTATATATATATATATATATATATATATATATATATATATATATATATATATATACCTTCTTGTAATCTCACATAATTATTTTTACCTTGACCTGAATAAGAGATTGGAATAAAAAGAAGGATCCCATATTTCAGTCTTAGGAACGAAATACATAAACGATCATGATCACTATAAATTATCGGAAGAGAAACATTAAGAAAAGAAATTTTAGACTGATATACTTGACGATCGTTGCATTGTTCAAATCTTACAAAACACACACTTGATTAGAAAAAAAAAATGGAACACACAATTTAATTAATAATAATAATTTTTAACCTTGATTATTTGATCTAATTAATACGTATTAAGGAGTGATTTTCTTTGGGTTATTACATTAACTCAAACCAAGTATAAAATATAGAAGTATCAATGTAAGCTAACTATGTATCTTTTGTATAACCAAAAAAAATAAAAAAAAAAGTAAGTACTCCTAATGTTAATTCATGAATCCAACTGAAAAAACTATAAAGTTGTAGCTCATAAAACCAGAGACACTTTTAAAGAACCTCCAACTGTCATTTGTTCTTGATCCATTATTACAATGATGTTGGTTGGTAACTGTCAAGTTAAGTGATAGTGGCGGACATTAGTACCCACAATGAAGCCCACATTGAGTTTACAAAGCTTAAGAAATCTGAGTTTTAGAAGATGAAACAATTGCATACCTTCTTTTATTGTCTCAGGTTTGTAGGACTGCTCATCCTTAGCAGAACTCTCACCCATCTCATAACCCACTCCATCAAAAATCAACCCAAAATACTACCAAGTCTGTCATCTTAGAGATAAAGAGAGCTAGAGACCATAACCTTTTTCTTGTTTGCTTGAATTAACCAAACTTAAACTTACCCATAGTAACCTAAACTTACTCAAATTACCCAAACTTATATTTAAGTGATCGTGAGCCATCCTTAGCTACAAAATGAACAGGTCTTGAATCTTGCATTCTTTGTATAATAATCAATATTCACACGAGGTACCAATGAGCAAGACTGAATATGTGTCGAAAAAAATGATATACCCACAGATATGAAACCCTTTGGATCAAGAGATTCATACTATTTCCTAGACTTTAGGTTAGGAATAATTATGAGCTAGTGACTGGTATGACTCCTATATCAAGGCTTAATTAAACCATGTAATGAACTAAATGGAGCCAAATCGAAATTTAAGACAACATACACCAACAATAACAAATATCTCATCACAACATATGAAGCGAACATAAAGTCACAAACAATAGACAAAGTAGCATTTTCTTACAAACTGATGAATGATATCAAATATCGCATTCAGGGTGGGCCAACTCCTTGAAGGAGGTTCTATGGAGTGCCCTAGTAAGAAACTACACTATTTCAGGATTCTTCACCACCGCCTGCGACACCTTCCCTGTCGACTCTTCAACCTCCAACAGTCTCGTTTATCCCATGCCAAGCGTCCCTTTTGTTGTTAATGACTGATTTAGATAGGTTTTTCTATTGTCCGTATACTCGCTTTGCTTTTTTGGAAATGCTAGGTTGAAAACCAAGTTGAAAGGATAGTGAAATGGTTGAAGTCGGATGGCTATATCTTCTTTAGAGAATCTTGCATGCTTTCATCAATCTGGGGATCACAAGTGCAAAAAACAACCCAACCCACTACCGTGAACCCAAGTTTTACACTAAGGTTGTGCTTGCGTTCTTGTCTCCTTTTTAATACTTTGTTTCTTTGTTAGCTGTGAACAAGGTTTATTGAAGGGCGAAATTATTGGTTGTTTTTATGGTGCTTTGGGGTATGTTATAGCCTGATGCCCAAATTCATGTGTATCAAAGTTGGATCATGTCTGAAGAGGTCCATTCTACAAAATAAAAAATGATAATATATCATTTCGACAAGACAAAGATCAAGGAGTAAACTATATCAAAATCCAAACTGTAGAACTGAATATTCAAATCAAGTTGGAAAAAATAATATCAACAAGCACCTTATAAGAATATCAACAAGTACCTCAAAAAACTAATCTTCAATCGTATTTTCACCTGAATGAATATGTAACACTCTCTAAAGGTAAAACTATAAAAAAGAACCTTAGAATAACTCTTTGATCTACGTACCTAGAAAGACGATAGGAAACAAGAAATACTGAAAGTTTGAAACTCTTAAAACCAAAAAAATCATATAACCCCAAAAAATACTCCAAAGATCAAACTTTTAAGAACTATTACGTACCTTGTAACAACAATCCAAAGCTTAATTTTCTAGAATTTAGGAGTACAAACACCAATTATAAATCACTAATGAATATCTTATAACAAAATAGGAATCAATATATTTGAGAGAATCTTCAAGGAATCAATTGAAAATTAAAAGAAGCAATGACAATTGATATAAAACAAAATGCACACACCCAAAAATAGGTTCGTTAAGTTCCTCTACATTATAGCCCACTAACAAACAAATAAATCATGGTATGAATGTCTATTGTATATGTTCTGTAAAGAAAGTTTTGTGCTAGATATATGTTAATCAAGTGTAGTGGTCCTTGCAGAAACGAATATCACTGGAAGAGGTTGTTGTATCAACAAGTAGAGCAAGCAACTATTAACTAACACAAAACCCATAACTCGAACCCATATATGTTGATCTTTTTGTTAAAAAGCTTCGCTTGAAAATGGACCTAAAACTCAAACTGAACCCAACTCGGTCAAAAGTTTTTGTATCAAAGATGTTTTTTTTTTCAATAAAAAAAGATATCAGAACCAAAATCAACTCACCATGACCAAGATTTGCTAGACCTGAGCCAAGCATGAATCAAAACATCTATTGACCTGAAAATTACAAACCGAAACTTACTCGTAGTCGTACCAAAACCGAATGATCTCGTTTGTTAGGTCTACTCAACATAATGATTAATTAGGACATCACCATTTCGGAATGAAGATTACGGTCAGATGTTTTGTAGGTTGGCCAAAACCAAGTTGTGAGAATTGTCAGAGTGAAATCAAGCCCGGGGCATGCATTTGCATTTTCTACTAGATAATCGACAAAATTCATTTACTTCTACCTTGCCAATGTCAAATCAGTCAGCTAGAAAGAAAAAAAAAGGCATAATTACATAAATCTGGCACTAACTTCCCCATAGTTGTTTAAGACAATCTTGGGCTAGATGTTTAGATCAAGTTTACCATTCCTTCCATCTTTGACGTGAATTGATTATAGCATTGATACTTTAGTCTCGTCAAGATGCTTCTTGCATGGTCATCATTGGCACTCTTATCAAAGAGTAAAATCTAAAAGAGAGCTTGTTGATCACATGTAAACAATGTTAATTAAGGCTGAAGAAGTCAATAAACGGAAATAACGATAAAAGAAGAATGGGATGAAACAGAGGGGTTACTAGTAAAATTCAGCAAATATATATTTATCACTCACAAATAGAATGATCTTAAGAACCTACCAAAAAAAAAAAGGCAATTATGGAATACGAATTGGATGATTATACATAAACAAATTAGCTAGAATTGTAAATGCCATACTTGACAGCCCAGGAGGTAGATTGTCTCCGGCGTCGCAGGGAAACCCTAACTTTCTCTCTCTATTTGTAAGTGAGTCCTCAATACCATCGTCAATATGGTTTCAATTCCAATTTTCCTGAGAAGAATATGACAAAAAGAAGCCAACAGTTCAACACTTGAATACCATGTAGTAGTCTTATTTAAAAGTACCGCAAAAGCCAACATTCCACCCAATCTAACACAGAAGATCATACATTAACAAAACCTAGAAGCTAATTTTGAAATGAAAAACAAATCACAACTTTTCAATCAATGATGATACCAAGAATACTAATTGACAAGAAAAATGTGTCAAAAACCCGGTGGAATACTAAAATTAGCAAGAGAGGCCATGACCATGCATTAAAATCCCCAAAAATAAAAATAAAACTAAAATTAAATAAAAAGAACCTTAGAGTAAGCGTACAAGTTGGGTAAATTTACTAAAGTGTCATTTGAAGAGTGCCAATAACAATATGAATGGTAGCTTGACATTCTTGGTTTTTAATGTTAAAGGATTGTAAAATAGATAAAAATAATGTAAAAAAACAGATTTAAAATTTAAAAAAAAAAACTACTTTCAATATACATTCTACCACAATAAGGGTCTGAAAAATACAAATAGCTAGCAATGAAGTTATAAATAATAGGGGTTTTAGAGGTAAAGTAGTAAAAGTATTAAATTTCGAAAATGGAGAGGGGGATCCGAAAAAACTTCTTTTGTGATCCTAATATATAATTTTATGAACATATGTGTATAACTTTGTGAGTATACATGTATAAATTTATAAGCATAATCATAAAATTGATAAGATAACACATACGCTCATAAAATAAAGATTACAAACTAATAAAATTATAATTGTATGGTTGTATCTAATTTATGAACTCAAACTATATACATGATTACAACAACAATGTACCTCGGTATAGTCCCGCTAACACGAGATCTGAGGTGATCCAAATGTAGGCAATCTTCCCTCCATGTATGGTAGTGCATGAAGAGGCTAATTCGAGCATACCAAAAAAAGAAAACGTTTTGCAAAAAAAAAAAGAAGCTTGGGAACCAAAGGAGCAAGATCCAAAAAAGACAATTTGAAAATAAAAGAACATGGGAGTAGGAAACTTCATACATGTGTGCTCTTTGAGTGAGTAATTCAGTTAAACCTTCAAACTAGCATGTTAAACCCATATAGAGATAAACACATAGAGACCACAAGAAACACAAAGCAAAGTCAAAACAAGGTGTCCTATTGGCTACTTTACATCTTCTGATCCAACGACCCTAATAACCTGCTTCATTGACTTTCGAGGCCTACCACAACCCCGACAAAGCAGTGGAAATGTAATCTTTTCACATCTTCGTACGGGAACCTCCGCGCTTGTCCTGTATACATGACCAAACCATCTCAGCCGACTCTCACGAAGCTTATCCTTAATAAAGGCTACTCCTAACTTCTCGCAGAAAACATCATTCCTAATTTTATCCATCTTGGTGAACCAACAAATCCATCGAACCATCTGCGTTTAATTTCAACCATATTCAACCTTTGAGAGTGCACCTTCTTCATAACCCAATACTCTGAAGCACATAACATTGTTGGTCTTACAACACGATACACCTTATCTGTCACCTTAAGCAAGATTCTCTTATAAAAAAAACACTCGTGAGGCTGCCTTCCACTTGTCAAACCCACGTTAAATCCGATGTGTTACATATATTATCGTTAATATCTCTATCACTAAGCAAAATAAATCCCAAGTATCAAAACTTCTTCACCCTAAGAGTAATCGTCCCGCCAATTGTTATGGATCCACTGTTGCCTTCTCGATCCACCACGCTAAAGGGATGTCTCATATATTCCGTTTTCGACCTAATTAATCTAAAATCCCTAGATTCCAAAGCTTCGTGTGAAAGCTCCACCTTATCGTTCAATCTCTCACATGACTCATGAATTGGAACTATATCATCCACAAAGAGCATACCTCGCAACAATTCATCCTAGATGTCCGTAGTTAACTCATCCATAACCACATTAAATAGAAACAGATCAAGAGCAAACCCTTGATGGAGTCCAATATCGACAAGAAGCTATTTCGTAGACCCCACAATGATCCTGACGATGGTTTAAATATTTTTGTACATGTCTTTAATGGCTCCAATGTAACGATACTGCACCCCTTTCACCTCAAAGCACTCTCACAAAACTTCCCTCTATACCCCATCATAGGCTTTCTCGAAATCAATGAGCACCAAGTGAAGGTCCCTTGTTCTCGATCTCTCTATATTCCTCTACAATGCGACGCAAAAGATGGATGACCTCTGTTGTTGATCTTCCCGGCATGATCCCAAATTGGTTCTCAGACATCCCAATTTCCTCCCTCAACATCCTCTCAATTACTCGCTCACAAATTGTAATGGTATGACTCAATAGTTTAATTCCACTATAGTTGTTGCAACACAAAACGTCCCTCTTGTTCTTGTATAGGGGGACTGATCCATAAATCATAGGGGTCACTCACATCGAAGATAATAATAACGAAGGGTCCGGGCTCATTTTTTCCCAAACCGAGTTCGGTCACTTTTCGGATCTCAAATCAGCTGTTTAGGAAGGCTAGGAAGATGTAGAGATGGGATCGAGGTCAAGAAAAAGGGCATTTTAGTCATTGCATAAGGGTTGGGATGGAGTACCAGATGGCATACCAAGCGAAGAAGACCGAACAAAGAAGAAACAGGTAGCGACCAAGGAACATAAGAGAAATAGGGGAGGTGCTGGCCGCGACTCTTCCTTTTCTCCATTCGAGAAATTACTTCATGAGGCGCTGCCAGTGCCTCAACATTTTTCAGAAGTTTTCACGATTCTTTCCCCTTTTCTTTATTGTATTTCTTCCCCCTTCTCCCCCTTTCCATATTTAAAACCCTCTTCCCTCATTTTATATTCAACCTTTGAACAATTAAACACTTGAATAATATGAATGTTGGTTGATTGAAAACCCTTCTTCAAAACCTAGTTTTATCCATGGAGATCTATGGTGATGCTTTGTATTCCAACCTTCATACTATAGATGGTGGTTCTTCATTTACTCTACTCTTGGTGGTTGAACAGGCTTGCTTGGCTGATTGTTGGTGGTTAATATTTATGCATTCATTCTTGAAGACCTAAGTCTACCTTGGTGGGATTCCCCTTTATAGGTATTCATATCTCATTTATTGCTTGTATTTCTTGTTATCAATCATCCCAAACCCCTAAATGTTGGTTGTTCTTGAGTTCTAGGTGGAAGTTTTCTTAAACCCTAGATAGATTGTTTATGCCTTGGGTGTTTAATCTTACTTGGCTCGTTGATTCAAGATCATTTATTTGGTATTAAATCAAGGATTAGAACTCATGTTTATGGTGAAAAAACTTCCAGAAACTTTAAGGTTTATGTTCTTGAAGTTTTGGGTTTATTCTTGTTTATTTTGGATGCAAAATTGATGCTTGATGATTGCTATTAGTCCCTTGATGTGTTAGGAGTGTTCAGACATCAATTTTATCAATCGGGTCCAAGTATTCATTGAGTATTGAGTTGAATTGTTGAGTTGAACTTGCCGAGAAATTATTTCATTTGTTTTGGAAATTTGATGTTTATTGGCATGTTTGGTTGAATTTTCTTGTGAAATTTGGTTCTTAAGTAGTTGCTATACATATCTTGTTGAAGTTGGTAGTGATTTGTTGAGAAATTGTATTCTTTGGAGTTGATTTGGGTTGCAATTTTGGAGAGCATTGGGAGTAAGTTTGGAGAATTGAGTATATTGAGGTTTGGTGATTGTTCATGCTTCATTGTATGGAAGCCTATGGTTGATTGGAGTGTTTTGTTGTATAACTTGTTGTTGGCTATTTGTGTGTGAGGTGGTCGCTTGGTTCTTGCTATTTGCAATTGTGATTACCCTTGGTTTAGTCAATTGTGGTGTATTCCCTTTGTCGGTTTGACCACATTTTCCCTCACAAAATCGGCCTTGCGAAAAGCTTCACAAAATTTCCTAATTACAAAGAACCCAATGCCTCATCCATTCATCTTTACCTTAGCCCATCAAATCTCTCAACTCCTCAAAATTCCCTCTTCATAGAGTCAAGATGGCAGATGAAACACTTCCCCCTCTAACCTTATTCTCCTACCCGAACCTACTATGGCTCAACTCATGCAACAAATGTCTAACATGTAGAGAAGGCTCATGTTCAATAAACAATTGGTCATCGAGGGTGTAGATGCTCTTCAACACCAACAACAACACTTGGTAAGGGCTCTCATCAACCGTAATGCCCAACCCCCTATAGCACAATTTATATAACAAGATGAACGACTCAATGATACCCAAAAATTGCGCTTAGACACCAAATGGAACTTGATGGATGATAGTTTAGTCCTTCATAGCTTGAGTCTCCATTGCAAGAAATGGTTGAAGTCCAACAGGAAGAGCGTTAAGAGTTGTCTAGAACACTTGAAATAACCTTGGAGAAGTGCGAGACACCCCTATGTCACCTTGAGATGCCTCCTAGCCTGGAAGCTCCCAGTTCTTAAGAGTTGACTCTGCTTGATGCACCTCTTCCACTACGTGAAGACATTGAAGACATTGAAGAAGCCCAAGAGGAAACTCTTGTGATCTTTATATTGCCACCAATTGAGGAGCCAAGCCACCTTGAATGTGATTCCCTCACTAACCATAACAATGACACCCTAGTTCTTCCTCTTCCGGAGAGTGAGGTAATCAAAAGCTCATTAATGAAATTCATTGAATAATATTTGGGTGGATATTGTGGTGTGGAGTCTTTGGGTGAGTTATGTATTTTAGGAGGCATTGGTTGTTTGATGTTTCTTGTTGGCATGATGACTATTTGATGTTGAAATTTGAAAATTCTATATGCTTGGAGTGGAATGCTAAGAATCTTAGTGATTGTTTGTTATCTAGTGGGAAATTTAAGTTTCATGGTACCTTGATTCTAGCTAAAGATTTGAACTCTTCATGTTCATTGACACTCAATGAGTATAATGTACATGATGAATGAAGAGTCTTGAATTCATTGAATGTGTCATTCATGATTTTTGGTAGGCATTGGTTATTGGAGAGGATTATTAGTATGACGGTTGGGTGTTTGAGAAGTAGGGTATATCGTGGTTTATGAGTGTCGTGCGAAATATTGCTTTCAATTGCTTGAGTCCTTATGTGAAGATGTTGGAAGAAATGCTAAGGACGAGGGAGTGATTGTCCGCTACAGGGATGTTGATTATGATGATATGGTTAGTGGTAAGGTCATGCTTGGTTGTGTAGGACCCCGAAAAAATCCGCCCCCGCTCAGGGAAATCGGCTTCGAGTGTGCTACTTATGATCGGGAGCCGACTAAGGTTGCTTAATCCTTAAATAAGGATACTTTTATTTTCAAAAGAAGAAAACTTAAGAACTAAACTCAAATAAATTATCATGAAATCGCGCCAAATATCAATGCGTCGGTAACAAGCCATTACAGATTCAGTGCGATGATGGAGCTATGGGCCACCAGCCTTGTCCCAAGGCCCTGTGGCGTAGGTGCTCAGGCTGGGCCCATTGAGTCAGGCTCGTGAAAAATGAGAGCAGGACCTGGCCAAGGCTGCAGGGCCTTGCTCAAGTTTTATTCCCTTTTTCATGGGTTGGCCTGTGAATATGAAAATTGGATGTTACCGGCCCATTTTAATTAATTTGCTACGATAATATGTCAATTTAAACGAATTTAGATGGTAAAAGGAGTTGCCAGTTGATTTAAGGAAATCAACGAACAAAAAAAAGAAAGCTCTGGTCTGCGTACCCGACTTCCGAATCCGGGGGTAAGGTTACGAATTCGAGACTTAAAGAATTCTCAAATCCGCTTGTTTAAAAACAGACTCTACTAAAATCGAACTTGAAATGAAATGAGCTGGGAGAAGTTTAAAAGATTTCACAATACTAAATTCCGAACATACAAAAATGTAATGTATCTTTACAAATTATACAAATGCGATTTTGAGAATAAAATTACATGATTATGAAATAAATAAACGAGGATGATTAAACCTTGCTTGTTTGCAAGTACCGATGGACTTGAGACGACGAACTTTGTGCACCCACTTAGGAACTTTTGTATGGGGATTGAATGAGAATTTTGAGAGAGAATGAGAGATGATGGTGAGAATGGATGATGATAATGAGAGTTGATGGGGACTATGGATGATGGTTGTTGGTGGTGATTTTGATGATGAAAGTTGGTGAAATGAGTGAGGGAATGGGGGTATTTATAGGTGGGGTGAGATGTATGAAAATGGAAGGAGGGGGAGGCATGATCATGCCCCCATAGCAAGCATCAAGGTCGTATGTCCTTCCTCATGGCAGGAGTCAACGATCAGCTGCAACGATCATGGGATTGCATGGCATTTGGGGGGAAAAATTGGCGCGCAAATCGAATTCCTCTGAGTAAGGCCCAGCGGCCTATGGCGCTTCATCACGCGGATCCTTGACGTGGCGAGCGCGAAATCATGCGGCCTTGCTGAGTTCTTTCGGGCCAGATTGCATACTGGACCTGGTTTCTGGGTTTGGAAGCTGGGCAAGGCTGCTGGGCCTTGCTATCTTGCTAAGCGTAATTTCAAACGGCCATAAATCTTTCATCCGGACTCTGATTGAGGCAATTCAAAAGGCTTTGGAAAGCTTATGATGTGTACTTTACTCTCATCAAAAGAAATAAGCCCAATGAGAATTTTGGAAAAAATGATATTCAAAAGGGTGAGCACATATATTTGGAAAGGGCGAAAAATGAAGGCTTTTGTGGTGGGTTGGCCGGGTAGCTTTTGATTGAGGAAGACCCATTGTCTTTGCTTTTATTATAGCATCATTTCTTATTATACCCAGTTTATACACTCATCCCAGTACAAAATTCGGTGTCTATAGGTTGGTGTTTTGCTACTACACCCTCACTACCCCGATGCGACTTTGGTGTCCCTTTACATTGACCTTGGTGTTCCGAAAATCTCATCATCGCTCCTCCATTGGAGCCACCATTATCCTTAGCCCACACAACAAACAAGCTATACGGGAAGTGAACTGAGAAACCTCTTCCTCAAGAGTGAAACACGGGAAGATAGTGCTTCTAGTGAGGACAAGCAACCTCTTGCTTTATCCTTACTTGGTAGCAAATCTAGTGAGAATATGTGTTCCCAAACCCCACTAAAAGTTCCTACTACCCTTCCATGTCCCACACTCCCTCAAAACAAGCTTCCCGTGGAACTCTACTTCATGGATGACGGTTATGATGTTGGGTTTGCTTGTTTGGCCCCTCACGAGGATGCTTTCAAAGTTGAGGATTTTAGGATCTCTTTGGCACACTTCCCTAGCCATGGATTCTCGATTGATGACTACATTGAGGAGTTCAATCACCTCATGAGAGTTAGGGTTTAGAAGAAGAAGTACTTCAAAGATCAAATCTCTGCCTTTTTTATGAACTCCTGCACTTCAAGAAGTGTGGAGTAATGAGCATGGTCATTTTGGAATTTATGAGGGGACTCTATTGTGAGCTACCAATACATGAGATGTTCGATGGACTCTATTCCCAAGAGCTGAGGACAACTCTTCTCCAACAAGGGGAGTCTGATCCATAATTCCTTGGGGTCCCTCACATCGGACATAATAACAACGAAGAGTTCCGACTCATTTTTTTCCAAATCGAGTTCGGTAACTTTTCTAGTGTCAAATCGATCATTTACAAAGGCTAGGAAGAAGTTGAGACGAGATCGAGGTCAAGCAAAAAGTCATTGTACGTATTGCACAAGGGTCGGGACGAAGGACCGGATGGGAGACTGAGCGATGAAGACCGAGCGAAGAGGAAACCGGAAGCGACCAAGGAACAAAAGAGAAACAGGGGAGGCGCTGGCCGCACCCAGTCCGGTGCTGGCCGTACCTCTTCCTTTTCTCCATCGAGAAATTACTGCACGAGGCACTGGCGGCGCTTGAACATTTTTCAGCAGTTTTCGCGATTTTTTCTTCGTATCATTGTTATATTTCTTCCCCTTTTTCCCCTTCGCTATTTAAAACCCTCTCCCTCATTTGTATTCAACCAATGAATAATTAAACACTTGAATATTATGAATGTTGGGCAATTGAAAACACTTCTTGAAAACCTAGCTTTATACATGGAGATCTATGGTGGTGCTTTGTAGTCCAACCTTTAGAGTGTAGATGGTTGTTCTTTCTTTACTCTACTCTTGGTGATTGAAGAAGTTTGCTTGGTTGAGTGTTGGTCGTTAATCTTTATGCATTCAATATTGAAGACCTAAGTTTACCTTGGTGATTCCCCTTTATAGGTATTCATATCTCATTTATTGCTTGTATTTTTTGTTATAAATCATACCAAATCCCTAAATGTTGGTTGTTCTTGAGTTCTAAGGGGGGTTTTCTTAAACCCTATATAGATTATTTGATCCTTGAGTATTTAATCTTGCTTGGTTAGTCGATTCCGGATAAAGACAACAATTCTACCCAGTCACTCATCATCATTTTACCTTTCTTGAGAATATTGTTAAATAGCTCCGTCAACCGGTGGGTCCAGTGATTTCCCTCTCCTTAATTTCTTCAACACCTCTTGTCAAACGTTATAGGCTATAGCTAGGTCGACATCTATTAAGACTCATTATACATACATTCATAATATTATACACTAATACACATGTATTAAGACTCATTATATCCAATTTGCCATAATATCCATACTTAATTAGCAAAAAATTACTTAGGGGTACACTAACTTTTGGTGAAATGTTTTTCTGGTACCCCAACTTTTAAAAACTAATTTTGGGGTACCCTAACTTTTAGAATTAGAAATAATTAGGTGAATTTTCGGCCAATTATTTGAATTCAATGGTGAGTTTTAGGCGGGAAATTGATTAAGTATTTTTGTGGATGAAAATACCCTTTGTTTTTGTTGACGAAAATAATTTGAATCAATCGGAGTTTCGCCGGAAATTCACCTAGTAATTTCTAATCCTAAAAGTTAAGGTACCCCAAAATTAGTTTTGAAAAGTTAGGGTACCAAAAAATTGTTTCTTCAAAAGTTAGGGTACCTCTAAGTAATTTTTTACTTAATTAGCAATTTCCTGGGACCTTTAAATTTTCTTTCAATAAATTAAGCCCGCGTGATTGCTGATTGGTGATTGCTGCATTCCCAATCAAGCTAGCGTCAGTCACACATTCGTTCCTACCGAAAACACGGCAGTGTGGTGCACTATATTTTCGTAGCCTGCTTTCAGTTGTGAGTGATATCAAGCCAATTATATTATAACCTAAATTGGTATATTACCACCCTTACTTATTATTTGTTATCTTTGAAAATTATGCAATCAAATTTAAAAAAATTTAACTATAAATTTTTCAATATATACAATGATTTGTTAAATAAAATTACAATCATTATATTAGTAATGAAAAATATCATCCTAAATATATAGTATTATAGTTGTTAATAAGATACTATATAAAAAATTATGATTAAAAATATAATATTGGATACTATAATAATGAACAAAAAGACTAATAATATAGAATGGAGAGACTACTTTCGATGGCAACGATCCCAGATACCACGGCACATGCATGCACGCATGCACCCTAAAGAAAATAATCTTTGTTCATCGTTTTTAGCAAATATGTTTCCTAGCCTCCTAGGGGTCTGTTTTACTACTGGTTAATTAAGCAACTTTTTTTTAATTATTATTATCAAATGGTATAGTCCCTCCTTTCGGAGAAGCCTCAGCTATGACTATAAAATTAGATCTTATACTCTATCACTCTAGAGATCGGCTAACAAGCTGAAAATGGTGAAAAGGCTCCCCATCCTTGTATATTTCATGGTATGGCTTGACATTTGGAGCGTCATGGCAGTGCCTCCACCATCAGAAATAGCACCATCAGTAGTAGCAGCAGCAGCTGCGGGACAGCATAGAATGGTGGCTCCAGCCGAGGAAGATAGAAGAGTTCACAAAAGACACATTAGACAAGAAGATAGAGTTGAGATTGCAGGAGCTGTGGCCATTCTTGCAGGATTTGTGTTTGTCGTCATTGCTGCCATTGTTTGTTACATCCGTATTACCAGAAGGAACAAGCGCAATCGTCACTATACAACCACCAACTCAATCATGTATTAAGATTTGTATCTAAGATTTATTGATGTTGTAGAAATTCTTCTATACTCTTACTCTAACTTTCCTTATCAATATGGCAAATGTAGCTTTTCTGTTTTTTGTTCTTCGGGTTTTTGTCAGTTTTTCATTTTTAATAGAAAAGCATGGGAATTCAAATTTCAGCCGTAACAAAGTTTGTTCCCTTTCACTTTATATTTGCAGTTTAGTATGCAAATATATAGGTTTAATATGTATTTTTCCCCGAGACTTGGTATCATTTTCATTGTAACTTTAACATACAAGCCTTTTTTCGTATACATAATACTTCGCAAAAATAAAGGTGAATGATCTGCCAAGAAAACAAAGGTCTATTGGCCTATTCTTAGCATAATACTTTGCATGAATCACTACCTCTTTGATTTTGTTTGTGTAAAATTACTTTGCGCTCGAAAATCCTAACCATTCCTAAAAAAAAAAAGGATAGAGATTTTTACCACTTTACACTTCTTTCATTCCTCAATATATATAGGTAATGCATTTTACTAAAAAAAAAAAAAAAAGAATGTGAGGCTCCCTTTATTTTGTGTTATCTATTATGAGGGTCCTATAATTTTAAAATTAATTATGAGGTCCTTATATCTACTTGATATCTAATTTTTTGGTCGAATTTAATTGATTTCCGTCATCAGAGTAATTAAATGATGAAAATGCCCCTTCTCGGCAATGACTCGACTTTTTTTTCCAATTTGACAGTTCCGGCGATTGATGATTATATATTTTTAGATGCTTATCTTTCGCATTATTTGGTTGTACGTTCAGTAGCAAACTAGAGCAGTGAGGGAGGGATTGTGAGGAAAGAGAGGGGAAAAAGAAGTAGAATGAAACTCTAAATGAAAATAAATAAGAAAACGACAAATTTGGAATGAATTTAATCTTTAAAGTTTTTGGCCAAAAGATTCATCTAAAAATTCATGCCCCTGATTGGAATTAGCTCAAAAAATTAGATACAAAGTAAATATAGGGACCTCATAATTAGTTTAAAATTATAAGGCCCTAATAGTAGATATCACAAAATAAGGGGATCTCAAAGTCATTTTTGTGCATTTTACTATCGTGTAGTGTCACGCCCGCGACAGACCCTGCGGAGAGTTGGCCCCTTGCGCAAGAAATGGACGTCGCGGCCGCGACGCCCTATGTCGCGCCCCAGTCCGAAACTTAATTTCTTGTTTAAACCCACCCCCCCCCCCCATAAATAATTATTGCTATTATTTTCTAAGGGACTTTTGATGAACTTTTGCTAAGCATTGCTTATATGGTGAAGCTTGTAGCTTACATTCTCCTCTAAAATCTTGTTTACTTTATCCATTACATTGTTAATATTGGTGTTGCAAGTTATTCCTTTATTGATTAGTGGTGGGAAATCTTTTATCTAATCATGGTGGGGTGCTAGGTCTTGGTGATGGATTCTCCTTTATCCAAGATCATATCGGAGTTCCTTTTGATGTGTAAGTTCCTTAGCTTGTTGATTGTTTCTTTTGGGTTGTGATTATATCTCATCGTTTTAGAATATTACCATCTACATTCAAGAACCTCAAATGCATTCTCATCCATCATCATCTTGATCTCCACGTACTGTTCAAGCAAGAGCATTATTCTCTCATTATCTTATTTCCCACCGCGCACATGCTCCAGATGACAATGGATCTTGTACCCGACCCGAACCCGTTCGGACCCGACCCATTTAGGTGGGTCTGGGTCCACCAAAAAATTGGCAGCTGTGGGTCCGGGTCTGGACACGGACCCGCGAGCCCGAGCCGTGGACCCATCAAATTAAATATTATATTATATTATTTTAAAAATGAAAATCGTAGTGTCATCAGTAGTATAGTGTTATACATTTGTTGAGATTGACATCAAAATTACTATTGTTGATGGTATGTGTTCTCCTCCTTAAATGGTGAACATATTGATTTTTATCAAGTCATTTATTTGAGCTGTGAAACATTAAATAACATTAATGTGGATGCAGATTTTCCATATATTTTTATCAAGTCATTTGTAATATTTTTATGTTGGACATCACTTGTAGCTTTATACATTGAACTAGATAATTTTGTTTTGTTGAAAACAAGTGTATTGAAATAGAATAGTTATTATTATACATGTGTACATGTATAAAATTAACCCGAAAAATTGATAAATCTAGTAAAAAATACATAAGAGTAATGGACTCATTAAGACCCGTTGCGGACCCACGAACCTAGTGGGTCCGGGTCCGGGTCTGAGGCTTTGGGACCCATCGGGTCCGAGTCGGGTCTAGGTACAAAACAAATTGATGGATTTGGGTTCGGATCCAGCTGGACCCAACCCATTGCCATCCATGTTTTTAAAACTTTTCACTTTGTATCAAATTACCTTTAAACTTTAACGTACCATTCATATTATTCTAAGGCCCTGTTCTTTTCTATGGGGTTAAAATGCAGAACTGGTATATTACAGGGTAAATTGTGAAAAGTGTGATATATTGCGTTATGATATGGTAGGTTGTGGTAAAATTTATGGTAAGAATGGTTGGTGTGATCAGTGAGGAGAGAGAAAAATGAAAAATAGAAAGAAATATGATGAGAGAGAAAAGTGAGGAGATAGAAAATTATGATGGTTGTCGTAAAATGTGATATGGTATGGTCAGATGCGGTCGTTTGTGGACAATGTGGTAAATTGTGGTAAGTGTAGCATGGTATCATTGGAAAAGAACATGACCTAAAAGCTTTTGGAATAACGCATTGGCATTTATTTTATAGTTTGAGGCAACGCCTGGACATTTACAAATTTATATAAGGCCCCGTTCTTTTATACGGTTGGTTGCAGTATGGTAGTGATGCGGTGCTGTAAAATTTGAAAAAGTGTGGTAAATTGTGGTAAGAATTATGGTAAGTGGGTTAGGTGAGGAAAAACAAAGTAGAAGAGAAAAGTGAAGAGATACATTGGTAATGATTATGGTATGGTATAGTGAAGTGTGGTGAAATGTGGTAGAAATTAAAGAGTTACGGTACGGTATGGTATCACACTGCAATCTACCACATAAAAGAATGGAGCCTAAATAGAAGATATAGATGAAAAAAAAAGAATGAGAATATGAATAAACTGTAAAAGTCATCAACTCCACTAATCTACTCGATGGTAACTGAAATGCAAATCCATTGTTTGTATATTACTTCATTAAATTATTATGCTCAATAATAAAGCTGGCAAAAATCGATCTCACCTTAACTAGACCGAGACCGACCCGGTTTTCAAACCTGAAATCTAACAAACTTGGAATATGGGGCAACCGAACCTGACCCGACCCGACCCGCCCCGCCCGAATTGACAGGTCCTCCACAGCATTCAATAATTAATTAGGGATATCTTAGTAAATATTTACTTAATTTTTTTTTATTAAAAACAGTAATAAGTTTTGACCATTCGTTAGGTCTCAATTTAAGAGGGAATCATTGGTAAGCGTTACAAGTTGATAATAAGGGGTATTAAACTATTTATAATAAGCGTGACACATTCAACCCCTAATTTGCATTCAAGGAAAGACATTAGATATTTTTGCGCCCACCCATAATTAAACCTTTGTTGGAAGCTTTGAAGATAGCCACGATTACCAACTTAGCAAATAGCAACACCTCTTTGGTTATTGATCTTTTAACAGCGTGATTGTGTTGTGATGGTTTTTTGCTGTCGCGGGTGCGAACATCCTTACTGTGCTATTTATGTTTGACATTGTTTGGATGTAACCTTTTCTTTTGGAGCTAGTTGTTTGTTGTTTTGTTATGCGATTTGTAGTACTCTGTAAACTTTTAAGTCTTTTGACTATCAATAATCGGAAAAAAGACAACACCTCTTTGGTTAATAACCATTTACTTATATCGATTGTAAATTCACTCTAAATTTCACATGTCACTCTTGGGACGTTAAATATATTTGAATTCTTGTTCTCATTACCAATTATTATTTTTATTTTTATTGCGAATTTTCGTGTACAAATCAAACGCGCCTAGTAAAAGAAAATTGTACAACTTTGGGATAATGTTAAAGGGCCCCGATTGATACTATTGGGCTTGAACCATGTCACATGCTACATGCCAGGCTTGATGAAGTCGTGGGCCCATCATAAGCTGGACATAGATATTTGGAAATTTTATTTATTTTGGTGTTTTCTTTTGGGGATCAAAATGATGTGTGGAATTTTATTTTGCTTGTTAAATCAGAATGCAATCTTAACAGGAAGATGCACGCCCAAATCACTTCCACTTTTATGATGCATTAACATAAATTATAGAGAGATTTTAACCAAAGCATAAACCCATAGCAAATATTCTCTTATTTATTTATTTATTTATTTTACTTTATCATCTACCATATAATTCCTTGGAAGGACAAGAACACAGCATTCTAGACAAAAAAAAATCCATTTCTATTCACTTTCTTCTACTATACTAGGTTTAATTTCTTTCCCCCTTTCAAAATCTTTAAAAAAAGCAACAAGAAAAGAAAACAAAAAGAAGCCTATATATTCTAGATTGTTCCCTCACAATTCCATCAAAATGTGTTGAAGGGGGAAAAGGGAAGGAAAAAAAAATAAAAGGATAAAGTTGTAATTTTATCTCCAAATGAGGGCTTTTTATCTCTTGGCTTCATGAACACCCTTCTCCTTCCTTCCCACCTTGTGTATATATAAATATGACCCTGTATAGTGATCATTAATTAGAGAGTGTGGAAACAGTGAAGCGAGAATTATTAGAAAATACAAATAGCCAAAAACAATCAAACATGACTGAAAATGAATTCACATAACCTATGCCCTATATGAATGTAACCTTAGGGACCCCTATAATATTTTGTGAGATTATGTTCACATCTTGCTTGCCATGGATCTAGCTAGTACAACTCTCTATGTATACAATGATCCCCACACTTGATATTTTTTTTACATGTACGAATAATTGGTTTTAATTAATAAAATTGTCTATTACAGTATATAATTTTAATATTAACATGTATGCATTTAAATTATTTTTGAAATGTAGTAACAAATAAGATATCTATTATAACATATAAAACTTCCCTTGACAATAGCAATATAGACAATTCCAGTACCATAACAAAAGTATGTAATCTCAAACATTAATTGGATAAATCTCTTATTGGTAAAGCATAATTAAGTGTGATTAAGTGTAAAGACCCCTGAGGGAACTGAAGAAAGTTGATGAATTATGGACGGACCCGCCAAATTGTCCAACTTTTTATAGCTGTTGGAGGGTGAAGGGACCCACAAAATAGGAAAAAGAGGCCCAAACATCAACAAAAATTAGACAAGATATTCACGGGAGTGGAGGGAGAAATGACATAACTCGCATAATTTTGCATTTTTACAAACGTCATGGGCCCACATTGGCCCCACAAGAAGGAAAGAAAATGAACCCCAAAAAAAATCAACAATTATCGTGTACCAAATCTTTGCCTTCCTGGCCTCCGGGCTCCAGGTATACTTAAGTTTGGGCGGCCAAAATTTGACCAACCCTTTTTTTAAGGATTATTGGAATTATTTAATCTGATCTTTAGGGTAATTTGGATACGATGAATTGATCTTTAGATTTTGGATTCAATGAACTATATTTAACATTCTATTAGATTAAATGAACTTTCACCGATTTCAACTGTTCGGAAAAGTGACTTCTGGTGGCGATCAGGTTGTTTTTTCTTTACATTTCACATTTTAAATAGTTTATGTTGCAATCACCTTTGTCAAGTTACTTTTCCGACGAGTTGAAATTGATGAAAGTTCATTCAATCTAATTGAATATTGAGTATAGTTAGTCAAGCACAAATTTCAAATGCTAGTTCGTTATATCCAACTTCCCCCAGAGAGTAGAGACTAGATTATTTAATTCTGAAAGCCTTTTTTTAATATAATCTATTTATCGAATTTAAGATTTTTCTAATGTGCTGACATATTATCCAAATTTTTAATTTTATAAAATTACACCATTAAATTTATCGTCGGTCATAATTTCGTGAAGGGTCATATGAAATATAAAAGTCGGCACAATTAATCAAACATAAAATTCAATACACTGAAGGCCTGACTGTTTACAATTAGGTTAAGAGTGGTTAACTATCACATTATTGACATTGATTGACCAAACATTCTTTATTCAAATTTTAAAAAAAATAGATGAGATTTCTTTCTTTATATGAACCAAAAAACGATAATAACCATACATTCACAATTTAGAATGGCATGTGATGGGGTTCACAGAAAAGGTGTGAGTTAAGTTAGACTTAATTAAATACTAGTTTAAGCCCCTAGTTTCTTATGAAACAGGCCATGTAGAAAACAACACAAAAAAACAAAACAAAAATGAAAAACAAAAGGGTCAGAGAAGGAATAAGTATGATTTACACTGAGGGTTGCAAATAGGAGGGTCTTCAAACATGGAGAATGCAAGCTGTTTCTGTGCAACACCAATGTCAAACAAGATGAGACCAGAAGAAGGGTCACTGACAATAATGTCCTTGACAGGGAGCCAAAGGAAGAGCTCTTCTTGTGTTAAACCCTGCACACCAATGAGGCCACCATAGCTAAGGTTAGCTCGAACGACACTCTCGAACCGTATCAAGCTCTCGAACCGAGCCTGGCATGGCTGACCCATGTAGACCTCTAGGAGCCCATTGCTTGCTAGGGTGTATGACTTGACATTCCTTGGAAACAGCCCTCCTGGTAGTCCCTGGCTCTTCAGGAGATCATGGATGGATGATGAGGCAGAAACTAGTGACAAACAGGTGGTGATGAGAATTGAGAGAGTGAAGAGTAAGGGTAAGCTTAGGATTTTGTTCATGGTGGATGAGTAAAAGGAGTGGGGGAGTTGCATAGAGATGGTGGCTTATTATAAAGGGTGTCCCATTTTGTGAGTTTTACCCTTTTTGCCCTTAGGCTCTTAGTTCACCTGAATTTTGTGAGGTGTAATGGAATTGTGCTTGCTTTAATTTTTATTTATTTGAGTTGGGCTTAATTTGTCTAAAAATAGGAGAAGGATGCATTATTATGGTGCTCTTTTCAATTTTTGCGCCATTATTGTGATAGATGTAGACCTATTTCATTTATTTTGGCTTTGTCCCTTTTTATTTATCGTAATAATTAATTTTATATATTTTATTATTTATTATTTTACATTTTTATTACAGTGATGATTTTACTAATTTTATTTTAATAAACAATTTTATATTCAAGGATTTAATTATTGCCTTCATACCTTTTGATTGACACTTGGTAATAGAGGCAGATATCAAAGCTATTGTAAAAATTAGGAATAAAAAAAATATAAAATTGTTTAGTGAAATATCTTTTGGAAGGTTAGGAAGTTAATTATTAGGGGCAAAGTTGAAAATTTTTATACTGCATGTCTAAAATGAATGAAGGCGATGATATGTGTCTTGCCCCAACACACTATTTAAGTACATGAACTCTTAAAAATTGGAGGGATTATATTTTTCCATATATCTAATTAATGCTAGAGATTGGTTTGGAAATGGTTCCCTCGATTACCGTCGACAATCTGCAAAGATCGAAGTGTTAGTCCTAGAACTAAGGTTGATGCTCCCTATAACAATAATGAATCATCGCGTGATATGGTTGCTAGTAGTTGTGATAATAACAATAAAGTCACCTCTAATCCCATTTGATTGGTTTCAATTGTCCGACCTACATTGGCAAAACGTCATACAATTCAAAGGTTGCATTGTTAATGGTGTTTCCATGTCTAATGAAATGGCAAGTTGGGATGAATGAGACTATTCCTATGGTTAAGGAAGAGGAGGTTAGAAATTTGTTGACGTCATTGGACATTGGTAATCTCGGTCAAGAGGTTAATAGGTGGATGAAAAATCTAGATGACGTCACCTTCTCTACTGATTTGGGTACCAATTTTCCTCCTACTCTTGAGGCACCTCTACCTTGCAAAGTCAAAGCACAATTCATGATATAGGAGAAACTAATGCTGAAGACAAAATGACATTTGGGGCCAAATAGGCAACTTAATGCAAGCTACAAGACCATTTCAGGAAGACAAGGAAGAATTTTATGAGAGCACGCATATAACACCCCCGATCCCTAATTAATTACAAACTTAGGCTAAAAATTTACCTAACAACTAGTGATTAGTGTAATGGAGATAGTATGGATCACAGACGTTATCGCGTCTTCAAAATGGACAAGGCAAATCAAAATAAGATTAGGTTCTAAACTTGTTATTATTGAGAACAATTTAGAGTGCTTGGATAAAAATGCCACTAAACTTTCCAAAATAATCAAAAATGTCATTGATTTTTACAAACTGTCATTATTGTCACTCAACTTTCCAAAATAGTCAAAAATGTCACTGAAACCTGCTATAGCAGGTTATGAACCGGTTAAAAGATTTATTAATCAAAAATGTCACTCAACTTTCCCAAAAAGTCAAAAATGTCATTACCATCAATTATAATAGAAAAAATGTTATTTGCTTTCATTTATTTAAATTAATATATAAAAATATTTAAGTTTCAACTGGAGATTCGCTAAAAAATTAAAATTTTGTTTAAAAATCATGTTATTGAAAATTTATTTTTTTTGCGATTAGAATTTCATATAGTAATGTTGACTTTTTTTAATGTTTTCTTTATAAAATTTTATTTTATTTTATTTCTTAATTTATTCTTAAAATGTTTATAATAATATTTTTTTCTATGACTTGCCCTCTGTCACCTTTGCGTTACTATAGTCTCTCTCTCTCTCTCTCTCTCTCTCTCTCTCTCTCTCTCTCTCTCTCTCTCTCTCTCTCTCTCTCTCTCTCTCTCTCTCTCTCTCTCTCTCTATATATATATATATATATATATATATATATATATATTACAAGTAGCTAATTTACTATAAATATACATACATACAAATGATATATATATATACATACACACATGTGTATATAAGTTAATGTTATATATATATATATATATATATATATATATATATATATATATATATATATATATATATATAGACACACACGCACGCACGCACGTGTATATAAGTTAATGTTAAAGTGATGTGTTACATACAGACAAAGGTGACAGAGAATAAGTGATATAGAAAATATTATTATAAATATTTTAATAATAAAATAAAAAATAAAATAAAATAAAATTTTATGGAGAAAACATAAAAAATTCAACAATACTATATAAAATCTTAATCATAAAAAATTTAGAATTACATGATTTATAAAAAAAAATTTCAAGCTAATCTCCAGTTGAAACTTCTATTTTTATATATTAATTTAAATAAATGAAAGCAAATAACATTTTTTCTATTATAATTGATGGTAGTGGCATTTTTTACTTTTAGAAAAATTGAGTGGCGTTTTTGACATTTTTGGAATGTTGAGTGGCATTTTTGATCAAGAAATCTTTTAACCGGTTCATAACTTGGTATAGCAGGTTTCAGTGGCATTTTTGACTATTTTAGAAAGTTGAATGGCAATAATGACAGTTTGTAAAAATTAATGGCATTTTTTATTATTTTGAAAAGTTTAATGGCATTTTTATCCAAGCACTCGAACAATTTAAGTAAAATCCTAATACAGAAGTCATGCAGATAAATCTTATTAAGTCCTAAGTTCATATTCACCTTACAATCCCAAAAGAACAACTACATCATTTCTTACATTGAAGCTTGCTCCAAAACTTAGTCTAGCTCAAGTTGTCACTATGAGCCTCTAGATGCATGAATCAAATTTAACATATACACCCATTTGTCTTACATCTAGTTGGATTTTTTATCCAAAAAATATAAACATTTTAACAAAGTAAGTCAAAACTCAATACGCATATTCTTGATCTATAAAATATTCTTCTTAAAGTTTGATGAAAGTATGCATTTTGATTCATTTAATGAAACATAAAGAGTGAATAAATCAAATGTTGCATGTTTATCATGTGAGTGGTGCCCTAATAATCATTGGTTTCCCTTCACATGCATATACCAGACCGATATACAAAGTCTGGTCAACCAAAGCATGTTGACGCTCGCCATGTATGATATGACAGAATATGTGATGCATATTTATATAAGGGTTTTTGGCCACAAATAATATGTACTGAGGGGCTTGTGAATGAGAATAATCTAAAGTGATTTTTCGGCCACTGGCAGTCTGTACTTTTTCACTATTTTCACATAGCAGTCCAGAATCAATTTTCGGCACCGGGAAGCTGACATGGCGACCGTAAATTTCCTTTTTGAAGTATGAATAAACATACTTTCCTGTCTCCACGTCAGCTTTCCAGTGCCGAAAATTGATTCTGGACTACTATGTGAAAATAGTGAAAAAGTACAGACTCCTAGTGGCCAAAAATTCACTTTGGATTATTCCTAATCACAAGTCTCTCAGCTCGGATTATTTGTGGCTAAAATCCCTTTATATAATATGAGAAAGGGGTGCTTACGTATTATCTGATAAATATAATAGTTGAAATTGTTACTTATTCATTTTAAAAAACCTTCACTTTAAACAAACCATTTTGGATATTTACTGAATACATGAGCTTTATAGTAAGACACATGCAATATAAGTATATTTGCTTGGATTTTATCTATTTTGAAATGCTTGACATTGGTGGCTCGAATGAACGACGATGATGGTGTTATCCACAATGGTAAATTAGGGGAAAACATATTAAATATTCAAGAATTAGAAGTGAACTTTCATCGTAAAATTTTCACAATTGCTTTGCCTTTCCAAGAAAGGCTACTAAAATTCAACTTAATCAGTTATGAAGATAATTGGTGATATCATGAATAATATTGATTCTCGAAAATAATGAGACACTCTACTCATTGGCTTATTTTAGTTTCTAATGCACATAGTTTAATCTCCAAATGATTGTGCTACAACAAAAATTGAATGCTTAAGGTCCTAGTTCGCGGTGTTCAATATATTTTCATCTATGCATTAATCTACAAACCTAGCCAAACCATTACAATATTCACTGCAAACATGATATCTCTTTGTGTTAGAGAAAAGTGAGTAGCAAGGTAACAACGGAAGCGAATAATAGAATCGAAAACGAGATGACGGATATTACGACAAAATTTAGGAATGAAAAATAAGCGATAAAATCAAACACCAGAATTACGTGGGAAACCGAAGAACTCGGAGAAAAACCCACGGACGGCTATAGCCAGAAAATAATCCACTATGAGAAAGGAGGAGTACAACCTGATCACTATCACAGGGTGTGATGCGATCCACAAAGGAGATTACAATAACAATCTCTCAACACTCAACTCACAATCTCTCAGGATACACTGGGGAAAATATTGGTGAGACCCCTTTTGTCTCTCAATATTTTCTCTCTCTCTAGCTTTCTGTGTTTACCGATGTGTTTTTGGTGGAGAAACATGCACCCTATTTATAGGGAGAACTCCCTATAACCTAACTTGACTCCCACTCCAAATAGATTTAGAATCTAATACAATTAGGAAACCCAACACAATAAGGAAACCTAAATAATATCCTAATACAATAAGGAAACAAATAATTGTGAGATCAAGAGATTTGGTGATTTTAGGACACTTTCCTAACAAACTCCACCTTGGACTAAAATCAACGAATAATCGGTCCAGATAAACATCTTGACTATCGCCATCAACACGCCCCTCCGCAGGGCGTGGCCCCGCAGGGCTCTCACATGCTTAGAACACCAACTAAGTCCAAACAATGTTCGAACTTAGCTATAGATAGAGGCTTGGTTAACATGTCTGCAGGATTATCAGAAGTATGAACCTTCTTCACCACGATCTCTCCTGCAGCAACTGTATCTCTGATGAAGTGATACCTGACGCTTATATGCTTGATCTTCGAATAATAAGTGTTATTCTTTGTCAGATGTATAGCACTCTAACTGTCTGAATAAACCACAATCTCGCCCTGTAGTACTCCAAGCTCCATGACCAATCCCCTCAACCAGATGGCCTCCTTCACTCCTTCCGTTGTAGCAATATATTCAGCCTCTGTAGTAGACAGGGCTGCTATAGATTGAAGTGAAGCTTTCCAAGATATTGCTCCTCCACACATGACGAACACATACCATGAAATTGGCGTCCTATCCGGATCTCCATCATAATCAAGATCAACATAACGCAACATCGACGCGTTGCACTACCTCTATCATACAGGATGCCCTTCTCCAAAGTACCCTTCACATAGCGAATGATCCACTTCACTCCTTCCCAATGCTCCTTCCCTGGATTCTGCATATATCTACTCACCACACTAACTGCGTGGGACAGGTCAGGTCTAGTATACACCGTGGCATACATCAAATTACCAACTACACTAGCATAGGGAATATTAAACATCCTCTTTACCTCCAAATCAGATTTAGGACAGTTCTCACTAGACAACTTGAAGTGTGCAGCTAAAGGAGTTGAAACTGCTTTACAGTTTCTCATGTTGAATCTGTCCAACACCTTCTCCAGATATTTCTTCTGAGACAGGAACAACTTTCCTGCCTTTCTATCCCTTTGGATCTCCATACCCAAAATCTTCTTCGCCGCTCCGAGGTCTTTCATATCAAACTCCTGGTTGAGTTGAGATTTTAGCTTCTTTATTAGTGACATGTCCCTAGAGGCAATCAACATGTCATCCACATACAATAATAAATAAATGAAAGACCTTTCTTCAAATTGCCTATAGTACACACAATTATCATAGTGACTTCTTGTGTACCCTTGCCCTACCATAAAGGTATCAAACCTTTTGTACCACTGCCTGGGTGCCTATTTAAGTCCATACAAGGACTTTCTTAATCTGCATACCTGTTCCTGTTTATCAGGAATGATGAAACCCTCTGGCTGCCTCATATATATTTCCTCCTCCAACTCGCCATGGAGGAAAGCTGTCTTGACATCAAGTTGCTCCAACTCTAAATCAAATAGAGCAATAAAGGCAAGCAAGGTGCGGATCGACGTATGTCTCACGACTGGCGAGAATACTTCGTTGTAGTCGATTCCTTCTTTCTGGTTGCAACCCCTTACCACTAATCTGGCCTTCCACCTTGCACTTTCTACACCAGGGATACCTTCCTTTCTCTTGTACACCCACTTCGCAGTAAGAGCTCGTCGCCCTTTAGGCAACTCACATAGCTCCCATGTATGATTTTTCTGCAGACTCTCCATCTCCTCTTGCATAGCTCCTATCCAATTTGAGGCATTCGGATAAGAGATGACCTCCTGATAGGTAGAAGGTTCAGCACCTTCAGGAGTCTCCTCTGCAACACTCAGCGCATAAGCAATCATAGCATCATCTTCTTCAGTATATCGCGCTGGTCTCCTGATCTCCCTCCTGGGACGATCTCTTGCAATGCATGGTTGTTCCTCCACCTGAGGAACATTCGTCTCAATCTCAGGCTCATAAACCTGAGTTGGTTCAGGAGCATCAGTAGTTTGCTCCTGATTGCAGGTTCCACCAGCTCCACCTCGAAGACCATTCTTCCTGCATCCTTCTCCTGATTTCCTACATCGTTATAAGTACCGGTAGATTCCATTCCAGATAACATAGCAGTTTCATTAAAGGTTACATCTCTAGACTGAATAACTTTCATCAAATCAGGACACCACATTCTATATCCCTTAGACTCAGACCCGTAACCTAGAAACATGCATTTAACAGCCTTGGGAGACAGCTTCCCATCATTCACATGGACATATACAGGACATCCAAAAATTGTCAAGTTAGAATAATTAACTGGATTACCTGTCCATACTTCCTCTGGAATCTGGTATTCGATAGAGGCATGAGGTGATCTGTTCAGCAGTAAAGAGATATCACCTCTTCCCGAGCGATTTGTTCTTCCAAAGCCCCGTGATTTGATCGCATGCACGCTTTCTCCAGAGTGTCTGTTGATTCTCTCTACCCCGCTTTGAGGCTTACCCACCAAGGTTCGATGCCTCGCAATCCCACGCCCTCGCAGATTCAAGAATTCAAAATCAACAAACTCCACCCCATCATTGTCCCGAGTTTTTGATTTTCTGCTGCTTGTTCTCCACCAAAGCTTTGAACTTCTTGAAATATGAGAATGTCTCATTCTTGCCGCAGAAATAAACCCAAGTCTTCCGAGAAGTCATCCACGAATGTCAACATGTAGCGCTACCCAAAGGATGGCACTCTAGCAGACCCACAAATCTGAATGAATATAATCAAGGATCCTCTGTTGTATGTTTAGCCCTTGAAAAGCTAACCTCTTCTATTTCCCAGACACGGTGATCGCAAAACTCCAACTTGCCGATCTTTGCACCTTCAAGATATCCCTTCGCTCAACATTGACATTCTCTTCTCGCCCATGGCCTAGTCTCATGTGCCACGCCAGTCTTTGTCGGACTCATCAAGATTTAGGATCGCCACGCATATCCTGTCATCAGAGACCCCTGCAGGATGTATAGACTGCCCTTCCTGATTCCCTTCATAAGAACCATGGAACCCCTACACACTTTCAAAACACCATATTCTCCTTTGTACCTGCAGCCGTTAGCTTCAAGAGTACCCAAAGAAATTAAATTTCGAGTCATGTTAGGGATATGACGAACCTCCTTGAGAGTTCTAACGATGCCATCATGAGTCTTGATTTTGATGCTACCGATTCCTGCAACCTTGCAGGCTGTGTCGTTACCCATGACTACGACCCCGGTGTCAACACTCTCATAAGACTCGAACCAGTCCTTATGAGGACACATATGATAGGTACACCCCGTGCCAAGAACCCACTCATCTCTAGCTATCCTACTCGATGTGGTAGCCAAGGCATCATCCGTAACTACAAACCCATCACCATCTGACTCGGACTCTACGCAGTTTGAGGTACCAGGTTTGGTGTGATTATCCTTACTCTCCTGCTTCTGGTCTCTCTGTTTTGCCCAACAACTCTCTCTATATGCCCCATCTTACTACAGTAGTTACACTTCTTATTCTTGTGAGGATTCCTAGACTTTGAACGGTGTTTAGACCTCCCTCTAAACCCGTTTCCCTTACGTTCAGTATTTCTACCCCTTACAACCATAGCATCACCACCCTGGTCATCACCATCGGTATCAAGTTTCTCCTTAGACAGTAAACTAGCCTTTACTTCACTAAGGTTAAGGTCACCACGATTCCAATACAACATGATTTCCTTAAATTGTTTATGTGATGCAGGTAGGGACATAATTAAATGAAAAGCCTTATCCTCATCAGTGTGTTTTATATCCATTGATTCCAATTCAGTAATAATAGAATCAAATTCACTAAGATGTGCCTGAATAGAAGTACCTTGGGGCATCTTCAGCCTGTAGAATTTCTCCTTCATTCGGTACTTGTTTGCACAACTCTTCGACATGTACAACTCTTCCAGTTTGGTCCAGAGCACCCGAGATTTCTCGATATGCATCACCTCTCTCTGAATGTGCTCCGCCAAGCACAGCTGAATCCCTGCCAGAGTCTTATCTTCAAGCTTCTTCCACTCCCTTGGAGTCAGATTCCCCTTGATATCCTTCTGGAGTTTTTTGAATTCATCATCGCTCATTGTCGCATCAGTCTTCGTGTCGGGATACTCAATCACATCCCATAACCCGTCTTTGAATCGGGACCGCCTTCATCTGCGATCTCCACATAGTAAGACTCTCGTTCCATCAAATTTTGGAATATCACACTTCATTGAAGCCATCTCCACCTTGCTCGATACCACTTGTTAGAGAAAAGTGAGTAGCAAGGTAAGCGAATAATAGAATCGAAACGAGATGACGGATATTACGACAAAATTTAGGAATGAAAAAAGCGATAAAATCAAACACGAATTACGTGGGAAACCAAGAACTGAGAAAAACCCACTGACGCGATAGCAGAAAATAATCCACTATGAGAAAGGAGGAGTACAACCTGATCACTATCACAGGGTGTGATGCGATCCACAAAGGAGATTACAATAACAATCTCTCAACACTCAACTCACAATCTCTCAGGATACACTGGGGAAAATATTGGTGAGACCCCTTTCTCTCTCAATATTTTCTCTCTCTCTCTAGCTCTCTGTGTTTACCGATGTGTTTTTGGTGGAGAAACATGCACCCTATTTATAGGGAGAACTCCCTATAACCTAACTTGACTCCCGCTCCAAATAGATTTAGAATCTAATACTATTAGGAAACCCTACACAATAAGGAAACCTAAATAATATCCTAATACAATTAGGAAACAAATAATTGTGAGATCAAGAGATTTTGTGATTTTTGGACACTTTCCTAACACTTTGGATGAATTTTAGCCCTATCTTAGAAAATAAATAACTCTCACTTGTAACATCAAATCAAAGCATATGACCTCTATATGGAAACTTCATGCAGTAAACCATAACTCTAGTTTAGAGTAAAACCTAGAAAAATGAGTAGACATTCAAAATATAACTTGAAGCGAGCAATCTTAAATTGTTTTTAAATTGCACAGTTACATATTTCAGGGCATCTTAGAAAATCATATCTTTTAATCCTGATATTCAACAGAAATGTATGACCCATATTCGAAAAGCTTGAAAACTAAACTAAAATTTTTGATGAGACCATAAAGATTAAAACATATATTTAAAGCATCAAATTTTCATCTTAACAAATTAGCCTCAGAATTCAAATTTCTTATCTACGTTTTACAATTCCGGCAAAACATCTGTGATTTGGCCTATACAATTTGAAATCTATTAACTCCAAAGCCATTTGAAAGTTAACATCTATGGATATTATTCCAGTAAATAGTTACATATGGAAATCCCCAATTATCTCTAATTACATGTACTATAAACTTATAATTTTTGACGTACTTCATCCCTTTAAGTGATCTTATTAATCATCAGCAAAAATAATTTTCAAAGACGGAATTTCTTCTATCATAATCAAACATTTAAAGTATTGATTATATATATATATATATATATATATATATATATATATATATATATATATATATATATATATATATATGAATTCAAAGCATAGCAAGATTGGAGTACATGGAAAGTGTTATATTTTAAGTCTACGATAGTTCACCCCAAACTACATCACACTAATCCACATGTGGCCAATCTCCACTAAATCTCTCTTAAAGGCCAACCATAAGTGATCATCCATGGACTTACAAGGACTAAAAATCCATTTCTAGCCTAATCTATTCAAAATCCTAATTATCTCTACCTTTAAACATCTGTAGTTTTCTCAAATTTTCAGACGTTCAATTACTTTCAAACCAATTGCAAAATATTTATAATTAGCACATTTAGGTAATATTATAACATGCATGTAACTATCAAGGTCATCCATCACCTCCCACAAAACATCCCCCACAAGTCACAAGATTTACCTCAAACCATAGAAATAAAAATATTTGTCTGGAACAAATGTCACCATGTCCTCTAAGTCCTGCAATTAAAATACTTGTTAGTGGAATATTTGAATTGAAGAAAGCGCACTCTAACTAATTTAATTGTGTTCAAGACAATAAAATGCTATTTATGGTTGGGCTATTAGGACTATGATAACCATCCTCTAGTAGCACGCAGAACTATGAAGATCGGTTGTGACCTAGGCTTCTTGAAAATAGATGACCAAGATAAATAAAGAAGTATTTTAAGAAAAAAAAATAATAAAAAGGATGAAAGTCTCATCCCTTAAAGGAATATATACCGTGATTTTCATTATGCGTACGACACATTTTGATATATAGAGGGATTCGATCATAGGTGATCTTTTCCTCCTTTGATGTTAGGTATGTTTCATTATTGAATTGTATTTTCTTTTCTATGTTTGTCGTTTTATTGTGCTAAAGTTTTTTTAACTAAACTTTATTTCTGTACTAAACAACTTTTCATAAACTTATTTTAATAAAAAAATATTTCTATTACATTGATTTCTTCACTCCTTAAAAAATGACATACAAGAAGGGACCGAAGCAGTACGTTTTTTGTGTGAAATTAAATTGAGTGGGTAGTAAAATTGATCGAGATTAATTTGGTTAGTGGAATTTTCACAACTTTTATTACTTACTTTTGAATCAAAGTAAAATTATTTCCATTAATAATAATACGCTGGTCATGTTCTTTTCCATAGTATCATACTGTACCTACTGCAATTCACCATAATATTTACAAATCACTGCATTTTACCATAACATACGACATTTTACTACAACAATTATAATTTTCTCTCCCCTCACTTTTTTCCTTTACTTTTCATTTTTCTCTCTCCTAACCTACCACATTACAACAAATTATACTACAACCTACCACACTATACTGCAAGTCTGTGATATGCCACACTTTTTACAATTTATCATATCATGTCATTTCTACACTTTACCCACCGTAGAAAGAAACAAGGCCTAAACGATACTTACGATGAGAATTGTGAATGAACAATTGTATATCCAAAATACATATAAATATGAAATTCGATATTCAAATAAATTATATAAATTTTACCGACGTTCGGCTTCAAAATTAAGATAACCTTCTTATAAATTTTCCTCGATCATTCTGCACCTTTATCGTTTGTGGAAAACCTCACAATCCAAACTATAGTGACTTGAAAATTGATCTTTATTTGATAAATTAGGTCACAATAAGTGAACAAAACTCTATAAAGGATACTAAGATCCATATGTTAAAGGTATAACAGAACTTTTTTGAACAAAGTGAAAAAACATTATTCATAAAAATCTATGACTAAACTAACAATAGAAATAAAAATTAATCAGACCACGGCTTGCCATCAACGTAAAGGTTGGTAGCAGGTTACGAAAGAAGTGGAGGCCAGGGTTTTTAAAGAGAAAAATGAACGTTGCATCATATAACTTCTATTACTTAGTTCCCTAAATTATGTGCAAAAACTAATAAGTAGTTATTGAAAGATCTAACTTGTTATATAAACTAAACATCTACAATGTCATATCACATATTCAAAGTGGTATTTTTTTTATTATTTGAAGAAATTGATAAAATATGTACATATTATCAATTTAAAAATCATATAGGTCTTGGGGTAAGACGTAAGTGTCTTGTATTGGTATAAAATTTATATATTTGTTTATTATATTGAAAACATTCGATATGAGTGACTTCTCTAACTATAATATCACATATAAATTGTATAAATTATATGTTTATCCACACTTTTTCCAATTTACAAACAAGTGCATGCCTAAAATATACCTACCGATGGAGTTTATTTAATTACGCTGTCATTTATAATTTTTGACGTAGTCAATGCTTTCTAAATTTCTTATACTTGACAATTAATAGTATCTAAGAAAGTGATATCAAAAATTATAGCAAACATTAATTTCGTGAAGAACAAGATACTTAAACAGTATCTTACCTATGATATATATGATTATTTTTATTTGTTTTTAACAAAAATCTCAAGATGACATCATACTATCACTCATATCCATTATTTGGTCTATAAGATGATAAATTATAATTGATGATACGATGAACACAAGCAGCATTGCTTGGCAGGGTAGGTAGGGTATGGAAGTGTGACCCAGCTATATGGCAATCTAGCTAGCTTACCACCATGAGGTCCATGGCCATGCTGTTGAGTTTAACTAGACTACGTGGATGACCCTACTCTACATACATATGTACTAGCTAAAAGAAATCCTTAATTTACTAGCTATTATCGCTTGTATCTACATATTTGCTTCACACTATGAAGCCCCAATGAATTCAAATCACAAGTTATCAAACTAGCTAGGAAGCTCCAATTATATATTACCCAAAACGAGACTTCCATACAACTCCTATATATGTCAAATTTTCTCAAGATGCTATTTGTCTCCCTCTCCCTTCTCATGATCATTCTCATCTTAATACATAGAGTCATGGACCACCCTTTATTCATATAAATATATTCCTGATCATTAAATGATATATGATTAAATATTGCGATGTCAATGACACCACCCAAAGACTAAAACTCTCCATAATGATGATAATTATTTAGGAATCCATGGAAGTATGTACAGGTTGTGGATCAAACAAAAAAAAAAAAAAACATGGATATATTTATATTGGGAAATTCTTCACTAACATCAAGGGAGAATAAAAAGGTTTTTCTTTCAGAAAAAGTTAGTTAAACTAGAGAATAAATAGCAAAATTTCTTTTTTTTTAAGTAAACAAAATACGAATAGTTACATTGTGTGTTAAGAGTTAATTGCCGTTATATTCTTAGTTGTTGATGGTTCTCTTCTCCGCTATATAAGTGAACATTCCCTCATTGTAAAGTACCGATCCAATTACAATAATAAACACACTCCCAGGGTCTCATCTTCTTTTCTCCCTCTTTCATTCTTTGTTGTCATTTATTTCAGTGTTCAATGTAGACTTGCAAACTGAGACCAAGAAAATGTTACATATAAAGCATAATCCAGATTATATAAGAAGTGTTGGTACTAGGGTCAAAGACATTACCTTTGCATTCATCAAGAAACTCAGACGGAGTTTTGATACAAAATTACTAAAGCAAGAAAGGAGACAATTCTCAAAGCCACCCTACGGGTACAAGGCCCTCAACGCTACATTTCATGACGTCCTCCCCGTGCCTCATCTAGAGGTTCTCCCATTGGGACATGGAGGTCCTCCCATTGGGTTTTAGTTGTAAGCGGCAAAGTTGCGAACCAAATCAGGGAAGTGTCTTCACCTTGTTTCCTTCCATCTTCTGTTGTGTAAATATGTTGGTATAATCCTTCTCATCTATTTTCACAGAACAAAGAAAAAAAAGCCTTGAAAGATACCTTCCAAGAATGTGTTGATTGAGAATTGGCATAAACAAGGAAATGATCCACAAACCAAAAGGAAGTTCTGTTAAGAGTCATTACATCGCAAAAAGGAAAGGAATCAAGAAAGATGAGTATAAAAAAGACTCAATCAAACTGATGTGAAGATTAATCGATTCCAAGGTAGTAATCGAAGCGTGTAGAAAATTTAGAGAGAAAATTTCTGAGTTGTAGCCAATTGTGTGATTGGTGAGTTAGTGAGTAACCAGAGAGTATTCTTGTGAGGCTCCCCGATTTTTCTGTTACTGAAGATCTGGTTAAGCATTCTTCAGTGAATGAGATCTTCATCAATCAATTCGTGAAGGTTACCTTCTGGGATCCAAGTCTGTGATCTCCCTCTATAAGCAGTCTTAAGGCCCTCAAGTCTTTCCACTGCTGGGCTCGTTTATTTCCATCTGTTCTGTAATGTCCTCACCCTTCTGAATTCAATAAAAGATTAAAGAGTTTATTCATTGTGTTGTTGAATCTTAACAAAAGTCAAGATTAGTTTTTCTAACATCCTCATTGAGTGTGCAGAACTTCAATAACCCTATTCACCCCCCCCCCTCTAGGGTTCTTATAAGAAGTATTTAGGAAAACTCTAGAAGTAATATAATTGTTGACAAGAGAAAAATCTAGATGTTTATCTAGATTTTCTAGTTGGCATAGTATATATCTAGGATATTACCTAGATTATTCTAAGTACTTAGAATATCTAAGATATTAGTTACATATTCTAGAAATATCCTATAAAATATCTAAGGTATGTATGTATGTGCTATAAGATTGTGACATTTGGCTTAACCTCCACCACACAATAAAGAGGTGGAGTAGTGAGGTGTGATATTAAGGCAAGACATAAGAAGTGAGAGACACCACCTTCAAGAGAGCTAGAGATGTGTCTAAGAGAGTGTATGAGAGATCTCCCATAAAAATTAAGTGAGTGTGTATGTTTAAGTGTAATATGATTGTCTTGTCAAATTGTTTATTAATAAGAAGACTAAGTTCTAGTATATCACTTGCTCCCTACTTCTCTACAAGTGGTATGAAAGCAAGGTTTGAAAGGTCTTGTTGAGTTGGCATTCATTGTGTACACAGTCTGGGACTGAAGCAAAAGGGAGATTCTGCCGGCACATACAGGAATTGTGATAGTTGTTGGAATTGTTGGTTTGGGGCCACAAAAGTCTAGGTTAAGTGCAGAGCAGTTACCAAGTTGTTATGACACATTCTTCGAGGTTAGCTAGCTCGCTTGAGAAGCTCAACGGGAGCAGCTATAGTATTTGGTGTACACGCATGAAGTACTTCTTGAAAGGGCAAGACTTATGGGAGATCGTTGGTGGCAAAGAGAAGACAATACCAACAAATCCGAATGAGAAAAGAAATTCGGAGATCAAGGCAAGAAATACAATGTATATTCTCTCCATCACAATGGAAAACGGGTATCTATATAGGATATTAGGATTAAAAGATTGTGATACACCTGCGGAAGCATGGAATATCTTGGCTACGTTGTTCACCAAGAAGAATGAAGCCAAGTTGACGCAGTTAGAAAATGAGCTTATGTCTGTCAAGCAAGGAGACATGACAGTGAGTCAATACTTTATTAAAGTTAAATCTGTTAGGATTAGCAAAGCTTGTATTGATTTCTTGGTTATCTTGTTTCTTTATCTTGTTTCTTGGTTTATTAGGTATAGGAAGTTGGCTATATAAAGCCTTCCTTCCCTTCATTTGTAATTGAGTTGAGATAATCAATAACATCATTTCTCCAATCTCTCTCCCTATTCTCTTTTAGTTTCACCAAATTGGGTGAAATTTAGCATGGTATCAGAGCATGGTTAATTTTCATGAGTATGTTTCCTTCATGTTCTTCTTCCCCTGATTCACTCCTTCTTCCATTTCATTTATCACTCCGCACTTTCTCTCTCCCTAACAATCCCCAACAATCTCGCATGGCTTCCCACTTCCCAATCTTCCTCTCTCCTCTCCTTCATCACCTCCGCCGCTGCAACCACTGCCTTCACCACCACCCGCATATCGAAATCAAGTCTTTCAACATCCAAGAATCAGAAAACCCTAATAACCCCAAGATCTATACAGCAATGAAAGAACAAATCCAGCACCGACCCACAAACACAAATCAAGCCCCAAATGGACAACATCCTGTCCACCCTGGTGGCCTCCGGCGACTTCGCCAACTGGATCACGTCCTTCCCCAACGCCGTCGCCACCCCGTTCGACTATACCGCCTTGGGGACTTCGACTTCTGGGCGGTGTACGGCAGACCTGCTGCCGTGAATTCCACCGCATCGCAGCCGCCGCAACGGAGGAAAGCTTCGCCGGAGATTTCCCGGCCGTCGTCGGTAGTGGTGGGGAGCAATGTTACAAAGGCAAGGCTTGCAGGGGTTTTCTGGCTGATGGGTGCGAATTGTTTTCGTGCCGATGGAGATGGATTTTCAGTCGTTCGGATGACTTCTTGAGGATCAAACCGTCGTTTCAGGTTCGAGCATCTACAACGATCTTATTCCGATCTTCAATTCGAATTCAAATCGGACGGCTTCTTTCTCTGCGAGATTTTCGTTTTCGATAGCAATGTGAACCCTAGATCATGTTTGGGGATGGGATTGTGTTCTTTCTATCACCAAACAACGCGATTCTTGGAAGCCCAGCTGAAATCATACATGTCCATCTCCTGAATTTTTTGCTCCATGAAGTTCTGGATCTTGTTCAGCTGAGTCTGGTGTCAGTTTTCTGGGGTAAGAATCGAATTCATCGAGTTCATTTCAAATTCATCATCATTTGTTTGATCGATCTTTGAGGGTTTATCTTTATCTGTGAATCTTCCCCATTTCTGAGGAAATGAGATGCAATCTTGATTGATTTGGGTTTGGTGATTGATCTGTCAACATATTCTTGATTGAGTTGGGGTTTAAGAATTAAGAGTATATACTGCATTGAGTTAGGGTTTCATTAAGAGCTTTGAATTTGGGAGATCATGGATGGCCAATTGAATTCCTCTTCACCTGGGGGAACTGTCTCTGTTGTTGCTATAGCAAATGCCACTTACTATCTGATGGCTTTCACCTGTGTGTTTTTCCTCTCTTCATTATCTCGTCCGATCAACCAGGAAAGTCTCTATTAGGTCGTTGTATTCGCCGGAGACAATTTCAATACCTGGAAAAAGTTCGGCAACAATCAATCTTTCTTTCTCTCGTCATCGGCTCCACGAAGTTTTTCCGTATCTACGTCCATTTCACCATTAGGAGTTGTGGTGATGGCAAGGAAGTTGCTGGAGTTCAAGTTCAAGATTTCAAGGTTGCACTGCCCTTCATTGATTCCATTGGCAGTAATAGCAACCTTGCCGTTCGGCTTTGCTAGAAATTGTTGGAAAATTGGAGTCTTGCCACCCTCCAATTTGAGGGGGGGTGTTAGGATTAGAAAAGCTTGTATTGATTTCTTGGTTATCTTGTTTCTTAGTTTATTAGGTATAGGAAGTTGGCTATATAAAGCCTTCCTTCCCTTCATTTGTAATTGAGTTGAGATAATCAATAACATCATTTCTCCAATCTCTCTCCCTCTTCTCTTTTAGTTTCACCAAATTGGGTGAAATGTAACAAAATCTTTAAGTGTTGAAATTGCTAAAGTAGACCCAGAAAGTGCAATAAGTGAGTCAAGGATGAGAGAACAATTATTCATGGCTTAAGCCCCAAGTATAGTGGCCTTGTAGATTTAAACATAACGATTGCGTCAATGACTCTGCATCTTTCTTTGATAACTATGCATCTTTACCATTAATGGAGTACCTCATAACCCGTGATATAACGATTTGAAAGTCGATCTTCATCCAACAAATTAGACTACACCAACTGAACAAAACTCTAGAAAGAGACTATAAACCCTAAATAAGGGTATAATAATCTCTTACAAAAGAAGAGACTAGCTTTGTTTACATAAACGTAAAACTAAACTAACAATTGGGGTATAAATCAATCAAATTCGGGGTTGCCATCGACAAAAAGAATCGATGACGGCCCCTCCAAAAAAGTGGAGGTTAGGGGCTTTTAAAGTGAAAAAGAGAAGAGGAGGCTAGAATTTTAACTTTGCCATCGATTTGTCTTAAGGGGTCGTTTGGCATGCAATGAGAATGGGAATGGGAATTCATAATGGGACTGAGAATGAGAATTCATAATGGAAATGGGAATTAACATGTATTTATGAATTACCAACCTTCTTGTTTTGTTTTGTGGTAATTCAAATTGGAAATAAGATTGGGAATAAACACACAATGACAATAATACCCTTTTATTAATTTATGAATGTTTTAATAAATTAAAATGGATAGAAGACCATAAATGATACACATTTACTTCTAGAAAATCAATTATCATATGAAAAAAAAATTAAGAAAAAATAAGTTCATAAAGATTTTAATAGAATTTAATTAAGCATTAAATATGAATTAAAAATTAAAAACAAGTATATCTTCTAAATAAGAGGGACAGTGTTGGTAATAACAATTAAACATAAGGGCAAAATTGATATTTAACAGTGACTACTGAATTCTCATCTCCAATTACCACCACCCCTGATAATAAATTACTGGGAGTTGGGGCATTATATTCTCATTCCCATTACCCACTGTAGACACGAAATTTAGCCAATCAGATTAGACAGCATCAGTAGCCCAAGTTCATGTGGGTTTAGCAGATATGCGCCCAACACAAAATGCAGAGCGAGCCCATTTCAGCACGAGCCCATTCCGGGCCAATCCGGGATAAAACTCGCGCGGATTCAGACCCTAATTCAGAGCGAAGTCGCGCGGATTCAGGCCCCAGTTCAGATGGGATCCGCGCGGATTTCCTTGCTAGAGCCAAAATGTCCCGGGCCCAAATTCAGGCGGATCCGCGCGGATTTGTCAAAATTAGAGCCAAAATGTCCTGGGCCCAAATCCAGCGGATCATGTGATTTCCTTGCTAGAGCCAAAATGTCCGGGCCCAAATTCGAGCGGATCCGCGGATTTACGGACCTAGTCTTCGAAGCTGGAAAATCTGCGCGGATTTTGCGGCTTAGGCAAACGGAGAAGCTAGGCCCTAGTCTTTGAAATCGGGGCGCGGATTTCCCTAAACCTAACCCTACCACTGCCTATACAAGGATCCGCGCGGATCCTGAAGGAGAGGACGAAAAAAAAGAGTTTACGGAAAGGATTCTGACAAAAACTGAGAGAAACATCTTCGAGGGTCATTGCAGAAATCCGCGATTTCCGTAATACTACCACGATTCAAAACAATTTGGGTGAAGACGCTGAATCTCTCGAGGCTTGCCAAATCATGGATTTGGTAGGTTTCTACCTTAGTTTTTTTTCTTTTCGCTTTTCTTTCTTGTAACAATGTAGATTAATAATCCCCGCCCGCTGTACCTTTTTACTTTGTATCTTTGATTTTATTGAGTTTATGCATGCACTTTTTTTATTATTCCTTGTGACAACTTTTTTCTTTTTAATTTTTGCTTAAACCCGACCTAGTAAGGGCCGCTTTGGCGGACGATGCAAGGGCACCCCCCTACATCGATACCTTTACCCCCGGATCCGAATTTCGGTTCGAGACCGGAGTCAACCCTATTTTTGTTAATTTTTATAAAATTAACTGGCGACTCCTCCATTTTTGGTAATCACCTAAAAAATTGATTTTTATTTTCTTTTTATACATGTCGATACAATTTCATTCAAGCTTCGGGACGAAAACCACCGCAGCGCTACTGGAGGCTGTGGATCCGCGCGGATCCGCTTCTGGTAGGCCGACGGTGATTCTCGCCCCTGGTTCGAATGAGCTTAAACGAAAAAACCCTAAAATTTTGGCCCACAGTGGACTGGGATCCGCGCGGATCCCAGTATGTTCGACCGTTTTTTGCTTGTTTTTTGGGTTTTTTTTAAAATCTGCATGTGTGTTTAAGATTATAAAGGTCAAGTTAAAGTGAAGTACCATCATCCGAAAATCTTCTTTAAAAGAGAAAAAGTACACCCTAGGTTCGATAAGCAACCCTACGTCGACTCGACGCTCCGCGGGGGACCGCGCCCCTCCCGGGGGGCGGCGGGCCCTACAGTGGCGACTCCACTGGGGACTTATTAGTGGGTAAGACTTGAAAAGTCGGGTTTGTTTTTTTTTTAAAAAAAAAAAAGTTGTCACCTTTTTTCTTTTTTTAGGCATAATTGCATTCACTGCCTTCCTTTGTTGGGCACACAAGGCACCGCTTAGATTGTCCTCACGTTTACCATTCCGGAAAACATTAACCATTCAACTCGTGGGTCCACTTAGACCTTCACCGAGACGGTGGTTGTTTTCCCACTCGCACCACTCCCTAATCCATATGATAAAAGGGAGCAACCTGGTACATTAACCTTACCATGCACCCCATGGAAGGCACAACACCCAGGACACGAGCTAGAGGTTAGGATAAACCAACCTTGAATCCACAAACTTAGACCCTTGGCTAGGTTGGAACTCACTTGTATGCTATGTGCTTTGTGTAGCCTCTCGAACCCTAAACCATGCCTTAATGCTTAGACAAAAAAAATATAAAAAAAAAATCAAGTAGAGTCGTTAGGGCCAAGATAATTACTTTGGTCTATACAAGTTCGCACTGGAGGTTCACGCGGATTCGAGGTTGGGTTACCCAACAACCGCGATCCCATGAGCAGGTCGGACTTGAATAGCCAAAATAAATGTTAAGGCTTTTGGTAGTCAGTCTCGGTTTAGGCGTTGTAGCGCTTTGAGCACGAAATCCGCGGATTTTGGTGTGCTCGGGTACTATCGCGCCTAAGCCAAAGTGTCTTCTAGGGTTTTGTGTCGGGTTGTGGAGGCTGACTTGGCCCATATGGAGTTTAAGCTCCTGAAATCCGCGCAGATCTCACTGGGCTTAAGCCCATAAAATCCGCGCGGATCCAGCTAAGCCCATATGGTCCAAGTCGATTTCCGCCCCTTTGTGTCGTGTCGTTTTGGAATTTGGCCCATACGCTCAAACCCGCAGAATCCGCGCGATTCCAGACGCCGAACCATGTATCCAAATTCTTGTTTTTCTTCGCCTCTTGGTCCGACTGGATTTAGGCTCGAGTGAGCCCGAGCCAGAAATCCGCAGACCATCGGGCCTAAGCCCGTGAAATCCGCGGATCTGGCGAGCTCGCCACCGCCGCCTAAATTTTGGCGTCTTTAAGGTCTTTAGCTTGCATTGCCTGCATGAGTTTGAGTCTGCTTGTGTCGCAGAACATTCGTGGCACAGAGATGTTGGGCCTCACGGATCCTCGCGGATTTTGTGAGCGGGCCCACTCTGTGTGATCCAAATGGGCCTTGGTCCGCTTAGTCACTAGAACGGTATGTTTAGCCCCATGTGAGGCTTGAGTTCGTTTTCGGACACGGCCCGATAAGGCCTAGACGTATTATTTCGAGCCAGAGTCCGCATAAGAGTTTTATTTGGGCTTCGACATGATTTTGAGCTTTAGCTCGATCATTCGAGGTTCAAATAGGATTCTTCATCCATCGCATGCATTAAGTTTTGGGGCGATGTTGGTGAGTCTTCAAATTCCTCCACCTTCGGGGAACAAGATAGGTTGGTTTCGGGTCTACCAATGGACGATCGACGATTGGAAACTTTTGACGTCCACTACGACAAGAACGAAGATCGGGCATCATCCGAGGCGACTCACCCGTATGACCGAAGAAGCATCCAAGAGGGGTTGAATCTTTGGTTATCGATCCATCTGAGACAATGTTGAATCCTAACGATGACCATCCTCATAGTGATTCTGAAGGGGAGCCGGCACCTCCTCCACCACCTCCACGTAATGATATTGAGCAATTGACCAACATAATTCTGAATATGCAAGTCACTATGAATGCTCAACCGAGGCACAAAATCAAAGAATTGACGCCGCCATTCACGCTATGGAGGAGGCGAAAATTCGAATGTGAAAACACTCCTACAAGTGAAGTAGAACAACTGAAGAGAGAAAGATGGATCACCCACGGATTTCGAACTCGAGACTTGATCGCATTGAACAAATGTTGAAAGAGTCCACACTCTTTAACAATCAATTTATGGATGATGTAGGTTTCACACCTGTTCCCCGGGGAAGACTTCCCCCTAAATTCAACATGCCTGACATCAAATTCCATGGTGTCGAGAGTCCGCATCAACATATACGGAATTTTCTGGGGGCTATGACATCAAGGGGAAGAGGACATTTATCACATCATCTTTCCTGGACTCAGGCCCTGATGTTATGAAATGGTATAATACTCTCAGTCCTGCCAAAACCTCACAATGGAGCATGCTTTGCAAGGAGTTTTTACACCAATACTCCTACAATGTCGACATGCCTGTCACCTTGAGGGATATGGAGCTGATGAGGCAGGAGGAAAGGGAGACTTTCTCGAATTACTTTTCTCGGTGGAGATCAAAGGCAGCCCAGATGGTGGACCGACCATCGGAGGAGCACCAAGTTGATATGCTCATCCGTAGTTTGCAGCCTTCATACAATACTCATTTAAGGTTCCAACCTCTTAAAGACTTTGTTTCATTGAGATTGGCCGGAACAAAGATTGAGAGCGATTTCGCTAAAGGGGCTACGACTGGGGGCTGGAAGAACACTTACACCAATAAGAAGTCAGTTGGCCCATCCGCATCGGCTAACAAAGGGAATCAGGTGAATGCTTTACAACGCTACACCGAATATACCCCGATAGACACTTCATATGCTCAAGCCTCGAACGTCATTAAGGGAATGATTACCCTTCCCGACTTAAAACCTGAGCCGAAGGAGAAGCCACGGGGTTGGGATGCCGGTAAATTTTGCAAGTATCACAGGGCTCGAGGACATGATACTGAGCAATGTTTCACCCTGAAGAATAGGATGGAAGAGATGTTTAGGTCCAAGCGGCTACCTCTACCAAAGGCGGCACAAAAGCCTAGCAACACCAACAATCCACTAGGCTCGTTTCATATACATGTTGTATTCGAAGAATGTGAATGGGATCCTTCGGATTTCGTTACAGATGCGAAGAAACCAACTTACATCACACGTTACTTTACGGAGGACTATGAGGTCAACGGTTTATGGGTTAGTGATGAAGAAGACGTCTATGGCGAACCTCATGCTAAGGATGTCACTGATAATTTCTGGGGTTCTAATGGTGATGACGACTTTTGGGGAACAGCAGAATCTGGGGAAACCAAAACCCCGGATGTCACTTTCCTAACGCGGTCTGGACGCCATAATCATCCAGGAGGTCCCTCCCAAGTCCAAGCTCAAGACAAAGGGAAGGAAAAAGTAGGGGAGATAGTGGTCCCTACCCCTGAAGAGGACCTTGTGTTAAAGCAGTTGAAGAAATTGAAGATGGATGTTACTGATGCAGCGATTATTGGCAGCCTTCACTAAAGCATGACGGCGTTAATCGAGGCTTTAAGTAAACTTGAAGTATCGCCTGAAACCACACCCGAGGAAGTAGTATCTTTTGTCACTTCAGGCCAAAGTACTATAACCTTTAGTGATGAGGATTTGCCCAAAGAAGGCTTTGCACACAACAAGGCCTTATACTTAACTGTGGGTTGTTCTAATAAGGTGATACCATTGGTATTGGTTGACAATGGATCCGCTGTAAATATTTGCCCATGGAGGACAAATTTCAAAAGTGGGTATTCAACCTCATCAGCTTACTCAACAAGCTATCCAGCTTAGGGCTTATGACAATACTCCTAGGCGAGTTTTGGGGTCAATCCTCTTGCCTGTCACCATGGATACGATTTCTAGCAACGTTGAGTTCTTGGTACTGGATATCCCAGCATCCTTCAACCTTTTGCTAAGGCGCCCTTGGTTGCATGAACAACGAGCGGTGTCGTCTACCTTGCATCAGAAGGTGAAGTTGTCGGTCAAGGGTCAGGTGGTAACTATCAAGGGAGAGGAGTTATCAATGATTACTTCTAAGAAGCCGAGGTTGGAAGTAGAACATAACTCTAAGGATGAGGAATTCCATCATTTTGACATTGTTCTTTGCCTTGGATGAGGGCGAAGCACCTTTGGACTTCGATCCTTACTCGAATAGGAAGGTCAACGCTATACTCAAAAGACAAGGTTACTTTCCTGGTTTACCTTTAGGAAGGAGAGCACAAGGGCCCACATCCGTTCCCTTGACTCAAAAAGGAAACTATCGTTTTGGATTGGGGTACACTCCGACGAAGGAAGAACAACGATCGGCCGAGAAGGTTGTGATTGTCAAGACGAGCCAATCTTGCTTTATAATATAAAGCGTATCCACTCACGCTTAATGGTCGATTTATAAAAGAAGATTGTTTCCCTTACTTTGGCTTTCCGAGCCATACTACTTAAGCAAGGATTTTGGTTCCGGGGAAATTTTCGGATCGCATCTTTGCTTGAAGAAGAACTTTTCACACCAGCACGGGAGAGTAAGACTCCACTAGATTGGACTCATCTAGCCGGGAGCAACATCTTTGGGATTTTGTTGGTCGGGAGGCGGAGAAGAGAAATCGTGGAAGCACTTTCCTCGCCCTATCAAGCAGGATTTCGATCCTCGAGCTCATTGCAACATGGGGCCAGGAGAACAAACAAATCACCTGGATATCAGCTGATGGAGATAAGGAGTTCACTCTAGCTATAGGAGAGTCTGTGCATAGATCTGGGTCTAGTCCTCATTCTGTTCATGTTCCATTTTCTGAGTCTGTCTTAGAGTCGGGCCTTAAGCCCACTAAGTCTGTTGCATCTACTTCTGGAGGGTCTGTTGAGTCATCTGTTGATGTTCCTGTTTTTCAATTCAATGAAATGAATTCTTTCGCTTACGACTCTTCTCATTCCCCATCCCTGAGCTGCTTTGCCTCAAAAGAAAATAATAATGATGCTGTAAACGAACCCGAAATTCCTAAGGCTGTAGAGGAGCACGAGAATCGAATTTCTGTAATTGAAGAAACCATAACTGTAAATCTGGGTACCCCGGAGGAACCTAAGATAACCAAAATCGGGAAATCTTTAACTCTCGAAGAGCAAGAACAATTTACTCTACTCTTACGAGAATTTGTGGACGTCTTTGCCTGGTCATACCAAGATATGCCCGGCATAGACAGGGAAATAGCTGAGCATAGAATACCACTTTACCCTGATGCTAAACCAGTCAAACAGAAGCTTCGGAGAATGAAACCAGAGTGGGCCTTGAAGATCAAGGAAGAGGTTGAGAAGCAGTTAAGTGCAGGGTTCATTAGGGTGTCGGAATATCCACAATGGGTAGCAAATGTAGTTCAGTTCGAGAAGGATGGGAGAGTTCGAATGTGTGTAGATTTTAGGGATTTGAACAAAGCAAGTCCGAAAGATGACTTTCCTTTACCCCATATTGATATCTTAGTAGACAATACTTGTGGCCACGCCTTCTCTCCTTCATGGATGGGTACTCGGTTATAATCAAGTCAAGATGTCGAGGAGGATATGGAGAAGACAACATTCATCACTCATTGGGGTACATTCACGTAGTGATGCCATTTGGGTTAAAGAATGCGGTATGACCTATCAAAGGATGCCACCACATTGTTGCATGATATGATGCATAGGGAAGCGAGGTTTACGTGGATGATATGATTATTAAATCCGTTGATCGCGAACACATTTAGATAGCCTTAGAAAGTTTTTCCTTAGGCTGCGAAAGTACGGAATGAGATTAAACCCACAGAAATGTGCCTTCGGAGTGACATCGGGTAAGCTGTTGGGCTTTGTAGTAAGTTCTAGGGTATCGAGGTTGATCTGCAAAAATTAAGGCGATACGAGAAATGCCACCACCTAAGACGGAAAAGGAGATAAGAGGTTTCTGGGGCGACTACGCATAAGTCGATTCATAGCAAAGTTAACCATGATCCGTGACCCTATATTTAAGAAGCTAAAGAAGGGGTCGAGCGGGACGAAAAATGCCAAGCGACTTTTGACAAGATTAAAGAGTACTTGGTTAATCCGCTGCTTTAGTTCCACCCACGCGAGAAAAGCCCTTCATTGTACCTAACTATCACAGGGGACAGAATGGGGCCATGCTAGCTCAGAGACACGAAGGTGAAGAACGAGCAATCTATTATTTAAGTAAGAAGTTCTTGGAATATGAGACTCGATACTCCAACATTGAGAGGTTGTCCTTAGCTCTTGTTTGGGCAACAAGGAAACTACGTCACTACATGCTTGCTCATACAGTGCATGTGACTGCTTTCATGAACCCTCTCAAGTATTTGATGGAGCAACCATTGGTCAATAGCAGGGTAGCTCGATGGATGGTCATGCTGTCGGAGTTTGATTTACAGTTTGTCCCACAGAAGGCCGTAAAAGGAAGAGTGGTGGCGGATTTTCTGGCTGAACTACCCGTAGAGGAAGCTTGTGAGGAAGAACTCGAATTTCCTGATGAGGAAATATTTCAAACGCAGAAAGAAACTTGGGAAATGTATTTTGATGGCGCCTCTAATCAAAGTGGATATGGAGTAGGAATCATTCTGATCTCACCCGAAGGAGCACATACTCCAATTTCGGTGAAATTGGATTTTGAAGCCACCAACAATGTGGCTGAATATGAAGGATGCATCATTGGTATGCAAGCTGCGGTAGAGATGGGCATAAAGAGCATAAGAATATTCGGTGATTCAAGTCTCATAATAAATCAAGTTTCCAATAAATGGAAAGTGAAGAATGAAGCTTTAGCACCTTATCAAGCCTATGTGAGAGATTTAGCAGAACATTTCGATCAGATAGCGTTCACTTATTTGCCTCGGGAGCATAATGAATTAGCGGACGCTTTGGCCAAGCTATCATCCTTGCTTAATATCCCGAGAGGAGCTGTGTCTATGCCTATATGCGTAGAACGAAGGGATCAACCGGCTTATGTGTACTCTTTGGAGGTTTGTGAGGTAGACTCAACCTGTTGGTATTATGATATATACCAGTACCTCACCAAAGGGGCTTACCCTGGAGGTTCTACTACGAGGTCACAAAGAGCAATTAGACTCTTGGCTTCACAGTATTGCCTGATTCAAGGTCAACTGTACAAGAAAACCGTTATGGGCATCAATTTGCTTTGCCTGGGACAAGATGAGGCCCAGAACTTGATGGGAGAAGTTCATGGAGGAGAATGTGGTCCGCATATGAATGGACGGATGTTGTCCAAAAAGATTCAAAGAATGGGGTACTACTGGTCAACTATGGAAGCTGATTGTCACGATTACGTGAAGAGGTGCTACAAGTGTCAAATTTATGTGAACTTGCAACACCAACCCCCTTCTTGCGACTTTAACCTCGCCTTGGCCATTTTCGGTATGGGGCATCGATATCATAGGAAGATCACTCCTAAAGGAACAGGAGGAAATGAATATGCTTGTAGCCATTGACTACTTCACAAAATGGGTGGAAGCGGCATCTTATGCAAAATTGACTTCTAAGCACGTCTAAGTTCATACTTAGAAACATAATATGTCGTTATGGAGTTCCACATGAGTTGATAAGTGATAATGGAGTTCACTTTAAAAAGGAGACAGCAGAGTTGTTAGCAAAATACAAGATCCAGCATCACAAATCGTCGGTCTATAGACCTCAGACCAATGGAGCGGTTGAGGCAGCTAACAAGAACATTACCAGGATAATAGAGAAAATGGCCACGACTTATAAGGATTGGCCAGATAAGTTACCTTTCGCCTTGTGGGGCTATCGAACTTCTATTCGTACATCCACCGGAGCAACTCCTTACTCTTTGGTATACGGAGTAGAAGCGGTATTGCCAGTAGAGGTGGCAATATCTTCACTGCGAATTGTAGTGGAAAGTCGATTCGAGCGGATTGGGCTAAAGCTAGGTATGAGGAACTGGTTAACATCGACGAAAGGAGACTCAGAGCCATGCACAATGTCCAGATATACCAGAATCGTGTGTCCAGGGCATTTAACAGGAAGGTCAAACCAAAAGACCTTGGAGAGGGTGACATGGTTCTGAAGGAGATAAGGGCACCTATTCAGGACCCGAGAGGAAAGTTTAGGCCCAATTGGATGGGTCCATACATCATAAAAGAGGTCCTTCCAGGAGGGGCTGTGAAGTTAGTTGATCTGGAGGGTGAAGAATGTGCTCAGCTGACTAATTTGGATCAGCTAAAGAAGTTTTATGCATAAGGGTAAAAGTGGATATAGCAACTGGTGACCAGAACCAGCAACTATCCTTAAGTTATTAGCCACTGACCTATTTCGTCAGCAACTAAATACTTACTCCACCTTTTGAACTACGATGGCCTGATTCCATGTAATGTGGATACGTAGGAAGCTTTTCTAAAGTCCGGCCCAAATAAATAAAAATTTCCCGATAATTTATTTTGGTTATCCGTTTTTAGTCCTTGAAGCAACATGAGCTCTTCGCGATTCATGCAGCTTAAGACCTTTATAGGGCTTTAATAGTATCCGGGCCAAGGTGAGTCCAAGTGGATTTTGCGAACCTTTAGCCCGAAATACTCACGATATTTTCGGAGGCGGTTGGGCAAATCCACGCGGATTTAGACCTTGCTCGACCCAGTTCCCAAGGTGAGTCCAAGTGGATTTTGCGAACCTTTAGCCCGAAATACTCACGATATTTTCGGAGCAGTTTTGGGGCAAATCCACGCGGATTTAGACCTTGCTCGACCCAGTTCCCTAGGTAAATCCAAGTGGATTTTGCGAACCTTTAGCCCGAAATACTCACGATATTTTCGGAGCAGTTTTGGGGCAAATCCACGCGGATTTCAAACCATATTCGGCCCGTTTTCCCTATTACATCCATGCGGATTTTGCGAACTCTTAGCCCGAAATACTCACGATATTTTCGGAGCAGTTTTGGGGCAAATCCACGCGGATTTCAAACCATATTCGGCCCGTTTTCCCCATTAGATCTACGCGGATTTTTGCGAACCTTTAGCCCAGAATACTCACGATATTTTGGGCGATTTTGGGGCAAGTCCGATAGATCTTTAGGACCCAACATCTTAGGATCCACGGATTGATTTATCAATCCGACCCAAAATACTCATTTTTAGAGCAATTGCAGCGAATCCGCGCGATCCCGGCTTTCCTAGGCTCATTCGTTTTCGAAAATCTACGCGGATCTACTTACCGACCCGGATACTCACTTGATTTTGTCGGAGCAGTTCCGATCGGATCCACGCAGATTTTGTTTTCCCAGGCCTAACCTTAATTCTTATGGGTTACTTTCTTAATGCAAAATCCTCGTGGATTTTGCATTTCGATTGAAATAAATTTTCTATGTGCGAAGTCCATGGATTTCACATATTTAATGTAAAATGCTGGAATATCGTTAAATTTTATTAATCTAAAATAAATAATTAGCATGCAAATTTACGATTTGCTACTCGAGCGTTCATCGGATCTCAAAAAAACGCTAAAAAAACGCCAACAAAAAAAAAAAAAGGCGGCTTGATCCATCGATCTTTTTTAGGTTCGGATCCTTCCTCCCGTAAAGATACACTTCGGGATCTCTCCTTAATGGTTGAATCACTGGGGGCTTCCTCTTTGCCCTTCCCGATAGTTTTTTCCCCAAAACGCGTTGTACTAGAAGGCCGAGATCCGGTGGCCAATGGGTTTAATTTTCTTTTCCTGTTCTTTTAACTGCTTCCTAATAGCAGGATCTTTCTCCGTAATCCATTGGCGATAGGCCATAGATACATGAGTGCTTCCTCCTGTCATAGGAACAGCGAGGGTAGTCCTTCTTCCAATAGTCCTGCCAAGATCGAACCTTGGAAGTGTGTTAGGATTAGGCTGAATGCAGTCCAATGGAGGGATGCATTGTTTTCTCCTAATTTGACGTCTGGCTCGAAGTAGTAGGTGGTATATGTCAGACCCATAAGTCTCACCAAAGGGCATCAATGATCGACGATGACCACTTCTCGTATTCTCCACTGCACGCGTTGACCATTCGAATGTGGCCGTTCTTAGAAGGCGTTAAGAAGCGGTGTGCTCCATCAACCATATCTACAAAGGAAGAAAAGAGGGTCCACCTAAAGCAGCAGGGGGCTTCCTGAAAATTCGCTTTCAGATTCTTCACAAGTTCGATCCAAGCCCATGATAGTATCATTGGCGCTAGATTTTGATCACCACGGAGGCTTTCACTATTATTGATTAACGAAGCCGGACCACTATTGGTGCCACCACGGTAAAAACAGAACCCACTTAATAAGCATAGGGCTAAGACCCTAACTTTTTTCTCAATATGTTCGCTTCTCCTGAATAAGGAAATCAAGGGCAGAAAGTTTACCCTTTCACCCTCCAACATCTTTTTTAGGTCCACGTGAGCAGATTTGGACCTGATGTCGGTTTCGCACAGATATGGGTCAGAGTGGAGCCCATCTGAGTTCCCGCAGTTTTGTCAAATTGCTGGGCTAATTAAAGGCCCGAGTTGTTTATTTGCGAGCAGGCTTGTTATGTACTCAAGAATTATTTGCTTCCGGCAAAGTTTACTGAAATCAACTTTTGTTTTGACCACAGCTCAGCGTCCTGCCTCAGTTATTGTGTCTGTGCATTGCATGTAGTCATAATAGGTTAGCATTTGCATCATGGTCTGCATGAGTCAAATAATAAACGAAACAGTTTTTGTCTAAGCATTATACATGTAAAATCATTTAATCGCCGTCAGAAACCAGGTCTATATATTCTGGGCCTGAGAAACCAAAGCGTCGGCCCGGCAGGGGAGCAGGATCTTGCCCAGTGAAGAAATCCCATCCATCAGCCGCCCAAGAGGCAGAAGATCAATCTGGTGGGTACCCTCCAGTGTTGGGTTCCTTGTTCCAAGAGGAGCTGGGAGCATCATATGTATGAACTCGCCCGACCTCATCAACATGAAAGGAAACCCGGATAATGTTCTTGCAAGGCGGGAGCCCACAAGACCGGCGTTAAACTCCAATTATCGTCACGCGGATTTTTGGCCTGACAATTCAAAATTCAGGATTTCATTTTCAAACACAGACAAGTCCAAAACTTAACAGATTTAAGTTCAAGACTCGGTAGTGTGTGCATGGGTTTGACTATCCTAGAACAAGCTTTGTCACCCAACACATATTCTCAAGCAAGCTCAAAGAAATGCAAAGAAAAAGGCTCAAAACCACAGAGAGCTGCGCGAATTTGTACACAATTTCAGTAAATTTAAAAAATGGCTCAAAATCACCGAGAACCACGTAGGATTTACTGAATTGGGTGAAACTCCGAGATGAGCACGGCGCGATGCATCATATCCTCTCTCTTTCCTTATCTTATCCTACTTCATTTTATTTTACTTCCATTTTATCTTTTACAAATCAGATACTTACAAATTCTTTCTTTTTCAGGAAAAATCTACGAAGCATGGACAACATCCAGCAATTCAACCAGCATCGGACTACCTCCGGTCAAGAAATCCAAGCTACCCTTGGAAGCAGAAGCCTGGACAACATCCAGCAATTCAACCAGCATCAGACTACCTCCGGTCAAGAAATTCAAGCTACCCTTGAAGCGAAGCACGACAACATCCAAAGAATTCAACCAAGATCGGACTACCTCCGGTCAAGAAATCCAAGCTACCCTTGGAAGCGGTCGACAACATCCAGCAATTCAACCAAGATCGGACTACCTCGGTCAAGAAATCCAAGCTACCTTGAAGTCAAGCCCGACAACATCCGGAATTTAATCAAGATCGGACTACCTCCGGCCAAGAAATCCAAGCTACCTCGGATCGCTCAAGCCCGACAACATCCGAATTAAAGTTAACATTTGGACTACCTCCGATTAACTCGACACTTCTCAAGATATATACTTTGACTTTCGTCTTATCGGACTTAGTCAAGTGAAGCAATCAGTAGACACGAAATTTAGCCAATCGATTAGACAGATCGTGAGCCCAAGTTCATGTGGGTTTAGCGGATATCGCCCAACACAAAATGCAGAGCGAGCCCATTTCAAGACGAGCCCATTCCGCGCCAATCCGATAAAACTCGCGCGATTCGCACTCCTAATTCGCAGCGAAGTCGCATGAGCGATTCAGCCCCAGTTGATGGGATCCCGCGGATTTCCTTGCTAGAGCCAAAATGTCCGGGCCCAAATTCAGCGGATCCGCGGATTTGTCAAAATTAGAGCCAAAATGTCACAGGCCCAAATCCAGCGGATCCGCGGATTTCCTTGCTAGAGCAAAATGTCCCGGGCCCAAATTCAGCGGATCCGCGGATTGGACCTAGTAATCGAAACTGGAAAATCTGCGGATTTTGCGGCTCGCCAAACGGAGAAGCGCTTACTAGTCTTGAAATCGGGAGCCGCGGATTTCCTAAACCTAACCCTACCATCGCCTATAAAAGGATCCGCGGATCCAAGGAGAGGACGAAAAAAGAGTTTACGGAAAGGATTCGACAAAAGCGAGAGAAACATCTTGAGGGTCATTGCAGGAAATCCGCGCGGATTCCGTGTAATACTACCACGATTCAAAACAATTTGGGTGAAGACGTCGGGAATCTCGAGGCTTGCCAAATCCATGATTTGGTAGGTTTCTACCTTAGTTTTTTCTTTTTGATTTCTCTTTCGGTTGTAACAATGTAGATTAATAATCCACTTGATGTACCTTTTTGCTTTGTATCTTTGATTTTATTGAGTTTATGCATGCACTTTTTTTATTATTCCTTGTGACAACTTTTTTTTCTTTTTAATTTTTGTTTAAACCCGACCTAGTAAGGGCCGCTTTGGCGGACGATGCAAGGGCACCCCCCTACATCGATACCTTTACCCCCGGATCCGAATTTCGGTTCGAGACCGGAGTCAACCCTATTTTTGTTAATTTTTATAAAATTAACTGGCCGCTTCTGGTAGGCCGACGGTGATTCTCGCCCCTGGTTCGAATGAGCTGAAACGAAAAAACCCTAAAATTTTGGCCCACAGTGGACTGGGATCCGCGCGGATCCCAGTATGTTCGACCGTTTTTTGCTTGTTTTTTGGGTTTTTTTTTTAAAATCTGCATGTGTGTTTAAGATTATAAAGGTCAAGTTAAAGTGAAGTACCATCATCCGAAAATCTTCTTTAAAAGAGAAAAAGTACACCCTAGGTTCGATAAGCAACCCTACGTCGACTCGACGCTCTGCGGGGGACCGCGCCCCTCCCGGGGGCGGCGGGCCCTACACCCACTTTTTTTAATTACCACAAAACAAACATGAGTACATGACAATAGTATTCCCAATTATCCTACTCCCATTCCCAACCCCCTACCCCCTCATACCAAACAGCCCCTAAAGACAAATACGAGTAATATGTAACGGTAATAAGGAACTAAATGACTTGAAGGTACCTATCTTTTTGTGAAAATGATTTCTAGGACCTCATATTTTGAAAACTAATTTTGAAGTCCCTTTCTTTATGTGCTAATAATTATCAGGACCCATTATTTTAATAGAATCCTATTAAAAGGGGTATTAACTTTTTATATTTATAGAAAAGGGTTTAAAATTAGGATCTTTTATGCGAAATATGATTTTTTGATATTTTTATTAAAACATGTTAAAATAAACACTCATAACTCTTTATGATAACTTTAATGGTATTAGTTATCACAATCAACTACTTATACCTCAAAAATTGTACTTGCTTAATTATGATAACTTTAATAATTTGATGATCCAACACAACTACATTATAATATCAGTCAAAATTCTCTAGTTAAGTTTAACTTTTTTTTGTTAAGCATGGTGAGCTTATAACCACAGAAAATATAAATTTTTGAATTATAAGTAGTAGATTGTGATAACTGATACCATTAAAATTATCATAAAAGAGTTAAGATTGTTTATTTTAACTTGTTTAAATAAAAATATCAAAAAAAACATATTTTCGCATAAAAGATCATTGTTTTATACCATTTTCTATAGATATAAAAAGTTATTATCCTTTTTAATAGGTTTTTATTAAAATAATGAATCATGATAATTATCAACACATAAAGAAAGGGACTTCAAAATTAGTTTTCAAAATTTAAGGTCCTGGAAAACATTTTCACAAAAAGATAGGTATCTCCAAGTCATTTTTTGGAAATAAGGAGATAAGTGTATATACTATATGTATATATATATATATATATATATATATATATATATATATATATATATATATATATATATGAAATATCCCATTTATCGGAATTCTGATATCTGATTTTTTTTGCGGCTCTAGTGCAACCTATTATCTAAACTGAGGAAAGAATTGGCGGAGCATCCTACGCAACCCTTTCCCAATTCCGATGGGTGTCAAAGGCTGACACAATAAAACTGAAATTCCTACTGTACTGTTCATTTTGGTGTACAGCTGCTAACTCTTGATTATCGTCTCACGATGCCAACCTTGAATTTGTTTACAAATGTCCCAGTTGATGCCGTTGTTACGTCAGACATCCTGAAGGACGCCACCAAAGCTGTCGCCAAGACTATCAACAAGCCCGAATCCTATGTCATGGTCTTGATTAATGCTGGAGTTCCAATTGCCTTCGCTGGCACTGAAGAACCTGCTGCCTACGCAGAATTGATCTCAATTGGTGGCCTTAACCCTACTGTTAATGCCAAATTGACTTCAATTATTGCTGAAATTCTCCAAACTAAGATTGGCATTGACAGCTCCAGATTCTACATCAAGTTTTATGATGCTCAGCGTCCATTTTTCGGATTCAATGGATCAACCTTTTGAGTTTCAGGTGACCAGATGATTGAATTTTTACCAGCCAATTTACCAGTGACCTGCTTTTCATGAGCTTTCACCTTTCTGTAATGCTTAGATGTTGTTACACTAGATACAGAAGTTGCCTACTCGTCATGTTTAAGCTTTTTCTATGTTTATGCATCTGAGCAGGACACACTAAAATTAGCTTCTCAATTGAGAATTTGCGTTGGGGTACTTGTGTATCTGTGTTGAGTTGTTGATACTCGTTTTTTTTTTTTCTGTTTTTGTGCTCCTGTTATTGTGTGTGCAACTTCTCATAGCTTTGTAGTCAATCTCAGCCTCTGGCATATTTATTAAATAAAAAAAGAGGTCAGACGAGACAATGCAAAATTTTCTTAGGTTTATACATTCGGCACTGTCATTAATGATATATGTCCATGCATGGACATCCAAACATGGAGGCGAGGGCATCCTAGCTTGGAACATACATAGTCAAATAGCAGAAATCTATTTAAAACCCTCTGAAGTCTGGATTGATGACAGTACAAATTTCTGAGTACATGACAATCTTCTCTGGGCTAACATTTGCAAGACTACATTTACGAATATCATCACCTTATTCCAGTTTAGAAATACAATATCAGAAATGCAACTATAACTCAAGCAATTAACATCTACAACAGGGAAGGAGGATTCATACGAGCTGGAACTGGTACTTCCAATTGACCCAACTGAAGTGCTGCCATGAAAGCACATCTCAAATCCAGAACTCAAAACCCGCCATAGGATCAAACATCGTGAATAGAAATTTGGTGCAGTTGAACAACTCTTCATGTCTTCTAGTAACCTCCACCATTGTTACTATAACCATAATAATAACTTGAATTTGTAGACCATGTATCTCCTCCATACTGCACCTGCTCAGAAATGGGCTGTTGAGGGTAATACCTCTGGTAGCCATAAATTGGATCTGGCATAGCTCGGGCATACGGATCCGGGTCTCCAAAGAGATAATCCATGGTAGTATTCCAGCAATCACCATTGGCGTCTCCACTGCTATAACTAACAATATTACTACCACCTTGATCAGCAGCATTTCCCTGATTATTCCTCTTCCTCAAACAGGGGAAGTACCCGCCAAACACCCCCTCACACAAATCCAAAGCTTCCAAGCCATAGCCTGGTGGGATCTGCCGCCTTATTTCTTTTTCTTCAACTCTTCCATCATCCCAACTTACTCTTTTTTCCTCCTCCTCTTCTTCTAGCTCTTCCTCTTCCTCCTCATCCTCATCTTCTTCTTCTTCCTCCTCCTCATCCTCCTCTTTTTCCTGTTGGGGTTTCAATGGTTGCTCTTCTTTCCTTGCTTTTTCATTGACAAAGCTCCCATTAGCGAGCTGGGCACCATTCTGATCAGTTTTTTGATCCACCTTCCCAGGGAGAGGAGGAGCAATCAAAACACCGCCATGATTATCTTGCTCTTGTCCTTCTTCTTCTTCTTCTTCATCATCCTCCTCTTCATCTTCATCCTCTTCGCTGTCTGAGCCGTAATCTTCATCTTCTTCATCTTCATTTTGTGGATCGTTTACAGCTGGGGTGTCGGGAATTTTATCCACTTTGCCAAAGGGAGAAGGAGGAGGTGGGGTAAGATCGGATTTAGTAGGTGGGTAACAGATTTCTTCAGAAGGGGGCAAGGGTTTCCCGTAGGTCTCAGCCATGTCATACCCACCTTGAAACGTCTCAAGGTCGTAATCCTCAAAATCAAGGTCAGTGTTAGGCGCAGTTTCTGAATATGAAACTACAAACCCAGTACTGAAATCTGGATCAACCAAGTTTGAACCCTTTTGGGATGGAAATTCAGGGTGATTATCAGAGCCAGCAGAATTATAGTTATGATAAACAATCAAAGATTTGCTCGGAAGATGCTGATATGGGTTGCTATGAAATTGGGAATCGTAATATTGATATTGATCATACCTTACAGGGTATTGCTCATTGGAATAACCACCATAACCCCATTGATCATCAACATAGCTTGAGGAAGTGTAGTTGTAGTTGTGGTTGTGGTTGTTTTGATGATCACTGTAGTAGGGTTGATCATCGTAGGAGTAGTAATTGGGAGGGTGATTTTGATAATCGGGGTTTATGTAGTAGTGTGCCATTGAGAAAGATGAATCTTGCTTTTCTCTGGGCGAATCATGAAACAATTAGCAGTGTTGATTTATGGCTTGTACAGGATTAGAAGTTTCTAGTCTGGCCATCACTTTCCAGCTTTATCTACAAGGGTTGGTTTACTTGGGTCCTTTCTAACCCCCCCTTTCTGTTATGGATTTTTTTTGGGTGATGAGAATTATTAAACCCTGGATGTTACTGGTACGCTCTGATTGAAATGTTGAATACAACCACCACCATGTTCTGATGATCAAATTACTATGCGATTGTCCTTTAGGTTGTGGTCCTGGGCCAGAAAAAATAGCCCTCTTGTTAAAGGTGTATATATGATAATTGGATTCTAATAATCCCTACTTTCACCAATTGGACAATGGTGGACCGTACTTTCACTTTGTATTCTGGTGGTCCAAAAAAAAATAAAATTGGATTGTAGTGGTACCAAATCCACCTCCACAATCTTCTTATTTTTTTCATTCCTATACTAAAATGTTTTTGTATTTTTCATTCCTGCCCCTAGAAAGTTAATGAATTGTAGTTTCTAAAACACTTTTTAAATTATTTTATTGAGACTCCGAATAATTATTATGATTTTTTGAAAATAATAAAAGTGAAAAAATCGTAAAAAATAGTAAAAAAATGAAAAAAAATTGGGAGAAACGCTGTAAATTCATTAAAAATCATTGTAAAGTGTTATACTAAGTTTTGAATCAAATGCAACACAAAATCTATGATTCCCTCGAAAATATTCCACTACAATCCAATTTTATTTTTTTTTGGACCACCAGAATACAAAGTGAAAGTATAGTCCACCATTGTCCAATTGGTGAAAGTAGGGATTATTAGAATCCAATTATCCTATATATATATATATATATATATATATATATATATATGCATTTTATTCAAAACTTAGTATAACACTTTACAATGATTTTTAATGAATTTACAGCGTTTCTCCCAATTTTTTTTCATTTTTTTACTATTTTTTACGATTTTTTCACTTTTATTATTTTTAAAAAATCATAATAATTATTCGGAGTCTCAATAAAATAATTTAAAAAATGTTTTAGAAACTACAATTCATTAACTTTCTAAGCGTGAATGAAAAACAAAACATTATAAGTATAGGAATGAAAAAATAAGAAGATTGTGGAGTGGATTTGCACCACTACAATCCAATTTTATTTTTTTGGATCACCATAATACAAAGTCTGAAGTGAAATCACCCACTATCATTCAATTTGGTGAAAGTAGTGATTATTAGAATAAAATTATAAAATATATATATATATATATATATATATATATATATATATATATATATTCTCGAAGTCAAAGGATTGCATGCATTTTGTTTTCTTAGCAATTGAAAGGGGTGTAACCTTGTAATAGAAAATTAAGTCCAAGAACAAATATCATTCTGATATAGAATTTTATATTGTTTTAATCATTGATGCATGTGGACAGTATATGAAACCACGTTTACATGTTAAATTATTTTTATCAAATGGTTGATTAAAAATTATTCAAAACTTGGATCTACATAAAAAAAAGATAGGAAATCAATAAAAATACAATTTTATTAAATTAACCATATTTATTACTAGCCACATACTACTGTTGCATCCATCTCCTTATGTTTAATGCAAGTTCCGAGACAACATATTACTCCCTCTGTTCCATAGTACCAAATGTCCTCTTTGACAGAAAACTTTTTATATCATAATTTATCAAAACATTACAACATTATATATATATATTGCTCTTCCCCGACCCCTCCAAAAAAAAACGCCCTAGGGAAACCCCAATGACAATTTTGTGGTTTTCGACGTGAGATCTTTGTTCTTTCGGTGTAAACACCTAAAAAATTTATAGACTTTTCGTGCGGTGCTACTTAAGGGATTGAGAGTCTAATAAGCTTGCTTAATTCTTAAATAATGATACTTTTCTTTAATAAAGGTTTAATGATTCTTAATAATCACACATTTGTAAATTCGATTTGAGCATTTGACCCATTTGAAACAACTAATCTCAACCTTCCTCCTAGGAATCATTATGCAAAGAACCATATATAGAGGGGTCACTGGATTGACCCTGGAGGCCAAATGGCCTACACTAGGTCAGGCCAATGATCTATAGATCACTGGATCCAGAAAATGGGTCAGAAACAAGGGCAAGGTCGTTTGGCATTGTTATGGTTTCTGCCCATTTTCTTTTCCTTGGTTCTTATATCTTGATGGTCGAGATAAACAGTAGATCAGTTGAGGCAGATGGAGAAAAAAAAAACTATAAACCAAATTATGCAAAATATGATTAAAGGAGTCGTTAGTTGATTTTTTAAGAAATCAATGAACCTAAAAAAATGAAAACTTCGGCCTACAAACCCTAAATTCAAGTTCAGAGGTAAGGTTACGAGTCCAAGAGTTGGAAAACTCTCGGACTCGCCTGTTTTGAAAACAAACTCTACTAAAATTAATTTGAAATCAAAGAGAGTGCGGAGAAGTTTAGAAGAATTTTATGAGAGTATATTCATGTCATATATTTGAAGTAAACTTTTTACAAAATGTACAAGTATAATGTCAAGATAGATTACATGATTAAGAACACAAAAGCAACATGATAATGCTAACCTTTTTCAAAGCAAATAGTATGCAAAGAGAGTTCGAAGGGGAGAAAGAAGAGAGAGATTACCAAGGTCAATACGTCGAGGAATTTCTTGGTGTAGAATGAGAGAAATGAGAGGAGTATATAGGTGAGGTGAGGGTGGATGAGAATGACAACCAAAAACACATCCCACCTTATACTCCTCCATTTCCCCCATTAAGGTCGTTTAGCCTTGATCCTTGCATTGCGTGGTTACGTAAATGCATGGATCATGGGATTGTGTTGACTAAGCTTGCATGCGGATTGCTAACTTGGCAAGGCGCTAAGGTCGTTTGGCCTAGCTTGTGTTTTCTTCACATGGCTTGCTGACTTGGCGGATTGTTGACTTGACAAAGAATAAAACAAGCCATACATGGCCACAAGGGCTTGGGTGCTGTTTTGCCCCTTTTTGTGTGTTTTGGGCATTTTCTATTTCTTTGGGCTTGTTTGTCTTTGGCTTTTGGGTAGCTTCTTGCATGCATCGTGTACATTTTTCCCGGTACAAAATATGGTGTTTATAGAGAGCTCCCACTTTGATTGAGTTTAAATAAGACGATGGTCAAAGAAGTCTTAAAAGCTTGATCTCTCACAAATGACGTCATAGTGTGAATGCCCAATGACTGGTGTATAGAGCTGATGAAGTGTCTGTCTTGTTGTGAATGCCTAAAGACTCAACGTCTAATTATACTGTGAGCGCCCAATGACTGGTGTATGCTGGTAGGATGTCTGCCTCCTTGTAAATGCCTAGCAACTACGTTTGTCGGTCAGATGTTTGTCTCGTTGTGAACGTCTACCAACTAGACATATGTTGATCAGCTGATGAGATGTCTGCCTCGTTCTGAACACCTGGCAACTAGAGATATGCTGATAAGATGTTTGCCTCATTGTGAACACCTAACAACTAGACGTATGTTGATAAGATGTCCAACTTCATCCATCTATGACCGAACTTTTCCTTATTTTCGTTTTTCTTCTTTTTCCCCCTTCTTTTTCCTTTTTTCTCCTCTCTCTCTCTCTCTCTCTCTCTCTCTCTCTCTCTCTCTCTTGTTTTCCTCTTTTTTCTTCTTAATTGGGTTTGGATTGGGTCCAAACCCAGTTTGGACGGGTTTGGCCGTTTGCCCTTGGGACAAGATAAAGGTGATCTTGCTTTGGATTTTGGTCAATGGGAAGGAAACACATGCCCTGGGTTGCATGGCTTTATCCGCGCAGGTGGGGCCACTTTGTGTCACTTGTGTGGTTTGCATGCCTTAGCTTCCTCTATAAATAATGAGCCATCTAGCCCATTTCACTACACCACTACTTCATTCTTTATCTTCCTCAAGCTCGTCTCAAATTCACTTATTAGCTAGCTTTAGTAGTTTGTAACTACAAAATTGTATCCCAGGAAGCAAAAAAGACACCTTTTACCATATGCTGTAGACTGGCCCAATGAAACTTCTTCACGACGCGACTTTATCCTGGGTCCGGAGCTGACGCCGTCGAAATTGGCGTTTTATCCTTAGAATCATGTTTGGTATTACAGTTCTCATCAAAAGGTAACCTCTGGTGCTCCTTATTTATTTTTAGAGTAAAATGTACAAGTAGAATTTATCGTCTTTAAATTCTATCTTATTGATTTTAGCTAAATTTGACTGTTAGAAAATTCGACCCATAAATTTTGGAAGATTTAGGTGTGGGTCCCACATCCCGGTCACCCTTTCGTTTAGTTGAGAAAAGGAGAGCTACAACAAGTTGGGCTTCAACCCAGGCCAAATGGCCTTGGCACTGTGTTAAGGCCTTTGTTTTCACATTGGGTTGATGGTTCGGCCTGTTGAGCCCGGGCTTTGATATGTTGGGTCTATAATGGTCAAATGACATAAAGCTCCCTATTGGGCTTAGGTTGACGTGGTATGCTAGGTCGATGGTTCGTCCATGTTGGGCCAAGGTTACCGCCTGTTAGGCCCTTCTAGACCAAACGACCTTGGGCCCTGTTTTGGGCCTGAGCTGGCTTAGTCTGCTGGGTCAAGGTTCTGACCCATAGAACCTTGCATAGGCCAAATAGGCTTGGGCCTTTTTTGGCCTACTTGTGCCCTTCTTTTTTTTTTTGGCAATTTTGTGGTTGAAATAGACCTTGTTTTTGCTCGTGAGGGCTCACATGACGTGCTCATGTCATGCAATTGTCCACCTTCATTTCTTCATCTTACGTCTTCCCATGTTGAACTCATTTCTCCTTATTGGCATGTCAAGGTGTTTGGCTCCTTAGAGACCCCAAGGGGTCTCAAGAATACCCCAAGAGCGGACGAAACCGAGATCAGACCTGAGATCAATTGGCATGAACCAAGTAAAGTACTTTTTCAAGGCGCAAGTGTCATGAGTGGTGGTTTTGATCACAATCTCTTCTCCGATGAGCGAAACAAGCTTGACTCGAGGTGTCGAGGCTATGAGGCATGTATCAATTTAGGATTATCCATTGTGGTAACATTATGTTCGTTTATCCATGAGACTTTGATCCAATGGTAGATTTTGACGAAACTAATGCAGAAGATGTCAATTAATATCTGTTAAGAATGGTAGCTGGAGTATTCCTATCCGTTAAAGGGAAATTTCATCTTTAAGAGCTCTTTAATAATGCAATCCAGTGGATTTGATAAGGAAGCTAGAAGATTTCAACCTGCACACTTTATTTTTAGAGGAAACTTAAGAAATCTTTTGAAGCCCCAAAAGCATTATGCTCCACAAAAGCTATTGCGCTACCATTATAAAAAAAAAATTAAAAAGTTGTGTGTATTATTTAAAATTTGTACTATTGAGTCAGTATGAGTCTAGTCACTAGTCCTGCATCTAGTAATAATTATTGTATTTTAAGCCACCAGGGCATTCAATGTGTCTAGAATTCCTCTATAAAATGGGAAAGGAAGTGTGTAAAAAATAAAAAAAAAAAAAAAACACGGTCATTTAAGCATCATGGAGTAAGGAGATACATAGGGAGTCACCATTCTCCATGAGCAAGCATCTCTTATTGTCTTCAATGTCAAGGTTCTCTTTAATCTTTCCATTGTAATATTTTCACTTTCAAGGTTTCAATAAAAGAAGCTTTCCAATGGGGAAGGTTATCCAATTGAACCTTATGTCTTAAATATTGTAATTTCTCCTGATGAAAATTCCACTAAATTTAAAAATTTAAAGACTTCTATTGTGATTGAAGTATGAGGTAGGAAACGAAAAATATTTCTATTAATTGATCCAAGGTTGGCGGGATTGAAATCTATTAGTTATCTATGTAAACTGGAAGGTGAAGAACGTCAGAGGTCCAACGCAACTAAGTTCAAGTAATAGTCAAAATTCTAATTAAGTTTAATTAGTTTTACTAAACATGGTGGGCCTATAACCATAGAAAGTATAATATTTAAAATATATCTGATAAATTGTGGTAATTAGTACCATTAAAATCATTATAAATAATTAAATGTGTTTATTTTTACTTGTTTGCATAAAAACCTCAAAAATTTATTTTATTGCAAAAAGGCCCTTGTTTTAATCCTTTATCTATATCTATAAATATAAAAATTTAAATGCCCCTTTTAGTTAATTTCTATTAAAAATAGAGAATCCTAACAATTATTAACGCAAAACCAAAGGCTCCTAAGGATGCTTTTTGAAATAAGAAGACCACTAAAATAATTTCCATAAAGCAGGCGGTCATTTGAGTAATTGAGTTATTATATATTTATGGCTTTTAAATTGCAGCTAAAATGACAGATAAAATGAAAAGGATTGAATATTATATCAATTTGATTGTTTACCTATAATAATTTAAAAATAAACTTTAGTATTTAAGATTATGTATTTTCTTTGGGCCTTGTTCGACAAGATTAGCGGCTTAGATAACAGAAGGTAATTTTATGTAGCAGATAACGTTTTACATAGTAGATAGCAGTTTAAGTAGAAAAAAAATAGCGGATATTTGTTCAAATGAACATTGTGTTTAGTAAATTAGCAGTTGAGTTAGTTGATTAATATAAATTGACATAAAAGGATATGGATAATTTCCAAAGATTAATTTTGTCAAAGGGTATTTTTAACGAAAAAATGTGAAATGTTATTCTAAACACTATACATTAACTTTGTTGACATTTCAAAAAATGCAAAACGCTACTTAAAAACGCTATTCTAAACGCTATTTTACTGGATACTAATATTTAACCAATTTAAGTATTGACTTTGTCAAAACTCAAAACGCTAAACAATACCCCCAACCTACTAGTGAGCATATAGCCTTAATGTAAATGAATAAAAGTGTGACGGTTAATAAAACACATTGCAGGTTGCATTTGGCAGTAACATTTGAGGTAGTGTTTAGCATTTTAATCAAGTCAAAACTCTAATTGAACAAATATTATTGTTCAATAAGCTAACATTTTAAATAGCATTTCACATTACTAGTAATGTTTTCTGAAACATTATAAAGTTAACGTTTAACATTTGAAGTAACATTTCATAATTTTGACCAAAAAATACCATTTGAAAATTCTATCTTCGAAAGTTATCCATATCTTTTATGTCAATTCACATTGATTAGCTAATTCAACCTTTAAATATACACAACTTTCATTTGAACATCTATCCACTATCAGCTACTTGAACCGATATCCGTTACATAAACTGCAATCCGCGATATACTATTGAAACCGCTAATTTTATCAAACCACCATTGTGTATGGCACATGCAATGCTAGTCAAAACAAAATTTTAAAAGACGAAAGTTATGCAGCAATAACGAAGAATTGATAATAATAGCATATATGATAACAACTTTTTTTTCCTTTTGTTTGATAGGATAGCTAGGAGTAGACACAATCACACAAATGATCATTGTTCATCATAGTGTATCATTATTAGATTTGATTTTGATATATTGATGGCAGATTTATTATCTCAAAAATTTGTTTTACATGTCATAGCCTCCATCTTCATCTTCATCTCCTTTGTCTTCATTTTCCTTTCAGCCCTCACTGACAAAATATCTCATAATCTCTTTCTCTCTATATCATACAAGGATTCCACTCAACAGAAAAATGATAGACAAAATTCTGTAAATAAATCAGATCAATTCATCTATGACAATATCATAAAAGAAGCGACACAAAACAAGGGTTGCAATTTTTATAAGGGAAAATGGATTAAAGATGATGGTTAACCTCTTTATCGCCCCAGTTCATGCCCTTATATTGATGAGGCCTTTGACTGTCAAAAAAATGGACGCCCTGATTCTGAGTATATGAAATGGCGTTGGAAACCAGATGATTGCGACCTTCCAAGGTACTTCCTTTGTCCCATTTTCTATGTCAAAATAATCAATTTTTAGAGCTCAATGCACATTGAAAATTAGGGTAACAAAATTTGTGACTTGCTAATATTGTCCCTACATTAATTGAAAATGATGATTTTTGAAATTATAAAAGGTGATAAATAAAATTATTTATTAGGGGTAAAAAAGAATTGACAATTGTTGAAATTATAAAAGTGACAAACAAATTGGGACAATGGAGTTAGTTACAGTAACAAATATTTTAAGACGAATGTAATAATAATTTTTAATAAATTATAATGAGTAAGACAAATCGCATTAGTCACATCTCTTATTAAATATATGAATTTTTAAGTAGTGTAGTAAAGTTAGTAAAGTATGGAGAGTACGAATGAACTTAACCATACCAAAAAAAAAACAAAACAAGGGCTTTGGCTGAGGAATTTGATTCCAAAATCAAGTTGTTTGGTTGAAATTGGAATAAAATCAAAATCTCAATAGGCAAAGAAATTTTTTCAACTAGCAATTATGAAATGAAATTAAGTATGTCAAAATATTTTTATGCCATGTTATATTGCATTTATAATTCATTGATTTAATCTCGTAAAAAAAAAAACATAATGTTGAAATTGTGTAACTTATCCTTATGAAATGAAGCAGACAAGTGCATAAGTGTGTGTATATGTATAAATTTCTAGTGTGAGCAGTGAGCTATAACACTTAAAACCAGAATTCTATCAAAAATTAATTGACTTGTGGAAAGTATATTGAGTGCAAAAATACTACTTCCGTCTCAAAATGTTTGTCACTATAACTAACTTCATTATCCCAATTTGTTTGTCACTATTACACTTTCAACAATTGTCATTCCCTTTTTACCTCTAAGAGAGCGTTCGGTAGGAACTCCAGGGAAATTTTTCCCGGAGAAAATTTCTCATGGGAAGTTTTCCATGGGAAAGATTTCCCTTGGAAAAATTTCCCTTAGGCCCCCCTAAAAAAATTTTCCTAGGAAAATAAAGAAAGTGGTGGGCTCACCGTGAAATTTTTCTCAAGGTCAAGCCACACCCAAACATAGGGAAAGTAAGTCAACCCGGGAAAATTGACCATTTCCCCGGGGTTATTGACCAACCAAACGCACTCTAATAAATAACTTTATTGATCACTTTTTATAATTCTAACAATTATCATATCCAATTAATATAGGGGCAATATATTTTGACAAGTCATAAATTGGTCATTTTGATAAAGAAAATGGGACAGATGTAGTTTTTCATTATCACCGTATTATACTCCATATATCAAATTCCTCAAGGTTACTTAATTATCGCATGACACGCTCATTTATTGCAGATTTAATGCATCAGATTTCTTAGTTAGACTTCGTGATAAAAGGTTGATGTTTGTGGGAGATTCTATGAATAGAAATCAATTTGAGTCCATGTTATGCCTTCTCCGTGAGGGTCTTCCTGATCAGAGCAAAATGTATGAAATCCATGGATACAACATTACTAAAGGGAGAGAGGTCTATACATTGTTTAGTTTGTGGTAATATATTCCTATTTTCTTGTCGAAAATCATGTTCGTCCATGCCATTTACATTCTAATTTCTTTAGCTTCGTGACATACAGTAGAATCATGAGATTTTAATTAGTGATATATGACCAAATTAAGTCATATTACGCAATATTAGAGTCATGGGATATTGGTGATATTTGACGAGATGAAATTACATTACGCAGGATTTCAATTGTACTGTAGAGTATGTGTTATCCCATTTTTTAGTTAAAGAAGAAGTTGTCAGTAACAGTCAAGGAGACTATAATCCAACTCTTTCAATTGATGAAATTGATAAGACAGCAAGGCGATACTGGAAACAAGCTGATATTCTCATATTTAATACCGGTCATTGGTGGACTCATGGAAAGATTTCTAGAGGGTATGAAATCGTATTCCCCAATTTTATTTTATTTTCTTCTACTTTATATGATTTCGATCAAAAATTAAAAAATAAATAAATAACACCTCCTCAATTAACAGTGGCGAATTTAGGTCATCTAATTAGATGTGACCACTACACTATTATATTCATCAGATATATATAAAATTCATAATTATTATCCCAAATGATACTGAATTTTGTTTATTGGTGGCCATGACCACCGTGCCTCAGTGTACATGAATTTTTTTGAGTGGGAAAAATTCAATCATTAGGGTTAGACTGCCGGATACTCTTGGTTGGTGCCAATATTCAATCTTTTTAGAGTACTTTTTTTTTGGAATTATTAACTTGTAACTCTTTTCAAATTTTTGCAGTCCTTACCAACTTCTTCCAACTATATATTTTCAACTTTTGTCACTTCCTTCTAGCTCTTTACAACTTTTTACCGATTTCTTCCTAACTCCTTCTAGTTGTTACTGATTTCTTTCAAGACACGCAGTTAATTATTATATAATTTAATTGGTAATATTTTTCTGCATTATTTAAAACTTTGTATGATTGTATGTGTTTGATAAATAAAAAAATTGGATAAAAAAGAATATTTGTAAAAATTTAACTCACAACGGCCATTCTAAACTATTTTTTGGTGATTACATAATTAACCTTGTCATTTTTCTTTTTGTAATAAGAAAACATGTATATTAAAATTTATTTTACAATATATAAAACGAAATATTCCATGATAAAAATAAAACAATATTCTTATTAAGTAGAATGACATAATTTAAAATATTATGAATAAAATTTGTTCAAAACAATTATTCTTTGTAAAAGTTTAATTAAAAATTATAATATAATCAACAGGTATGTCATCATATTTATGATAAAATAAAGGTTGTAAGTTGATAAAGAGAAGATTAATAAAGACAATATTCTTGTGTGTAATAAAACCAAAAGTTATATAATGTGGCAAGGGAAAAATTGAAATATGGATGTATAATTTGGATTATATTTGGTTTTATATTTGGATAATTTGACATATTTCAACAATGTCGTCGAAGGTATATATATTTTTGTGACTTTCCCACTGACAATTCGGTCCAAATACCCCTTATTTTACTTTTAATTGAATTTTATATTTTGGCTTTAGTTGTGATTTTGATTTTGATTTTCAGTTTTAATATTAATATTACTATAGTTTCAATTACTGTTTTAATTTACAAGGGGGAAAAAACATTTATTCTGTAACATATTTTTGATACATGTTTGTCACATATAAATATTAACAATGTGAAAAAATATAACTAAAATAAAATGAAAATGAAGAAAATACATATCTATTAAAACTCTTTCCAACAATTTTGATTACTTCCAACTCTTTTGAGTTTCTTCCATCTCTTTTCCGGTTTCATACAACTTTCACAACTCCTTTCAACTTCGACAAACTCCTTCCAACTTAACCAACTCAATTTCCAATAATCATTTCTATATATCCAACCCAAAAGAATATGTCATTAATCTATTTGATAATGTTATAATGTTTACGATAATTTGTTACAACATAAATGCATTGATTTTCAGTCTGTATTATGAGATCACATATTTCCATCAAACCATGCATGATTTCCATTCATGTACTGTTATATCATGTATTGTTACTAAAAATTTCAAAGTTCTTAAAAAAAATTAAAAAAATTGTGTTTTACATGCTCATTCCGTGAATTGAATTTAAATAATCTGAATTTTGACGCGTGATACACTTAATAATATGAACTTTAGAATTATCACTGATTAATCTTAACTTTGACCATATTGGATTACAGTAGTATGCCGACATTAATTATTTACCAAAGCCTCATTTTTTTGTTTTTTAAATCTAAACTTTGACCATATTGAAATTTAAATAAACAAGGGGAATAACTAAATACAAAGAGAAGATTTTTAAAGAAAATGAGGATTAGGTAAGTAATTAATGTTGATATGCTACTGTAATATATTATGGTCAAAGTTAAGATTAATCAGTGATAACTCTAAAGTTCATATTATTAAGTGTATCACGCGTCAAAATTCAGATTATTTAAATCCAATTTTCCTTTCGTTTTCATATTTTCTTATGCTTATTACTTTTTTATATATCCAACATAGTTGTTGACATACTATAGGAAAAACTTCTTCAAAGAAAATGGTTATCTTTACCCTCAATTTGATGCAATTGAAGCTTATAAGAAGGCCATGAAAACATGGACAGATTGGATGGATAAGAACGTGAATCTGACAAAGCAATTGGTCTTTTATCGTGCATATTCGTCTGCTCATTTTAGGTACTTTATTTATAGTTGAAAAGTACCTAAAATTCAATCATTTTAGGTACTTCAATTATAAATTAAACATCAATGCTTATTTAATTTTGAAATTTTTTCATTATTGTGCAAGACATTATTTTTGTAACATGTCTATTGATCAATATCATTTTATGAACAGTGGTGGAGATTGGAACTCTGGTGGTACGTGCAAGGATGAAATTGAACCTATATCAAGTGGAATGTTTTTGGACAAGTACCCCTCTAAAATGAAAATTGTTGAAAAGGCAATCAAACAAATGAGGTTTCCTGTAATATTTATGAATATTACACGATTAACCAATTTTCGTAAAGATGGCCATCCATCAATCTATGGTCATGATAGAACCAATACTGGAGGAAGTCCTATTATTAAACAAGATTGTAGTCATTGGTGTCTTCCTGGTGTCACAGATGCTTGGAATGAATTCATTTATGCTACCTTGGTTTCTCAATAGAAAGGAAAATAGCAAAAAAAAGCTAAACTATATAGGCTTCTTGGTGAACATTCATATCTTCCCTACACCAGTAATGCTTGGAATGAATTCATTTATGCTACTTTGGTTTCTCAATAGAAAGGTAAATAGCAAAAAAAGCTAAACTATGTAGGCTTCTTAGTGAACATTCATATATTCCCTACACCAGTAATGTGAACCTTCAAGTTGAAAATTAAGCCCAAAATCAATTTGATGTCATTTAAACTGATTTTATCATGATCTTACACTAAGAAGCTATTTTGTTTAGTTGAATGCAATTAAGTAATGTAATGCAATCATGCCAATGTGCCCTTTTGACTTTTGGAACTTAATTGGGGTAAAGCGTTGTATTAAGTGTTGTAAAGCACTTTAATAATATACTGAACTTTAACTTTTGACCTTGAACAATAATATACTGAACTTTGAGGGTGTTGAACAATAATGCACTCATAACGATTTTGACAGTGACTGACTTGGTGGCAATCCTACGTAGCACGTGGACGAAATAAATTGATCCAAAAATATTTAAATTTGTGACATATTAGCTATCCATACATAAGAAAAGAGAATCAACTTTAAAAAGAGTAAAAAAAAAAAACACAAAATCACATTTTGTTTAAACGTGTTTCCGCAGAGACATTGTTGTTGTAGTTGTATAAAATCACATTTGCTTGTGTAAATTAGCTGACGTGTCATAAATTGAGATATTATCTCATCTTCTTGTTCTCCCACGTAAGATCGCCACTAAGTCAACCATCGTTGAAATTGTTTCAGGTGCATTATTGTCCAACACCCCTCAAAGTTCAGTACGTTATTGTCAAAGGTTAAAGTTCAGTGCATTATTGTCCAATACTTCAAAAGTTCAGTATATTAGCGTCCAAAAATTCTAAATAAAAAGAGTCAAAGTTCTCTTATTATCTAAAAAAATTAACATAATGTAATCAATCAAAGATGTGGTGGTCAAATGATAATTACCGTACTTTTATTTTCACTCTTCACACCATGGCTCAATTCGTGGTGAAAGCCCCACAGTAGAGTTATCTATGAATATGTACATATGAGTTAATTTTGACTGAGCACTTAGGGAGAAGTGTTGGAAATATTTCAAGAGTATAAGATAATTATATAGCCTAAAGAATTATATAAGGATCATATATAAGTGAAACGTCAAGAATATGATCAACATGGATGAGTTTGGGACCAACACGAGTCGTGTTGGTCTCCAGAGAGCAAAGGAAACATTCATGGGCTCGACACGGGTCGTGTTGCACCCGAACACGGACCGTGTTGGATCCCAGAACTGTTTTAATTGCTAACGGCTATATGATTTTATGTAATTAGTGTTTTATATTACAAAAGACGACTCTGGGGGCCTCTTATTTTGGTGTAATAATTATAAGGGCCCCCTATTTTCGTAAATTACTAGAAGGTAACAATATATTTGATGAAATAATTTGGGAGGGACTTGCAGGCTGTTTTCCGGCCAAAAATTGGTGGGAGACATTAATGTTGTATTTAGTGTGGATTAAGTGTTAGATGGGTTTGACCAACTCCATTAAATATGGGGAAATAAAAAGAAAACCAAAAATAAAAATTAAATCTAATTAAACCCCATCCCCAACCTACCCCCACCCATTTGAAAACAAAAATCAGATTAGAGAGAGAAAGCTGTGTTTGAGGCAGAAACCCAAGCGATTCTAATGTAATAGTTTGGAGAAACTTACGATTGTTAACCTTCAACTTGAGTAGGGTTTACTTCATCTTCATAAACCAATTCTAAGCTTCAATCGTCACTCTTCTTCCTCTGGTTTTATTCAGTCACCACTTAATGGTAGGAAATGTGCGACAATGACATAACAAGCTAGGAAGATGAAGAGTGTGGGGAAAGGAGAGAGATGAAGGTGGGAAGTGACATTTATGGTTGGGTTTGATTTAAGTTTTTCTCTAGTTTTCTATTTTTTTTTTGAATTTAAAACCTTTAATCTTTCATTAAAATTAATTACAGTTGACTTCTTGTTTAAAACACTATAAAGCAACACATAAGTTGGTTCCCGCCAATTTTTGACCGGAAAACAACCTGAAAGTCCCTCCCAAATTATTTCATCAAATATATTGTCACCTCCCAGTAATTTACGAAAATAGGGGGCCCTTATAACACCAAAATAAGAGGCCCCCCAAAGTCGTTTTTTGTTTGATATTATAATTAAGCACGATTATGATTATATTCCAACAGCTATATGACTTGACTTGGTCAAGGTCATATTAAGTATATGATTCTCCATTAAGTCTCTTTATTATCCTTTGACTAGGGTATCCTAAGAGAGTTGGAAGTCTCCTATAAATAGAAGACATTATCAAGCTATTTGATACACCATTATAAGCTAATCACATCTTCACTCTTGTATAGACTGCATCTATACTTGAGTGATTCAAGAGAGACTATTATTCTTGAGTGTAAAAAGTGCTAAGTTTTATCCCTCTGAACATTTACGGTACAGTAAATAGTTCTTAAGGAAAATGTATTTGTCAATGACTCTTAGCGATATCCAAACAAGATAACCATTTGGTTATTAAGTCATATCTCCATCTTATCATACATACCGCAAGAAGATCAACAAGTCAAGCCAAGTGAAGATGATGAAGATTCAAGCCGGTCGAACATCATTTTCCCAACAATAAATCTAGGACTCCATTATATCGTCTACCCAAGCTCTCTTGGCTTCAAGGTTTGTTCCTGTAACTTTCAGCATCCTTAGAGCCCTAGTTTCCTTTATGATCATTACTAGTGAGATTGCCCTTCCTATGGACGGGCCACACAATATTTACTATCTATTATTTATGAGATAAAAAAAATTGGAACCTATTATATATACCCTCTGTTTTATATTAATTATGATAATTTTAACTATTATGGTCTCCAATGTCACTCTTTGATTTTGGCTCCGTTCTTTTATGTGGTAGGTTGCGGTGCGGTACCACACCGCACCACACTCTTTAATTTTCCACGACACTTCACCACGCCACACCACACCATAATCATTACCAACATATCTTTTCATTTTTCTCTCTCCTCACTTTTCTTTTCTACTTTTCATATTCTCCCTCTTAACCTATCCCACCTACTACAATTTTCACCACAACTCACCACACTTTTTCAAATTCCACCACACCGCAACCAATCGCACCGCATAAAAGAATGTGGTCTTAACAATTGCAATATTATACTTTCATGATAATATTTTTCGTTACAAATCTAATGGTGGTAATTTTATACACCAATTCATTATATATGTTAAAAAAGTTTTGGTCAAATTTTTTGAAATTTGACTGCACTATTTCTAAAAGCGACAATTAATATGGAATGGAGGGAGTAAAAATAAAATTGAAAATGAATCTCATTTTAAAATAAAGGTTTTTGTTTTAGAATTATTTAGAACATTATTTAAAAATTATTATTTAGAACTTATTTAAATATTGATAGCGAATAAATAACAACAATTCATATTTTCTTAATGCGCCTGCCATTCCTTAATATCAATCATTTTAACTAATTTTTTTTTCATGTCACTTTAATATTTCAATACAATGTTAATTTCCCACATCGGCCTTTGACACCCATATTGTGGTGTTTATAATGGCTTGGGTACCTCAACCTCCTAAGCTAGCTTTTGGGGTTGAATTGGGTTCAAGTCCATTATTTCACATGGTATCAGAGCCAGGGTCATAGATGTTGGGGCCGCGCCCGCAGTTGTCTGCGCCTCGTGGTGAGGGGGGCGTGTTGAGTTGTCCCACATCGGCCTTTGACACCCATATTGTGGTGTTTATAATGGCTTGGGTACCTCAACCTCCTAAGCTAGCTTTTGGGGTTGAATTGGGCTCAAGTCCATTATTTCACACTCATTTCTCAACATAATTATATTATATAACCAAAATAGAAATATTTTTAAAAGTTTAATTAGGCTAGTTAAATAAAGTGCGGAAAATAAATTACGAAAATTAAAAGATAGACAAAACCCGGTAGTTGTTTACGATGTTCCCCCGAACTCAATTTCGAAGTACGTCACCGCCTAAAGTTCTCCAAATCTAGGATTTAACCTCGAATTATTATTAGGATGGATTTCTACAACCGATCTTAGAGCCTTCTCTACTCTCAAGATCTCACCACTTGATATCGCCTCTCAATCAAGTGTGGCGGAGTCGACCTCTCAACTCCTAAATCCTCTCCCTAACAATAATTATCTCAATCACTCAACTCAATAACAAATAGCTCAATACAACTTTAATCTCACACTCAATAACAATAAGAATTAATAATGCTCAAGTGAGATGTTTTCTTGTGTCCTCTTGTCTCTTCTCTTGTTTCTTCAATGTCCAATCTCCTTGTATTTATAGTGCAAGAGCCGATGACCAAACTTGGACAAATCTTGATCAATCACAACATAATCCTCATAAGGATGGACATATGATCTTCTTAATTCTTGGCATGCATAATCTCTTAGTTGCCTTGTATATACCTCACCAAATAAGCCAAGATACTACAATATGTATATATAGATGCATATATCTTAGCATGTAGAAAATCAAGGCAATGACCATTTACTACACATGTGTATTATTATTATTGATCTTAACCATCATCTAAAAATACTTGAATGATATGATATAATCATGATCAAATCAATCAAATCAATATCCATACTTATTATTAGTTTCAATATTAATCAAAATTATCATATCATAAATTTGTCCAATCAAATATTCTCAAATTAATATATTGGATCATCATAAGTATTATATATGAGTAACAAAATAATTAAATCACTTCAATTTCTAACCTCATATATAAAACTTATTTTATGGTTTGTTATCATCAAAATAATTACATGTGTCATAAAACCAACAATTTTTATCAACATATCAAATAACTATAACCTTCTTGATATCTTCATAAAGAACAAAAACGACAATCATTCAAGAATAGAGGTAGTAGTTATTAATCTACTTAATTTTCATTTATGTAATATTTTATGTTTCTATTATTGTAGAATGCAATATTAATAATCATTTTAACTTTCCTAGTGTATTACATAAGAGATACACACTTTTGTTTAAAAAAATGTAAGTATTATTATATTGATAAAATTTTCAACAATTTTTGTTTTTTATATTACTGCTTCCATTCTTCGCAAGTTATTTTTGAAGATGATAGGGCAAAATTGATATGACAAAGTTTATGGGGTAGTTAATACGAACATGACCGAAAATATAAGGTTAGGCCCGAAATTTCTAAATTTAAAACATTTATTAAATTACCTAGGAAAAATGGATTTTAATAGTCCTTACTTTCAGCTTTTGCATGACAATAATATGTTTTTAATATTATGGTAGTCCAAAAAAAATAAAAATGATATTCTATTGGTAAGAAATCTACCTCCACATTTTTTTTTCATTTCTACCCATATTGTTTTTATTTTTTCCATTCTTGCCCCCAAAAAGGTTATAAAGCATAGTTATTAAAAGAATTTTTAAATGATTCTTTTGAGAACCAAACAATTATTTTTTTTTTTAAAGGAATAAAAGTAAAAAATCGTAAAAAAAAAGTACAAAATCGACGACATTTGGGACAAACGTTGTAAATTCATTAAAAATCATGGGGTAATATTGTGTTAAGTTTTGAATCAAATGCAAATCAAAATCTATGATATTTAGGTATACATTCGGTGGTGTCTTAAAAGAACATAATTTTTTAAATTTTTTTACCATCAAAATCTAAAAATAAAATAAAAATTATTGACATATAAAAATTAAAAGTAAGGATATTCAAATATCCCATTGCCTAATCATCTAGAATAACTGCTCGATAATAAAAGATGAGAAAAATTTGAAGTACTTTTAGTATCATGTCCCTTGATCTTCTTTCCCTTGATCTTCTTCTAACTTTTCATTAAAAAATAATCTTTCTCTCTCCTTTGTTCCCTGACTTCCCTCTCCTAATTCATCTCCTTCTAGTAAAATCTCCTAATTCATCTCACTTCCCTTCACTTTTATCAGATTCTTCTTTTGATTGTTACCATATTTGAAGTTTTTTTTTTTTTAAAACAGTTTCATCTCCTTCTAATAAAATCTTCTAATTCATCTCACGTCCCTTCACCTTCTTCAGATTCTTCTTTTAATTGTTACCATATTTGAAGTTTTTTTTACAGTTGAACTTTCAGGGTCTTCAATTTATGCAGTGTTGGCTTGAGTTTTTTTGAAGTTAGTTTGAGTCTGAAGTTGTGGATTCAATTTCCAGCTCTTTTATGGTATTGAATCCATGCATGCATGTCCTCCTTCGTCTCCTTCTAGTTAAATTTTGCAATCAGTTGAATATGAAAACTGAAGAATTGAAAGAAGGGAGGTGAGAAGCGGTCCAGTAATTTGACAACACAGTGTTTTGGAGAAGCTCAGCATAAGTAAACATGTGTCCCTCTAATAAAAACAGTAAAAGTTCAAACTGCCCTTTCTAAACCAAGCAAGCACACTGCAAAAGAAAAATTTTCACAACACACCTGTTATTCCCTTTTATATATACTAGTTGATTAGGCCCGTGCAAGGCACGGGCTAGATTTGTATGATTTTTATTTTTTTTTAATTTTGAAACTATGTCAAAATGATATATATTTTAGGTGTCTTAATTTAACATAAAATTATTTTATTATATATCAAACTGAAAAAATATATGAGTCAATTGTATAAATATAATATTATACATAAATTTCATAACAATATATTTTTATTCATTAGGTTTATGTTTAAAAAACTGCTTAAAATATATCTAAGGAATGAGTCGATTCAATTAAAATATCAAAAAATTTAAAATAATATTAAATTTAATGTTATAATATTTTATACTATATAATAGGGTTTTTGGATGATAATATACTAACCTTTAGGTGTGTTGGATTGTAATATACCAACCTTCACATATGTGACATTATTATACCAACAGTAACTAAGGAGGTGGTGAACCATTCTCCATGCACGCTAACATGGCTGGCGAAGGGAAAAAAAAACTGTCCTAAGCCAATAACCTCATTAACTTCTTAATTTTTCTCACTAACCCACATTACAAGACATTGGATGGTTGCGTTTCATGTCAGTACGAAGACCAATTCACCACCGCGTTAGTCAATGTGTTAAGGCCGATTTTTTTTAACGTGGGTTAGTGAGAAAACGAAGGGGTTAACGGGGATATTGGGCAAGGACCTGTTATTTGCCCTTCGCCTATCACGTCAAAATCGAGACCAATTGACCAGTCATCACCCCCTTAGTCACTGTTGGTATAATAGTACCAAAGGTCAATATATTGTCATCCAATATCCCCATATAATGAAGAACAATAATATTTGACGCGTAATTCTGTATAATAGTGTATGTTTGTTGCCTATGTTTATTTATATGTTTATGTTTACAAAAGAAGCTTAAAATATGTATAAGTAATGAGTTTTTAAATAATAGTGTATATTTATTGGTTATAAGCGCATAGTATTAATCGATTATGTTAGCAAATGTAATCCCGTTTTTTCCGCGATTGGTTGGTTGTGGATCCATAGCGCATCACATTTTTCAAATTTCCACCACAAATCACCACAACATATCATTTCTCTTTTCATTAAAATTTAAAACTTTTCGCCACAATTCACCATAAAAATCCACATACTATAATTTATTTTTTCCAATTTCAAATTAAAATACCATTTCCCTTCCTAATTTTTTAACTTAAAAATATCAATTTATTTTTTTCAATTGTAAATTAAAATATACCAACTCACCGATCATAATTTCCACCACAACCTACCACAATCCACCATAATTTCAAAATTCCATCATACCGCACCACATCACACCGCAACCCACAACTGTATAAAAAAAAATGGAACTTAATCATATTGCCTTGATTAAAAAATAAAAATTTTATGTATAATTTTATATTTATAAAAATTTGTAAACTAAAAATACTTTTTATATAAATTTTGAATGGTAAGAAACCTTTCCTTTTTAACAACTTAAAAGTATATAATTATAGCTTTTAGAAAAATTGAACTATAATTTAAAACCTAATATCTCAATTTAAAATCTAATATCTTTATTATTTGTATAGAGTAAATTTATCAATTTCCTTTGAGAATGAAGAAAAGACATTTTTAAATTTATCTTGTAACAATAATAAAATTAAAAAAAACCCATCAAAATCCACCAATGGAATGGTTGTTAGTGTTGATGAAAGAGGGACAGGGTTGTGGAAGACCCATGACCTGTCCTTTTTATTTTGTGATGATGAATCTGTGATGTCATGGTTGGGCCAGCCCAATGCTCCAAGCAGCAAAAGAAAACTCATCACAACAAATCATATATTCCCTTTTACTTATAGTAAAGGAAGGTAATGAAATGAAATGAAGTTTTTCGAAGTTAGTCCTTTCCTCTGTAACACCCCCAAATTTACAATTATCAAATTAGGACCTAAACGACTCTTAACTTAGTAATTTAGCGAAATGGAGAAAAGGAAAAGAGCATTACCGCTAGGGGTGTTTGAAAGATTCAGAATTTCCATGCCGAATCGAAAACTGGGAAAAAGTAAATGAAAACTGGCAAAACTGAACCGCTTTAACAATTCGGTGCACTGGACTGGAAAAATCGGATGCTCTAGTTTGGGATATTCAAACTGGCGGAGAACTAGAACCGAACCGTAATATATATATATATATATATATATATATATATATATATATATATATATATTTCAAAATCACCTACATTTGTTGATATATCTTAACCCCCTCCCTTGTGTCACTAAAAGCTAGTGGTCATCCATCAACTTTAACGATAATACTATGCTTTCTAATTACACTTGTTTTTTAGTTGTGGCCCCAATTCTAGGATCATTTGAATGTAGTACTATATAATTGATAAATTAATACTCCATTCCACAATAATTATCGCTCATTCTATCAAAGTATAACAATTCTTAAATATAAATTTCACAATATATTCAATAATTTAATTAATCAAATTACTATTATTACATTCACTATGAAAATCTCGTTCTAGTCGCCAGTCACACATACAGAGCCAACAATTTTTTTTTACTTGGTTGATTGAGATAGGATTAAGAATGATGTTTGTCGATCCAAACTTGAGGTAGCACCCTTTGAGGAAAAATTGCGAGAGATTAGATTGAGATGCTTTGGGCATGTCTGTAGGAGAAGTGTGGATGCTCCTGTAAGGAGGTGCGAAAGGATTGAAATACCTCAGGGCTGTCGTGGGCGTGGGGGACCTAAAAAGTCTATGAGAGAGGTGATAAAAGAAGATCTAAGATACTTAGGTTTAGTGGAGGACATGTCTCTAGACAGGGGGGCTTGGAGGGCTAGGATTAAGGTCGTAGGGTGAGGAAGGAGTTTGTGATTCGAGCTAGTTTTACGTCTTTTGGCTTGTATTTGTTTTATTGTGCAGGTACCTGTTAGCACTTCCGATAGCACTGGTAACACTCTGCTATGTGTTTTCTTCTCTTAACAAGCTTCGCCTCTGTTGTTGCTACGGATCCGTCGGAATCAGTCTCTCCATGAACTTTTGATCATGGGGGTAAGGCTGCCTACATTAGGGTCCCCCATACCGCGCTCAAACGTGTCATATGGGAGGTTGTTGTTGTTGTTGTTGGTTGATTGAATAGTATTTTTTAATGTTGATGAAAATTAAGGCAGTCCCGATTAATTGATGAAACCGAACTGTTAAACTCGGTGTACCGGCTTTGAAAAACCGGGTTCTCCAGTTCTGGCTCTGGTTTACGATTTTTAAAAACTGTGTTAATCCAGTGCACCGCTTCGAAAAACTGAAACCGCCCCGTGAACACAGAACACCCCTAATTATCTCCGTCCATAACAAGGACTAAGTTTACCAAACCAAACAAAACACCAAACACGCTTCATGCCAAAATGTAACACCATACATAATTGCAACGTAGAACTTACATTAATCATAACCATAAATGATACCAATTAGACTTTTAGGATATCATATTACAACACCAAATAACAAATTAGAAATATTTCTTAAAGTCACAGTTCACTACTCCAAAGCATCATGCAAAACGCGAATAGATGAAGTAATTTCAATAAAAGATGACCTTCTTATTCCCAAGCCATCCAAGCTTCTTATCGGTATCAGCTTACTAGGACTTGGAACACCACCTAAAACAAAACACAAAAACACAAAAATATATTTTTGTAAATGAGTCGAAACTCAATACGCATACCTCTATAAATATTTTTAAGCAATTCAATTTATTTCGCGCATTTCAATTCATTTTCTAAATAGAGAGAAGAAATTAATTTAAAAACATGTTGAATAGTTATGATATTATTATTTGAGTGGTTGCCTTTTTGCGATCATCAAACTTAGCTTTTAGATGCGCATACTCAGATCGAACGGGAGGTCTGGACGGAGTTAATCGGTTAACATTGGTCATGTTTGAAATAAATAACGCACTTTGGCATACATGTAATGGAACATGACTACATTTATGTGAGTAAAACATATGAAAACGTTGATTAACCAAATTAAATAACACTCATGCTTTAGATGAACTCAAATAAGTGAGTTTGGGTAGAGTACAGACAATATGCGTACGTTAAAGCTGTAAACTTCAGGTAAAATACCCTGAAGACTTGGGAGGACTCGAGCTGGGGAGTAGCAAAGACCTCACGAGCCACACTTGTGATGCAAAATACCAAAGTAATTTTTTTTCTTTTTAATTTTGGAGTTTCAGGGGTGAAAGAGTTCTCTAACTCTAAGTTAAAAGAATAAAACTTTAAAGAAAAGGTTTCGCGAATTTAAACTGTAACGCCCTGGAAATTCAATTCTAAATTTAATGGTCAAAACGTTGGCTAACTTTAACAGCGGAAGTCACATTAATTGGGCATTACTGTCGTATCCTCGAAGGAATACAAGGCGCGCAAGAATGAAAAGAAACTACAGACAAAAACTATTACTTCAATTTAATAATTAAAGCAAGTTCATTGGTTCAACAAACATAGACGAATTCAAGTATAAACATAGCAATCTAAACATTTATTCTCAAATCCAAACTTCTAAATTATCATCCTCACTTCTAATTCTTGTTCCCAGCAAAGAAATCTTCAACTGACAACAAAACATTTAAAAACATGAGGAGTACTCAATAATATATACCCCTAACTATCAAAACAAGTTAAAATTCATGGCAATTCATTTAGGGGGAGAAGTGAACAAGTCAAACTTTTTTCACAAATCATTTGACCCAACCAACCATAACCATCTTTCAATAGAATTATTAAGCAGGTGGAGCTTGCTTATTTGCCCCTCGAAGTCTAAGACTTTGCATATAATCATTTCTCAATATCATCATAATCACAATCACAATCTCAATCTCAATCACAATCACAATCTCAATCACAATCTCAATCACACGGATAGTCATCTATTTCACACACGTGCAAACACTTAATCCCGAGGAAGTAACACTTATCAGGCATCCCTGATCACTTGAAAACTCCCCTGTAGGATCCACGATAATTATGAAAATACATTTTTATTTGTGTAATTACAACTGGCGATAATTATGAAAATGCATTTTATTTGTGTTAATCATAATTTCAGCAAGACAAGTCAATGACAAAGTTATGCTTATACATGTATTTGTTAGTGCTCTACCAAAGTTGCTCAAAAAATTACTCGGAGATACCATAACTTTTGGTAAAACATTTTTCAGGTACCCCAACTTTTCAAAACTCATTTTGGGGTACCATTAATTTTTGGCTTAGAAATTATTAGGTGCTTTTCTGGTTATCAATTTCGTTAAGTGACCGAAATACCTTTGTTCTTCCATTTTTGAAGAAATACCCTTGAATAAGATGAATAAGGGTATTTTGATCACTTAGGGTCCGTTTGGACCTAGGAAAACAGGATGAAAAAAAATCTCGTGGAAAAAAAATTAGGAGGAAAAATTTTTTGGGGTAAAGTAAATTTCTTTCTCTTGTTTGGTTTAAGTAAATTTTGAAGGAAAAAAAATTGATTTTCTATTCAATTTTCTTTTCCTTGTTTGGTTTGAGGAAAAATACATGGAAAAATAAAATTTCCAAGAAAACTTGTAAATATCAAGTTTCATTTTTTTTAGATCATATGATGAGATTTGGGAGAGAAAGAGAGAGTTAGAGAGAGAGAGAGAGAGAGAGAGAGAGAGAATTAGAGAGAATTAGAGAGATAGAGAGAGTGACAAAGAGAGAGAAAAGAGAGTTAGAGAGAGAGAGCGATAGAGAGAGAGAGAGAGAGAGAGAAGAGAGTTAGAGAGAGAGAGAGAGAGAGCGATAGAGAGAGAGAGAGACAGAGAAAAGAGAGTTAGAGAGAGAGAGCGATAGAGAGAGAGAGAGAGAAAAGAGAGTTAGAGAGAGAGAGAGCGATAGAGAGAGAGAGAGAAGAGAGTTAGAGAGAGATATAAAGAAGAATGTTAGACAAAGACTTAGAGAGAAGAGTGTTAGAGAGAGAGAGAGAGAGAGAGAGAGAGAGAGACTTAGAGAGAAAGAAGAGAGAGTGCGTGAGAGAAAGAGGGAAGAGAGTTAGAGAGAGAGAGAGAGATAGACAGAGAGAAGAGAGAGAGACCGAGAGAGAGAGAGAGAGAAGAAGTTAGAGAGAGAGAGAGAGAAGAGAGTTAGAGAGTTAGAGAGAGGAAAGTTAGAGAGAGAGAGAAGAGAGTTAGAGAGAAGAAAGTTAGAGAGAGAGAAGAGACTTAGAGAGAAAAGACTTAGAGAGAGAGAGAGAGGAGAGTTAGAGAGAGAGAGAGAAGAGACTTACAGAGAGAGAGAGAGAAAAGAGTTAGAGAGAGAGAGACGAGTTAGAGAGAGGATGAAAAGAAAGGTTGGCTTTGATCCAAAAATTTTCTCCCAACTTTCCTTTCATTTTTGAAGGGAAAATTTTTTATTCATTGTTACTCTAAATTTTCCATGCAATTTTCCAACTATTTTTTTCCATTCCTTTTTCTTCAATCCAAACAAAGGAAAGATTTTCATTTTCCAAAATAATTTTTTTTCCATGCTGTTTTTCAAGGTCCAAACGGACCCTTAATATAATTGATGGTCAGAAATGCACAAAATAATTATTAAGCGGGCGGAACTTGCTTATTTGCCCCTCGAAGTCTAAGACCTTGCATATAATCGTTTCTCAATATCATTACAATCACAATCTCAATCACACGAATGGTCATCCATTTCACACACGTGCAAACACTTAATCCCGAGGAAGTAGCACTTATCAGGTATCACTGATCACTTGACAACTCCCCTGCAGGATCCACGATAATTATGAAAATACATTTTTATTTGTGTAATTACAACTGACGATAATTATGAAAATACATTTTATTTGTGTTAATCATAATTTCAGCAAGACAAGTCAATGACAAAGTTATGCTTATACATGTATTTGTTAGTGTTCTACCAAAGTTGCTCAAAAAATTACTTGGAGATACCATAACTTTTGGTAAAATATTTTTCAGGTACCCCAACTTTTCAAAACTCATTTTGGGGTACCCTTAATTTTTGGCTTAGAAATTATTAGGTGCTTTTCCGGTTATCAATTTCGTTAAGTGACCGAAATACCCTTATTCTTCCATTTTTGAAGAAATACCCTTGAAGAAGAAGAAGAATAAGGGTATTTTGGTCACTTAATATAATTGATGGTCGGAAAAGCACCAAATAATTACTAACCCAAAAATTAAGGGTACCTCAAAATGAGTTTTGAAAAGTTGGGGTACTGAAAAATAGTTTCCCCAAATCTTAGGGTACCTCCAAGTAATTTTTTGAAAGTTGCTAGAGTTTTGCTGGAATTAATGTTATAGTGTGATAGATAGATAGATATTGATAGTGTGCTTATAAATTGATGATGTTATAAAGAGATTTGATTAGCAGTTTACATGGTTTTTTAAAATAAAACCTTTTTTATGTTTAATTTTGATAAACAAAATTGAAAGGGCGTGGATTTAAATATCAAATGAAACGAAAAATGTGAATAAAAAAATTCTCTATGCCTTAATCGCAAAATATATTGTATATCATGATGGACCTACCAAGGTCCACCACATGTACTTAAATATGATAATCTTTAAGTGAAGAACTTTAGTAAAAAATTGATAATATTGATGAATTTTACAATAACATTGACAAATTTACATTGACTTTTATAATAATTATTGATAAATTTATTTTGAAAATTTCAACAATTTGGTAGACATAGGCAGGTATTACATGGTGTACCATATAATAATCAATGTTTTTATTGGTGGAAGTCTGTGAATTACTCTTTGTGTAATTAAGAGTCTTGTGTCATACCCAAATTATAATTCAGTTACAATGGGTCATGTATTCGATAAATAAACCGAAATTGGGGAAACATTAGAATTTTCTTTTTAATTCTTTGTGGAACATAAAATTGTTATGCTTTCACCATGTGATGAGATCTATAAATGTTTGTATTATTATTATTATTATTATTATTAATATTAGGGTATGTAAAATTCAAAGGTAAAAAGTATTTGGGTAAAAGTTAAATTTTGGTAATTTTTGATAACTTTTGACAAATTTACATTAGTATATCAAAATTATTATTTTTTTTGTTTCTTAACTTTGGTAAGTTTTGGTAAATTTCAGTAAATTTAGGCAAAAACTGGTAATTTTAGTAAAATAAAGTTACCCATCCTATTATTATTATTATTATTATTACTATTATTATTATTATTATAATATTTTTAAAAGGGAAATTAATTCTGAAATAAACCTAAATTGAAGAAAGTTAGAATTATCTTTTTTTGGATTGGTTGTGGAACCTAACAATATGTTTGGATTAAGTTTATGGGAGAGGAAAGGAGGGGAAGAAGATCAAATAAACCTCATGTACCATTGTTTGGAAAAATAAATAAGATGGGAGGGGAGGGGAACCATTTACCTTTATTAACCCCTTTTTCATTAACCGCTAATACGGGGGTTAATGGAGGAGAGAAGAACTGATTATACATTTAAAAAAGAAAATAATTTTATTAATAGAATAACTACTTCATTTTTCTCCAATTCCCTACTCCTTCCATCCCTTTTCTAATCCAAACGCAACAATTAACCCTTTTTACCCCTCATTCCCCTTCATTTGTAATCCAAACATCTTCCTTTCCCTCCCCTCCCCTTCCCCCTTCTAATACTCTCCCCTGAGTCACCTGCCCTCCCCCTCTAATAACCAAACAGAGTGTACAATTATTCTTCTTCCACCATTTAATGAGACACATAAACTTTCTTGGGAGATTCTACCATAGTTGAATTTATTTTCAACTATGGTAGTTGAAATGTATAATAGCCCTTAATTTTACTATTAAAAATTAAAATTAATATATATATTTACCATAGGACTTGTTACAATAAGTAAATCTATATGTTAAGTTATAATTTTTTACAAAATTGAATATTTTAAAGGAAATTCTATTATAGTTGACTTTTTTTCAACTATCGTAGTTGAAAAGTAAAAATACCATTAACTTTACCATAAAAATTCAAAATCAATGTAGGTTGATCAAAGTAAGTTGATACAATAATTAACCATGTTTAGGAGAATATAAATCTTTTTAAAAAATATGATTTATTTTTAGCAAATGAATGGTATAAAATTTTCAACTACCATAATTAAAAAAAAATTCAACTATGGTAGAATTTTCAAACTTTTTTATTATAATTATATATATTATTTTTTTTATTTTGTGTGCCGAAAAGACAATTTTGATAATTTGTTTATTAAAAATCTTTAACAGACTAATTAAAATACATATTTATTTTATATCTCATTGGCTTAGGCTCATAACTTCAATTTACTAAAATTTATTAATTTTTGCCTAAATTTATCAAAAATTATCAAATTTTAAAAATAAAACAAATTAATTTTAATATATTAATATAAATTTGACAAAATTTACCAAAAGTTATTAAAATTTAACATTTAACCGAATATTTTTTTTATCCATGAATTTGCCACACTCTAAAAGGGCGATTCAGATTATACCCATTAGGCTATCATCCCCAGTTTCTGAAAAGATTGCTTTTGTTTTGAACGATTTCCACTAGTGGGAAGAAGGTATAGTTGAATCAATTGAAGCAGCAATTTTTCCTTCCGTTTCTGAGGTACTCGTCGTCTACTCAATCATCTCAGGAATGCAATTTGTGGCCTAACCTACTATTTCTTTCAAAATAGAATGTAAAAGTCTCAAATTTCTGAACATTTTCCTGTTGTATCCTTGATTAGCCAGACCTAGACGAACGATGTTCTGGGCATTTTGTTTCGGCTGTTTGATATTTCAATTCAAATGCTTGGTTTGTTATTCGTAAATTGAAAATGTTCCTGTCAATTTCTGTGTTTGTTATTAGTTTGGTGTTGCATTAAGTGCAATACAGAAAATATGCCATTGTTTCCCCGGGGTTTTGAGGTCCTTGAGGTTGGTGTTTAGTTGAAATGCTCTTTATCTTTAAAGATTTCTCCCTGCATCATGTTTTGTAGGTGGTAAAAGTCCAGTGTTTTAGCTCCCATCTTCGAAACACTTGCTATAATTTGGGTCTTCTTAGGAGTAAAGTTCTTTCCAATTGTAATATGATGCTTTGTTGAGGTCGCCATAGAAGGTTATTATTCTGGACATCGCATTATTACTGCCATTCTCCGGCGGGGTAAATCCTTTATTGTGAATTTGTCTATTTCGATCAGCAGACCAACACGGCCAAACATCGTTTTCACTCATCACTTAGCCGGGAATGACCCAACTCATACAGTTGTGAATTCTCTTTGTGAATCTCTCAGAAAAGGGTTGAAGTGGGATTCATTAAGCAGAAAGTATGATTCACTGACTGTGAATGATCCTATTATTAAGAAAGTAGTTCTAGAGCTCAAGGAACCGCATGAGGCGAAAAGAGCTCTGTATTTTTTCCACTGGATTACGCATGACAAGAAGATTGAACATGGGTTTGAACCTTATTGCATTGCCGTTCATATCTTAGCTAGGGCACGACTTATAAAGGATGCCCTTGCTTTATTGGAATCTTTGTTGATGAGAAGTACTGGGGATCATGTTGATGATTCTTTGGGATCTTCGGTTTTGGATATGCTAATGAGTACTTATAGGACAACCAGCTCTTGCCCTTTAGTCTTTGACTTATTGGTGCAAACTTACAACAGATTAGGTCTGTTCGAGACTGCTTTTGATGCTTGTTGCTTGGTGGATTAGCATGGATTCTCTTTGAATATAACAACTTTCAACACTTTAATCCATAAAATATGAAAATCAGCAGATAGCAGTGGTTTAATCTGGAAGGTATATGCGCATATGATCCAGAAGAGAGTATATCCGAATGAGGTGACTGTGAGGTCAATGATCAGCGCATTATGCATGGAAGGCGAGTTGCAAAAATTTGTGGACATTATTGATAGAATTCATGGCAAGAGATGTTCACCAAAGGTGATTGTGAATACTAGTTTGGTTTTTAGGTTGATTGGAGAAAGGAAGATCGAGGACGGGCTGGTTTTGTTAAAGAGGATTATATGTAGAAATGCTGACACTGTTTCTTACTCATTGGTTGTTTATGCTAAGCTCAAAAGTCAAGAACTTGACTCTGCAAGAGAATTATATGTAGAAATGCTGAATAACGGTTTTCAGCCAAATCCTTTTATGTACACTTTGTTTATTGAAGCATATTGTGTAGAGGGAAAAGTAGATGAGGCCCTTCAATTAATGGAGGAAGCAGTAAGCACGGGTCTGAAGCTCTATGATGAGACTTACAATTGTCTTATAGCTGGAACTGCTAAGGCAGGCAATGTGGCTAGGAGCACTAGACTTTGTGAGGAAATGATTCAGAAAGGTTTCTTTCCAAGTTCTGCAGCATTTAATGAGATGGTTGAAAAGCTGTGTCAAAGTGGGAATATGATGCAGGCCAATGAAATTTTGACTCTTTTAATAGAGAGAGGATTTTTGCCTGATGAAATGACGTATCGTTCTCTAATTGATGGCTATAGAAGAGAGGGAAATATGTCTGAAGTTCTAAAACTATACTATGAGATGGAATTTAGGTCAATAAGCCCTGGGTTAGCAGTTTTCACATCATTGATTGGAACCCTATGTGAGCATGGCAAAGTGGAAGAAGCAGAAAAATATTTGGCCCTAATGAAATGCGGATCACTAAAACCAACCATATCCATCTATGAGCTAATGATCGATGCCTGTCTTAAAAATGGAAATAAAGGTAGGGCTTGCCATCTTTACAATGAGATGCTCAAGGCAGGTTTGGAGTTCAGCCCATCAACCAGTGGTATTTGTCCAGAAGATCTCGAATGTTAGATTATTTTGTGCACTGCAGTTTGTCTTGTGGGGGGAATTTCACCTCAAGAGTCATTAACCTTGTTTTGTTGTTTCCTATCTTCTTTCTGGTCAACCTGAGCGCCAGAAGGTTTACATGAAATTATCTGATATGTAAGCTGGAGCTTTGTATGAAGATAACTTTTTGACAGCCTCACCAGCTGCTTATGGGTTTAATCATTGTGAAATTTGAATTTATATGCTATAAGGAGCAAGATATAGGAGACTATGCATCATGAAGTTCAAAGTTGGTGTTCTATGATCACATCAGTTGCATCTTGGGCTCAGGTATGGAAGTCTGCCAAAGTTATGAACTTGATTTTAGATTATCTGCTTTTAAATGCAATATCAGAGCTTATTGACTGTTATTATCCATCCAGATATGATATGATAAAAGTATCCTGTGCCAATAATTATGAAGCAATTCTTCTCATCAAGAAGGGCTTTTGGAATGTAAAATGATATGGTGTTGAGTTGTTGCGAAACTTAAACAAACAACTTAGCTAGTCCATGTATTGATTTTTTTGGATTAAATGTTGTTGGCAGCGGAAGGTGAACAATTAGGATGTACATTTTGGAGACGATCGAAGCACTGAAGAGCTATATTAAAAATTAGGGGACTCCAAATCAGTTTCGAGGGGCATGAAGCACTACAAGATCAATATAAAAGAGGTTTGCAATCTCTCAAACTCTCGTACAAGGTCGCAATCTCTCAAACTCTTGTACAGGAAACTCTCAACCTGAACCAAACAGGAATAGAAAGAGAAAACTGTTCTATGGAGCTAAGAGCCACAGGAAATCCCACCTATTGGAAGAAATATAAATCAGCCACACAAACTAAGTGACAACACAGTATGCATAGGAAAGCCCAAGAGATAAATTTCCATAAAGGATAGATCCTTAACCCAAAAGATGGTTTAGAAATAAATAGAAGGAAATAAAATAGTTTCCCTTACTGCTGAATAGAAGTAATGCAGCCTATGGCAGTGCACCCATTGTGTAGGTGTTGCCCCCTAGCAGGCCATGGGAAACTTGTGCCTCTCCTTGTCTCACGACTAGACAATGCAAGAGGCACACGACAAATACACAACTGAGCTTGAAGATGAATACTTGGAGTTTGAATGATGAATTTAGAAGAAAGACAACAAATACTTACAGTTACAACTATACTTCGATAGCATCCTTGTCTTTTTTGCTCTGTTTTAAACATACCAACACACTTTGTAACCAAACTTGACCTAAGCGTCTTAAAACGTACCAATTGTCTTTTATCGAGGCATTTCTTTGGCCAAAGTCTTCTATGACATTTCTTTTGATTGAGGTAATGTTTGTTTGTCCGATCTTGTTGGTTTTCAAAATTCAGAAGATTTACCTGTCTCTTTAGCAATGATCAATGTTTGTCAAACTTTCAAAATCCTGCTCTTCGACTGTTCTGGGAGATGCTACCTCTCTTATCCCATTTACTGCCTGTTTTACCTATGATCAACAGAGGGCAACCCTGAAACTGAAGCAACTAAAGTTTGATGATTCACGTTTAAGACAAATATTTACTAAAACCTTGTAGACGTGTTGTATAAATTCTATGTTTTGTTTACTTACCATAGCAAGTTAAACGTTAAAGACCCCCTGGCCCCCTCTCATGATACTTGAGTTACCTCTAAAGTAGCAAGTCGTGCTGGACACATTTCCTCAGTGACGACATGTAGGGCAGTCAAAGTGCTTGGCTTTTGAGTTTTGACTCATTCATATTCTGCTGCCCTCTCGTTAATCTTGCACTTGGGCCCTACTTTCTGCTCACTTGTGCACTTAGAGCCTACTTGAAAAAAAAAAACCCCGAATAATCTGTGCCTTTGATATGTTGCTAACTTGCTATCCAAAATACTGGGATCAGCTACCAACTCTATAATTAGGCTAAGTTGCATTCATATGATAGTTTTATATCATAAATCTATTTCAGTTTGTTATTGACCAACCAAAATGCCTTTTGTTATGAGTGTTATCTGTTCTATCTCTGTTTTGGTTTGTTGAGTACATGTTTGCTAGATTGACCTTGCATAGGATTTGACTATGACTGTGTGGCATTGGCACACAAATCGAAAACATTGCTTATGGGTACTTCCCGGTGTGGGTAATTATTCTCAGATCTTGCTTTTTCGGATAACTATTTTGGGGCATATGTAAGTTTGGGTTAATATGTAAGCTGATTCATTTGACCATTTGGTTTATTGTCTTCATTTGGATAAAATATAAGTGTGGATCTGCTTCAACTAAAAGGAAATAAGATAAATGTCAAATGAATCAGCAAACATTAGGTAGCCTCTTAGAAGCAAATGTAGGTCAATTAATGCTCAAATGATTCTTTGACTGAAAAAACAACTTATATGCCGGATTGCCGGAATAGGTCCAAAACATTATTAACCCAAACATGCATATGTGCCTAGATAGTCGTCCAAAAAAGGTACAACTGAGAAATAATTACCCTTGCCTGAATGCAGTCCATGTACCTACATAAGCAATGTTTCATTATCAACCAGATGACTGGATCTTCTTACAAAGTCTGTTAAATGCACGTTTAATTTGCTGTCATTGAAGGTTATCATATGTCCTTGGGCTATTATAGCTATCAGCTATTTGAGGTAACACAATCTTAACGTTGTGTGATTTTTTAGTTTCACTCAAGATATCAAAGATTAACAGAAGCCAATTCTCTGCAACACTTGAATGCTGTTGAATTCTTCATTGCTTGAGCCTTGGCAGGGGCCTTGTAATCGGAAGAGAGGTGACAACAGAGTGGAGGCTATGATATGAGAGTAAGTTCCTACTGACATGCCTTCTCTTGTCGTGTTCAATCTATAGTTGGCATGGTCAATTTAAGTCCTGTACTCCATTCTTATCCTGAGAATCTCCTATCAAATATTATTGTTCATTGAGTTTGCTTATTAAGTGATAGAAAAGTCCTCCTTAAAATGTTGTGCCCTATAGTGTTCTTTGTACAAGATCTTCTAATGAGGATCAGGGAAAATTCCCAAATAACTCAACACACACACAGAAACATTTGATCTGAAAAAAAGATTGATTAGGATATTAGATGGAAGTAAAAATAATGACTGTAAATGTCATTCAGTTTTTCCACCCCGAGAAAAGGTTTGCGACATTAGCCTTGACGTGAAGGCTGTTAACACACTCCAAGAGCTTAGAAGAGACTAACAGAGCTTCCAGGAAACAGACACATTCACATCCCTCTTATATGTTAATTCCATCTCAGTGAAGATACTTGTATCACTGGCAACATAATGCTAGGCAACAATTTAAATGTTTATATGGGAATATGTTATGCTTTAAAGGGGTATTGGAGACGTGCAAGAAAGTCTGTTGTATTTGATTTTGTTCGTCAAATTCTTGCACAATTTAATCTTGTTGTCCTCCCTTCCATTAATACACTGATTTAGCTCTTCCATCATATAAAAGCTAGCATATGTAATAGCTTTTTCTAGTCTCCTAAGTTCTAAACCATAGATTATGTGGATTACCTCTGTTGATCCCAAGTTTAATCCTTGTTAATGGTAAAAGTGAGGCATATGCAGCTTCCATAAGGAAGCTTTAGTGTATAAATTTAACAAGCTCCCAGTATTTGCTGATCCACATCTTAGTCTTCCTTTTCTATGGCATTTATTTTGCTCTGGACAAAGTAGGCCATTGTAGGGTACACCAGATCCCTGGATTTTAACCGATGAAATGGAAGCAATAATCAATATAGGAAAACCAACAAACACGGAATCTTGAAAAATTAGATAGGGATTTATCTTCAGCATGATTGGTAGTTGATTGTGCCATAGTAATAGAAGGTAAAATGCCCATCATCAAATAGTCTAGATGGATTTGATTTTGGTTTTGCCGGGATTGCCTGGACATACACAAAACTCAAGCAAACAATTTAAGTCCGCCCTCGGACTCTACGACATGGTACAACACAACACGCAAGGGAGCTTAAACTAGACTCTTAAACTAAACGCAAAGAATTTGGGGTGCTAACTCCTCAGCAACGACGCCATTTTGTTGAGCTGCAGTACAACTGGGGTTTATATATATCGTCTCCACAGGGAGCTAGGATCGAAAATTCAATGCGTTTTAGGTTTAAGAGTTCGGTTCGAGCAAGAAAGAATCACACAATGTTGATTTTTAGAGAAATTTTACTACGATTAAAGTAATTAAGTGCTAATACTAGCAAGGATCTATATATCAACTCACTATGCATCACCCCCGCCCTATTTAGTGTCACCCTTGGCTTGGTGAGGACCGCGGGTTGTATAGGGTGAAGTTTCACACTTTATTTATTCATTTTTTTGTCATTTTTGTTGGTATGTTTCTAGATAAGGTGCGGCCCGTTAGGGGTTTACTCTCCCAGCGTGGTTCTCTCCATACTTAAGGGATGAGGAGCTGCACACCACCCACGTCAACCACGTTGGTAGACCAACTTTCATCCATTCTTTTCGCTTTTCATTTCATTTTTTCTTTGATTTTATGCCGGTTTTTTTGGGAATTTGAACGGCTCTCCGAAAAGGGGTTACCCTCCCAACTAACGTTGCTCCATATGTATATGAGGTACTTAAGGGGCGTGAGTGCCGCCCACTTGCACCAACCCTTGTTGGTTTCACCGGCTTACTTAGAGCATGAATACACAAAAAAATGAAAGAAAAGACCTCCTAAGCCAAGAGAATCACAAATATAAACTAAAAGTGAAAATTAGGGTAAGGACACCGCTTTGCATTAAGTGAAGAAGCTTATTGAATATATTTTATGGTAACACCCAAAGAAAAGGTTTGACATGCACATATTGACTGTTTTTAATCAAACATCTCAGCTATCTAAGCGAATAAATACATGAATACGAACAAAAGCCACTCCTAAAGAATAAAAACAAACTCTTTTTGTGATTTTCACCTAATTTCTCTTTTTTTTTCATTTTTTCAGCAAATTTTTCAAAATTCTTCACATTTTCACTAAAAGAAGCAAAAACAAAAGCATATAAGCCCCCCCCCCCCCCCAAACAACCACCACCACACACACACACACCACAATATATATTACATGCACCTGGAGCATGTGCTCCAGATATTTGCGGGTGAACAATCATAATAATCAGAGTGAACCATATGAATAATCAGAGTAAACAACCTAATATATATGGGTGAACAATCGCAGAATTTGGAACACATGCTCCGGGTGCATCTAATAAATTGCACATAACACACAAACTTAAATCTCACAATGCCCCCATATTAGCAAAACAGCGGAGAAAGATAGCTGGGTCGCCCTTAAGACCACAATTAGGACTCCCAAGGGGAGATGCGGTGGTTGAAGACCATTGGATGAGGATGGTTTCACTTTAGTGGAAACAAGATGACCATAAGCAGCGCTTTAGTATCCAACAACATCAGATAGTATATCAATTAAACTCATCCATCTCCATCATTCCAATGAGTTGGAACAATAGTGAAGGTTTCCCTGCCATTTTTGGCTTCATATAGTTGGAGGAACTTCCAGATTGGTTACGTTAAAATTCCAGGAACAAAGAGATTGAACCATAGCAAATCAGATTTTGCCAACAATCAGACTTGGACGTAAAGAGTCTGCTCCAAGCTCTCAGCAACCAGAAAGCCACAATTTCAAGCAAAAGAAGAGTGAACCTCCTCGGTCCTCCCTCTCCCATTTTCAGAGATTTTCGGCAAGTCCTCTCTGGATCCAACAATTGATGAGTCGAAAGACTTACTTCAGTTGCCACAAACCTCTTGCAACCCACCCTCATCACAGAATTCGAAAATGGTGTTACCTATAACGCAGAAGCACTGAACTCACTACTTCTGGTGACTGGAGAAGTTGCTGGCAACTGACCCACCGTCGAGGACCTCCCCAGAAGCAATAGTGAATATACGAATTATGCTCATTAATCTCAATTTAATATCAAACATCCATTCATAAAATCTTCTAGCAACAAAAAAGCTTTGAAATTAACACCCGATATTGCTCAAGTAGCAATGAAGAATGTAAAACAAATTCACTATCGCGGGTTGAGTGTATGTATGGCCTAAATACAATCAATATGATGAATGAGGTTTAATCGTATGATTCATATCTGTTTGAAAGATACAAAAGTTACAAATTTTGTTATAGTAGTCAATGTGTTGTTGATGTGTGTATATTGTAACTGGATTATGATGAGTGGAGTCTAGGGTCTTTAGATTCATGATCCGGTTGAACGACACAAACACAATATGATAAATTTACGAAAGTTGTTATAATAGTTAATGTGTTGTTAAAGAACGTATGTGGATTGTGTCATAGATTCATAAACGATAAATTCCACATGATTTTCCCCCTCAAGGTCGAAGTATATCAAGACCTAAAGCTATTTGTGAAGATAATATATGTCCATGCAAATTTGTGACATTTACAAGAAACTTTACTAGTAAAATGATCATCATTGGATTGAGGAGAGGTTATGTTGAGCAACTGTCAACAAAGTTATATTAGGCCATGAATTGGGCATACTTCAATATAGACACTAATTTAACTTATTAGTTGCCAATATAAAGCTCCTTTCATAAGAATTTTCAAAATTAGTTCCTGGGACTCATGTTTAAACCCTAAGAGGGTCCCTCTTCTTTATCTGTCTTCATCCCTCTAATTACGGTCAAAGAAGGCCTAAGCACTTATTTGTTGCTACATCTAATTGTCAAAAAACTGTGGGTTGGGATTATTTTGCAACAATTTTTTTGGTCAAAATCGCATCCAAAACGCCTATGTCCCAAAACCCTTGGCACTATTGTGTCCTGTGAGCTTTGAGCTTTTTTAAACTAAAATTACATATAGGAAGTATACCAGAAGTAATGAGCTCTATGATTCAAGATTACGTGCTTTCCCTCATTAGCGTATATGCATAAAACTGCTCTCTTTCAGTATGATAAAATTTGCTTTTACTGTCTTCCAATCTGATATAATTTTGGTGGAGATGCCCTTTTAGGGCTCTGGACCAGCGTGGCCTCCACATATGTAAGAGGTCAACTTATTTTCTTAATATTTATCTTTGACATTTTTATTGGGTATTCTTGATTCAAACTAACAGAGTATAAAGAAGAAAAATGTGCATAAAACAAATGAAGGATGCTTTTATGACTTTTTTGTTTACTGATCTTGAGCACCTATTTTGGCTACTATGGCTAGTAATCGAAGAATATATGAATAAGAAACCAAAGGGGTGTCACTTTCAAATCTAGAAACCAGAAAAGAAGGAAACAAACAAACATACCTGACTAAGTTCTGCAAAATCAAAAATCCATCTAGACTTGTTGCCTAAGGCCATACTATTTGGTTGGCCATTCCGCTACAGCAATTCCAGACCAAAGAGGAGGACAATCGGCAAATAAGAGAGTGCACAAAGTAAAGACGAGTGCCCAGTTTAATTTTTCAAAGAATTAACATAAATTAAAAATCACTACACGGATCTCGAACCAAAAAATGTACTTGGGGATTAAGGTACAATTGTAGGAGGTTGCGCCCTACGCCGCTCGGTGTAGTGGCTTTTAAGAATTATCTCATTTCAATGGAAATTGTCGGTGACATTAGCGCTAGTTTCGTCTGACATTTGTGACTGATGCCAATGCTCATCTGACATACAACAATTGCACATCTATTGTGCAACACATTCTAAAATCTCTTTGATATTCCTCCAGGATGTATTGGACTGCACCTGCTCCCCACAAGAAAACACTCGAAGATGAAAATGATCAATATGAGTTAAGACTTTTCTCAGAGATGAAAGTGATGCATTAATCAATACAACACCATCATGGTTGTCTCAAATTGTCGAATTGGATTCACATCACTGACGAGGCACCAATGTAGGGCCCATCAGAACTAGCCTCGCTGTAACGGTCCAATTTAACTTAAGGTTGTGACATTGAATCCCCTGGCCCCTCATCCTACCGAGGCAGGCTTCTCAATGTATGCATGCAGAAGGGCCAAACAAGGTGTACTGAAGACTAGTGACCAGTGACCACAGTGGAAAAGTCTTGGGTTAGGCTTTTGTTTTTAATTATCAGATGGTGTCCTTTTTGGATTTTAAAGTAATTACAATCCGGAAATTCAAGATGTGTTGGCATTCCCTCCTGCTCCTAGGTGGTTACAGATGGTTACAGGTGGTTACAGCTGTCATCAACTTGCACTGGTTGTTAGCTGCTTGTTACCAGAATTAGTTTGCCTCTAACAATAATATAGCTCATCCCTATGACTGTATATATATAGCTCATCCCTATGACTGTATACTTACTTCATTTTCCTGATTGGAATAAGATTGCACTAATCTTTCCACATCTCCCTCTTCTTTCTCTTTCTTCGCTCTTTCTGATTTACCAACAAGATGTAGCCAACCTGGAGTGAGATTGTATCGAACTGGTCAATCTATGCGGCTCTAATTTCTGATTCTAGATGTGCCGTACTTTGTTTTAATTTTTCTTCACTCGTGCATTTCTTTACAGGCATGTTTTGACCATATACCTATACTTAACTGTATTCTTTAGAAAAACTGTGAATTCCACGTTCACACACCATTTTGTTTGGCTAGATAGGAAACCTAGACCTGCCAGCGGCTCATGGTCAATGGGTGCTTTTTTATTTTTTATTTTTTTTGTCTTTGGCAATGTAGATAGCAAGAACAAAAAACATATAGACAGCCAGCTAACTTTTCCTTACATCGATAACTAGAGTGTGGGCTGGATCTACAGAACCCTTGAGAACTTAGAGACCCATACTTAAAACTTACACATGGACCCCTGCAAAAGAAAACAAAACATAAGGGTTGTTTGAACCAATAGTACTGGTGATCCATTTATGTTGCTTGGAATGGCTTTGGACGTCCGGTAAAACCCTACGATCCTTTTTCCTTTTTGGAGTTGCGCCAGTTCTGTTGACTCACTTCTAGTATCTTGCATTGCATGCTGAATGTTTGGAGCGTGGGGACCTTGAAATGAAAACCGATTGCCTCCTCCTTGACTGTGTACCGGCTCACTTGGAACTCATCCTTGTTGGAAATGTCATCTCATCATCTCAATATTAGATGCACCCGGAGCATGTGCTCCAAATATTTGCGAGTGAACAATCATGTGAATCAGAGTGAACAATTATAATAATCACAGACAACAACCTAATTCATACGGATGAACAATTGTAGAATCTGGAGCACATGCTCTTGGAGCACCTAATAAATTGCAAAATCATCTAGTAAGTGATGATTTTAAGCAAGAAATTAATTAGTGGTGCCTCTTCTCTCAAAATTGAACTTATTGATATTCATTGGAGAAGATCTTTTTGTATGATGCAAATTTGTGGGAGAACTCATTGAACTTGGACAAGTCTTACCCTTCCCGCATGGCACAAAATATATATTAGAGAAGCTAACAAGCCTTTGATGAGCATGAACAAGCCTGTTGGAATTATCAATGATAGCATGTATCTTCCTTCCTTTCTACCAATACCATTTGCAATTACCAGAAATTCTTTTACTACCCTCCAATAACCATATTTAAATCCCGTCGTGTACCCCTCCTCATCCAGTTGACTCGCAGATACAAGGTTCTTGATCAGACTCGAGATATATGGAACATTCTTCAATCTCCAAGTCCCACCCTTAGAAGTTGTAATGTTCACATCTACTCTTCCAAGCACCTTTAGACTGTGATCGTTTGCAAGCCTAACTCTACCAAACCTTCTAGTCACGAAGCTACTAAAGGACTCTCTACTAGAAAAGTGAAACAATGCTCCCAAATCTATCACCCAACTCCTTTCTTACTCGTTAACACTAACAGTTAGGACATCACTCAAATCCTCAGCAGAATTTACCGAGTCATGGTCGTTATAACTGCTCTTCCTAGGTTTAGGACAATGCCTACGAAAATGACCTCTATCACCACAGTTCCAACACAATATGTGCTCCATGTTTCGACCTCTAGATTTAGATCGATCCCGACCTGAGTTCCCACTGCTCCTCCTACCCCACCAAAAAAATTCCCCGAAGACTCAGACAAATTAGAATATCTCCTACGAACGTTTTCATTTAGGAAAAAGTCTCTAATTTCCCCAAAACTTTCATTTCTAATAATCTTTCTTAACCGAGGATGTTACATAAATCACAAAATTATTCCGAAACTTAGGTAGGGTAGCCAATAGTATATTAGTATATATCTTGTCGTCAAAACTAAATCTCATAGAGGTCAATTTTGATAGTATCACATTCAACTTATTCATACTATCATTCATATCAACAAACTCATGCATCTTAAATTCAAACAAACGACGCAACTCCTATACCTTGTTTATCGCTGAAGGTTTTTAATATGTGTTTTGCAAGGTTTCAAGCAGACCTTTCGTCGTTTTCTGATCTTTGACGTTGAAAGCCACGTTCTGAGTTAACATGAGCCTCACTGTACTGAATGCTTGACCATCAAGCTCTTCCCAATCCTTTGGTTCAATATGTTCTAGCCTTTCACCCATCACAAGATGCAACTTTTGCTATCAGAGCACTTCCTCAATGCGATCCTCCACCATGCATAGTCTTTCCCCTCGACCTCCGAAATCTTGACAATTGCCCCCGCCCTTGCTTCTCAGTCTGTAGATTAACAATGCTCCAACCAAAGCTCTGATACCAGTTGTTAGGATTCTCTGGGCGTTGTTAGGAGACAAAACAATAATAAGGAACAAAAATTAAATAAAGATTCAACACAAGGATCTAACGTGGAAAATCCAAACAGGGTAAAAACCGTGAACAATGCACTATCAGAGGATTACAATAGTGTTTCATGGATTCTCAGACCTCTACAATCTCTCACAATCTCCCTAGAATCACAAGCTGGGAATTCAACACTCACAGACGAGCCTCGCACAATTCCAAGAGGAACACAAAGATTACAGGTTAATCTCTTATGGTCAAATAAAACACTCTCAATTATGATATCAATAAGCCTAGCACCTAGGCTCTATTTATAGTGCAAGGTTAACACAATTAATTAGGGTCAATAGAGTCCTTGACAGCCAAGGAATTACAAAAGAGGCGACCAACAAATCAACAACTTGATTCCTACTCAAACTCTTCTACTTTGCTCCCCAAGTCTCAGAGACTAACCTAAAATTGATCTCTACATTCAACACCACAGAACTTTGGTGCCTTTATCCCTTGACCTTTGTAAGACCCATTCTTTTCAAAAGTACGATCGAATAGGGTAAATATGACATTAATTTATAACTTATAAGTATGGGCAAGGTTGAATCGAGATTCTAATTCGGTTTTATGAAGTAGTTCAAATCAGAATTAACCTACGTAGGATCGTGGAGGAATGTAGATTGTAGAATCGCATTGAGAATTTTAGATCATAAAATCAGAGGATCATAGATCAGAATCGAGATTTTAATAACTATGAATATGGATAGGATGAGAATTTTAAGTAATCCAAATTGTTTGATTGAGAAATTTAATTTATCCAAATTAATAAAGCTGACTTGAATTTGTCCAAATTTATCTAAATTTACCCATATAGGTTAACCCACGGAAAAATAGGCCCTTGTGCCACTCTAATAATATATGAGTAATTTAGTATTTAATGAGTTGACCCAACAAATAAATCTTGAATTGACTTGGAGAGGAACTCTTATAGAAACCAAGCAATGGATCTCATCTCCCTTGCGATTATCTTTATAATCAATGGAAAAACACCATCAAAAGTGCTTTGCATTGGCAACATCTAGACGCCTGGGAAGTTACTTTTTCCATGTAAAATTGTGCTGTCAGCCATGTTTTCAGTATGTGTGTGGATCGGTCCATCAACATTATACAGGCAGTCCAACCAAAGTTTCCAAATCACAATATTGACAAGTAGGCTTCTCTCTGGCCCATATTTTTTAAAGAGGTAAGATTACATTAGGTTTAGGTAAGGTAATGTTAGGTTAAGTTAAAAAAGTTAGATAGAATAAGTAATAAAGGTAGATAAATGTCACATTACTTATTTTTTATTCAAAAAATTTTATATATAAATTATCTAAAAGTAAGTCGTGTTTTTTTATATGGTAAAATAATGTAAAATTAGATTAGATTAGACAAGCATAATTCTACCAAATCACAATATTGACAAGTAGGCTTCTCTCTCTAGTCTCTATCAAGATCACATTATACTGCATTTGTGGTGCCAGCTATCAGTCTCTATGACTCTGGAGTCTTGCTATCAAAGGGCGATCAGTAGGGGCAACTCTATTATTTATTCTGACTAGGCTTACCAAAACTAGTCCATATCTCATGATCATTGATCAGGACACCAACTACACGATGCACATTAAATACTGCATGCCTCAATTTTGGTTTTTAAGTGTATTTTGTTTGACTGGATTCTGCATCTTCTCTAATTAATTGCCTTTTCAAATCAGTTGTATTGGGCCCAACTGTCTCTAATTATAATCCAATATTCGTCAAGTAGAACTCAAAATCTGATTTTCGATAACCTGGTGGATCCCCTCATAAGCCATAGTTAATATAAAAATAAAATCATATCAGATTAATCCGCATCGCGATTGAACGTTGAATCATATGATCCTACGTCTAAAAATCACCAGAAGCTCTAAAATGATGGTGCTTGTGGTAGAATCATATTAATTAAGCATGGTAGGATTTCGGAAGAATTGACCAAAATCATATCAGAATTGGTTAGGATTGTTGGACTTTTGTTAACTTTTTGAGATTTAGTAATTTTCATATGAACTTCGGATAATTTTGCTTCATCCCTACGTACTAATGTTTACGATACAATCCCGATTTTACGACCCAATGGATGCTAATAAGAATACTGATTATAACAGCGTTTATTTTGTCTATAAGTATGGGTAGGACTCCCTGTTAGTAAAATACAATGCGGGAATTAAACGAATAAAATATGGTACGTGTTTTATTATTTGATAATATTGTGTAAAAATACAGTCAATTATTCACTAATATAAATGTTAACTTTTATTAAACGGTGTCACATGAAAAATTTGTGTTTTATACGGTAACTTTTTATTCGGGAACACTGAAATTTTTTTATCATTATATTGATTTTATGTAAATAATTTTTACTTCCCCCTTTTAAAACGAATAGTTCATGTATTGAATGCGTATTAAACGTAATTCGGCATGATAAAAAAACACCCTTATTATTTGGTGGCCTTCATAGAAGACGGATTCGCGCTTTTTAAACGGTCAATTCATTTGTACGTTTATTATACGCGTTTTATACGCTTATTCTATCGCTACTCAGATATTAACTTCAAGTAAACCCATTTTAATTTTCTCATCAATATGATAGGTTTGAAATACGGGCAGGCGAAATACTTTTGCTCAACCAAAACCCCTCCCTACTCTTATTCAAAACATGCGAACTTATGTAAATCCATAGTTATTAAAATCCCGATCCTGATTTACGATCCTACGATTTTATGGTCCAAAATCGTCGAAATGATTCTACAATTTACACACGATCCACGATCCTACATAGGCTAAATTCCGATACTAACTTCCCCATAATTTTGAGTTAGGATCCCGATTTTAACAACCTTGTGTAAAACTCAATCATTCTTGGATAGATTTGGTGGTTGGCTTTTCTTACAGAAAAAAGAAAAGATTTGAGTTTGAGTTGTAAAGTCAAAATAAGGTGATTGCGAAAAGTAAGTCCTGCTTTTTGTGCATGAGATTTGGGTGTTCATCTAGATTCGATATATAACAAACTAATTTTCAAAATCATATATATTGATAGTGATTGAAAACTTAGTTTTAAGAAAAGTATTTGCTTAATTTGAATATTACTTTCAACATCATTCATTGCCATCAAAAAAAAAAAAAAAGCATTCATATGCAAATTATAATTCCCTCGATCTGTTTTGGGTCGGTGTCATTATACTTCCTTTGCTAGCATGCAGGAACTAGTAACAATGATTTCCACCAATACTTCTATGTTTTATAACTAGACATTATTCAGGAGATAGGTTGCATTGTTGTAACCTATACAGAATGGAATTAAGAATCCAATATGGAACAACTGATAAGAGTATAACTTTGTACGTCAACTCTTCAAAACCGTATTCAACTACTGTACATATTACATCAAAATTGCTAAGATCGGTTTAGACTAACATAGCCATGATCTAATCATCGAATTTTCAGGTAAAATTCTAAAAGGGTCTGTTGAGATCCTTAAAATCAGTTGATTCAGTGCACTCAACCCTAGCCCTATAGACATTCAGCAACTTCAACAACTTGGTAACCTTGTCCTTTGTCTTCTCGTTAATATTCCACCCAACCTGTAATATTAACAGCAGTTTCTGAAATGCTCCCACCTGAAGGGCTTCTTCGACTACACGCGCACTAATTTCTTCATTTTCTTTGTCCTGATCACCCTGGCTCAGCCGCCATAGCAGGGACACCGAAAAGTCTGTCGCCAACTCCGACACTCGGAGGATCTTCTTCACCACAACCGGGACGGTTAGGGCGTGGTTTCGGGCCGCCTCCTTGCCTGTTTTGGCCCGGCAAAGCCCGTCTAGGACGCCCAACGCCTTCTCGCTAATGCCCCTCTCGGCATCCACTAGGGTCTCTAGGAGCAATGACACCAACCCCAGTTGTACGAAGCTTGGTATGATGTTCTCACCGGGGGGTGATGATGATGTGATCATTTGGTAGATCACTACCATTGATGCCTTGGTTGAAGCTGGGCAAATGGGCTCTTTGATCAGCTTGACTAATCCTTCTTTCACTGCTTGAATTTCCACCATTTTTTCGATTGTTTTCTCCCTATTTTTCGAGCTTGAAACGATCTCCTTGAGGATCATCACCGCATTTCGCCGTTCAGATAGTCCTCCATGATTCAAAAACCAAGCCAACCGCTGTAGGGACCTGGTTGATTTCAGACCCAAAACAGCCTCTTCATTGAGGGGGAGCATAGAGGTCAAAACGGTCATTACATCCTGTAAAAGCAAAACGACACCTTCACCCTCCCTCAGGGAGAACGTTTCAAACGTGGAGGCTAAGACCCGGGCCGACCCATTCACCGTAATACACTTCCGATTCCTCTCACTCTCCTTGACAGCTTTGCTAAGCTTCCCAACAAGCTCCCTACACTCTTGGGCCTCGCGTACTGCTGAGATCCGGTCCAAGATCTGGCCCACCTCGTTTGTCGAAATGGGTATCCGCGGGGTGGGGATGCGCTCCACCCCGTGGGACCGGTTCTCGACACACCAGTCTTGGATCATGCAGCGGATGGTGTGGTTGGGGACCGGCTCAAGGGAACGTAGAACTTGCTTGGTCATAGGGCAAGTCGTGTTGCCCGCCTCGAGCCACGTCTCAATGCTTTGACGGTCGTAAGTGATCCCGGTTGACATCGTCACCGGATCCTTCATCAAGTCTAACGAGATCGGGCACCGGAAATGGGCCGGGATGGTCAGCTCCAGCGCGGCTGTGGCCGCATCACCACTGGTGGCCACACGCCCGGACTTCTTTCTTCTCCAAGGGACCATGTTGAGATCTTATATATATATATATATCGAAAATCGATCGAAATCCTACTTGATCACAAAAGGGGATCAAATTGAGAGGCTTTGTGGTGAGATGATTGTGGAGTTTAGGAGGGTGTGGTTGTTGTTGGGGGTATTATATAGACAAGGGTGGATTTGTTGGGGGGTTTTGTTTATGTGTAACGCGGTAGAAATGTTCAAAAACCTTAGGAGTGTTGGAATTTTATATTACGTAAAATAAGGAGTGTATGGGAATGGTACGTTTAGGAGCTGGAAAACAGAGAATGAAAGCGTTCCAAGTTCAAACAAAGGACAGGGTGATTTTGAAGGTTGACCGTTGAACGTTTGAACTGGTGTGGGGAACGAAACTGGTGGGAGAGGGTCAAACAAGCCGTTGATTTGTGGGTGGCTTTTGAAAAGGGAAGGGTCGTGTATTTTGGTTTACTGAAACCCTTTTGCATGTTTTTAATAGTACAAAATAGTATATGCATTTGAATTTTGTAAAGTGAAGCTGATAGTGTAAAATCTTTTCAATAAGATGGTACCCACTGACCTTAATTTTAAAAGGGAATTTGAATGAAAACACATATATAGACATTTGTTTGATTTTGTGCAACAAATATTAAGAATATTCTACCAATGAAATTAAATCCATAAGAATAAATTACTTTAGGATGTGTTTGATTCTTCCCAAAAAAATGTTTCTTAGGAAATTTTTAATCGGGGGAGTTTTACTTGGGAAAATTTTCCCCGAGAAAAAAAATATTACAATGTTTGGTTTACATTTGAAAATATGAAAAAGTTTGTGGGAAAGGTTATTTAAAATGTTCAAAATGTTCAAAATATTCTTATGTATAAAATTTAGAAAGTATTTTTCATGCGTATTTTGGAAAAATATACTATAATAGTTTACTTTCCCATGGAAGAAAAAACTTTCCCAACTCCCATGAGAAAATGTTTCCTATCAACTTTGAGAAAATATTGAGTCTCACTTACAAACTTCTCCATTCTTATTTTACAACAAAACATAAAAAAATTTGATCAATGTGAGAAAATTGATTAATTTTCCTAAAAACATTCCCCATCCAAACACTGTCTAGTTTATAAATCTCTCATTTAATTTTATGCTGGAATTTTTCTTAAAATATTGGAGTACTTGTCTACATTGGTAACGACGGTGTGTATGATCACCAATGAATTTCAGGAGTAGATTAATTAAAATTCCCAAGGTTGGATTTTTGGGAATTTTAGTTTTAAAATGTTTTTACGAGACACGGATCACGCATGCAAAGCGCGTGCGTACTTTTGTTGATTTTAGTTATCCTACCACCTCACCTACCTACTAGACTGGGTAGCAACTCCAGCAGGAAGTGTACGTTCCTACTCTTTTTTAATTTGTTCAATTCTTCCCTCCCCATGCTTTCCGTTGACTGCTGATTTAATTGACTAACCACCTTGTTCGCCTAATTTTATTGACACCCTCAGGTGTACACATAGGAATCCTAAGTTTCATATCCTTTCTCTTTAACAAATTTATATATTTGCTCCGTCTCTTTTTATTTGAAAGGAGGGTACAAACTAAAAAACAAAAAATAATTAGGATAAAAATATATTCAAATGACAAAAGTATGCTCAATTATTATTAAATTATTGGTTGCAACATCATTTATCAAGCTAGGATAAAAGTAGTAAAATTGTCACTGAAAATGTAAAAGTGACAAATAATTAATGACTGAAAAAATTAGTTACATGGACAAATATTAATTAGGGACAAAGTAAGTACTTTCTTAATGACTGTTAAATTTTAATTATTTTACTAATTTTCTAAACTAAAAAAGATTAATGCATTAGTCCGTCATCTCTATAGGAGTATTTCATGACTACTTGAACACTAATTGTCAATTTGACTAAACTTTGATCGTTGATTACTCATAAATTATATTGAATTACAATATGAAATTATCACTAATAGAAAGATATAGTACTAAAATTACTATAATATTAATTCTATATTACAACTCATTATAAATTGTGAGTAATCAACAACCAAAGTTTAGTCAAATGGACAATTATTTAGGGACGGATGTAGTATCTTGCATTCACTCGGAGTACGTGCTCTAGATATTTATAAGTGAACAATCATTGTAATATAAGTGAACAATCTAATTTCTACAGTGAACAATTTAATATATATGAATGAACTATCATACTATTTGTAGCATGTACTCTGGGTGCACCTAATAAATTGAACGCAACTAGTCTCATTGTGAGTGGCATATGTCAACTTATCCACCACGTTCGAATTTTAGTAGCATGGGGCATTTATGGGCCTTGCATTTGTATATTGAGAGAATTTGGACAGTAAGTACCATATTTTGGGCCTTTTGTTAAAGACTATACGGATACCCTTCTGATGGAGGCCTTATAAGTTTGACCCGTTTACCCAAGCAAGAAAACAAACAAGTAGTCGCTGGACGTGCAGTTGCAGCAAGGCCTCAAAAAAAGACTTGGTAATTAAAATATGCTAGTCTTAAATTTGTGCCATATATTGTATATGGTAAAATATAATTTTTAATGAAAAAGAAAATTGTTGGAAATATTAATCTAGAAAAATCTAGAAAACAATTACTAGAAAGATTTATAAGAAAATTTAAGATATTATGTGAAAAAATATCATGGAATGTTCTAAGATATATTGAGAGATAATGTAAGAAAAATCTAGAATATAGAAAATGACAAATTAGAAAGGAGGTTAAGAATTACATCACATCCTTACTACACATATAAATAGGCATTAGGGATATGTTCTTGATGTGTGGAATGAACAAGCTCTTATAAGGAGTTCCTGTCACCACTACCATGTATCCAATTTCCCCCTTATAATATTCTCCACTTCCAAATCCAAATGCCAAGTTCTATTTCTAAATGTTGAGTTACTCTTAATATTATAATTTTGATGCAAGACAAAAATAGATAAATAAATATGGCTAATAGAAGAAAGATATGAATTGATCATTATGATAATATTTGATATATCATCTTGATAATATTTGATATGAATTGATCAATCATGATAATTGGGATCCATGACATCTAAGGATACAAATTGATTTGATCATTAAGATAACTTATGTACAAATTTATGTGGGGGTGTGCTAAAATTATACAAGCACAAGTATCATGATTCTTTACATGTCTACATGCATATCTTTATTGATTGATTATATTTTTATGTGCAACTAAGTTGATTTTTTACATGCATATCTTTATTATTTAACATGATATACATATATATGCATGTCAAATATATACTGCAAATACGTATATGCAAGGTCATGAGAAAAGTCTGATAAATGTATTTCTTGATCGATTTGACATCTCACAAAGATAATGATTGCTTGCTTTATGCATACAAGTTTGAAGTGATTATGCAAATCAAGTCTCACCATTATTAATTGATCATACTTATCATCTTGCAATACATTTACAAAAAATACATGGGATACATATATATTTGCATATCAATTATGATTTATAGGGATAGCTCATCAAGAATTGAGATTATCTTGGCATATCACTTACAAGGATGACTCCCACATCTCTTGCCAATATCAAGTTATTATGTTTTGCTCTTGGAGATCATGCATATCAAGGATGAAGAAGGTGCAGTTTTCGGTGGATTGAGTCTTGGCCATTCAACCCTAAAGACCACTATATATACAAGGAATTCATGGTCACTCAAGACAAGAAACAAGACAAGCATACTACTCACTTGAGCGTTATTTCATACTATTGTTTGTGAGATCACCAAAGAATTATTGTATTACATTTCTACTTTCTATTTGAGCCAAGAGTATTAGGGTGAGGACTAGGAGTTGAGAGGAAGACTCCTCCCACACTTAATTGAGAGGTGATATTAAGTGGTGGGTTAGATCTTGAGAGTAGAGGAGGCTCTAAGATTGTCTACGGTTCATCCTAATAAGAGCTCGAGATTCAATCCTAGAGTTGGAGAACTCTAGGCGGTGATGTACTCCATTGGGAGGAACATCGTTAACAATCACCGTGTCATTTATCATTTATTTTCCGCACTTTATTTCCGCAATTTAATTTCATATTTAAATTTACGCATCTTATTTTAATTAAATTTTTGTTTGTAATTACCCTATTCACCCCCCTCTAGGGTAATCTTATCTTTCAATTGGTATCAGAGCCTAACCTATTTGCGTGACTTAACCGTCTATAGGAACGATCATGGCTTTCTCTAACACAAATATGGAGGGTAGATCAACTGTTAGACCACCTCTCTTTTGCGGAAAAGATTTTGGTTATTGGAAAAATGCTATGCGTATATTTATTGAATCCACTGATATGGAACTTTGGAGGATTATTGAAAAAGGCCCTTATGTTGTCCCAAAGATTAGAAATAAAGAAAACGAATTAGTGGATAAACCCGAAGAGGAATATACTAATGTTGAATGGGAAAAACTCTCAAAAAATTCTAGGGCAAAACATATTCTTTATTGTGGCTTGGATCCTAACGAATATAATCGTATTTCTGCTTGTGATACAGCTCAGGAGATTTGGAACAAATTGGTGGTGACATATGAAGGTGCGAGTCAAGTAAGAGAAACTAAGTTGAACATGTACGTGCATCAATATGAGTTGTTCAAGATGGAGCCTAGTGAGTCAATCAAAGACATGTTCACACGATTCACCGACATCACCAACAACCTAAAATCCCTTGGCAAAGTATACACAAACGAAGAAATGGTGAGAAAAGTGCTCCGGTGCCTTCCCAAAAATAAATGGGGTCCCAAAGTTACCGCTATAGAGGAGGCACAAGATCTCAAGAAGCTTTCACTAGATGATCTTTTGGGAAAACTTCTTACCCATGAGATACATCTAGTCGAAGAAGAGAAGGAAGCATCCATCAAGAAAGGTATATCGCCTAAAGGCCGCCAAAGAGAATGATGACTCATCCAAGAAAAAGGAGAAAGTGAAGACAATAACGACCCCCTTGCCTTGGTGGTTCGAGGTCTTCGAAAGATAGCCCGAATGAAGAAGTACAATTCCAAAGAGAATAAAAACAAGGGATCCTCATCAAAGAGAAGTGAAAAAGCTCCTAAAGGTAAGTCCTCCAACTTTAATAAAAATGAAACTAATAATGTTTCTTGTTATGGATGTAGTATGTCAGGGCATATGATAAAGGATTTCCCATTACTTCAAAAGTTGGATGAAGACCGCAAACATAAACCAAATAAAGACAAAAGAAGGCTATGGTCGCCGCTTGAGTGATAGCGACTCAAGTGACAATGATAGCGATGAGGTATACGCCAACTTATGTCTAATGGCCAAAGAAGGAATGGACAATGATGAAACCGAGTAAAGCTCGGATGAGGTAGAACTCTCTCCCCTTCATGAATACTCTAAAACTGAATTAATTGAATTTTTAATCGAGTGTGCAAAAGTAGAAGAAAAACAATCATCTAAAATTAAAGAATTAAAAAGAACGATACAAGAATTAAATGAAAAAAACTCCACCTTAGAAAAGGAGAATAACAATTATTGCAAGAGGATAGAAAATCTTGAAAAAGAAAAATGTGACTTACAAAATAAATGTGACAATAATAAACAAATAATTTTAAAATTTACAAAAGGACAAGAGAATTTAGACAGGCTAATTTGCACTCAACGAGCATCATTTAATAAAGAAGGGGTTGGATACAACCTATCGAGTAAAAAGAAAAATTATAATAATTTCTTTAAACCCTCATCACATAAATCAAGTTCAAGCAAGTGTAAATATTGCTTAAGAAATGGGAATCATGCATATTATTGTCATTATAAAATTTCAACACCTAAAATTGTTCAAATTTGGATTCCGAAAGGAACTAAACCCCCTAACATGATTTCTAGTAATTGTGATGCAAATTTCAATGTCAAAGGAAGTAGAAGGGTTTGATGTTTTGTTTTGTAGGTGCCCTTGAAATCCAAGGAAAAGCTATGGTACCTTGATAGTGGATGCTCAAGACACATGAGTGGAAATCCTTCACTATTCTCCGAACTTAAAAGAGAATTTCATGGAACCGTCACCTTCGGAGACAAAAGTAAAGGTAAAATAATCTGCGTTGGAAAAATTGGTAAAAACTCTCAAAACTTATTAGATCATGTTTATCTCGTTGATGGGTTAAAATATAATCTTTTAAGTATATCTCAATTGTGTGATAAAGGAAATCGTGTATCTTTTGAGTCTACTCAGTGTCAAGTAGAGGACATAAAAACCGGCAAGATTAATCTCCAAGGACCTAGAATAAAAAATGTTTATGGAATTAATCTAGATGTCATCCCATCTCAAAATTTATCTTGTCTTAAAACATCTCATGATGATATATGGCTTTGGCATCGTAGATTAGGACACGCTAGCATGCATTCTATTAACAAATTAGTTAAACATGAATTAGTACGCGGTTTACCCCCTTGCAATTTTGAAAAAGATCATATATGTGATGCATGTACTAAAGGAAAACAAACACGTAGCTCATTTAAATCAAAAAATTGCATAAGCACATCTAGACCATTAGAATTGCTTCATATGGACCTTTGTGGACCTATCTCCATAGAAAGTTTAAAAGGTAGCAAATATATTCTTGTCATAATTGATGATTTCTCACGGTTTACATGGGTATCCTTCTTAAGAGAGAAAAATGAAGCCTTTAAAGAATTTGCCAAATTATGTAAACAAATTCAAGTTTTTAAAAATTCACAAATTGTTGCTATTAGAAGTGATCATGGTAGGGAATTTGATCAAAAAGATTTTTATGAGTTTTGTGCTAATCATGGTATTTCTCATAATTTTTCCGCTCCTAGAACCCCACAACAAAATGGAGTAGTAGAAAGAAAAAATCGCACTTTAGAATACATGGCTAGAACAATGATTTGCGAAAATAATTTACCTAAATATTTTTGGGCCGAAGCGGTTAACACCGCAAATTATATCTTAAATAGATGTCTCATCCGTCCAATTTTGAAAAAGACACCTTATGAACTCTTTAAAGGACGTAAACCTAGTGTCTCATATTTTAAACCTTTTGGTTGTAAATGTTTTATTCACAATAATGGTAAAAATAATTTAGGAAAATTTGATGCTAGAAGCGACGAAGGAATTTTTGTAGGATATTCATCTCATAGTAAAGCATATAGAGTTTTTAACAAAAGGACTAAAATTATAGAAGAAAGCATACATGTTGTTTTTGATGAATCTAATGATGGCATGCCTAGCACCATTTCTTTTGAAGAACTCACATTAAATAAATATAATAATGATGAGGAAGAAAGTTTAAACAATACACCTAAAATAAAAGAGACCTCTCATGAAATAATTCCACCACACGAAGAAAATATTACTCGTGAAATTGAACAATCCATACATGAAGAAAATATACCTCATGAAAATATTGATGAACAAGTGTCTCAAGAAAATGAAAAAGGGTTTAAATTTAAATCTTATCATCCTAAGGATAATCTTTTAACCGATATCTCCACAGGAATAAGAACTCGTTCATCTTTACGAAATTTTTGTGCATTCTCCTCATTTGTTTCTCATATAGAACCTAAGAATCATCAACATGCACTAAGTGACCCAAGCTGGATTATAGCTATGCAAGAAGAATTAAGTCAATTTGAAAGAAACCAAGTATGGACTTTAACTCCCCGACCTCAAAATCATCCCGTAATTGGTACTAAATGGGTCTTTAGAAATAAATTGGATGAAAACGGAAATGTAGTAAGAAATAAAGCAAGATTAGTTGCTAAAGGGTATAATCAAGAGGAAGGTATTGACTTTGATGAAACTTTTGCTCCGGTTGCTAGATTAGAAGCTATTCGTATCCTTCTTGCTTTTGCCGCCTATATGAATATTAACTTTACCAAATGGATGTGAAATGTGCCTTTTTAAATGGATATTTACAAGAAGAGGTATATGTAGAACAACCCCCCGGGTTTGAAGATCCTAATTTTCCTAATTATGTGTATAAATTGCAAAAACGCTTTATGGATTAAAACAAGCCCCAAGAGCTTGGTATGAACGTTTAAGCAAATTCTTATTAGAAAATGGTTTTCAAAGAGGTCAAATAGATAAAACCTTATTTACTAAGACTAAAGGAAAGGACTTTATAATATTACAAATTTATGTTGATGACATATTATTTGATGCGACTAACAATGCTCTCTGTGAAGAATTTGCCTCCCTTATGAGTAACGAATTTGAGATGAGTATGATGGGAGAACTTACATTCTTTCTTGGTCTCCAAATCAAACAATACAAAGATGGAATTTTTATTAGCCAAGGTAAGTATGTTTCAGCTATTAAAGAAATATAAATTGGATCAAGTAAAACATGCTAAGACACCTATGGCCACAAATGAAAGATTAGATCTTGATAAAGAAGGCAAAAATGTTGATGAAAAATTATATCGAGGCATGATAGGCTCCTTGCTTTATCTTACCGCAAGTCGTCCCGACATCATGTTTAGTGTCTGTCTATGTGCTAGATTTCAATCATGTCCCAAAGAATCCCACCTTACATGCGTTAAAAGAATCTTTCGCTACCTTGCCGGTACGAAAAATCTTGGTCTTTGGTATCCCCGAGGGGGAGATTTTGCCTTGGTTGGATACACTGACGCGGATTATGCGGGATATAAAGTAGACAGGAAAAGTACATCAGGGACTTGCCAATTTCTTGGACAATGCCTAATATCATGGCACTCGAAAAAGCAAAATTCTGTAGCTCTATCCACGCGAAGCCGAATACATCACGGCGCATGTTGTGCACAACTCTTGTGGATAAGACAACAACTTCGAGACTTAGGTATGAACTTCAATAATGTCCCCATCAAGTGTGACAATAAAAGTGCAATCAACATAACCAAGAATCCGGTTCAACATTCTCGAACTAAACATATCGAGGTACGTCATCATTTCATTCGAGATCATGTTGAAAAAGGTAATGTCACTCTTGAATTTGTACCAACAGATTTTCAATTAGCGGACATTTTTACTAAACCTCTTGGTGAAGATTGATTTAATTTTATTCGCCAAGAACTTGGCATGATGAACATGGATGCATTTGTTGAGGGGGAGCATTCCCTTAATTGTTAATAGATTGGACATATTATTATATTTCTTTATTTTTTATTTTTCCTAATGTTAAATCTTGACAAATTAATTGTCATGATTTCTCATATGGATTGTTATATATAAAAATTACTGAGCACTTGAGTTGGAGTTAATTAATAAATAATTCTCTCCCACTCAAATTCACATGGGAATCATTTTGTATAAATTTTCTTTTTCAATACTTCTTTTAATTTGATCTCATTGCCAATTTTTTGGTACGTGTATTGAGCAACTTTTTTGTACACGTATACTTGCATAGTGCATACTTGCAACTTATATTCTTGATCTCATTTTCCTTGTACGTGTACAATATCCTTTTTATTGATTCAAAATCTTCCATTTTTTTGGGATTTTTTTACTGATTTTCAATCCTCCAACATATTTTCAATTCTCTTCCTTACTTCCCTTTTTCTCATATATTATTCTTTCCCTTGCTTTAGCAATCACATTGATTCCTTTTTTATTTTCTTAACCTTGATTTTTTGTCCCATGTGAGCTCAAACATTTTACTATCTACTCTATGCATCTACTATATGTTGAATAAGAAGACTTGATTATATTTATTTTTGGTTGATTCATATCTCTTTCCCTTCATATATATCTTTTTGATGCAATACAAAAAGGGGGAGAAAAATATACATATCTAAAGGGAAAAACAATAGGGTTTTGTCTCACATCAAAAAGGGGGAGATTGTTGAGTTACTCTTAATATTATAATTTTGATGCAAGACAAAAATAGATAAATAAATATGGCTAATAGAAGAAAGATATGAATTGATCATTATGATAATATTTGATATATCATCTTGATAATATTTGATATGAATTGATCAATCATGATAATTGGGATCCATGACATCTAAGGATATAAATTGATTTGATCATTAAGATAACTTATGTACAAATTTATGTGGGGGTGTGCTAAAATTATACAAGCACAAGTATCATGATTCTTTACATGTCTACATGCATATCTTTATTGATTGATTATATTTTTATGTGCAACTAAGTTGATTTTTTACATGCATATCTTTATTATTTAACAGCATGATATACATATATATGCATGTCAAATATATACTCGGTCATGAGAAAAAGTGCAATAAATGTATTTCTTGATCGATTTGACATCTCACAAAGATAATGATTACTTGCTTTATGCATACAAGTTTGAAGTGATTATGCAAATCAAGTCTCACCATTATTAATTGATCATACTTATCATCTTGCAATACATTTACAAAAAATACATGGGATACATATATATTTGCATATCAATTATGATTTATAGGGATAGCTTATCAAGAATTGAGATTATCTTGGCATATCACTTACAAGGATGACTCCCACATCTCTTGCCAATATCAAGTTATTATGTTTTGCTCTTGGAGATCATGCATATCAAGGATGAAGAAGTTGCCGAATTCGGTGGATTGAGTCTTGGCCATTCAACCCTAAAGACCACTATATATACAAGGAATTCATGGTCACTCAAGACAAGAAACAAGACAAGCATACTACTCACTTGAGCGTTATTTCATACTATTGTTTGTGAGATCACCAAAGAATTATTGTATTACATTTCTACTTTCTATTTGAGCCAAGAGTATTAGGGTGAGGACTAGGAGTTGAGAGGAAGACTCCTCCCACACTAAATTGAGAGGTGATATTAAGTGGTGGGTTAGATCTTGAGAGTAGAGGAGGCTCTAAGATTGTCTACGGTTCATCCTAATAAGAGCTCGAGATTCAATCCTAGAGTTGGAGAACTCTAGGCGGTGACGTACTCCATTGGGAGGAACATCGTTAACAATCACCGTGTCATTTATCATTTATTTTCCGCACTTTATTTCCGCAATTTAATTTCATATTTAAATTTACGCATCTTATTTTAATTAAATTTTTGTTTGTAATTACCCTATTCACCCCCTCTAGGGTAATCTTATCTTTCACTAAACATTGGCCAACTACACTTCTACTACGCACCTCTTAAAAATTTCAACAAAAATAAATATTTAAACTATATATTTTAATAGACAAAGAAAATGAAAAGTTAAATTATAAATATATAAATGAAGACTATTAATTTTTAATAATGGTAATTTCTATGTGTGCAATGCACATTGTATTTTGACATTGCATTGTACAATATATATCCATAAAAGATTTAATGTGAAAAAACAAAAACACCACAAATTAAATTACTCAAACTTTTTCTTACATCTAAAATTTGTAGCTTCTGTAATGATAATGTAATTACAATGATCAAATAATTGTCAAGTCTCTTAAAAGAGACAAAAACTCTCTGTTGATGTTCATGTAAATATCATTTGATGTTTTGATTATTCAATAAAAGACAGAGATCAACCATCCACAGATAAATAATTATGACTTCGAAGCAAAATATAAAATATCCACTTTAAACAATTTGACACAATATAACTTAAACAATTTGATACAATGGAAATAAAGCCAGACGTTCTAAAGAGGCCGAAGGATGGACTTGATCAAATAAAACCAGCCAAAGGCGCAGAGCAATCTTCAATCCTTCGCACAACTATATGACGGTAGTAAGCTTTTTTGCATTAACGCATTCATTTCTGATCCATAGAATGATCATGCAATTTATACGTGACATACTTATAAAATTTAATTCTTCAATTTTCTTTCAATTGACAATTGAATATAGGATTGTTAGATTTTAAAATCCCAATTTTGAACATTGTTTATCAGAGTATCCCAAAGTTAATTTTTGAAATGAATATCTCAAACTTTAGAGGGTTGTATTTGTTAGTAGCCCAACATTAAATTAAAGTTATTTTAACTCAAGTTTTTCTTTAATGTAGTGGTTGTTGTTTTTTATTTAGACAAACTTGCATTCTACATATCACCCCAAAAAAAACATCGTTACAATATTACACAAAACCCTGATCGAGTATAATTGTTGTTAATTCGGTGTTGGGTTACTGACAAATACAATCCCCTAAAGTCGGGGACATTCATTTCAAAAATGAAGTTAAGAGATTATGATAAACAATCCTCAAAGTTGGAGATTTTAAAACCTAATAATCCTTTATTATATGATAATATCTGGATGTCCTGTGTTCCAAGACCCAAACAGCAACACATGATTATAAGGATGCATCCTCAAAACCAAACGGCAAAGGGCAAGACTTAAGTGAGTGAAAAATAGCTAGAACTTCTATGAGGAAAACTCAAATTAATAGTCCTTGACATACCCTTGTGTTAGAGAAAAGTAAGTACTTGCGAGGTTACAGCTAGACCTGTTCAAATGTCGGGCCAGGCCGGGTCGCGGGTCGGGTCGAAAGTTTTTGACCCGTCGGCTCGAGCCCGACCTTCAGGTCAGGTATCTTCGTCCCGAGCCCTGACCCTACGGGCCGCGAGCCGGGTCAACGGGCTGACACATATATAAAATGAATTTTTTAATTAAAAATACATAAAAATTTACGCATTTTATTTATTTATTTTACCGGTTTGTCGGGCCGGGCCGGCTCAAGTAACAAAAAAACTAAAACATAATCTAAGATTTTTTTAAAAAAAAATTGTATTTAGTCGGGTCGGTGGGTCGGGACGGGTCACTAACCCTCGGCCCGAGTCCGACCTGACCATACATCGGGGCCCCGACTTTTTCGGCCGGGCCGGGTCTCCTTCTAAAATTGTGCCCTTGACCCGCATTTTTTCAGGCCGGGCCGGGTAGAGTTGGGCGGGTCCCCGGCCCATTGAACAAGTCTAGTTACTGCGGAAGCGAAATAAATTGAGATGACGGAAATTAGACAAAATTCAAGAACAAAAATTAAGCGATAAAGACAAACACCAGGTTTACATGGGAAACCGCGCGAAGAACTCGGAGGAAAACCCACGGATGGCGACAGCCAGAAAAATAATCCACTATGAGAGGAAGAGTACAACTCGGTCACTATCAGAAGGTGTGATGTGATCAACGGGAAATGAGATTATAATATAAACCTCTCTAATTCTCAACTCACAATCTCTCAGGATACACTTGGGAAAATATTGGTGAAACTGTTTCTCTCTCAATATTTTCTCCCTCTCTGACTCTCTGTCACTCGATCGATGTTGCCGTTCGCTGTGAAATAAAGAGGAGAAAACTGAACCCTATTTATAGAATGACTAGGAGAAGACATAGAGTCAGATTAGAACTCAAATAACAAGTAATATCTGACTTGAACAGGGAACTAGAATTAGATTAAAACTATATCCTCTGCCGATTTTTCTCAGGTTCTGGACTCCACCGAGAATCCAACGGGTCACAAAACCCAACAAAAAGTTAGCAAACGCGAATAGTGCCTTTCACCTTCCACCGAGTAAGCTCCTAAAATTCATCAAATAATGTCCTTCTTTCTCAAGTATCAAACCTTTTTTTTAAATCCCAAACGCATTTGTTAGCAAACTCTTTATCAATATAATTTCTTGCATTTGGATTACTTTTATTCATTTCAAAATATTCTGCGAGTGGTGTTTTGGATAATAACTCATCATTGATAATATGTGAAAGGTCATTAGTTTCTTTAAATGTAACACATTGTTGATGTTTTAGATGTCACTGTAGACTTTATATAGATGGAAACATTTCACTCAAGCATAATCAATAAATTCTCTACACGGTCTCCGGAGGAGATTTCCATCTTCTCCATTTAAAATTTGTAACTTCGTCAACTTCAGACTTATATTGAGAAAGTACATGAAAAGCTATATCCATCATCACCTTTGTAAATATATTTGTACAAATATTTCACAACATTGGTAGCTGAGCATATTTCGACGTTAATATGACAGTCAAATATAGCAAGCAAATAGGATTATAAGGTACTACCCATATATTATCTAAAGTCGCACCACGTACTTATACATGTCTTCCATTGTTACGTCCTCTATATTTTAATTTGGATATGAGTTTTTCCCATGAGTAGTTGTAGAGTATAATTCTTTAGGGTAGTTGTTTTTATAATGCTTAGTTTTTTTAAATTTTTTCATTCATACACACGTTATCGTTCTTTAGATTTCCACATGGTCCATGCATTATATGCCTGACAACAGTTGCATATAAATGTGGATTATAATTTTTATTAGGTGTTTTAGCGCATACAATGTTATTGTATTCTTCTGGAGTAATGAGTTTATGTGATGGTTCCAGTATTATCAAAACGTGAACATGTGGTAAACCTCTTTTTTGGTATTCAACTACATATACATAAGCAAAAATCAGGTCAAATATTTGTTTCTTAAGGGTTCTTCCTTTAGTTGCAATAACTTTAAAGAAAATATTCTAACAATAAGATCAGATCTATATTATGCTCGTTCACTAGGAAGTAGTTCGTTTTATTTAATTTCTGGCCAATTTGGATTACTTGTCATTGTTAAAAGTATATTGGGTTTTCCAAACCATCATACTAAAGGCATACCATCTATGGATCTTTTTCTCATATCCCTTGGACCACCAATAAATAATGCAGGCAGAACTATTTTTTTTCCTACTTTGGATGCACGCGTTTCACCATTAGCTATATTATTAACGATTCCTTTATGAAGATCAACACTTATTTGAACTTGATTATTTTGAAAATGGTCTAATCTAGATGTTTCTAACTTGATGTATTACATTTCAACAACGTATTGTTGGAGACGAGGTTCTGAGTATAATAAAATAGTTTTTGTTTTGTGGTCTGATTTGTAGACTTGTAGTTTGTAAGAATAGTTCTTTCTACCAAAACAACAGTCTTTCTCTTTTTTTTCATTATCCCCCCCCCCCCCCGTTTTTGTAAAACTATATAAGTTGAAAAAGGAAAAGAATTTGTTGATACATAGTCTTAAGCATGTGAAATATATTAAAATTTTTATAATATACATTGCTCCTCCCGTTGAAGAAGATCTTCCGTTGAAGTCACTTGGTCAACATCAATTATGACTTGCTCTTTATGACTTGAGCTCATTTGAAAAACATCTCTTTAATTTTAGTACCTTCGTACAACTCGGTATCTCTATGTGGAAATAGTAAAGGATATTCTAAAGAGCTATAATAATGATAGTAGAATTGTACTTTATGGCTAAAGTCGCCATGGTTATAAATTATGATATCTCTTTCTTTTAACTATTGAGATTCATTATTTTCAATCCATATTGCTCCAACTTGAGAGGCTGTAGGAGTATTATAAACTCATTGATCTAAGTTTGGATCTTCTCTTATAACTATCTTATGAGTTTCTACTTCAGGAATGTTTTGAAGTGTTTGGAAGAAGGAAGTGTATAGATTTAGTTTTAAAATATTAATAAGCTGTTGTAATATTGTTGATTCTAATTTGTTTAAAAGATTCATGTAGTTTTGAAGTTCAAGGTTAGTATCATAAAAGTATAGTTATAGATATGAAGGTTGAGTGTTATTGGGCATCAATTCATTTGAAAATGATATATTTGTCCTTGAACTCGAAGTGTATAGATGACTTTATTCCTTTTGCATAGAGCTTTATCATACATAACTCCATCAGAAGTGAAAGCAAATGCATTATTATAAGTTTGATCATATGTTTGAAACTGTTTTGCATTCTTAGAGGTTGATGTGTATAAGTCGTACAACTCATCAAGTACATCATTCGATGTTAATGTTATTTCACCATCACAACAATAGAAGCATTTAGGTTCACCATAGAATCTTTTAGCTTGACAATGGTGTTATGGTTTTGGCAATATTTTTGGTCTTTGGAGGATATTCTTTAAATAATCAGTAAACTCAATAGTTGTCTTTTTTTTTTCTTTTTGTTATTTTTGTATCTTATGTGTAGTAGAACCATTGCCGCAATTCTGAGATGATGTTGATCCTATGCAAAGAAAAAAAATCACATATTTAATCAGGTTTGCATAAACTAAGAAAAATGAGAAAAAAGTTATGTAGAATTAAATATTACCTATTTCAAAAGAGCTATAATCACTAATACGAGTCTTTTTTTTGTCTTTGTGATGATTAGAAGATTCCGCTTTCTTTTTATCTTGTAAAGATATATAGTTACTTATTAGACAATATATATACTTACGATTAATATGCATGGATAGTACTTATTCATAATACTGTTAGCAACAAAGTAAAATAATGACATAAGTTGCATCAATTACCTTTCGGTTGAGGCTCTTACATACGGATACATAAGCTTTCATTCTCAATATGTGTAATGTGTGTCTGTACAATCTTTTGTTATCAACAACTCAAAGTGCTATACTGGTTTTTATTTTATTTAGTTGGTACAATTATCTTTCTTTTTTTTAATATATTTCTTGTTTTTGTTCCAAGAATAGTGTGGAATACCAATTTCTTTTATGCTGTGCCCGATGCGTATGTTGCATCGAGCCAATATTTTCATGTGTGATGTATGTTGATGTACCTAATGAAAAACCAAAATCCTCAGTTGAGCAAGTTTGTATAATTAATACGGAAGTTGTATAGATAGTGTCACATAACTAATACCAATACCTGATACTTCTATTCCAAGTTCTTGATTCGCGGGAGTTTCTTCCACCGGCGGTTAAGTTCATTTTCCTAGATCTTTGAGTTTTCTTCAAACATATATGAACTTTTTTGTTATTTTTTTTTCCAGATTTGTCCATCAACTATGACAAAATTTCTAGTAAGTTGTTTCTGCAAATATGGACAACTCCTTAAGAAAACCCCGTTTGTGGTAATTAAGTTCATATGGTTCTCGACCTAAATTTTTCTAACAATCGCATGTAGCCAATGCGGTACACAGAAAGCATTCATAAAGGTTTTACACTTAATCTCACGTAATCAAAATTACATGAGTCCTAAAAGGGGAATTAGAATAGAAACATGGGCAGTTAAAGATAGTAGGATAACAAGAAAATAAACCACATCACTACCTACTGTTTATAAAAGATAACAATTAGCGACAAGGGAAAACATCGTAGTTTTTCGAAATCAAACATAATGATTTCATTAATAGCAAGTCATACGATACTTACAAGAGAAAACATTGTAGTTGATAGAGACATAAGCACAAAATACTGAAAATTAGCATTTAATGGTTTTCAATAGATAAGAATTTTACCAAATGAAATAGCATCCATATTACTTTCATAGTGAGGTAGAATTTATACAGATTATATTAATACCTGGATGTAATGGAATTTCATAGTCTTGAAAACTTTGGCTCTGATCATTTTGAGCTACATATAATGAGATTTGAGACTCTTAACAGCTTTATTTCAGGTAAGTTAAACTAACATCATAGAAAGCCAAAATTAGAAAATGTAATTACATGGAACTACAAACAACGAAGTTAAACATCACCAAGAATATTACGATATAAAATTATGTCAAGGCAGAAAATCGCATTTTTGCATAACAAAATAGCATCTTCTAATATTGAAATAGAGCTGTCTATTTTAAATAAAGTCATTTTCAGATATGAAAATTGCGTGTTTTAACCGGAGAAAAATAGGTGCTTACTCTGAAAAATGACATTTTGCACGCTGAAAGTGCTCCTCTTTAAATCATGGCATACCATATAATGTATTCACAATTTCACATGGACACTTGCCTAAAGCATTGATGAACCCAACGCCTAGAGCATTGGTCTTGATTTTTGTGGAAATCATACCCTGGTTGTTTTCCAAAGATGCAAATAAACATTGAGTGGTGATAATATTAGAATATTATCCCATAAATATAAATATAAATATTCAATTGTAAGGTTACAATCATGCATCTTTGTATGGATGCTAAAAGGCCATATTTATGGCAGCTTGAATATTTTAGGAGAAGGGTTCTGTAATTAATTATCAACATTTCTAACTTTGTATCTCCACACCTCTATCTGAATTTAATTTTAAATTTCATGGATGTTTATTGAGAGGGCTACGCACAACTGTGAATGGAGGGTACAACAAAACACGTACGTGTGAGATTAGTTAGGACTGAGATGAACGTTATTTATAATTAAAGAGCGGGTGAAATAAAAGATAAACATGGTATTTTTAAGTGTCTTGTTCTATTATTAAAATTATATTATTATATATTAAAATAAAAGTAAATAATATAATTAAATTTTATAACTATAATATCATATATAAATGGAATGAAATACCTGCTTTTAAATAGAGAGGAATGCTAAGGGGTACATAATAGTAAACGTCCCCCTAACCCTAATGCTCATGGCACCAATTGACCCTAAGCTCCGGACAAAACCACGTCTACTTGGATCCAAAATATGGGTTTTTTTGCATTTTGGACCTCGAATTTTAGGGGTATTTATATTCTGAACCCTTGATTTTCAACTTTAACTTTTTGGACCCTAAAATTTGTAGGCTGAAAAAAAGGACCCTAAAGCTTGTGAGCTGAAAAAAAAGCTCGTTTCCCGTTTTTCCTTTTCTTTACATGTATGAATTTCTCTCCCGATTGACATCAAACTTCAAGACTAAGGTTAAAACTGATATTAAAGTTATAATAAACCTCTCTTATTCATGTTGGAGTTACTTAAAACCATGTACTCAGGGGTCTAAGTAGCCCCGACATGAATAAGAGAGGTGTATTATAGCTTCAATATTAGTTTTAACTATAGTCCTGAAGTTTGACGTCAATCGAGAGATAAATTCAAACATGGGAGGAAAACAAGAATGAGACAGAGGTCTTTTTCTTCAGCCCACAAACTTTAAGGTCCTTTTTTATTCAACCTACAAACTTTAGGGTCTAAAATATTAATGTTGAAAACCAAGGATTCAGAATATAAATACCCCTAAAATTTGGGGTACAAAATGCAAAAAACTCTCCAAAATATCCTAGGCTTATCAACTGGCCATGCTCCTTTCACAACTGTTGCTTTCTTGCCTCTAACTCTTCTTTCACTAGTATTTACAATGAGAGATCCAAGTGTTAAATTCCCTTGTGTCTCTGGAGATCGATATCAGATAAAATTCAATTTGCTAGGAAGATTTCATAGTTATTTCGATATGAATTTGATTCAGGATTGTTGATCAAGCATGGAGGAGTGTTTTCATCAATGAAATTGTACAATTTTCCCCAAACCAAACACCCTAATCTACTCTTTGCTTTAAGATGGGAAAGAGACATTTTGGAAGAAGAAAGTAAAAGATTACATGCATAGCAAGGTGAAGGCTGCCTTTAATAGTTTAATGCCAATCCACAAACTACAATTGTACTAGAAGGCTTCTCACTCTGATTCTGCTGATGCAAAGCACACTGCTGTTGCTGTGCTCCTTCACATCCTGCTGAATCTGTCTTTTGTTTTTTTTTCTTGCTGTCTTTCACTCCGATGTTACTATCTGTCTTTTTAATGCTGCTGTTGCCTTGTGTATTGCAAATTACAAAGGTGGTGCTATAGGCAAAGTCTTTTACATCTTCGCTGTTCGATGCCCCCTACCCTCTCTGAAACTCAATCATCATACATTGTATGGCCAAAATATGGGTTTACTTGTATGTATCTAGCTTCTACACTCAGCAGAAACTTGTATGTAGCTTCTACACTCGCAGAAAACGTTGTCTGATGATAAATTTATGAATATGTTTCATTCATGGAATAAAGATCGATAATAAACATTATAGGTTGCTAACTTGCCATTGATATAAATTAAGCCAGCACGCTACTGATTAGCCTAATTTTGAAATTAACAAGAGATGCATATGCAAGTTAGAACTTAGAACCACCATCATGTAGCAATAGATATGTATGTGAGTTTTAATCAGCTGCCCTAGGGTTTATTAGGGCATCTTCTACATAAAACTTATAGGCGTCTACGTAAACTGATTCAGATTTCTACGTACAGAAAGATGTGCAGAGATGAATGTTGTTTAGCCTGAAAAGAGAGTAAGCATGTAGGATTCCAACTGATCATAACCCTGCAGCCACCAATTCAAGAATCCAGACGATCTACGAGCAACATCACATATTCCAGCTTGAAGCAAGCAATGGTAATGTCATGGAAGACTAACTTCTAAACAACGCCCTAATATTTCAAATGATGTGGGAACAAAATAACAATAATAATACTGACAATGTCATCAACTCCAAAAATTGTGTCTGCATTTGTGAAATGAATATTAATCAACAAAGAATAAAAATGAATGAAGCAAGCAGTAATGGTACGGTGTTCTTGTCCTATAACCATGTTCCTAAGGACTGGATAGATTCTTCAAGGCTTCCTCATTAGCAAACCAGCTAGGAACGATCCTACCTAAGTGAGGATGCAAATCCTTGTATGCATTTCGAATGGTACCCTCGGCAACACCAGTCGCCACTGATATATCCTTTAGAGGCTTCTCCTTCTTGTTCTGATCCTCGTCGACCGTCACAGCAAGCTGGCTGATTATGTAAATTATGGCCGCCGCGATTGAGATGGGACTTCTCCTGACGTCCACGTCCTCCTCGGCCTTCTGCGCCGCCTCCTGGGCCGCCTTGGTCACCCGGTTGTTGATCACTCCGAGGTTGGAGCAGAAACGCTTCACGAAGTCGGCTGCCCGGATTGCCCGGCCCGGGCCCATGCCGGTGAACTCGGCCCGCTGGAGCTGTTTGATGATGTACGACTTGGCCCGGCCCAAATCCTTCTTGGTGGCCCCGTTGGCAACCGAGCAGATCTCCTTGACAGTCCTGGGGAGTTCCTCCTGGTTGCACGCAACGTAGAGACAGGCAGCGAGGAGGGCGTCGTGGTTTCGGCCCCGGATGGATCTAGAATCTTCCAGAACGTTCTTGTAGATCTCGTTGGCACGGTCCTTGATGGTGGGGACGAGGCCGAGACGGTCGGCCATGGCAGCCATGGATTTGAAGGCGGAGATGAGATGGGAGTCGGTATCAGAGGAGGTGGCGCGGCGGTTGAGGGAGGCGGAGGGGCCGCCGTTGGGGGCGGCGGAGATGTGGGTGGTGAGATGGTTGGAAAGGAGGGGGTTGGTGGGGCCACCAACACGATTAGGATCGTGATCGTCGGCTGAATCGGCAAAAGTACGCCACTCGGAGGTCTCATCAATGGAGTGAGACTCCAAGACAAGGCCGCACTCAGAGCAGACGGTGTCGCCAGAAGAGTGATCGAACACAACCTCCGTCAGCTTCTTGCAATCCCCACACATAGTATCCGCCATGGATGGATGATTGATTGATTGATTTGATGGGATGGGATGATCAAGAATTCGATTCTTCAGTAGTTACAATCTCGATCGTCTCTCTCTTTCTCTCTCCTTTCGCAGCTGAAACCGTTGAGAGACCCTCCAAAATCGAATCGGAGGTAGAGAGAGATACAGTCTGGGATTACTGCAAATTGTGTATATTTATAGATCAAGGCTCCAAATTTTCCCAATCTATTCCGATCCCAGCCCTTATTCATTGATGTGGCAATACCACACTTTTTGCTTCCTTGGGAAATTGCGAGTATATATTACAACTAGGGTTGACACTTGATACGCATTGCCGGATCCCCATTAAATTATTGGGCTTTACGGACTCCTATAAGAAAAATCGACATCTGCCCTTTTTTTTTAATGTTTGTCTTTCACATTTTTTTCAGCTTATCCTTAATTAATAATCTTTTACATGGTATTTTAATATAAAAAAATATAATATTATACTTGATTGACAATATTTTTATTACGAATATAATAATATTTATTTTGTGTGAAAATTTTATATAATTAAGATATTAATAATCAAGGTATTCAATACCAAAATTTTATAAGATATGAAGGTAGGAATAAGCAATTTGGGGAGTATAAATCTGATTTGATAGATGATAATTAATAAAATCACTTTCCTTCTCCACAAATTAGCTACTGATTTTCGAAAAAAATACAAATAAAACGAGAATAATGCATGGAATTGGAATGAAAGATAGAGATTTATTTCTTTAAATTTAGGGATTGAGTTATTTAAATTTAACTCTATTATTATTAAAAAAAAACTAAAGGGTAAAAATCAGAAGTCAACATTCTATTAGGATTTTATTGTTTGGTCTATTTCTTCGTCCAATATCATTCCTTCTCATACTTCATGATTACACTCCCTAGTATTCATGATCACACAACTCCCATAACTCAATATTATCAAATTATATCTATGACCACACTCTCTTATATACAAGACACAGCTCCCTAAATCAAATTATATCTTTGTTGTCAAATTATATTCATGACCACAGCTTCTAATATCTATGACCACATGGCATAAATTTGTCTCATATATTTCCGAACTCACCGTCTTTGAAATTTACGCTTAGATATATCCAATACATTGCATAAATTTGTCCACACTCTGAACACATTGTGGTTATATTCAATATATATACCCACCACATTACATAAATTTGTCTACACTTTAAATATATTCTGGTCATTTTCAATGGATAGTGTGGTAACGAGTATGGTTATAGATATTAGTGGTTAAAATATTAGGGAACTTATTCAACTGTATAGAGTTGGGGTCCGAACCTAAAAGTTCTTGACCAGCAACTCCATCCATGCTTTCCGTGGAATTCTTGAGAAAATGAACTTCCGGGTTGGGTGTGGGGTCCATTTCACGTTACTGTTGAAATCCCCCAAACTATTCATGTTACTGTTGAAATGAATAGTAATCAAAAGCACTGTTCCAATGAATTGTAAAATGGGGCAATTTGGTCAGAAAAGGGAACAAGTTCAATATGTAAACTAGAAATGCACATCACCTCATTTGTATTCTTTCTCACTCTGTCTCTTCATCTCTAGTCTGTCTCTATATCTATTCTTTCTTTCTATGTATAGCTAATCTCGATCCCTTCCAGCTCCATAATCCAAGTTTAGTTGTGAAGGAGACGGTTAAATTTTCTCATGTGTCGCCAATGTTATATGTTGATGATTCATTGCATGCAATTAAGATATTTCTTGGAGAGTTGGAAGGGCGAAACCTCGTAAAAAAAATTAAAGTGCGCGTAAGTCATTCTTGTTATTTATGGGCATTGATAAACTGATGTTCTCTCGATTCTTGCTGCTAGTTAGTCTGATATTATTCTTGACTTTAATGAGTTTCCTCATCAATTGTAAGAGGCTTGAATTTAGAATTCTGTTGATGCTTTCAGGTGAATTCTCTATATACTAGACTTACAATCTTCATCTCACTATGTTCTGTCTCTCGCTTTATTCTGTCTCCTCACCTCCATAGATAAATTCTAATTCCCCTTCTCAAAAATTTGATCTCCATTAATTTTGTTGCTTTTTTTTCCTGAGTTGATGAATTGATGATTGCAAAAATGACAATCTGGGGTTTGTTTGGGTGCAACTAGAGTCAATATCACCTTTCCAATATTTTAAAGTCTCTTCCTATTCTTCCCACTTTGTCAACACATTTGAAATGAGTATGTATAATTGTGTTTGATTACCAAGGTTCATCTTTTATGATATTTTCCACATGCAAACCAAATAGAACTCATATTCTAAATATCCTCTATGCCTATTGCTTGCATGTTTAATTTAGTTTGGTTATGCCTGTATAATTTGATCTATTCCTACAAAATCTTGATAAGATCTCCTTTTTCAAAAAAAAACTTTTGCAGTTGATACGTGACAAAAGTCAGAGGCTAGGGCTCAAAATAGAGATGTACATGCTGCGATTATATATATCGAAAGTGATAAATATGATGAGGTATGTATCTAATCTAACCTAATCTAATGTTAATTTCCATAAATGTAGTTTTTGAAATATGAGTGCTTAGTATCTATGATTCTCAACTATTTATCCAATACATTTCTTGTTTATATACTACTGCTACTTTGAGTTTTTAGTTTCTTTTCTTTCCAAATTTTCCTCTTTTATTGTTATAAGTTGTGATTTAACAATTTTCTAACCAACACATTGCTTTAATTATTACTCATAGACTAACCTACCAGGGGCTTGAAGTCGTCCACAGGGACATAAAGTCCAGTAATATTTTACTTGACATGCAGTGGAACCCGAAGGGTTCTTACTTTGGCTTATCAAAGCTTCTTACTTCTGAGAGTAGTTCTGTTACAACTCGTGTCAGGGGAGCGTTTGGGTATGTTGAATAAATTTGACTTTTTGTAAATATGTTGCTCCTGAATATGCAAGCATGGGCATGTTGAATGAAATAAATGATATTTATAGTTTTCCAATTCTTATAATGTAGGTCATTTCTTGAAGAAACCCAATTGACTACAATCGCGCTCTTGCTGAGGTCCTTAGTTTGCTTAATGTTATGGAGCCATATGTGCAACCAACATTGCCTTCAATGTATGTTTTATTTAACTTATTCACAACCCCCTCCCCCTTCTTTCCAAGCGAACTTAGTTTACTAGCTGAAGATGATAGTTACAAACACGGTTTTGTGTTGTCCATGATTAGTCCTAGAATTTAGTGATTTTCCAAATTTGTAGTCATTTAGGGAGAGAGAAACAATGAAGGTGCGTGATTTGAATCTCTTTTGTTATTTTCAATCTCTCATATTAGTATTTTGGGGTTTATGATTCCTTGCGCGTTTTCCATGTCTTATGCATTCAATCCTTGTAATTAGAAGCAATTAGTATAACCAATTGTTGTCTCTTATGAGCCTTTTACATTGATGTTATTATATGTGGCTAACTAAACTCAATAAGATGAGAAAGCCTCACAAATTTGGTAGATTGCAACTGTCTCTTCTCTTTGTAGCATCTGCTAACCATACTCAATAGATATTGTTATAGGTATTAACTAAATTGTGCTCAAAAGTAGTGAATTTTTTTCTTTTGTTAGATAGATAACTTAGGGCCCTAAGGTTAGGCTGGGGGGGTTTATGATCATGTTGTTTTAGTACTCAACTGATAATTTATTTGATGTTTCTCTTAGATTGCATTTATAGCATCATTTGTTAGTATAGCTCAAAGCTAGGGTTAGTAGTGCCTGGGACACATCATTTATTAATTAGAATTCGAAACTAATATGTGAAATCCTTTGAATTAAGCAAGGCACCACTAACCCAAGCAATAGCTAGCACACTACATTTAAAATACCATGATATTTGATTTTGTTGACTAGATTGAATCAGAGATGAAGATCTTTCCTAAAATTGATGTTGGCTTTTTCAGGTGATCAATCAAAAGTCTTATGGGTAATTACACATATTTTCATTCATTAATTAAGGGAGATTATTTCGTAATTATGCTCCTTGATAGCATTTTTCTTAATCCTACCATCGGCTAAAGACTCCCTTTTCATCTGTTGACTTGTATTCTTTTTGTTATTGCTGAACTTATCTACTGTTAGCCATTTTTCGTTATAACTAAGCATTAAATGGCAACACCACTATGTAGAAAAGGAGAACTTATCTACTATTAGCCATTTCTGTTGTGAACCTATTTTTTTTTCTTCGTCATGCTAATGTCAATTAGTTGGTTAAGACTTTTGCCCCCCCCCCCCCCACACGACCACACATACCCAACCCGAACTCTCAGTGTGTGTTTGGTGAGATAAAAAGGAATGGGATTAGGGTGAAATGAGTTGCTATTCTTTTTTTACCTGTTTGGAGAACAAAAAATGGAATGGAATCACTATTACATAGTAATTGTTATCCCTCCCAAATGAGAGGAATTAGATACATCCCATAATTGGGGGGAATCAAATACTATCCCTGAGGGATATCTATCTGCTGTCTCTCACAACTCACGAACCCTAAACAGAGAGAGGAAAGACGACACAACGCCGCATCACCATCCACTTCCGATCACGCCTGCCACAAGACCATCGCCGCCAAAGATCGCTTACCACCGCCTGCGCCACCACCGCTGCCAAAGATCGCACCTCTCCGAGAGAACCTGCTCGCATCCAGGTCAGATTTTTGCAAATTTTTCTGAATATTCTTGTGTGGGATATTGCTAGTGCTTCTGTTGTTAATTATGGAATTTGTTTATCAACTTTTGGGATTTCTACTTGTTGTTGTGTGGGATTTCTACTTTGGGGATATTCCAGATCTGAGGAATTTTCTCCCTTCTACATCAACACAGTAGTAGTGCAGAATATGGCCCTTTGGTGTGTGAATTGTTGTATCTAAATTTAATTAGCAAAGATAAAGCAGAGTATGGCCCTTCAATTACTTTGATTAGCATCATCCATATCTAAATTTAATTAGCAATGATAAAGTAGAATATGGCCCTTAAATTTAATTAGCAAAGATAAAGCTTTGTGATGTACCTTTTGAAGGAGTGAATTGACAGAAAAACAATGCAGGAGGGGCTTTAGTAAGATGCCATTTATTTAGACTTTATTATCTTGTGCTATGTTGCTGTTGTGCTGTGCTGTATTGCCATGTTTTTGAGTTTTATGATGTACCCTCTGTGATGGGGCTTTGTTATCATGTTTACGAACCTTGTAAGCTGTTGTGCCTTCATGGCACCTTCGTTGGTGTTGAATAATTTGGGCTATTGCCCGAAAATTATAAAAAAAAAAAGATAAACCATATCTAAATTTGATAAGTATTGGGAAAATTTGTCATCTGAATTGTTGTATCTTTCCACTACCCATTATTTGGTTTTTACATTGGTTGCCTTCAATTTTTAATATATTGTTAGATTATGATGTATAATTGAACATGATTTAAAACAGAATATGGCCCCATCCCGTCGTTTAATGGAAGTGAGAAGGAAGAAGAGAGTACAAATGCAAGTACTCATCCTGGTTATAGTTATTATAAACGCGGTTACTTTGATGGCTTGGATGTGGCTGATGATGATGATTGCTATCAATGAAAAACAAAAGTTTACATTGTCCTATAGGGAAAAAAAGCGACGTAGATTAGTGAACTTGAATACATTAATCAAAGATAGTGATGTTGTTTGTAAGAGCCAACTTCGTATGAATAGACGTACATTTTATGTACTATGTGAAATGCTGAGAGATATTGGAAGCTTAGCTAGTTCGAGATATATGTCATTGGAAGAGATTGTTGCCATGTTTTTATACACATTAGCTCATAAGTTCAAAAATAGGACAATAGGGACTTATTTTTATCGGAGTGGTGAAAGTGTGAGTAGAAACTTCCATCAATGTCTTCTTGCAGTTTTGAAGTTACACATGGAGTTGATCAAAAAGCCTATCCCGATAAGTGAAGACTCTGAGGACAGTAGATGGAAATGTTTTAAGGTAATGCAACTTTTATAATTGTATTCTTAGTAAAGCTAACTATAGTGTGACTTAAAAGTCGTATATGTTGTTTTGTAGAATTGCATAGGAGCCTTAGATGGTACATACATCCCTGTCCATGTACGTGCTGAGGATAGACCCAGGTATCGAACTAGGAAGGGAACTCTTGCTATGAATGTGTTAGGAGCATGCAATCCTAACATGAAATTTACTTATGTACGTACTTCCCGGTTGGGAAGGATCTGCACATGATGGACGAGTCCTTCGAGATGCACTTTCTAGGCCCAATGGTTTAAAAGTTCCTCAAGGTAATAGTCTTTACAATATATATAATTTTCAATATTATAAGATCATCAATAATCATAAATAACTTCTCTTCATGAAAATGTCACGGTACATACTATTTGGTAGATGCTGGATACACTAATTGTGAGGGATTCTTAGCACCATATAGAGGTCATCGCTATCACTTGAAAGAGTGGGGAGATCACCAACCCATAAGTGCTGAAGAGTTTTTCAACATGAAACATTCAAAAGCTAGGAATGTAATAGAGCGATGCTTTGGACAATTAAAGGGACGATGGGGTATCCTTAGATGTCCCTCCTTTTTTCCTATACGGACCCAAGGTCGCATAGTTCTAGCATGTGTTCTATTGCATAACCTACTTAGCAAGTATATGCCAACAGATCAGGAGGTGGTGTTTGAAGATGAAGAAGATGAAAGTGATGATGATGATGATGACGGCTATGATAGTGATGAGGAAGTTGAATATGTGACTTACATTGAAACCTCCGATGCATGGACACTTTTTCGAAGTAATTTAGCTGAAACATTATTCAATAATTGGCGAGCCAGACCAAATAGGAATGAATAAGTTGTAATCGAGTGTGTTGTATTTTCTTATTCAATAATTCGCGAGCTACGCCAAGTAGGAATTGATAAGTTTTAATCTTGTGTGTTGTATTTGCTTTGAATTGCTGCTATGGTGTATGTTGTATGTCGTATGGCACTTTTTAAACTAAACTGTATTGTATTTTTACTTAGTAAGTTGTGTATTTTTAATAGTTGATGTTTTCATTGTTGATATAGTCAATTTAAATTATGATTTGTGTTGGGCACTTTTAAAGCTACTTGTCAATTTATAATAGTTAATGTATGAACAAGATGGAATTTAGCCAAACTTCTCATCATGGTGCAAGTATGATGGAAGTGAGCCAAAATTGTGAACAAGGGAGAGGAAAAAACAAACGTCGTTGGATTGAGGAAGAAGAGGTTGCTCTTATTAATGCATTATTGGAGTTGAGTACTAATCCTAAATGGAAGGGGGGGACTTCAAGGGAGGATATTTGACAAAGTTAGAGAGCATGATGCAAGAAAAGTTGCCTGGAAGTGGGTTTAAGGCAACCCCTCATATTGAATCAAAGACGAAGTAGTTTAGGGATAAGTATAATGTGATCTGTGAGATGCTTCGCAGATCAGGGTTTACTTGGAATGACGCCACCAAAACGATTATGTGTGAAAGACAATCCTATGATGAGTTTCTTAAGGTAAAATATACTTTTGGTACATTTTAGTCTTCTATTTTACAATGAGTTAATATTTAGTATTGTTTTGTAGGATCACAAAACTGCAAAAGGATTATAGAGAACTCCTTTTCCATATTTTGATGAGCTGGAGAAGGTTTTTGGTGTTGATAGAGCTAATGGAGGTAATACTGAGGATTTCCCGGAAGCTGTGACTGGCTTGCACAACAATGATGAGACCATTGATCTTGACAAAGATGGCAATGAAGATATTGAGGACGATGAGTCTGTTCATTCAGCGCAACCATCCCCTCAAGCTACAAAGAAATCAAGGAAACAAAAAGGTTCAACAAGCAGGGCTAAAAGAAAAGTACCGGAGGTTATCGACTTATCTTCCACAATATCTTATGCTTCTAACAATATCACTAACGATATTGGTGGTATGCATGCTCATCTGGAAACAATTCCATGTGTACTTGCTGTTACTAAAGAACATAAGCAAATGATTATTGATGAAGAAAAAGACATGAAGGAGAAAAAGAAGTGGTTGCAACATAACGTTATGCAAGTCCCCGGGCTCACACAAGTTGAAGCAGTTCAGACATTTAAAATGTTGAGATCTGATGATAATAACCTTACTGCCTTTTATGACTGTGATGGTAATGAATTTAAGAAAGAATTCCTCCTTAGCCTTATATATTCATTCAAATATATACCCATCTCGTTAGGACATGCTATGTTATCAATAGCAGACTAGCTTTGCTGTTAAGATGGTGAAATATTTTGGTGGTGTAATGCAAGGTGAACATGAAACTTATGATGATTTTGATATTTTGGTGGTGTAATTGCAAAGTGAACATGAACCTTAAGAGAGAAATATTTTGGTGATGTAATTGCAAGGTGAACATGAAAATATATTTGGTGATGTAATTTGTTTTTAGATGTCATGTTTTATGTAATGTAAGATATTATTTACATATATGTTACTTTATGTAGGTCGATTGATAAAAATAAATGTATTATAATTAAACAAACAAAAATTATTATCATGCCTATATAGTAATAACAAAATTCCATTATATACATACAATTAAAAATCATTACAATTGTTAATTATTAATCGCAAATATATTTCATAGTACAAATAAAAATTAGAAGCTCAAAAAGTATGTATTATAATGATTAACTATTAAAAATTGAAAAAAATAATTACAATTAATCAAAATATCAAATGGTTTCACAATAATATATCCTACAATACATATAATGAGTAAAAAATAAAAACAGACTTGATTCCATTCCATAACTGCTCACCAAACAGTGGGAATGGAATCTAATTCCATTCCAGTTTTTCTCCAAACAACTTCACTCCAGGATTCTAATTCCATTCCCAACCCTCCAGGATTCTAATTCCATTCCCATCCCATTCCTGAAATCTCTCCAAACAGGCCCTCAACGTGTTTGTAAAATAATGATAGGATGATATATAGAGTCAGAGTTAATGCATTTAATTTGTTTAGTTAGCTTGGTACAATTGGTTCTTGGTAATCTCCCTAAGACTTAATGACTTAAATCATCTTTGTTTGATTGTTATTTTGATTTGAATTGTAGTCTCTCGTAGTAGATGGATGCCAACACTAATTTAATTTTTTTAATTAGCCAAGCTATTAGTAGTTATGTTGTTGGGAAGAATTGGGTAAAGGTTTTGGTTTCTTCTCGAGAAATTTGGAAGAGTATGTAATCGGTTTATATCCCTGTTAGTGTTAAAACATTTAGATTGTTAGCTTTGTAAAAGTTAATCTGGCTATGAAATTTCATTGCAGGAAAACTATGAATGGTTAGAAGCTTCAAAAAATAAGTATTTTTATATTAGAAAATACAATTTGGGAAAAGAAAATGCTTTTTCTGATAAAAAAAAATTGTACATTTTCAGCCTTAGAAATGCAATTTTCTGAAAAGAAAACACAATTTCTCGATCTACATATACATCTTCATATCAAAAAATACAACTTTCAGATGAGAAAATGTACATTCGCGTATCAAAACGCACATTTTTTACTTATAAAAATGCACTTTTTGGAGATGAAAATGGACATTTTCAATAAGAAATGCAAATTGCCTATTGAAAAATGTTGTTTTGTGTTTTGAAATCCACATTTTCTGATTTGATTACTAATTACAAACTTACAATACTTTAGCTACTTTTATTTTCCTGATTTGGTTGTTTTGTTTTGTAATGTTGACATGCTTTCATTCAATTCATCATTACTTTTTTGTTGTCCATAACTATCTAATCTCATCGATGTTGAGCTTTCCTTTGAGAGGTGTTTCACAATATTATTATTTTGTACTCTTTACCTTGATATGAATTTCATCTTATAAGATGTTTTCTGCTTCAATTTTTTAATTCTTTTTTGCAACTTTAAATTAATCAATCTATCATTTATTGCAACTCAGTGAACTAACTTGAGTTGCTTGAAAAGAAGATAACAGAGCTATGTTATTCTTGTTTATACATTCATGCAAAGATATTGCAGGATCACCGCAATAGGGGTTATCATGATTTTCATAATGGAGTATGCAGAAATCTGCTTTGCACTGGTATGTTTATGGTTGACACAACAACTTCTGCAAATATCAATCTTTGCTAGATAACTGGAAAGCTTAACTGATTTTTCAGATAAGCAACTTAAGTTCACCCACTTCACATTGTTAGTGTCAATATATTGTCAGACCCTAATTTGAATGGGAAACAATGACACGAAAGAATAGCAATAATGTGTTTTTATATTTGCTTTACCAAATTTTGAAGTTGGGGAAACAAGCTACAATAGGTCAACTACGCTCTACAGTAGAGCAATGATTTTTGTGGACCATGGGAAATTTCTTACCTTCCTGCGCTTTCTAGGATACAAGTTTGCTTAACGAAATGCTTGGATCATGAAATTAAGATGAAGAACTCTAACCCACGTTGGAAGGTCCATCTTGATTACTTCTTGTTCTCTTCTTTGAAATTGAATTATGTATCTCCTACCTCTATTATGAAGTTGTGTTAAATGAAATAAATCAATGAATCGGACAATACTCTTTTCCCTATTTGGATCATGGGATGGTCTATGTTTGATTTTTCATGTTGTATTGTATGACTTTTGTTTCACTTCATTCTCAGGTGCTTATCATGGATAAATCAACCAATTGTTGACCGGCTCAAGATGTACTTAATCAACCAATTGTTGATTTTATTCAATTTGTTATAAGGTCCAAGTTAATCTAAAATGCCGTGTAAAAGAATATATTATGTTTGCTTATAATTAGAACATATTGTTAAACGTACAATGTGCGTACCATATTTCGTTGCGCGCGTATATGCACTAGTGTATGTATGTATGTATGTATGTATGTATGTATATTTACTTATTCAGGTGCTATATTATTGTCTTTGATCTATGTACTAATGTAGGCTCTTTAATAAAATAGCATAGTCACATGCTATTATCAGTCCATAACCTGAATGGTAAAAAAGATTATTTTTTCTACTTAAACATAATGAACTAAAGTAAAATGTTTCATTAAATCTCATATGCTTCTTTTCCATAGAGTATTGGGTAATGAATTATGATTTAAAATCTTGGGTCAATTGGAAGCAGACTCTCTAATTGCGAAATTTAACAATAAGACTATTATATCTAACCCCTCCATACCTTGTGTGATAGGATTTAGAGTATTTTTATTTTGTTACAAATCCATAGTATGTAGTTAATTTGTAAAGTGGAAAAGACTAAGGCGTATGTTACCGTGTAGCCCTATTCAAAAAACCTATATACAATAGAAAATTTGCATATAACTTCCTTCAGGTCTAGGACATTAATAAATCTAACCCTGACATTTTTGAGTTAATATTTTCCTCCCCAAACCTTTTGAAACAGTTTAATTTAGCAACTTTTCTAGTGAATTTTGCAACTTTTTCAGTGCATGTGTGGTTTGCAATAAAATTTATTTGTCAAAATTGTCGTCATCTCAACAAACATATTTCATTACAAATGACACCTACACCAAAAAAAAGTTGTTAAATTCATCGAAAAAGTTGTTAAATGAATATGGTTTGAAAGGTCAAGGAAGACAAATATTAACTCAAAAAAGTCAGGGTTGAATTTATAAATATCATAAACCTCAAGGGAGTTGAGTGCTTGGATAAAAATGTTTCTCAACTTTCCAAAAAAAAAAAAAGTAAAAAATGTCACTGAATTTGAAAACGTGTCATAATTGTGAACTTTCCTAAAAAATCAAAATGTCGCTTTCACCTTCTATCGCAAGCTTATAGGTAAAGTTTAAAATTAGTTACTGGTGCTTAAGCTAAACTGTCACTCAACTTTTCTAAAAAGTAAAAAACGTCACTATCTTTCATTTATTTAAATTAATATATAAAAATATTCAAGTAATATATGTGAGTGTGATATATATATATATATATATATATATATATATATTTTGTTTGTTGGCTTGATATGTTGTGAATCGGAAAGCCAAAATGTTATGTCTAGATCTCTCCTTGACTGATTAGCATAGGGGTGAGTAAAAATTCTGGGAATCCTGGTCCCGTCCCGCTCCCAGTCAAGTCCTGGTCCCAAAATCCCGTTCCCGGTGGAAGCGGGACCTGGAGTGGGACAAAAATTAAAGTCCCGGTCAACAAAGGGACCGGGAGTGGAACTTAACGTCATTTCCCGGTCCCGATTCCCGGTATATATATATATATAACAAATCAAGTTAGTGACTTCATGATGATTGATAAATTTGTTTAGTTTAATTTTTGCTCGCTTATTATATTTATTTTATTTGTTACTATTTCGAACTTAGCATATTTTTCTCGGAAAAAATGTTATGTATTAGATATTGCATAATTTTAATCTAGGAAAAAGTGGATATGTGAACAAACCGGCGCTCAGAACACATTTGTGAAATCAAAGAAAATTTGTATAATTTATGTTGGTTTTTAATGGAAATAAATCAAATAATTGGTGAAAAAATTAGGAAACTGGGACTAAAAATTTTCTGGTTGATTTCTCGGTCTCGGTGGGATCGGGACCTCCAAAATTACGGGGATCCCAGTCCCGCTCACCCCTAGGTTAACATTGGAAGGTCATGGCATGGTAAGATTTCAAGTAATTGATTTGAAATGTGTGCTAATTGATTCCTACCTTGTGTAGTGCAGATTGTGAATAAGATCATTTGGAGAGAATCAAGTGATTAGCTGAAAATATAAACCAGATCTTCACAAGAATCAAGATTGATAGCGCCAAGCTCCCAAAATTGGAAAGAAAAGCTTGATTGATTTCGATGACTTGAAGCAAACAAATATGGGAAGAATCAGGTGCCTAAACTGGAAGGAAATAAACACATGGTGTGAAAGAAGGCAAGCACAACATATCTTGAATGAGAATGAATTCAAACGATAAAGTCCTAAATATGGAAGGAAATGAGAAATTAATTAGTGACTTGTAGGTCAAGGAGTGTGTCTCCTTTATTGAGTTTTGTAAGCTTGCCTTGGAGGTATTCAACGGCATCAAGACTGATAGCTAATTGTACTTCTTAAGGGAACAACAAGTGAAGCAGTTCAAAATCTTAAGTGAAGAGGAGTTTAAGCCTGATGATGTAGGCCTTTCGGAAAGGTGAACATCAGCTAAATCCCTATGTTTTATCTTCTTTATTTTTCGTATTTCAATCTTTGTTTTTATGCATTGACCTTGGCTGCGCCAAAGAAATTGACTAACCAGTTTGTTAAGTGTTGTAGTCCTTGACCCGTCCCACTAGTGTTTTCTTCTCGCCTAGGGTTTACAGAGCTCTCTATGTTTTCCCAGCCATGGCAAAGGCAAAGAAGAAAGTTGATAAAAATCCAAAGAAGACACAGATAGCAACGAGATCATCTTCACGACAAGTAGGTGTTGTTTCTGAAGAAGAACAAATGAAAACTTCCGAGGTAGAACAGTGTAAAAATTCTGAATAGGAAGTTGTCCAGCAAGATTGTACAGAAGTTATCAAGAAGACGACTTACTCAGCTTTGGTAGATCCAGATGCTGGTACTGATCTGCAGTACATTGAATCAGAGCAAATCGATGGTGTGAGAATTGCGAAAATGGAAAAAGAGGATGTAGCACAAGAAGTAGAATACTGGAAAAATTCAATCTTATGTTGTGTAATTGGTGCAAATCCTCCTTTCCCAGTGATTGAAGGTTTTCTACGCATAATTTGGAGTAAATATGAGATGAGCAAAATTGCTGCGATTCGTAAGGGTTTATTTCTAGTCAGGTTCCACAATGAAGATCACAAGAAAAAAGTTCTAAACAGAGGGATTTTCTTTTTTGATAAGAAGCCCCTAGTAGTCAAGCCATGGTTTCCTCAACAGAAAATTGATATCAATGAGATCAAAACCTTGCCAATATGGGTTAAGTTCCCTCATCTTGATATACAATACTGGAGTCTCAAGAACCTGAGTAGCATTGCAAGTCTGATTGGAGTGCCAATTAAGACTGATAAACCTACTAAAGACAGATCTTATTTAGCAGCAGCTAGAGTCTTGGTTGAGGTTAAGATCGATGAAGCTCTCCCTGAAGAAATCAAATTTGTCAATGAGAATGAAGTTATAGTGACCCAGAAAGTAGAATATGATTGGAAACCAATTAAGTGTTCCAACTGCAGCATGATGGGTCATAAAACAGAGGAGTGTAAGAAGAAAGATGCACAAATGATGCAGAAAGCTAGAAAGGAAAAAGTGCAGGTTTGGAGACCAAAACAGAAGATTTCGAGGGCTGTTGTTGAGCTAGGTTTCATAAGCCCTACAAAGATTGCCAGTAGATCAATTCCAAGCAAAAATACAACAGAATCACACACTCCTTTGCAAAATAAATATCATACCTTGGAAAGCTCTGATGATGTGGAAGATGAAGAACTAGAGGAAGATGCAAAAGGTGATTGGAAAGATGGAAGTGAGGGGAAAGGTCAGTCCTCGGAGTCGGACTCAGACTCCCCATGAAAGTCATCTCATGGAACATACGGGGTCTGAATGACCCTAGAAAGCAAGAGGATGTACAAATCTTCTTGCAGGAGATGAAAGCGAACATTATTTGTTTATTAGAAACAAAAGTCAAGCGTGAGAAGGAAATCATAATTGTTAAAGGTATGTTCAAGCATTGGTCTACTATTACGAATTTTGCATCTCACACAGGTTGTCGAATTTTAGTTGCTTGGAAACCAAATAAGGTGGATATGCAAGCCATCAAAATTGATGATCAATACACTAATTGCTTAATCACTGATTGCAACACAAGGACAAAGGCTTATTATACCTTTGTCTATGGTTTCAACAAACTGGAAGAAAGGGTAAGTCTTTGGGATGGTTTGAAAAATATTGCAAATGGTATGGATAATGCATGGTGTGTTATGGGAGATTTCAACGCTATCCCGCACAAGAAAGACAGAATTAATGGAACCCGAATTCAAAATTTCGAAACCCAGGATTTCAAAGATTGTGTTGACCACTGTCAACTAATTGAGTTGCACTGCTATGGAGCTAAATATACCTGGACCAATGGTCATGTTCAATCAAAGATGGATCGGGTTTTCATTAATGAGGATTGGGTGATAGCTAATGACTATATGGTTGGTACTTATCTTCCTCAAAGCTTCTTTGATCACAAAGTCATTCAACTTGAGATGAAGGAGGGTCCTCATCAACATCCATGTTTTCGCTTCTGTGACATGTGGACAAATGATCGATCCAAGTTTTGAGCATATAGTTGAGAAAGCTGTGCAACAGAGGAAAGGAAGTTCTGCAATGCACTCTATTTACAATCTTCTTAAGGGCCTCAAACCTGAACTTAAGGCTCTAAACATAAGGAAATATGCTGATATTCATCGCCAATGTGCAGAAAAGCGCAGCCAACTAATTAAAATTCAAGATTTGTTGTCTGAGGAACCAACATCTCATCAGCTTCTTGATCAAGAATCCACAATAAAACAGCAGTATACAACTGTTCTGAATTCTGCTCATCAACTCCTATCGCAACAAAGCAAGTTGGATGCTACGACGCTAGGAGACACTTGCTCCAAATATTTTTTCAGTAAAATGAAGAAAAGAAAGAATGCTTCCACAGTTTATACTCTACAAGATCAGGATGGCAACAACATCTCAGGCTTCCAAAATGTGGAAATCATTTTGCTGAGTACTTTCAAAAGCTTCTTGGTGAAGACACTGGTCATAGATGCCAAATCAATCAGAATATTATTCATCAAGGTCCTTTACTGTCAATTCAGCAGCAGATAAATCTCTGTGCTCCGTTCAACAATAAAGACATAAAGAGCGCTTTATTTTCCATACCTAATATCAAATCACCTGGTCCTGACGGTTATACCAGTGGTTTTCTCAAGCACTCCTGGGCATATATTGAAGAACCTTTCTGTGCAGCTGTTAGAGAATTTTTTACCACTGGGAAGATGATTACTGCCTGGAATTCCACGGTCCTTGCTCTTATTCCCAAGACAGAGAATCCAGAAACTGCAGCTGATTTCAGGCCTATTGCCTGTTGCAATACTATATACAAGACAGTCTCCAAATTAATTGCCTCAAGACTTCGACAAGTGCTCGATCATCCAATCAATGAAAGTCAGACGACTTTCATCCCAGGTAGAGAATTACTTCATAATATTCTCATGTGCCATGAATTGTCTCGAGGTTTCAGAAGGAAAGCCTCCCAATCCAAATGTTTTTTCATGATAGACCTACGGAAATCTTTTGATAGTGTTCATTGGGAATTCATCAAAGAAATCCTTCATGGATACAAATTTCCCCAGCAGTTTATAGATTGGGTAATGAGTTGTGTCACTACCTCATCTTTTACCATACAAATCAATGGTGGAATGTATGGATATTTCAAAGGTGCTCGTGGTCTACGTCAAGGAGATCCAATATTCCTGCTACTATTTGTACTCTCTATGGAGTACCTCTCCAGGAGTTTGACCTTTGCATCACGAGATAAAAATTTCAAATTTTTTCCTCGATGTAAGGATGTAAAGCTCACCCATTTGATCTTTGCAGATGATCTAATGCTCTTCAGTGCTGCAGATCCTCATACAGTTCAGGAAATTATGGGCACTCTGGATCACTTCCAGAAAACTTATGGCCTCACCTCCAATGCCAATAAATAAAAAATTTTGATCTCCGGTGTTCCAAGCACCACAAAGCAGCAGATTATACAAATAACTGGCTTTGAAGAGAGTGACATTCCTTTCCACTACTTGGGCATGCCAATAACAGATGGAAGGCTTAGCAAAAATGATTGCCAGAAGCTTGTTGATAAAATCACCTCAAGGATCAGATGTTGGCGTTCCAGCAACATTTCTTATGCTGGCAGGGTAGTGCTAATTAACACGGTAATCATGGGTCTTTTTACTTATTGGGCATCAATCATGATCATTCCCCAACAGGTAATTGACCAAATCAACAAAATTTGTCGAAATTTCTTCTGGGGGGCTGATGATGCCTACACCAAAATTCCCCAGATAAGTTGGAATGCAGTGTGCTGCTCAAAATCTAATGGTGGCCTGGGAATCAAAAACTTGAATCATTGGAATGCTGCACTTGTCGCGAAGCAGGTGATGGCCATTGCAGAACAATAAGAGAGCCTCTGGGTCAAATGGGTCCATGGGAGATATATGGAAGGATTGGTGGGAGTACCAACCAAAGGGGGACACATGTTGGTACTTCAAAAAACTCTACAAGGTAAAGGACCGGCTCAAAAATTGCAATCCCCTGCAAAATCCTTATACTGTCAAGCATGGCGATGAACGCTTTACAGGTGATGCTTGCAAATGGCCATGGGCCAAGATAGCGTGGAACAAATATAATACTCCTAGGCATTCGTTCTGTACTTAGTCGGCATTGCATGGAAGGCTCCAGGTTAAAACTAGATTGCATAATTCACCAACTGTAATTTGCCCTATGTGCAGCAGATCTGATGAAACCATTGAGCACTTGTTCCATGATTGTGAATATGCAAAAAGTCTTAGAGAAAACCTGGATGCATGTATTAAAATTCCTACTGCAGGAAATTGGGTGGCATGGACCAGGAAGCTGCTCAAAATGAAAGGAAGCAAGCATAAAAACCAGACTATCTATGCGGCTTTTGCATCATATATTTACAATATCTGGCAAGCTCGCAATAATGTCATATTCAAGAATATTAGAAGAGATCCAAGTCAAGTTTTCATCATGATCAAGCATCACCTTAGGGATAGAACTCTCTTTCTTTTCAATAATACGAACAATCATAACAAATGCATAGATATCTTATGTGCTTAGGGTTGTAAATTTGTGCTTTTGCCGGTTTATTTTGGAATATATACTCACATTATTTCAAATATATATATATATATATACACACACACACACACAACATGACACAACAATTCTATCCCATTACTGGTTTATTTTTATTTAGAATTTCCGATCCGAACTTTAATCAACCCATCCCGAGACTCTAACTTGGGTCTCAAATTAGTTAACTAAGTTCAAAGACCCCTTAACCCTCTTAACCCAAAGAAGATCAACCCTACAAATTAACTAACACAATCTTTCCCAAATAAACATATTAATTCTCAATTAAACATACTAAAACTCAACAATATTAACCATAATAAAAACTAAACTTTGGACATCTAAACTTCATAAAAACATAACAAAACAGCAAAGGTCTAATTTTATCAAATATAAACAAAACTAAACCAGCTGTTGTGAGGGGCCATTGCACTTTGGGGTTTTTTTTCCAGGGTTTCACATCATTAATTACTCTCTTTAAAAGAGTTTTCATCCTCGAAACTTGACATACCCTATGCGTTGAATAGGTGCGGATACTTCGATCTCATCTCCTCTTCAGCTTCCCTGGTGACTTTAGTTGTGGTATGGTTTGCCCATTGCATTTTTACTAGAGGGGTGGTCTTTCTTCGAAGTTGCTTCTCTCTACAATCTAGAATCACCAGAGGTTGCTCCTCGTAGTAAGGATAGAAGTGGGTCCGGAACCCGACCCATTTAGGCGGGTATGGGTCCAAAAAATTGGACCCATTGGGTCTGAGTTGGGTTTGGGTCCACTAAAAATTTGGCAGGTCCCGATCATGACACGAACCCGTAGACCAGACCCATGGACCCGTCAAATTATACACACACACACACACACATATGTATATAAGAAAATAATGTTTTCTCTCTCTAACGAGAGCTTCTATCTCTAGGATTTCCGGCGGCTTTTCCAGCTAGATTCGAGGAGTGTGTGAGCTTCTCTGCTAAGGCTTTAGAGAGGTTAACCTGAGTGTTTCTTCTAGCTTTCGTTTTTCTTGAATGTCGATTATGAGTGATGATAATACCAACTGCTCTAATGTGGTGTCTCACTTCAATGCTTTGATTGGTGGGGAGGATTTGAGTTTATGTTTTGTTCCACCTAAGGCCATTGATGGAGCTCTATGTGCAGAAATAACTGAGGATGACTATGGAGAAGATACTTGGGATAATTCTGTTTTATGTCGAATCCTTGGAATTACTCTAAGTGTTGACGAGATGAATAGGTTTATTCGTGATATTTGGAGAGACCTTGGAGTTTTGAAGGTTGTGAAAGCCAACAGAGGAGTGTATGTGGTACAATTCCATTCGGATAAACAGATAAAATTTGTTTTGGAGAAAGGGATTTACTACTTTGATAATAAACCAATGGTAGTGCGAGAATGGAATGAGGATTTCTCCATTGATTTGGATTCAATCACCTCGCTGCCTGTTTGGATTATTTTACCAAAATTACACCTGAAGTATTGGAATTCTAATGGGTTCAGCAAAAAAGGGAGTACTTTGGGAATTCCGATCAAAACATGTTGTCGCACAAGGGAGAAGAGTGATCTGACTGCAGCCCGACTGTTAGTTGAAATGAATGTGGATGGTATTTTCCTGGAATTTGTGCATTTTACTGATAATGAAGTGGTTGTTACCCAAAAGCTCATCTATGATTGGAAACCCCTAAGGTGTACACATTGCAAGCAGTTTGGGCATTCTGTGGCGAACTGCAAAAAGAAGGTTACAAGTAATTTAGTATCAAGTTCGGACTTAACTGTAGCTAATAGACAGGAGTCATAGACGGTGGTTAATAAATCTCCTCCCCCTCCTTATATATATCCCTAAACAACCTGTTGCTACCCATCAGTACCCTCTAAAAGTCTGCCTCCTAATGCTGTCTCCAAAAGGCCTCACAGCATTAAAGCAGGTGAGGTATTGAAGGCATTCCAGAAGGCAGGTGGGGCTTCAGTGAGTGGTCATGGGTAGAATTATGAGCTGGAATGTAAGGGGTTGTGGTAATCCTAATAAGCAAGCGGACATTCGTTCGTTTTTGCATCTTCATCAGGTAAGCCTTGTTGGCTTATCTATTACATATATTAAAACAAAATAAAAGCAATCTACAATTGACATGTGGCATGCTTATGGATAAAACTTATTTATTTTATAAGATTATTAATTACATTGGATCACCTATTCACCTTCCCCCTCTCAAGTATTACTCAACCTCCAATACTTTAAAATCCAAAATTAATATTAAAAAATACAAATTAAAATTAATTAAAATGAACAACAAATTATAAAGTATCAAAATTTGTCTCAATGATAAGACAAAAGATTGAAAATTTGAGATCATCATGATCATTTACATCAAGTAAAATATTATTTCTTCTTAGAAAATTGGTGAATAAATTACAAATATGATCATCATCAAATACATAAATTGTAAATTCATAAAAAAATAGACCCTAAGATTCTTGATTTATTCTCCTAATTTAATTATACAAAATAATAATACAAAATAAAACTATAATATAATTAATATATAATTAAAATAATATTCATAAGCTTTTTATAAAAAAAAAAACGTATTCATGAGTCCATGTTTATTCCCCCAAAATTATAATTACAATATATCAATCCCTATATAAAAATTAGATTAAAATAACATATAAGAGATATTAAAGTGTAAAACTCCCATAAAAAATCTATATTATTGTTGTATGTTTTCTTCAATAACTAAAAAAAGAAGGAAAAAAATACTAACATTGCGATAAAAAAATGTAAATTAGCCTCTCTTGGTTATGAAAAAAAAAAAGTAATGCAACTTGGTTTTGATTGATGTTGCCATTATTCATATATGCTTAATTTAGTATTAATCATTACTTTAAATTAATTTATAATTAATAGTTTTCACTTAATGTTATAATGATTTATAATTTCTCTAAAACATTTTTATTTTAATTATTTTTACAAAAACATTTATATTTATTTACGAAAATAAGTTTCCAACAAAACAATATATATATATATATAAATATATAATTTCTATTGTTTTAATAATTTATTCCAATGTTTAACATTACTATTTTCTGAAAGTTATTGAGAAAGATTTAAAGAGAATTATAAAGTTCCTTGCATTTATTTAAATTAAATAATAAAATTACTATTATTCTTTATTATATTTAATTAAGAAAAATATTAAAAATAAATATATAGTTTAGTATCTTTTACTACTATATTATGTAAATTAATTTTGAAGATAATTTTTACGAAACAAATACAAATATAATGATAGTACGATTGTTGTATAATTGGTTTTATTAATTTTTGATTATTATTTTAATTGATAATTATTATAAAATTATTCCAAAAAAATTACATATAAATACTGAAAATTTTCCCCCATGCATCGCACGGGGTATACAATTCTAGTTTGAAATAAAAGCAAAATATGAGAAAATGACATAAATTGAGGAGAGGTTGTTTGTTGGTTGGTCTGTTGTCCATAATGCTCCAATTAATGGCAAATGTAGAATGTTAGTGGCTTGGAGTCCTAAAGTGTATAAGGTGAAGGTGCTGGATGTTCAATCTCAATGGATACATACTAATGTTACTAGATTGATTGATGGTGAATCTTGCTATGTTACTTTTATCTATGGTTCGAACAGCTTGACTGAGAGGAAAGCCTTGTGGGAGCAGATTTGTCAATGGGACTCTACTATGTAGGATGGTTGGTTGGTTCTAGGAGATTTCAATGTTGTCATATATCATGAGGACAGAATTGGTGGTATAGAGGTGGAATTCTTTGAAGTGGATGATTTCCAGAATTGTCTTCTACACACCAATCTTCAGGAGCTTCACTTTCAATAGGATTATTATACGTGGAATAATACACATGTTTGGTCTCGTATTGATAGAGCTATTTCAAATGAGGAATGGCTGTTGAAATTTGGCTTTATACAGACCTCTTTTCTTCCTTTTGGTCTCTCTAACCATTCTCCTATACTTATATCTTTTCCTGATAGCCCAAAGGTGAAGTAGGTTTTCAAATACTGTGCAATGTGGCACAACTCAGCTAATTATCTGAAAATTATTCAGACTTCATTGTGTAATGTCCCTATGGGGCATAAAATGTTTCAACTTCACAGTGTGCTCCGTTCTTTGAAAGGTCCTTTGAGTAGACTACATAAGAATCAGTCCCATAATATTCATATCCAAGTTGAAAGGAGCGAAAATGTGTTGGAAGATTTACAAAGGGAGATCTGCAATGACAAGTTCAATCTTGATCTAATCTCTCAGGAAAAGGTGAAAAGGGAGGAGTATTTGAAGGTTCTCAATTCTACTCAGCTTCTTATTCGTCAGCAGTCAAAGTTAACTTGGTTGAATTATGGTGATTGCCCTTCAAGGGTTTTCTTCAGCAAGATGAGAAAAAAAAAATCAGATTTCTTATGTTTATTTTTTGAAGGATGCTAATGGTATTTTAATTACAGGGTTTGACAAAGTAGCAGCTGAGGTTTTGAATTATTATGAAACCTTGTTGGGGCAACAACATTACGGTGTGGTATTGTACTGTACCGCAACCTACCGCATAAAAAAACGGAGCCTTAGTCTCCTGAATACAAGCAATATCAATTAAAATAACACATGTTGTTTCAAGTTGCTTATAATTAAGGGTGTGTTTGATGGGATGAAAATCATTTTTTGGAAAATGATTTTCTCATTTTTCGGTGTTTGGTGCCCCTTAGAAAATGATTTTCTCTCATCCCTGTGTAAATTATTTTCTTGACTCCAACCTAATGAAAACCATTTGCTCCCTCTCTCCCATACTCTCTCTCTCTCTTCTTTCGTTCTCTCTCCCTTCTTTCTCTCTCTCCACCATTCTCTCTGTAGAAGACAAAAATTTGTCAACCAATCAAGACTCGCCACGTGGAAATTAAAATAATTTTAATTCGGCCAATTATAACCTGCCATATGTCAAAATGAATTAGGGTGGATCATTTAATTATAAATTAAATGATATTATATTCTAGCCAATTAAACTACACCACGTGTCATAGGTGACATATAAATATTTATCCTATTTTAAAAGGAGTTAAAATGGACCCAGAGGCTAGTCCACGTTCTCTATAAATAGAGATCATTCTCCATCATTTCAAAAGGTGGGAAAAACATCCAAAGAAGACTCAAAAGCTCTCATACTCTCTCTCTCTCGAAGACAAAAAGCACAACAAAGTTTAAGCTTGTGCCGTCCATTCGTGGAGATCAAACTACTTCCTCTTGATCGGGATCAAGTCTCTACGACCCTCGTTCAAGACCACAATCATCCAAGTTCATATTCAATCAAGAGTATATTCATCCAAGATTATATTCATCCAAAACCATACTCGTTCAAGTTTGTTCAAGGAGATCGAATCAGAGGAGTTACATTTTCATTTTGTAACAAATACATAGAGATTGTACCCAAAATTCTTTAAAATTAATATATTATATTTGTTCATTGATTTCTTGTGTTTATTTATTTAGACCCGGAAATTTGTGCTTACAAATTTTGGCACGCTCGGTGGGACATCTCTACCTCTCATCTCTTTATCCAAGAACGAACGTCTCATCATTCAAAGAAGATGACCTATGAGAATAACATCTCTCACGCTTCAAAGGAAGTTACTCAATCCAAGTCACAAGAATCAGTAACTAGTGCAACATCCAATGGAGTAATCACTAGAAGTATGGCCAAGATCGCCGCTATTGAGGCCAAGAAACAAGTTGGTGCGAATGACCCGTTGCAAATCTTTGACTCCAACTTGCCAGGGCCAGACCAAACTACTTCGACTCAAGCCGTTGACCCGAAGAAGATAGTCGCTCAATGAATGTATGAAATCCGCCATCAACCATTGAGTGAAAAGGATGAAGCCTATGAAGATGGCGACGAAATGCCAAAATCACTAAGGGATCCGGTCTCCTCCGATTCTGATACCGACTCTATCGACATCGTTATTATGCCCGTCATGGTCACAAATGTTATTAACTATGAAGAAGAATTCAAGACTATGAAGGCCACGCTGGTAAGACTTGAGAAAGAAAGCGAGGAAAAGACTGAGCATATTAAGCGACAAGATGAGCAGATCAAGAAATTGACAAAGAAGTTAAAAAAGCGACCCGCTAGCAAATTTGATGAAGGTTCGAGAGATAAAGATTCCAATAAAGGATCCAATCACGAAGACTCCGACGAAGAAGAGAAATATGAAGAAGGTCTCGACTCAGGCTCATTGTCTGTGGAGCAGATCCAAAAACTAGTAGCTGATGCGATAAAAGCTCAAATTGAGGGAGGCTCTCGTAAAACTCAATTGTACATGAAGCCTTACACAAAGAGGATTGACGCACTTCACATGCCTTACGACTATCAACCGTCGAAATTCACTCACTTCGATGGTAAAGGGAATCCTAAGCATCATATAGCTCATTTCATCGAGACATGCAATAATGTTGGGACTGAGGGAGATCAACTGGTGAAGCAGTTCATTAGAACCCTTAAAGGAATCGCCTTTGATTGGTACACGGACTTGGAGCCAGAGTCCATCGACAATTGGGGAGAAATGGAGCAAGAATTCCTTAGTCGATTCTATAGCACTTAGCGCACCGTCAGTATGACGGAGTTGACAAACATGAAGCAGTGGTACCAGGAGCCAGTCTTGGACTATATCAATCGTTGGAGGTCACTCAGCCTTGAGTGCAAAGATCGATTGTCTGAGGCCTCCACAGTCGAGATGTGTATTCAAGGTATGGAATGGATCTGCTTTATGTTTTGCATATGAGTAAGCCAACAACTTTACAAGAATTGGCAATGCGAACATATGACATGGAGCTCACAATTTTCAAACATGATGCGAGAAGACTAAGTATCAAGGAGAAGCAAACTTCACTCGGGGGCATGTCAAAAGGAATTCCTTCATCAATGATTTTTGAAGAGAAAGAATATCCTTTTTCCGATAGTTATACACCTGAAATACTTGATAAACTTTTTGAAAAAAAGGAATTATTAAACTTCCAGAGTCGAAGCGTCCAAATGAAGCTGGAAGAATCAATGGCCCTAAATACTGCAAGTACCACAGGATCATTAGCCATCCGTTGGAGAAGTGTCAAACTTTTAAGGAACTTGTCATGAGGCTTAAAAATGAAGGCAAGATCGTATTCGATCAAGATAAGAGTGATGAATCTAATTGAACTTATTGCAAGTTGTCAAGACAAGTTAAAAAAAAAAACTCACAAGTCAAAAATTCAAGACTTCCAAGTCATCCGAAATCAAGACTCACAAGTAAAAAATTCATGACTTTCAAGTCAGCCGAATGAAGACTCACAAGTCAAAAATTCAAGACTTTCAAGTCATCCAAAAAAAAAAAAAAAACTCACAAATCCAAAATCAAGACTTTCAAGTCATCAAAATTTTGAAGACTCTCAAGTCGAAGTACAAGACTTTCAAGTCATTCAAATCAAGACTTACAATTCCAAATTCAAAATTTTCAAATCAAAGGCCCTCAACTCATCAAGTTAAAGATTCACAAGTTGAAATCCAAGGCTTCTAAGTCATCAAAATTGAAGACTCTCTAGTCGAAGTTCAAGACTTTCAAGTCATTCAAATCAAGACTTACAAGTCCAAATTCAAAATTTTCAAATCAAAGACTCTCAAGTCATCAATTTAAAGACTCCCACGTCAAAATCCAAGACTTCTAAGTCATCAACACTCAAGACTCACAAGTCCAAATTCAAAATTTTCAACAAATTCAAAATTTTCAAGAGAAACGCTTTAAAGTCACCAAAATTAAAGACTTTCATGTCAAAATCAAGACTCTCAAGTCTCACGTATTCAACACCAAAGACTCATAAGTCCAAATTCAAGACTTTCAAGTCAAAGACTCACAAGTCAGCAAAATTAAAGACTTTCAACTCAAAACTAAAGACTTTCAAATCAAAGGTTCTTAAATCATCCAAGTTCATATTCAATCAAGAGTATATTCATCCAAGATTGTATTCATCCGAAACCATACTCATTTAAGACTCGTTCAAGTTTGTGTTCAAGGAGATCGAATCGGAGGAGTTACATTTTCATTTTGTAACAAATACATAGAGATTGTACCCAAAATCTTTTGAAATTAATATATTATATTTGTTCACTGATTTCTTGTGTTTATTTATTTAGACCCGGAAATTTGTGTTTACACTCTCTCACGCACCGATTTAAATATTTCTCTCTCTGTCACACATTTTTCTCTCTCACCACCACTCTCTCTCATACACTCCTTTTAATATCTTCTCTCTCTCGTTTTTCTCTCTTCCACCACTCTCCTCCTGCACCCATTTTAATTTTTTTTTTTCTCTCTCTCTCTCTCTCTCCCTCCCCCTCCCTCCCTCTCTCTCTCTCTCTCTCTCTCTCTCTCTCTCTCTCTCTCTCTCTCTCTCTCTATCTGTCTATCTATCTATCTTTTCTTTATCTCTCTTTGTCTCTCCACCACTCTCTCTCACACGTGCATTTTAATATCTGGCTCCTTATTGTCAAATAGGTGAAAATTGTTTTCCAGAAAATCATTTTCTTGTATGCCAACACAGGAAAAATATCAAATAAAAATTCATTTTCTAAGAAAATTATTTTACAAGGAAAACTATTTTCCTAGAAGACAATTTTCCTTTGTGCCAAACACACCCTAAATATATTTTACTAGAAAAAACAAATACATACAATATATATTCAACTTGGAGTGACATGCAAAAAGGTCAAAACAATATCAAAAAACTTAAAACTAAGAGCAAGTAAAGCAAAGCATGTACATATCAAGGTATATTTGTATATTTCTATTACACTTTAAACTTTGATATTCTTCTTGGTTTTCTTTCTTTGGGTTATTTGGGGCCATCATAGAAATTTAAGATAAATTAGCACATACATATATAATCATGGTGAAGAATTTTTATTAATAACGTAGATTTTGCATTGATATTTACATTTATTTGCTTTAACGTTATTATATATAGTACAAATTTATCTAGAAATCATATATTAATTATGTACAAATTTATATTTACTTTTTCAGTTCAATGTTGTTAGATATTTTTTAATCCTATTAAAATATGTCAAATTATATATCCTCTTGCAGAAATTAATAGCTAATCTTTTTATAATTATGGCCTTATGATTTTGCTGTGAGTCAAAATTTTAATTAACGAATAACCACATTTTTCTGATAGAATTGATGGCAAATTATTATGCACTCATCTATTCTATTATAAGTATATTAAAACAAAACAAAGAGAATGAGTTATTACCATGTGTCATGTATATATATATACATGTATATATATATACATATATATATATATACACACATATATATATATATACACATATATAAAGTTCTTTTTTTTTTGTGAAAACTTTTCATTGACTCATTTACTTAATGTATTCATTAGAGGTGTTAAATAGTATATATATATATATATATATATATATATATATATATATATATATATATATATATATATATATATATATATATAAAGTTCCTTTTTTTTTTGAAAACTTTTCATTGACTCATTTACTTAATGTATTCATTAGAGGTGTTAAATAGTACTCCCTCCATTCCGAATTAAGTGGCGGAGCGCCGCAAATCAACAATACCAATGAAGTAACTGTAGAACCTGTCACTATAATAAATGCTATCTGCTTTTTAAATCATCTCTCTCTCTCTTTACCTCATTGCAATAAATGTTTTCTTGCCTTTTTACTGCATTCTTGCTTTTTTACACGTGTCTCTCTCTTTGCCTTTCTTCTACCCCAGTATCTCTTCACACAGAATAACAAAATGGGTCTGTTCATTTTTCGACTCTTCATCTTCAATCTTGAAACTCCAACAGTCAAGGATTGATCAACAACACAGCTCATAATTTCCAATTCCCTCCAAATTTTTGCAATTTGCTGGTGGAAATTTTCAAATTTCCCACCAAATGAACTCTATAAAATCATACGGAGTACTCCATGATGGTACGTACTGTACTACTGTTCATCTAAGGTGAAGTCATGGGAAGTCCTACACCTTCAATACCCGACCTAAATATTTTTCCTAGTGGTATGATTGAAGGTGAAGGTAACAACAATGCTAATGGCATCCCTAACTTGAATGATCCTGTCATGTTCCCTGACCATGACAGTGGGATTGAAGAAGACACAGCTTATGAGTTGGAGGAAGAATATGAAGGTATGATCTGTTTTGTGTTTTCAGAATGGCCCCGGGAGGATGCACATCTTCCTATAATAATCCAACAAGATAACGCTAGGACTCATATTGCAGACGATGATCCTGACTTTCGACGAGTAGCTAGTGCAGATGGTTTTAATATTCATATAGTTAACCAGCCTCCTAACCCCCCGGACTTAAATGTGTCGGATCTTGGGGTTTTTAGTGCAATTCAAGCAATACAGTACGAATTAGCCCCAAAAAACATTGATGAGCTTGTAGATGCTGTTAAAAATGCTTTCGAAGTTTTCTGCCCGGTGAAATTCAATTGTATATTTCTGTCATTACAACTTTGCATGATAAAAGTAATGGGACTTAAAGGTTGCAACAATTACAAGCCTCCTCATATTAATAAAGCTAGGTTAGAACGTCGTGGTGAACTTCCTACTGTACTGAAGTGTGATTCCCAAATAGTGGAAGAAGCACGTAGTTTTCTAAGTCTGAGGTTGTAAATTTTTCCTATGGTGATCGCGATGTGGTCACTGCTTAAGAAGTCTTAATGTTATGAGTATTACTTATGAATCGCAATTTTTCAATGTTAAGAGTATTGGGAAATTTTTTGCCCTGGATGTCTTTATTCTCTCTTCTTGAATGTTTTCTATCGTTTTTATTTGTAAAACCTCGAGTTTTAGGAGGAATGAAACCATTAGTTTCCTTACCGGACCGTTAGGGTTAAGTTTAAGTTTAAGTTTCGAGGACGAAACTTCTTTTAAGAAGGTAATGATGTAAAACCCCGAAAAATCCAACGATGTTGACCGTGACGTCGTTAATAAAATAGGTTGACTTCGTTATTTACTGTTGTTCGTAATGTGTTTATTTATGCTAACGCTTGAGCTCGTAGGACCGTTGAGGGACTAACAAGGGTAGATTAGTAATTTCCGCTGACTAATATTTTTATGGGATTAATTACGTGAATATTATTTGTTATGTGATTATATGAATATTAGTATTATTATTATTATTACAATTATTAAAATTATTGGGCTTTTGAAAGAAAATCAGTTTTAATTGTTTTAAATGGGTTGGGTTAGGAATAGGATTAGTGGGACTAATTATGGGTAGAATATATAAACTCTTTTTCCCCTCAAAACCCTAAACTATCAAACCCCAAACCCTAGCTCTCAACCTCTCCTCCCTCTCTCCCTCTCTCGCCCAGCACCAGCCGACCACCAGAGTCGCACGCCGCCACCACAGCCGCCGCAGCAATCGCCGGGAACCACCGCACGCCGCTGCAAACCACCGCGACTTTTCCTTCTCTCTCTCTCCCTCTGTTTCGCTTTCTCATTCTCCCTCCCTCGGACGACCACCAGGCGCCACCACCGTCGCCACCAGCGTCGCCGTCGCTGCCTCATCCCCAGGCGACCCTCGCACCGCCGCCCCGACGTCGCCAGCGCCGCCCCAGTCGAAGAAAGGGCCGTCGAAAACTGCCGCTGCTGCTGCTCGAGAAGTCGACGTCGAACACTCCCTCGCCGCTGCCCCTGACCGTCCGACAACCATTCTCCGACGCCGCCCCTCGTCGCTGCCTCGAGTGTCGCACCGCCTCCCGCCGTCGACGCCTGCCCAGACCACCGAGCCCTAACACCTACGTAAACCCTAACTCTAACCCTAACCCTAACTGTTATATTTCTTTTCTTTTCTTTTCTTTTTCCTTTTCCTTTTCTTGTGTTATTATTATTAATCTGATGTATATAATTGTAATTTTTATTGTTATTAATATTCTGTTTTTATAATTATTGTATTGTTAGTGTTGTAATTAGGAAAATTAATTGTAATTTTTTTTCTTGATGTAATTATGTGTAATTTTTTCTAATTGTTATGTGTAATTTTATGTTATAAATTGTAATTAGATTTAGGTTGTAATAGTTGATTATTAGGGTTGAAAGTGATTCTTTAATATTCGTTATATTCTTTACATGAATCGTTAGACCACAATATTATTGTATGTACGAACTTGGAAATTTATTACTTAGGTTAAATTCTTGAATGTTTAGTTGTTTAATTGTTAAGTCCTTTATTGTTCCCTAGGAATAAATCTTGTTAAGTTTGTTACATGAATTAGGTTGATTTCTTGTTATTAAAACCTTAGGTTCTTGATTAGTAGTTTAATGTTACTAAGTTCTTTATGGTTCTTGTACATGAAAACCTAAGTCTTCTTGATTCTTGTAAATTAGTTAGGTTTCTTGTTTCATTAAGTTAAATATTATGTTCTTTTATTTCCTAGGGTTCTTTCTTGTTTAATTTCATGTTTAAACTTGATTAAATAAGTTAGGTTAGTTAAGCTACTAAAGATTCGGTTCTTGTCTTTTAATTCTTGATTCTTGATTAAATCTTGTTTAAAGAAATTAGTTGTTTAGGATTCTTGATTAGAAGTTTAAATGTTTATATGTTCTTTATAGTTTATTCACATGTTCTTAAGGTTTTTTTTTCTTGTTTATTGGTTAAGAAATTCATGTTTAGGATAGCGTTAATATTTCATGCATGATTATTATAAGGTTAGTAATAGAATATATGCACATAAGGTATGCCATGTTAGTGTATGATATTTTATGCATGTTTTAGGATTAGATTAAATTATTATAAATTGATTGGTTTACAAGTAAAGTTTTGAACATTACATCCTTATATTATTAATACGCTACTATCGGTTTTCTTTACGTAAAACGAATTAATTTTAGCTATATTCTTTTGTGGTAATTTGACCTTGTCTAGGGTGTTATATTTTATGATGTTTCGATGTCAAAATTTTAGTTTAATTATTTTGATTGAGGTTTTAAGTTTGGTTTTATGTGATTAAATTGAGTTGGGGTACATGTTTAAATTAGTAATTGTGGTTGTTCACTAAATTTATATTCTTGAATTAGTCTAGGTAAAAGAATTAGTTGTTGTGATCTTGTTATGTGTTTTCTTGGAGGTGTTAAGTGTAATTTCGTAAATGATAGGAACCTAAGTGTTCCTAGGGGATGGGTTAGGTAGTTAATAGTTAATACTAACTTCGTTAGAACGCGTTTTGATTAGATAATTACTTTTATTCTAGGCCCGAGTTAGTGCGAGACGTTAGTGAGCTCAAGTGTGTTCTTCTTTTCTTTGTCTTGTGAAGTATATCAGGTAATGTCTATGCTCTAATCCCCACTGGGATGCTCTTTAAATGTGTTTTAATGTTTTCTAATCTGTTTTGAGAATTGCATCCCGAAAGGGGACTTTTGTGGAATTATGACCATCTGTTTTGGATAACTGTTTGTAATTGTTGTACCTTATTTTATGAGTGGAGGAATTGAGATGGTCTTTTATAAGTGGTTTTATTATTGATTTTGATAATCTGGGTTGGGTTTGACTTGAGAGTTGTGAGATGAGTGTGAATAATGAATTAGTAATTCAAAGTGAAAACATTAAGCGGGTTGTTGATTTGATGCCTTTCACAGGCTAATTTTTTATGCGGGTGATAACCCTGAGACCAGGATTCGATACCTGTATGGGTTATGTGCCAGGAGATCAGGGTTGCATCCCTGATATAGGATAGATGTTATGATGCCCTTGGTGGGCGATTGGTTGATGCCGTTGAGAGGCTAATATTTATGCGGGTGATAACCCCGAGACCAGGATTCGAGGCCTGTATGGGTTATGTGCCAGGAGATCAGGGTTGTATCCCTGATATATGATGGTTGTTATGATGCCTTTGGTAGGCGATGTTCTTTTTGGGATTTGATATCCCGCCCACAAATTAAAATATGGATTGGATGGGTTGAGGAAAACAGTTAAGGGTTAAAGGTTTGTAAAACGTTTGATTCGATCCCTCTCCCTAAAATGAATTGAAATGGACTTTAACTGTTTTAAACGTTAGGGGTAGACATTATTGAGATTTCCCCCTCATTTTTGAAATGTTTTGTTTTCAGGTGAAGATCTAAATGCTGGGGACGGGAATTAGAAGTGAGGACTGCGAGTCTAGAAGTCCTTGAACTTTTTATTTTGTTTTCGTTATGATGTTTTAAAGTTTGGTTCGAAGTTGTTAGTAGATACCGTTAGCAGACAATTATGTTTTCCTTTCTCGCCTTGTGTTCCTTCGGGGATACGGCAGTGACGCCCAACTGAATTTGAAGTCTTCCGCTAAGTTTTGTCTGTTAACGTTAGTTTGACTTTGACTTTCTATAATTGAATTTCCGGGGCGTTACATTATTAATGTCTATATTATCTCATGTATGGATATGACTTGTTGATGACAGATTACAGGAATATGGTTGTCCAAGATTCGATGGACTCAACAGATTCCATGGTTATGGAAGACTCCATGGACGATGGAAGTTCAATGCCAGTCACTACACTAATTGATGATGTAATTGATGTCCAACATGAACTTAACAAAACAATATTTCATATGCTAAAGATTTATCTCCCTAGGTTCTTTTAGGATTTTTTTTTTTGGGTAACTATTGGTAGTACTGAGTTTGTGCCTCTTTCATGCAAATTCAGCTAATGGGTTTTGTGTTTTGTGGTTTCTGCTATTTGGTGTATCTCTGACTACATTCAACTCAGTTCTTGTTAAACATCCAAGGCATATGGGTTTTGAGTTTTTGTGCCTCTGCCATTTTGTGTTCATGTCATGTACTACTGCCTTTGTTGTTTTGTGTTTTGGGTCTTGATTTTGTGCCTCGGTTGTTTTGTGTTAAACATCCAAGGCATATGGGTTTTGAGTTTGTGCCTCTGTCATGTAAATTCAGCAAATGGGTCTTGAGTTTGTGTCTCTCCTGTTTTGTGTTTTTTGAGAAAATAGGCCATAATTCAATCATTACGTCCCAATTGAACAAAAGCCGGCCTGTATGGGATTTGAACCCACATCAACGTACAATGTTGCACGTTGCTCTACCTTTGAGCTAATAGGCTAGGAGTATATCAGTTTTGGGGGGGAGGGAGAATGAATAAGAGCAAGAAGAAGCAGCAACAACAATAGCAACATCAGTTGGGGGGTGTGTTTGGTAGAATGAATAAGAGCAACAAGAAGCAGCAACAACAACATCAATTAGGGGAGTACTCCAATTCATTTCAACCATAGAACCAACCCACTACCAATAACATTCTGCACATAATGTCAACCATAGAACCAACATTCTGCACTATAATGTAAACTATAAGACATCATATACTCCAATTCATATAGGAGTAATATTCCAATTCATATAGGAGTAATATTCCAACATTCTGCACCATAATGTCAACCTGTCACTGTAAGAAATGGAGGGAGTATATGAAATGAACCAACCTTCTGCAAAGTTGATGTAACTACATTTCAATTCATATCCATAGAGCAAAACAGGACCAATTCATATCCAAAGAGCAATATAGAACCAATTCACATTCAACCATATCTTTATATAGGTGAAATTCACATTCCAATTCATATCCAAAGAGCAATACAAAACCAATAAGTAGACAATTATACAGGTGAAATTCACCATACACGAGCTTCCAACACCAGTCATAGCAAAATGGCGAAATGACGATGTCTCTGCCGTGAAAAAAAATCCATCAATGTCACATTTAAACAGGGGCAGAGTGAACTTACCGGGAGGATCACTTTCTCTCTCCTGCTGCATCTTGCTCGCCATCTTCATCATCGCTGGCGAAAAGATGATGTCTGTGCCGTCTTATGTTCATCTTTGTCGTCCCCTGCCATAGCCAAATCAAATCGAAAACCCAAAACCCTATTCGCAGATATCAGTGAGGAGTATTTGTGGAAACCCTAACTAGGAGTGAATTTCAATCTGAAACACAAGGGTTGATTTTGATTTGGATTTAGGGTTGTAGTAATAAATTGAAATCGGGAACCCTAACTAGGAGAAATTGACTTAGTAATTTTGATGAAGAAAGAGTAATTTTGGTGAGGTGAAATGTTTAATTTTGATGAAGAAAGAGTACTGAGAAGAAGAGGAAGAAAGAATAATTTTGATGATGTGAAATGTTAAGTTTTGATGAAGAAAGAGTACTGGATAGAAATAATACAATGTTTAGTTTTGAGGAAATTGACGAGAAGAAAGAGGAAGCAAGAGCACTGAGAAGAATTGAAATGTTTAATTGGAGGTGTAATTATTCTGAAAAGTAAAAAAAGTAAAAAAAAAATGTATTGGGAGAAGAGTAATTATTTTAAAAAGTAAAAAAAGGAAAAAAAATTGAATTAATTATTGGGAAACGGAAAGCGACAATTATTTTGAAACAAAATAAGTTAGTTAAAGTGTCAATTAATATGGAACGGAGGGAGTAATAGCTTTCAATTAATAAAATAAATTACTATTAATAATAGCTATCAACCAATAAGTACACAAATGTATCTTCATGGAAAAATGAAGAGATGTTGTCATTTACAAGTTAACAATTTACTCTTCTTATCTTTCTTTAATGGTAACCTATTACCTTTTATTGATTTAATTTGTGATATCAAAAGAATTATATAATTACTTGCGTTTATTCAAATTAACCAAAATAAAAATTACTATTATTTTTAATTATATGTGTTTAAGACAAAATTATAACACATATTTCTGAATTCTTTTATAATATTAATAATAATGTCTAATTCACCAAATTGAAAAGTAAATTATTTGATAAATATTTTCTTTTATATATATATATATATATATGGAAAATAAGTATTTCAATTTTATTTTGCTTAACACACATATTCTTATCAAAAAACGTTTAACACTTAAGTGCTGATAGTTTAATAATTGACAATCTTCTTGTGCATTGCACGGGATGTATAATGCTAGTAATTTATTAATAAGTATATTAAAACAAAACAAAGAGAATGAGATATTGCCACGTGTCATATATATAAAGATCTCATTTTTTTTTCTTGAGTAGAAAACTTTTCATTGACTCATTTATTTAATGTATTCATTAAGGGTGTTAAATATTACTACCTTCATCCTAAAATGTTTTTCATTTTAACTAATTCCTTTGTCCCAATTTGTTTGACAAATTTTCAATTTCAATATCAGTTCCTTTTCTACCCCTAATTAATAAATCTATCTATCACTTTTTACAATTCCAGCAACTATCATTCTCAATTAATATATGGGCAATTTGGGTAAATTACAAATTTTTCAGCTCATTTCTAATATGCATTGGTTTTCCAAATTTAGTTGAAATGACAAACAAAATGGGACGGAGGTAGTAATAGCTTTTAGTTAATAAAATAAATTACAATTAAAAATAGCTATCAACCAATAAGTACACAAATATATCTTTCTTTAATGGTAACCTACTACCTTTTATTGATTTAATTTGTGGTATCAATAAAATTATATAATTACTTGCATTTATTCAAATTAACCAAAATAAAATTACTATTATTTTTTATCATATGTGTTTAAGACAAAATTATAACACATATTTCTGGATTCTTTTATCATATTAATAATAATGTTTAATTCACCAAATTGAAAAATAAATTATTTGATAAATATTTTCTTATATATCATATATATATATATATATATATATATATGAAAAATAAGTATTTCAATTTTAATTATCTTATTACACATGTTCTTACCAAAAAACGTTTAACAGTTAAGTGTCAATATAATAGTTTAATAATTGACAATCTTCTCGTGCATTGCACGGGATGTATAATGTTAGTTATAAATATTAAAATCATGCATTTATCTTTTCAATATAGGGTTTTTGGCCACTAATAATCCATACTGAACGACTTGTGACTAGGAATAATCTAAAGTGATTTTTCGGCCACTAACAGTCTATACTTTTCCACTATTTTTTCATAGCAGTCCAGAATCAATATCCGGCACCGGAAAGCTGACGTGGCGACCGAAAATTTCCTTTTTGAAGTATGAATAAACATACTTTCTGGTCGTCACGTCGGTTTTTCGGTGTCGGAAATTGATTATGGATTGCTATGAGAAAATAGTGAAAATGTACAAACTGTCGGTGACTGAAAAGTCACTTTGGATTATTTCCAATCACAAACTCCTCAGTACAGATTATTCGTGTAGCTCAGTTGGTTAGGGGGGTGAAGTGGAAACACTGGTCGGGGGTTCGAAACCTACCATAGACCTAAATCCCTCACTCTGCTGCTGAGTTAGGCGGTTTAAACTCCTTGTCAGCGAGTGAGGAAGTTGGTGGGGCCCTCAAGGGAATGGTATTTCCTTATATATATACATATATATATATATATATATATATATATATATATATATATATATATATAGGGACCAGATAATATGAGAAAGACATTTTGGTGAGAAGGTGAGAAGTAGGGCTGTTCATCGGTCCAGGCTGGACCGAAGACCGAACTATGGACTGGGCCGGACCGAGGACTGGACCGAACTTATTTCGGTCCGGATCGACCGATCAAAAGTTCGATCCCGATCGACCGAATTAGGGCAACTGCTCATTTTTTGTGAACGCTTTTCGAGGACGACAGAGAGAAGCTGTCGGCGAGACTCGAGAGCGACGGTAAGAGAGGCTGCTGGAGTGACGACTGATGAGTGAGAGTCGACTGTCGAGAGAACCAGAGACGGCAGAGACCAGAGGGCAGAGAGGGAGAATGTCTGAACCAGTCGACTGTCGAGAGAATGTGGGTTTTGATTTTTGAAAATTAAAATTGAAGAGTGAAAGTCTGAAAGAGGTGCTTAGGGTTAGGGAGTTAGGGTGGACTATGGAAAAAAGTCAGCATGACTCAAATTAAAAACCCTAGGGAGTATTATTGTTCGGCCCTCGGTCCACAATTCGGTCTTTTAGTTCGGTCCAGTCCCTGGACCGAAGACCGAACTTCCATATTTTTTGGACCGAGGATCGATCCTCGGTCCATCGATCCAGTCCATTTTCACTCAAATTGGACCATGAACATTTTTAGTGAAGAGAAGGGATATCAAGTATCACAAAGACGGACATTATATATCGTAGAGATGCACATCAAGTTTGCATGGTGAACATCAGGGAGACATCAACTATCCATGCAAACTTGATGTCCATCTCTGCGATACTTGACGTTCATCCCTTCTCACATTCTCAATGTTATTGGTAATAAACCATCTATGATTCGAATATTCTAATATGAAAATTGTTATAAAATAACTGGCGAAGATAATATTGTGTCAACTCAACTCAAAGTTGAAAAACATTTTTACAAGTTAAGAATTATAATTAGGCACCGTTCTTTTGTGTGTTAAGTTGCGGTTCGTTAAGTTGCGGTAGATTGCGTTAACTTACGGTAGAAATAGTAAAAAGGTAATGGTAATTTGTGGTGAGTTGTGGTAGATTGCGGTAATTTATATTGTGGTTAGTTGTTTTAACGTTCAAAAGAGCGGTGTCTGAATTCTACATCCAATATTACATAATTGACATCATTCTTGCAACGTACAAGCTAAATATTATATTAGTATATAGATGAATTTGTGATTCACCATATCATTATGGGAATGGAACAAAGCAAGAAACAAAGGGTCAGAACTCAGAACATATAATGTTTTAGTTTTTATTTATTTATTTTGGATTTTTTAGAAGTTAGAACATAGAATATTACCAAAGGGCAGTCATACACTGGAGTACTGGACCATTGCAAGGAATTACAATCCAAAGAAAACTTGGCAACGTAAGGTACAGGCTTAATGGCTTATCCTTCGCACCAAACAAATAGTAACCCAAAGAAATACTTTAAAGAAAATGTTGAATGGTTTTGGGACCAATAGGCTTATAACTTGGTTGTGGCCACATGTTTGATCTCATCGGCCCAAAAGTATGATGAATGTATCATTACTGCGGGACCTCACACGTGCTCCGGCCCAACCTATCACGTGACAATATCTGGATTACTTCTGTCTGTCTGATTTTGGTATCATGATTGTCTATGTTCTCGTCCGTTCTTTTTGCCTCGCTTTGCATTTTGTCGCCTATCATCATACGTCAGTCTCGCATCAGTGTGATGTCGAGATTCTTATTTATTTTCTTTTGTCTGTTGACTTACGAAGACCAATCTCATATTTGCAAATGTACCATATCCGTCAATACAATAATACTAATACTTAAACGCTCGGGACGCAAATAAGTCATACGTATTGTTAAAAATATTACCGATATTATATTTAAAACAATAAACGCAAATAAGCCATACGTATTGTTAAAAATATTACCGATACTATATTTAAAACAATAAAGAAAAAAACAATAATGAAAAATAAAATAAATAGTTTTCTTATTTAAAAGAATAAAAAAAGGAATAGTGCATATGAAAAAAAAAAGAAGCGTCATCAATGCAAAAACACACACATTAATATTACATGATTTCTTTAAAACAATTAAATAGAATCAATTATTGATTTCTCAAAATACCCTCATTACAATCCACATATTTCAATCATCGCCCTTTATACCCATATATATATATATATATATATATATATATATATATATATATATATATATATATATATATTAAATTCTTGCTTTGGTTCTCCCGGGAGCTCAGAATGGGATTTTTCAGCTAGCTGACTTGAAGAGGAAAACTCAAGCTCAACATGTTATTATTCTTTCTGCCATTACATATCATGTGTGGCATGAGAGGAACAGAAGAATCTACCAAGATTTGGATAGAAGCATTTCTGTTTTGGCCATTGTTGTGGCTCAGATTATTAAGTTGAGGCTCAATTGAGCTTTCTGTTTGTTATCTTTGCTTTTGTTTTAAATTGTATGTGGGGTGCTGCCTAGAAACTTGGTTGTGATAAGTTTTTCACGGCTCTTTTTGTAATCCTTTGTTTTGTTAATGGAAATTACAACTGTTTTTCCAAAACATATATATATATATATATATATATATATATATATATATATATATATATATATATATATATATAATTATGATGATTATGCTATTTTTGATATTTTATAAACTTTAATATTTTTTGGCTATAATTCTTAATAATTTTGACTTTAGTATTTTATACTTTGAACATTTTAGACAATAATTCGATCACACTATAAAATATTGGATAATAATATGCTATATTATGGGGTTACGTGTGTTTCTTAAATTGGGAACGATTTTGATGGAGGTTAACTCCAATAAGATCATTTGTGATAACTAGAAAATAACCTGACATAATTTTTAAAATGCTGACTTAATTTGGATCAACTCAACTTGAAAACTATATAAACATTGAATGCAACATTCATGGACAATGTAGGTCCTGTGCTTGTTTTAGCGTAGGGAAGTTGTAGCGTTAGGTAATGTAAGGTAAAGTTAGATAAGAAAAGGTAAATAAAATAGTTGAGGGAAGTAAATGTCACATCACTTTTACGTACTTTTTTGTTTTTAAATAAATTCTACGAGTTGACTAAAGAATTTTAAATATAAATTATCCAAAAGTATAACCTTATTTTTTTAGATGGTATTAGAGTCCTTTTATGTTTTATGCTAGGCTTTTCTAATTGTGATAGGAATTCTAAATCATTGAATGTGTTTTATTAAGATTCTTCCTCTTTAGCATATTAACGCTCACCGCCAATGTATAAATAAGGTTTCTTTCATATCTTTTCAAAAACAAGCAATCAGAAAGAATAATTTATTTCTTCCAATGTCTTTTTCTTCTAATTATTTCTTCATGGTATCAGAGCCAGGTTGAAGGAGAGGTTATGGCCAACATCACTAGCGGGCGGATACAACACCTGAAATAAGCAGCAACTTCTTTTCAATGGACAACGAAAGATCGACAAAAAATTCAAAACCTCAATAGTTGATTGATAGTGGCGCTTCTACTCACATGACTAGAGATGGAACAATATTAAAAGATATTGAGAGTATTCGGCCCGTGGTAGTTGATTGACCCAATGGTGGGAAAACAGTTGGGTAGAAGCAGGGAAAATTTTCTTTGACAGACAAATTACAGCTACATCGAACACTTGTAATTCCCTCTTTGAATTGCAACATTGTCTTTGTTTATCGTTTATGTAAGGATTTAGATTGCACAGTCACATTTGATGAAAATTATTGTATTCTACAGGATTACACCTTGGGGATTCTAATTGGTACAGGAAAATAGTGTGACGGGGTCTACTTCTATAACAACCATGAAGGAGGTACCAAAGTTAATGTTGTCCGCACTGACAGACTATGACATCAAAGATTGGGGCATCCTTCAGAGGAAATACTGCATCTTCTTGATTAATCCTTACAAGGTACCAATTTAGCTATGGATAGTGATGATACTTGTGATATATATTTTAGGGAAAAACAGACTAGGAACCCGTTTATTGTTAGTGAAAGTAAAGTTAAGGGCTTGTTTGATATCATTCACATTGACATATGGGGTCCATATAGAGTTTCTGCCTCGTGTGGTGCACATTATTTTCTCACTAATGTGCACGATTTTAGTAGAGGTGTTTTGGTCTAATTAATGATGGAAAAAAGTGAAATTGCAAAACACTTGAAAAATTATACAGTAATGGTGCAAAATCAATTTGGGAGAAGCATTAAGGAAATAAGAAGTGATAATGGTTTAGAGTTTAAGTCAAGAACCATGGAAGAATTTTATGTTGAAAAGGGGATTTTGCACCAAACTAGCTGTGTAGAGACACCTTAGCAAAATGGTAGATTTGAGAGAAAACATAGACAAATGCTAAATATTGCTCAAGCCGTGCGTTTTCAAACCAACATACCAATAGATTTTTTGGGTGAAATATGTTAAAACAATGGCCAACTTAATAGACCGAACACCAAGCAAGCTGCTGAAAAGGAAATCCCTGTATGAGTTGATATTTGGTGTAAAACCCGGCTATGATCACATTAAGGTGTTTGAATGCTTGTGTTATGCTCAAATTAGAACAACGGATAAATTTGCTCCTCATAGCCGCAAGTTGTATTTTTGTCAGATACCCTCTTGAAAGAAAAGGTTGGACTTTATATGATCTTGAGAATCATGAATTCTTTATAAGTAGGTATGTGAAATTTATTTAAGGGATTTTTACTTTTAATGGGACACCCATTGAAGACCAAGGTAAAAATCCAAGGGTACCTATTTGGAGCGAAAACAAATTTTTTGAAGATGGTGTAGGTAACCCAACAGCAAGCCAAAATGATTTGGCCGGCCAATTAGAAAACCCAATCAGCAAAATGGATCGGGATGGAGAAAATGTTGCTAATCCAATATTGGGCTTAGAGGGAGACGTACCTCACGAGCTTACACCAGGAGTCAGAAAGTTATGAACAACGTGATGGAGGTGGTCCTGTATTTGTACTCGAATTTGTGCCTAGGCAAGAATAAAATCAAGGAGTGGGCCAGACAATTGACAACATGCAACCCTCTTCCTCACAACATCAACTAGGTTCCGTAGAAAATAATCTTAACCAAACTCAGCAATATCAGCTCACTGCCCCAGATATTAGGCGTTCTGAACGGATTAGACGTCCAACGACCAAGCTGAATGATTACATTTGCTACAACGCCAATATTATAGATCCCGTCTCGGTTGCTTTGCCTCACCAAAAGGTATCCCTATGTACGCCCTGTCCTTTACATCATTATGTACATGTGAGTTGTGTTAATTTTTCTCCTTTGCATAAAAATTATTTGACAAAAAATATGAAGGTCGATGAACCTAAATTTTATCATGAAACCATCAAAGATAGTAGTGACAAGATGTTATATGACCGAAGAGGTACAAGCTTTACATAAAACTAGTACTAATATTGTTGATCGATCTCCCTATTGGAAAGAAATTGATTGGATGTAAATGGGCCTATCGAGTCAAATACAATGTAGATGGATCCATTGAAAGATGCATAAGGCTAGACTGATCATTCGCAGAGATCATCAAGAAGAAGGTATCGATTACAATGAAACTTTTGCACCAAATGCTAAGATGACAAGTGTTCAGTGTTTTCTTTCTGTTGCTATTGCTAAAGGTTGAGATCTACACCAGTAAGGAAGAAATGGAGGAGTAGCAACATATAGGAGATATGTTGGATAGGACGAACTGGGAATGAGGCTTGTTAGGGATCGGATTCAGATCTGTTGCCAGTTGTTAATCAATTGTTAGGGTGTAAAATAGAGCAATATATACAGCGGAAGGAAAAACATGATGAGTATGGAATTGAGGACAATAATAGAGAGAGAGGCAAGGATAAATAGGGTGAGACAGTAATTTTACGTGGAAAACCGAAGAACTCGGAGAAAAATCCACGGGCGACAACCAATATCCACTAGTAGAAAAAGGAGATATTACAAGAGGTAAAAATATGTATGTGAACTCTCGTAGACTCTCATAATCTAGGGATGAGTAGGGTGAAGATGTGGAAATAACACTGTACCTCCCTGATGGGGAGTTTGAAGGCTCTCACATTGACTACATTGGTTGCTTGGCGTCGCATGTTACAATGTGAATAAAGACCTTTATTTATAGGGGTAAACATCCTATAGATCTGGCTAGACTTCCACTCCAAATATAATTGGGTTTTAGAATGCTATTACAATTAGGAAACTAACCTAAATATAATTAGGAAATAAAATAATTTCCTAATAGCAACCAATAACTTGGAGTTTGAGCAGGTTTAGGAAACTTGTCAAATAATGAGTCAAAAGAATTTGGGCCAATAACCCAACAAGGCTGCTCACCGCTTAGCTAAATGGAGTCTAGATCTGAATGAGGATTTTGTTTGGTCAGAACCACCCACCTTTCTTTTGGATGTTCTATTAGTGGATGTACTACACTTAAATGAGTAATAAAGTCTCTGTTCCTTCGGGGCTTTCCAAAAAAAAACACACACATTTTTATATGGTGATCTTGATGAAGAGGTGTATATGAAGCTATCGCCAGGTTATAAATCCTCTACACAAAATTAAATCTGCAGACTAAAATTTTGAACATAATATATATAGTTTTTTAAGAGTCAATACGCGACAAAATTTACACAAATTAGATTAACAAATGATTGAATGATAAGGCATAGAACCTGAAACCAAGTAATATGTTCCAACTCCCAACTCATGTTGACTTGGTTGGGATTTTAATTCTGGGAATGAATTTAGATAACTTTACCTTAGATTATTAGATTAGATTTATTTCAAACTAGGTCTCAACTCGTGCGAAGCACGATGCACAGAATATATCAAAATAGTTATTTTGAAAAATCAAAAATTTTAGTAGTAATTGTAAATATAATTTAGAAAGATTATTCCAAAATAATTATAATTACGGATAGTTGCACCAAAATAATTTAATTCAACAGTTATCTACTTTTTAACTGGTTGTAATCCATACAATTAATTTCTTTTCTCCTTTTAGCGGGACCCACAAACTTTACTATTGATATTATATAGATTATTATTATTATTATTATATAGATTATTATTATTATTATTATTATTATCATTATTTGGCCAAAATAATTACTGATATTTGGACCAAAATAATTTAATTCAGTATTTATCTATCTTCTGATTGGTTCAAATCCTTACAATTAATATCCTTTTTCCATTTAGCAGGACCCACAAACATTCCTATTAATATTATATAGATTATTATTATACTGTTGTTGTTGTTGTTATTAATATTATTACTATTATTATTATTATTATTATTACTTTATGGTTTTTTTAAATTTAAAATAAAATTCAGATTAAAAATAAAAAAAATAATAAAAAAAAATATAATTTTCTACGTTGTGATTGGCCAATTCCCCTACAGTCACTCCCGTGGCTCTATTTTGTGGAACCCATAATAATTTCTATTATAATATATAAATACATATTATTATTATTATTACTACTACTACTATTATTATTATTATTATTATTATTATTATTATTATTATTATTTCAATCTAACTCAGAGTTCAAAGCAGTCAAGGATTATTGATACTTTCTGGTTTTTTTAATTTCAAAATAAAATCTGGATTGAAAATAATAAAAAAAATAGAAAATAGAAAAAAAATGATAATTTGCTACGTTGTGATTGACCAATTCCCCTACACTCACTCCATGGCTGTATTTCGTGGGACCCACAATGATTTCTATTATAATATATAGATAGATAGACTATTATTTCAAACTAACTCAGAGTCCAAAGCAATCCATGATTATTGATACTTTCTGGTTTTTTTAATTTTAAAATAAAATTCGGATTGAAAATTAAAAAAAATTGAAAATAGAAAAAATATAATTTTTTACATTGTGATTGACCAATTCCCCTACAATTACTCTTGTGCTCTACTTCGTGGGGTCCACAATAATTTCTATTATAATATATAAATTTGGGTTGAACTTCTAGTGCTCCGTAATTACTGATCGAGAGAGATTCCAGCTATTTACGAACAAGTAATTTTAAAAATTGATTCTTTCCTTGACAATTTCCTTTTTCAGTTGCTTCATGGCGAAGTGTCCACGTACTATCAAAAGCTTTCTATTTATCTAACAACTCTCAAATATCCAGTGTAACAACTCCAAAATGAACAAATTGATGTTGTTTTGGTACACTCAAGTTAATATCTCTTTGCGTTGACATTATTGTTCTCTTATTATATAATTATTATTCATATTTGTAAGGATGCATAAAAACTAAAGCATTTAGTTAGACATGCAATAATATTTTAATTTCTTCTACATCTAAATCACGCAAAATACTATTGAAAAATACCCAAAAAGAGAAAAGGATTAGATTGAGTGTGATCAGATAAACGTATATTATTGTTGGATAAGTCACATATAATCATGCCTTTTCTATTTGTATTGGTTAAGTAACTGTCACTAGCACACAAGATGCGAAGGAGCAAGTTTGAGTTTGGTAATTGACTTCCGATAATCGATCCATTGACTTTGATTTTAACAATCGAAAATAATTCATATTAATAAATTGATTAATCCTAGTCAAATATGCCTAATTAATCGAGAGTAATTAAGTGTTAAAGGAGAAAAACGACTCCAATTAGGGGGGGAGGGTAGAGAAGTCAGAAAGAATGACATGATGATCATGATTGGCCTTATAATGTTAAGAGGTCAATTTCAACAAGGAGGGAACATTCTTCCGGCGTGTATGCAGACGAATGCTACATACAAAGGGTTGATGGGTGCATGACCTAATCTCTTTCTACCTATGTCAATGGATAATGATCCCTTTGTTCTTTCTACTTAAACTCACCTAATTTATTTCCTCTCTATGTCATAACCTTTTCCTCATCTTCAAAAGTTAAATGTGTATCATAATTCTGCCTTTCTGAGTCTAATGCAATTTAAAGTAGGAAACCCAATATGTTAATGTTAATGTTACACTTTAAATTGTAGAATTATATAGAATTTTAGTAGATCCTAACTTAAAGTACGATTATTACCTACTTGTAGTGTTATAGAAAGATAGTAAGATTTACGGAGAATTTGCTTTTAATTAAACAAATGTATAAAATTTTAGACAAATAGAACTTCTACATAAAATTAAAAAAAATAATAAAAGATAGCATCTCTTGACTAACTTACTAGTGGAAAAATTAACAAAGCCTCTTTTATTTATAGTTTATAGTTATTCCACTTCTACTTTTTATGTACTTGTTTGACCTAGAGATATTAGCTCTTATTGATACCTCCTTTTACCAAAAAAAATGACATGTAGGTATTCCATAATTTGGAGAAACTATTTCTGGATTCCTCAAATTTTCAAAACGTATTTATGGATACCCTTACCTTTTAGGTTTGTAATTCATAGGTACGTTTTCAACAACGGAGATGAAGTTTCCGATAAGTTTGAGGCAGGAAGGGGCTTGTCACATGATATCACTGAAATACCCTTTGATTATTATAAAACCTAAATTTTCTTTCTTATATATTTGCTGTTATAAAAAAGAAGAAATCCTCTCCCTAAATTTCGCTCTGATGTGTCTTCTCCTTTGTCCAAGTTCCCGCTTCACATCTTCTTTCTCCCTCTTAAGCACCAGTAGTGGAAGTCATTGAAAAGAAGCTAGGGGAAACTTTAGTGACTAAATTTGGAATTCAAATAGCACATGTACAAAATTGATCACATGCCCCAAATTCAAAAAAAAAAAATTCCCAGCGAGATAGAATATCAAAAAAATTAACACAAAGTTACCATCTTCGATTGTCATTGAAGCTCGATAATGTCGTCTTGATGTTCTGACTAGTCAGCAACTAGGGCATCACCAAAAAAAAAGCACCTTTGTCTCCCAATTTGCTCGTTTATTTTTTAAACCCTAAATTTTGAGGGGATGAAAAAGCGCCACTGGGAGTTGAGTGAAGGGGGTGGAGTTGAGTCTCAATGAAAGTGAGAAGCAGCAGAGAAGTGACTTTATTTGTTGGAAGCATTTAATGCATAGGTAGATGTTAACTTTTGGAAGGGCAACATCATGTTTCACCTTTCAACAAGGGTATTTTGGTCACTTAACAAAACCGATCACACTATAGCCGGAAAAGTACCTAAGAATTACAAACCTAAAACTTAAAGGTGCCCAATAATGAGTTTTACAAACTTGGAACACCAAAAATATTTCACCAAATTATGTGATCATACATCCGAGTAATTTTTTGGCTGTTTTAAAATTAGGAATCTTGTCCTTGTCTGTCATGTTAACTTTGTAATTTTTAGGAATTTTACTCTTACTCATGATTCAGGTTTTGATTCCAGGATGCAATCATAAAAGTGATACTTTCTGACATATATATATATATATATTTTTTTTTAAAAAAAGGCTAACTTACGGTATGTTCTTTTGGCTTGGAATTATTAACTTAGCTTCCAACTTTTACCAACTCCTTACAAGTTACAATTCCTTCAGGCTACATCCAACTTCTTACAGCTTTGATCAATTCTTTTCAACTCTATTTGGCTGCTATTGGTTTATTCCAAATTCTTCCAACACATACAATTTTTTTAATTATGATGTAATTTACGAAGTAATGTTTTTCTATTTTTTTACAAAAAATTCGTGATTGTGTGTAATAAGAAATAGATAAAAAAAATAAATTATAAAATTTAATTGACGATGTCATTACTAGGCAATTTTAAATCAGTTGATAATTTAACTTGCCCTCTATACTTCAAGTTTAATTTCTCACATCCTTCTCCAGGTACTTGATTAAATTGTATTTTATTCACACATGAAAAAAAGTTGTTCTAATTGACATATTAGTCACATATTATTCCTTGTTATACATGGCTAGGAAATTACTATATGGTCGATTCTAGATACCTTGTACAACTGGATATCTAGCACCTCATGAATATAGAAGTATTCGATATCATCAGAATTCAAAAGAGGTCGTACCGGAGGTTTTCTGTCATAAGGGATTAAAGAAACATTTATCTATCATCATTCTTTTTTAAGAACAATAGTGGACTCAACATTTGGAGTTGTAAAGGTAATAATGAGAGATATTAGATGATAGGATGCCGCAAATGAAGTGCAGCAAGAAATTAAAGTTATTATTGCAGCATGTAAACTAAACAATTTTAGTCGTCTTTATCCAAAGGGTATACAAATAATACCAAGACAACCTACCACCCAAGGAAGACCTAAAGAGCCAAATACTTCCAACAACAACAACCCTTATTATATACTCCCTCCGTTCCATATTAATTGTCATAATTTTGACTTTCACGGTCTCCAATGTCACTCTTTGATTGATAATTTTTTACATAATATGTGATTAACAATTGCAATATTATACTTTTATGATAGTATTTTTCGTTATGAATCTAATGATAATAATTTTATATAGTAACTCATTGTATATATTGAGAAACTTATGGTCAAAATTTTTGAAAGTTGACTGCACAATTTTCAAAGATGACAGTTAATATGGAACAGAGGGAGTATCATTTAAACAAATTATATACAGTATCTATTAAATTAAGTTTTAACTATTTCCAATTTTTTTCCAACAGCTTTAATTGCTTCTAGCTCTTTTCAATTTCATCCAACTTTTTTTAGTTTCTTCCAGTTTTGACAAACTCCTTCCTGATTTCACTTTCCAACTCCTCACAACTTTGATCAATTCCTTCAAACTTCTAGCTTCATTAATTATCCAACCCAAAAGAACAAACTCTTAAGCGCCAAATACACTATACTATTCAATTATTAAGGCCACACACCACACTTTATTTTAACAGTGACAATGAAGGTTGAAGGTTGTAACCCATTTCATTTAATTATTTAGTTATATTAAAATTAGATTTCAGGTTCTTACATGGTTCTAGGTACTAGGAACCATAATCTATCTAACAAGTTTAGGGTATTGATTCAAGTTAACAGTTTTAAAAACCTTATCCTTACCTATTATTATCAAAAAATTACTTGGAGGTACCCCAATATTTGGATAAACTATTTTTTGGTACTCTAACTTTTCAAAACTAATTTTGAGGTACCCTTACTTTTTGGATTAATAATTATTTAATGTTTTTCCGACCATTAATTTTATTAAGTGACCGAAATACCCTTATTCTTCTTTTTCAAGTGTATTTCTCCAATAAGGGAAAAATAAGGGCATTTTGGTCACTTAATAAAATTAATGGCCGAAAAAACACCAAATAATTACTAACCCAAAAAGTAAGGGCACCTCAAAATTAGTTTTGAAAAGTTGGGGTACTAGAAAAACATTTCACCAAAAGTTAGGTACCTTAGAGTAATTTTTTGTATTATTATAGGTTTCTGAATTTTAAAAACCTTATTTTTCTGTTAATTGATTTTGGTGGGGTTTTAGGTTTCGGTCCAAGAACTACTTACCCGGACCCTATTAAACAGTGGTGCATGCTAAAGCAAAGACAAAATGGAAAAGCCTTGCCATAGTGTTGAGAAACCAGATAAACCGAACAAGGGAAAATTGTAGAAGAAAAACAAGTAAAAGTTGGGTGGAAGTCATGTAATTAAATAAGAAAATAGGGGAAACAAGAAGCATCAAACATCTCCATCACAACCAGGGATGTTTTGACCTTTTCACGTTTAATCTTCTTAATTCTTTTCTTTTTAAAGAAAAATATATGTGAATACTGAATAGACGAATAGCTGTGTAAATATACATTTTGATGCCATCAAATTGAAAGTTTGCTAGCAGAAATTACTTAAAGTCTTGCATGTCTAGTAGAAGTAATGATAGATTCAATTCTGCAGATAATATTTGTCAGATATATAGTTCGTATAAGTCTATAAATATTTAAAACTATTTGAAATTTCTTGTGGTTAATAGCTTTAAACAAAAAGTGAATTGCGAAGAATATTGAAAAAAATTTTAAGACCAGAAAAATGTCAAAGCAAACGCAACATCTAGTAGTCATGGTCTTTTCCTAATTGGAAATGATAAATGTGTTGGACAAGACAGTTAGACACATATAAAGTGTCTTATCATGATATAAAACCTATATATTTGTAAATTAAATTGAAAAAAATTACAAGATTGACTTCTATAACTATAATAATATATATAAATGGTATAAAATCACACTTATATATATATATTTTAAAATTTACAAAAAGACGTCTAAAATATGCCCAACGGAGGGGATTCATTTGTCAGGGTATCAATTTTAATTGTTGACGGAGCCAACACATTCTAAACTTCTTATAATTGATAATTAATAGTATCTGTCAAAAAATTTAAGGTTAAAAATGATAATACGTATTAGTTTTATAAAAAGGAAGACAATTAATAATGTCTTGGAGCAAGACACATGTCAATATATCATCACCCCTTCCTAATTTTTAGTTTTCTATTTAAATAATAATAATTAAACATCGCTGACTAACTGATTATTCCATTTACCTTGCAGCTTTTCACTTGTTTTCAATAACAGAATAAAATATGTGAGCGGGAATTATCCATGCATTATTACTGCGAATACTATGAATTTTTATTTAGTCCCCGTTTTTTTATATGGTACCGCAAGCTATCGCAAGTTATTGCAACATACCACAACTCACCACAAATTATCATTTACTTTTTTATTTAATATATTTTCACAAAATCCACAAAATTATTTAAAATCCACAAAATTATTTCCACCGTAACTTACCACAACTTACCACAATCCACCGTACCACAACTCATTTATTATTTAATAAATTTCCTAATAAAAACATTTCAACATCCATTTATTATTTCTACCGCAATTTACCACAATTCACCGTAACTTACCGTACCGCAAATTCCCCGCACAAAAGAACGGGATAGTAAATATTTAATCGAAAAGAATTATGAAAATTCTACTCCTTTCATTCCATATTATTTGTCCCCTTTAAATATTGTGAAATCAAATTTAAAGTTTAACCACAAATTTTTAACTATATATATACAATAATTTATTAAATAAAATCACTCCCATTAAATCCATAATGAAAAATATTACTCCCTCCGTCCCATATTAATTGTCGTCTTTGAAAATTATGTAGCCAAACTTAAATAATTTTGACCATAACTTTTTCAATATATACAGTGACTTGCTATATAAAATGAGTACTATTATATTCATAACGAAAAATATTATCGTAAAAAGTATAACATTGCAATAGTTAACAAAATATTATAATATATAAAAATTATCAATCAAAAATAAACATTGAAGATCATAACAGTCAACAAAATGACAATTAATGAGAAATAGATGAAATATATCTAAAATATAATAATATAATTGTTAATACATAAAAATTACTAATAAAAGAGTGATATTGACAATAATTAATTAAACAACAAATAATATAAACAGGATGAAGTAGATTGATGGATGGATGAATGAGAACGGAGAAGAGGGACCCTAATGTCTTTGCACGCGTGCTGCCTCTTCAGGTCCCACGTTTTGACTCTCTCTCCTAAGCATTGCGTCACGTAACCAACCTTGCCCAAATCCCCCCAAACTTCCCGCGGCCGCATTCTTTTTTTTTTCAATTTTTTATATTAGGAAGTCTTTTACAATTGTTTGATAAATAACTTTTCACGTTAATTTTGCTCAAAACTATTCCCGCCATTTGATATTAATAGTAAGTTAGTAACTATTGTCTTTGATTATTAAATAAGGAAATTTCAAAAATTTTGAAGATGAGTTTCTCAATTTATATAATGACTTTGATTAATAAAATTATTATCATTAGATCTATAATTAAAAATAATATTACGCTAAAAATACAATATTACAATTATCAACAAAGTATTAAATAATAAATTATTAATCAAAGAGTTATATTGGAGATTGTGACAGTCAACTAAGTGGCAGTTATTTGCAAATTAAAAGAGTATATCAAGGTTGAGTTGAAAATTTCTTATTATTAATTTTGCTAAAGTATATCTTATCAACTAAAAAGATTTATGTGTTAATAAATACGATAAACTGTTGCAATAAGATACTTTGATCAAAGTGTAACGATTTCGATTTTCTAAAAACGGTTGTTATACTTTTTAATTATGATAGTTGGAAAAAAAAATCTAATTATGACAAAATCTTTGTAGAAATATTAAATTTTATTAAAAAAAATATATCTCAATGACCTTACAAGGATCAAGGGAGGCTCTCTCATTGGGCATGAGATCAATCTTCGGTTGCTCAACTTCTCCATGCCCATCAGTGATGAAATGGGCTCATGGATGACCTTTTGCTCCCCTTGTTGGATGTCAACCACTCCTTGCAATGGAGACTCAACCGATGAAGGACTAGACCTCCATCCTTCAAGTTCCATTTGGCATTGGAGCACAATTTAAGTGTCATTGAGCCGTTCAACTTGTTGCATAAGTTGTGATATAGTGAGTAGGGGACTATGGTTGATGAGAGTCCCTTCCAAGCGTTGTTGTTGGTGTAGAACATCTACACCCTCGATAACCAATTGTTTATTGAACATGAACCTGCTTTGCATTCACGTATTTGATGCATGAGTTTAGCCATATTTGGTTCGGGTGGGAGAATAGGAAGAGAGGGGGGAGTTTCTCTTTCGTTGTCTTGACTCGACGAAGAGGACACTTTTGGAGTTGAGTGATTCAATGGGCTAAGGTAAAGATGAATGAATGAGGCTTTGGGTTCTTTGTAGTTAGGAAATTTTGTGGAGGTTTTCGCGGGGTCAATTTTGTGGGGGAGGATAGGGTGAAATCGGCAAAGGGAATGCACCACAATCGCCAAACGAAGGGTAATCACTAAAATAGCAAGTATTAAGTGACCATCTCATACACAAATAGCCAACAAAAAGTTACCCAACAAAACACCCAAATTAATCATAGACATCCATAAAATGAAGCATGACCAATAACCAAACCCCAATAGACTCAATATCCAAACTTAATCCCAATGCTCTCCGAAACTGCAACCCAAATCAACTCCAAATGATGTAACTTCTTAACAAATCACTACCAACATAAACAAGACATGCATAGAAACCACTTAAGCACCAAATTTCACAAGAAAAGTCAACCAAACAAGCCAATAAACACCAAATTTTCCAAAACAGAGGAAAACATTTCTTGGTAAGTTCACCTCAACAAATCATTTCAACACTCAACAAATACTTAAACCCAAATGATAAAAAGTCACATCCCAACACTCCTAACACATCAAGGGACCAATATCAATCATCAAATATGAGTTTTGCATCCATAAACATCATGAACAATGTCCAAACCAACAAGAACAAACACAAAAATCTGGAAAATTTTCACCTAAATATGAGTTCTAATCATAAGCTTTGAAACCAAATGATCCGGAATTGACTAGCAAACACAAAGATTCAAACCCAAGGATTAAAAACTAAACTAGGGTTTAGAAAAATGACAATTAAAACTCAAGAACAAAACTAATTTCTAGGGCTTTGATGCATCAACAACAAAAACAAAAACAAGAACAAGAAGATATGAACAAGGATAAAAATTGCTCACCACCTTGAACTCAAGCCTTTCATCGATGCTTAAAGGAGAATCATCCACACTCAAAGAAAGACCCGAAAAACTCACCAAGATTATGATAAAGAAAATACCACACCTCTAGAGAGAACACTCTACTAACATGTTTAGGCCCATTTTTAGGCCTAAATTACATCCTCGGGCTTGATCTTTTAGCCCAATTCCGAGTTATTCTCGTGGTTTTTACTTGGTTTTTAGTTCTTTTGTAGGTTTCTCGCTTTTGTGGAATAAAACGAGGCAAAGGAGTTATTTAGGGGCTTTTTAGGGAGTCTTGGAGGATTTCCCGAGCCAAGCCGGGCCAAATGTTGATGTAAGGCGAAGCCAGGATGGATAGATTTCCCCTAAGGAAGCATTATATATTCTAGGGCCGTAGCACCCATTACCAATCTTGTAGCGGGCACTACATGGCCATTTCAGCTGCCCAGAATCGTCGCCCCCATGACGTGTTTGTAGCGGGCGCTACAATCCAAGCACCCTGGACCTGAAGGCCGTGACACCTGCGACAAGGGAGGTAACTGCCGCGCCGCCAAACATAGAGAAAATGGGGGAAGTCACCTGCCCAAAATGGTCGTGCCTGCGACCCCGCGCTAAATCCAGATCGCCTCTAGGATTTCGCTCCGTCGCGCCCGCGACGACCCTGTTTTCCGCGTAACTGAATTGGCCAAAACGGTTGCGTTTTGTATAAATAGCTTTTGAATCGATTTTTCTGGAGAGTGAAAATTATCTTTGTTCTAGAGTTTTAATGAGAGATTAGTGGGTAATTAGTGAGAATTCTACTTAGATTTTGGGTTTGATTTAGTTTGTATTGAAGAATTCAAGTTCTATGAATTGAAGCTTGTGAAAACCATCAAGATTTTGGATCATCCTTCACTTGTTGTCCTTTCTGAGGTGTTTTCTTATCCTAATTTCATCATTCCTCTTGTTAATTACAATTTTGTTGGTTTGATTGTTCTAGATTACTTCTTTGATCATCTTGTTTGAGATTGTTTTGTTTGATGCTAGAATTCATGTTTAGGTTGGATTTTGTTGATGTTAGTGTTATTATGGTGGAGATTAGTGGCTAAGCACCTTATGGGTTAGGGGGTGATTAGGGATGTGGATGGGTGATTAGGGATAGGTTAGCAAACTAGGGGGTAATTAGGTAGAAAATAAATTATCCACCCTAGTCCTTCCTTCAAGTGCAATTTATTAGGGTCCGAGAGCTCCCTAATGTATTGATCGCTTGTCAACGAAAGGCTAGGGCCAGGTTAGTTAGTAACTCACTCACGAAAGTGAGGATGGGACTAACTAGAGAATTCTGCAGTTTTAATCCTTCAGGTCCTTGGTGGGCTTTGAGGTAATGATTCCGGACTACCTTCGAGAGAGGGAGGCCTGTGGGTCTTTTTCTAGCATAATACTCACTTGATTTTCCTTCGTTCTTACTTTCTAGCTGCAGAACGTATTATATTATGATCCTGTTAGCATCCTAAAAACCTCCGAAGCCTATTTTTCTACCTATTGACTGAACCATTTGTCTGTTCGCTGCTTTGTTAGTCTTAGTGAATCAATCGACCTTTTCTGTCTTCCTTAGTGATCTTGACCTCTTCCTTGACCTAGAACTTCTAGCTAAGGCCCCCAGCTCCCTGAGTGAGAACGACAATTACCGGTCTAACAAACCACTATACATAGCACCACCATTGAAATGGATAAAGCAAGAATGAAGATTTTGGGGGAGTGTTTTCATTATCCATGAGACTTTTCATTTGTAAGATAATAGTGTTCAAAAGTTGAGTACAAAATGAGGGGGAGAAGGTTTAAAAAGGGGAGGGGAAATTGGGGAAAGAAACATAACAAGATATGGGGAGAAATCTCACGTATCTGCAGAAAAAGCATGAGGTGCGGGCAGCGCCTCATGCAGGGAAGCAAGATGGAGGACCAAGCATGAGGCGCGACCAACAACTCCCTTGTTTTCTCCCTCTTCTCCTTGATCGTTTCCCTTTTCTTCTTCGCTCGGTCTCCTTTGCTCGATTTTCCATCCTAATCCTTGTATAATGACCAAAATGCCCTTTTTGCTTGATCTCGATCCAGACTCGACTTCTTCCTAACCTTCCGAAACGGTTGATTTGAGACCTGAAAAGTGACTGAACTTGGGGGTAAAAAAGAGACTGGACCCTTTGTTGTTATTATTTTCGATGTGAGGGACCCTAGGAATTATGGATCACGACTTGACTATATACACCATACGTTTTCATTTTAATCTTCTGATGTGAGACTTTAAACTTAGGATGAATCCCAACAATCTTCCCCTTTACACATGAGTTTCTTAAGAAGCACATCCACAAGTGCTCCCCCTTGATCAGAAGCCGCTTTTTTCTCTTGCCAAGGTTTCAAGTCACCACCAAGCACCATAACTGTACTTTACTCCACAGAGCTTGCATCCTACACCACCCAAGTCTCATTCCACGTGGTCAATGCTCTTGTCCATGATACTTCTCATGAGACCAGCTTCCCGCACCTTGCGCCTAACCGAACGAACCATCGGCTTTGATACCACTTGTTTGGGAGATGTAAGGCAAGAGCCCACTTCAAGTAAGGCTCAAGGTACCAAGTTAAGTGAGGTTCTATTTTAAAACTAATTGATGTTAAGAAGAGTAGGAAAGTAGCATACTTGACTTCCATGCCCTTTCACTTTAAACTTCCGATGTGGGATTTCAAAATCATGGTTGAATACCAACAGAGAGAATCTTAATAGTGTTATTAACGATAATAGTAGTAAAAGAGTGTCCTTTTCTGCGATTCCTTTAGCTAATAGTAGTAAAATACCACTCTACATATTATTATGGTTGTTATAAACAACTATAATAGTAAAGTAGTCACATACCATGTTGTTTTCGTAATTAAGAGCACCAACAATAGTGAACATGAGTTATACTCACTGTATGAGGTGGAAGCAGTATGACCTAGGAGGAGAGTTAGAGTTACATTCTCCATATTGACTTACTTATGAATGGTGAGCGTGAACTTGGTTAAAATAATTAAAAAAAGGGTGTAGACCCCACATTTAATAATTTAAATACACTACAACCAAAATTTTTTAAAAAAGAAAAAATTACCGAGAATCTCGTCTTCATTCTCACGCGCCGAGCATGAGTTCAAGTTGTTCTCACCGTGGACACGCGTCCTCGCTGTTGCACTGCTTTTCTCGTCCTCGTCCACGCCACATCAGCGCCATGTCACTGTCAAATTCGCCGATTGCAGATGCTCTAACTATAGTAACATGTCTCTTTTCCTTTCCGGACAATGATACACATCTTGGCTCAAGATGATTAATATATAACCATCTTGATGAACTGTCCATATTTCACATTTTTGTAACTTTTAATAATATTTTCTCTAATAATTATTTTTTATATATATATATATATATATATATATATATATATATATCAACTATAAGAGTATAATACTTATTAGCTAGGTTAAAATATAAATAATAGATTAATTTTATCAATCATAACAGTAGAAATGTATTTTTTTATGCATAGTTTTATATTTATGAAAAAGTATAAATTAAATAAATAATTATTTTATATTGTTTATAAATTGTAATAACCCTCAAAGTAATGAAATATACTTTTATAATGATTTAAATATACTTACATTTAATTTTATAAATGATTTACGTGAAATACAAAAGACTAATAATCATCTTACATCAAGATGTTTATCATTTTACTTTCCTTTATCCAAATGTACGTTGCCCTGTTCTGTGGATTTGATAAAACAAAGTTTGGATGGATTGGATTTGATTGGATTTGATATTTTTCTGGGGAATTGTGTTTTCAAAGAAAAAAAGTGTTTGGGGAATTGTGTAAAGTTTGAATTGAATTGGATTGGAAAGAGTTACCAATCCAAAAAACAAGGTCAACTTGCTTCTGCTAGCCATTTGTATCAACTAGCAGCCTGCCGCAACAGCAACACGGGAAGCAACGTAAATTTCTACCAGCATGACACCACAAACAACATAAACATCATTAACACACCACCATGATCAAACCCCACAATCAAAAAACACGATTAGCAAAACCAATTGGCAAACAATATCACAAATAAAACAAGAAGCAATGAACATTTTATCAATGTTTTTTTTCCTATCTATTCATTCCAAATAATTCAAATGATTTTTACATGGTACCAACAAGCTCCATTGGAGTCATATCAACCACTACTTGAAGACAACTAGGCCAAAGGAAATTCTCATCGTCATCACATTTTTTCTCCTATGTGAAGTATTTTCTTATCCCGCTCTTCTTTGTGGATCGTCCTGCAATGCAAGGGGCCTGTACTCCATAATTTTGTGGATCAACAAACATTATAACTAGTGGCTTCACATATTTAATTATATATAAGGCTGGTTCATGAGATAAGACACATGGAGTACTAGGTAATTTTTGATTACACAGATGACCCCAAAAATACGTATTCAACTGAAAAGCTATAAAAATGATAAGATTAACTATTGTTAGAATATAAAATTCATCGTTGAGCCTATAATCATTAGCTTAAGTTAACTTTTGGTTGAGACGGTTCCACATGTTCATTTGCGCAAGGTTAAGCTGGACTTTTACAGCATCCACACTTTAAGCCAAAATTAGAACATTCACGTAAGGGAAATTGTTAGAGTATAAAGACCATTATTGGGCCTACAACTGTCAACTTAAGCTTTGGTTGACATGATTCTACAATCGCAAAGAAAATAAATATAATAAAATATAGTCAATTTTCATTCGGCCATATGATCAATTTTCATTCGACCTTATAGTCAAAAAGTCTTGTGATCAAAATGAAGTATGCTTAGTATATTGGTCAATTACTGTATTTTGTTTACGCGTTGACTCTAATGAGATTTTTTATTTGATGGTAATGGGTTGGGGAAGTAATGATGATCGCTTTACAGGGACATAAGCTGACTCCAAGATGACTCCCAGTAGTGAACCTAAGAAATCATTAAGCTTGCACGAAAATTTTGACTATTGGGAGCTTGTTGTGAAAAAATATTAGGCAAGTAGCTTTATAAATTTGGTTCAAAATGATTCACATGTGCCTACTCTGTTGTCAAGCAGCCCTAGATTCAACGTACAGGTTTTTTATTTTGTATTTTTCTTTCTAAATATGTGGTTCGTCAAATTCTAAGGATCAAAGTTGAAATGGATTTCAAAAATTGGAAAGAACCTAACTTTTTGCTTTCATTCTTAACATTTGGATATCGCGTGTGTCAATTAGCAATATTAATAATTCATACCACTCATTTCAATATAAACCCTAAATGGGTCAGTGGAGTTAATAAAACTCAAAATTATCATATATTTGTACTTTTGAATTGAGATTTATGATTATATATATATATATATATATATATATATATATATATATATTTATGAGTACACATAAATTTATGAATCTATGACACCGATTCTTTGATTATATACATATTAATAATTTAAGTTAATAATATATATATATATATTTTGATAGCAACAATAATTTATATATTACCATAAATTTATAAATTTATAAGTCTATAATTTTCATTTTATAAATATGTTTATATTTGTTAATTTTATGTGTGTATGCTCATAAATTTATATATATTTGCTTATAAAATTATACATACATATTTCCTCATAAAACTCATTCCAGGCACAAAAATATGGTATTCCTAATAGTATAATCAAAACTTATTTATATTTCTTTTGCTTCCTTTGATATGAAAGAATTAAGGAATTGTTAATCATTAGTTACCCAAATAAGTGCCCAAATGCTTACTGCTGTTTTTGTATCAAATTCACTTTTGGGTCTCCATTTGCCACTTGCATGTCACTCATGAATCATGATGCACCATGGGTTTACAACATCTAATTGAATTGTTCTTCTTCAGTAACAGTTTCGACTTTTAGACGATTTTCTTGAAACATCGATCATAAAATATTAAAATCAAAAATTAGTTGCGCGCCCCTCACTCCAATATAGCTTGGAACACACGCCTATAAATGACACTCTAATTGAATCAACATCATCTTATATATATATATATCACTTTTTTACAAATTTAAAATATATTATTGTAAGAATATAATTTTATACAATTTCTTTATGATATTAGTTATAGAAGTCAATTATATAATTCATTTTTAAATTTAATAAGTAAATATATAAGTTTTATGCCAAAATAAGACGTGACACTTAAAAGATATTTTATCCCAAAACTCTTATCATTTTCATGAAATCTATTGTTGCTTCAACAATTCATTAAAATTTTCAATTGAGTTTATATTTTTACTTGGTACTGGAGGTTGTATGCAAAAAAAAAAAAAAAAAAATCATATCCCATATCGTAATAGGCTTTATATTATGAGATAAATTTATATTTATCATACCTGGGGTTTCCTGTAATGATTTTTAAATTAACACCCCATATTTGAGAACTAAGTTTTAACATACCTTACAGTGGTAAAGATTAATTACGGTAAAATCTGACAAAGTGTGATCGGAAAATTGAAAAGACAGTTTTACTCCTATGTATGTATATTAATTAAGAGACAAATTTGGCCTTATTTCTGTAAACTAAAAGATTATTATGTCCTTTATGTTAATATAAAAAAAACCTTCAATTACCCAAATGTTCAGAGTCTCCTTTTGTCCGTCGTCTTCTCTAAAGTCAACAAGAACTCCTCCCCTGCCATAAATTGTAATCAAAGCTCGTGGTTTACTCATGAATGTCGAGAATGTTGGGTGAATTTGTGCGCGCATGAGGAAGTTGAAAATTTTCAATCGGCATCTAAATTTCTAGGTGTTTTGACGAAGACTTGAAGCATTTTACCTACTAGAACCTGGGTGTGTTAATAGAACAAAACTATCAATTCATTATCAAAATTACATTTTTACCAAAAAAATCCAATTAAAGATAACCCCCGGTTCTTTTGTACGATGCTGTGCAGTGTGGTATCAAACTCACCATTCTACTTAGGCCATATTCTTTTGTGTGGCAAACTGGGTGTGGTAAATGGTATGGTATGACAATATTGTGAAAAGTATGGTATGGTATGATAAGATATGGTAATCAAACCATTTTTCCAACCATTTTCAAATAATAGGAAAAAGGATGGTATGGTAGAAAAAATTTCCAACCATTTTAGCAAAATTAGTTTGAATTTCTAACCCTTTTTCCCACATAAAATTTTTGAAAATAGTTGGAATATAAAATGGTTGGTTTCTCCAACCATTTTAAATTGGTTGGAAAAAAGTGGTTGATAATATACATATTTTTAGTTGTGATATCAACTATCCGAAATATGGACATACACCCCTCGACGACGCCGATACGTACGCATGAAGGAAATGGAGTCAACACACGAACAACCATCATAGGTAGTTGAAAATTCTATGCTATTAATTTGTCTAAAATACATCACATTTGTTAAAAGGATTTGTGTTTCAACAAATACGACTGACTATTTCAACAAGTTATATTGATCAATATATATTGATCTTGATTTTTTAAGGTAGAATCACAATAGTTATACTTTTTAATTATGATAGTTGAAAAAGATTCAATTATGGTAGAATTTTCCTCAAATACTAAATTTTATAAAAAGTTTAATCCCTTTGTAACATGTCACCTTGATCTATCTATACTGGTTTCGAGTTTTTAAAGGTAGAACTACATGATAACTCTACTTTTTAACTGTGATAGTTAAAAATTTTAACTACGGTAAAATCTCTCTAAAGCAATACAATACAATAATAAACAAAAATTTTAATTTAGTCTATTATGAAATTTGTGACATCTAACTTTTTTACATTTTATATTTAATTGGAGTTTATATTACATCCATTGGAATTCGTATTATTGAAAATGATATGAATCATTGGGATGCCTTGGTACACAACTCATATATTTGCATATTATTGAAATTAACTGGAATGATTTACTTATATAGTTATAATATTATATATAAATTATATAAAAATATATTTTTATTTATAATTTTTAAAATTCACAAAAAAAAAGTCTAAATTTTACTTGAGAGATAATGTTCATACTATTTGGGTATCTATATAAAATAATAATATAAAAATTATAATAAATATTAATTTCATCCAAAGCAAAAACCTAAACAATAGTATGATTTTTCACTGTATTGTATGGTTTCATTAGATATGCACAACTGAAATTTGGATCCTTTTTTTGTGCGTGTGTCTGAAATGTGAGTGCTTGTGCGCTATGCAAATTTTAAAAAACTATGAGCTCTCTAACCAAATTGGATACTACTCAGTCCTCACTCATCCTTATCCCCATCTACTGCTGCTGCCTAAAGTCTATGTCTCCGGGAATAACTACCTTTCAATTGTACATATTTGTAAAACCAAACATTTTACACCAAAACAGATAATAAAAGAAAACCAATATCAAAATAAATTAAGCTAGTCAAAAGAATCACCTTTAAAATTTGCATATATATAGGAAAATTGAATTCTAATAATCCCTACTTTCATCCATTGGACAATGGTGGACCGTACTTTCACTTTGTATTCTGGTGGTCCAAAAAAAAATAAAATTGGATTGTAGTGGGATATTTTCGAGAGAATCATAGATTTTGTGTTGCATTTGATTCAAAACTTAGTATAACACTTTACAATGATTTTTAATTAATTTACAGCGTTTCTCCCAATTTTTTTCATTTTTTTACTATTTTTACGATTTTTTCACTTTTATTATTTTAAAAAAATTATAATAATTATTCGGAGTCTCAAAAAAATAATTTAAAAAATGTTTTAGAAACTACAATTCAATAACTTTCTAGGGGCAGGAACGAAAAAACAAAAACAATATAGTGTAGGAATGAAAAATATAAGAAGAATGTGGAGGTGGATTTGGTACCACTACAATCCAATTTTTTTTTTTTGGACCACCAGAATACAAAGTAAAAATACGATCCACCATTGTCCAATTGGTGAAAGTAGGGATTATTAGAATCCAATTATCCTATATATATATATATATATATATATAATTAAGATACATAAACCAAAAAAGTAAGGTAATTTCCAGCTTTTGGCAATTACGGTAATTACAGTAATTCCCGTGATGTGTACCGTACATGTGGCATGATCAGATCTCATACTTCGATTTTATTTATTTTCAAAAATATTAATTTTGATTTTTAAATTGTGAAAATTATGTATAATTAATTAAAAATTAATTTTTTTCAAGGACTTGTTTGTTAACTATGAGCTAGTCTATAATATCCCGTGTAATGCACGGATAATATTTCAATAATTTTACGTTATTTATTTTTAGAGTAATTTTATAATAATTACTAATCCAATCTTATAAAAATATTATTTTTATGGATAAACTATCATTTGAGTTTATTTTATTTCATGTCCATAACGATTATGGATAAATAGTTTAATTTTATGTTTAGATTTAAGAAGGATTGAAGGATGCTTGTTTTTTTGAAAAAAAATGTTACGACAACAACTACGTGACAATTCTATTTTCTTATTATTTTCCACTATATATTACGTGGATTTTAACCTCTTGTTCAACTTTTTAATCTATACTTATTCCAATTTCGTATTCTTGTTTTGGTAGCTTACATATAATTTGAATTTTTTTTATTGTTAAATGTATATATAGTATTATATTTTATTTCTAAGGTTTAGTATCTATTATTATATTTTATTTCTAAGGTTTTGGTCATAATATTATAATAGGAAATTAATGAAATAAAAAGTAAGAATTGCTCTAGTTTTGTATTAGATATTTGTAATTTATGTATGTATGATTTTATATATTTCTTTTTCTTTTTTGAAAAATTTAAAATGTTCTAACTGTGTATGCATTAAGTATTGGTACCTTATGAATGACTTTAGGTATTTCTTTTTCATTTTTATTAATATTATAGTTTATGAATGTAATAATAAATTATGTAGGTTAGGAATTTGCTTTGAAATTCACCAAACCTTCTAAATTATTTCTTTTAGTTTAGATTTTCCTTACAAGCTTGTGTTTTAATATATTTAATAGATTATGATGGATACCGGATAAAAAGATTGAAACAAATTTACCGACCTCCATTGTTTCCGGCGACCTTTTGCCGGAGATACAACTACTGTGAGAAATATTCCCGCGGCCAAGTCTCCCTCGCTCAGATGCAATTCCGAGACCAGCCACTCCCGATCTACTACCCTCGACGCCATCCAAAACCGATTGTGGAAAAAAACGAAATGAAATCGTACTGTGCATGGCCGGTGTTTGAGAACATCGTTGTTCTCTGGCACTGGTAACATTCGGTCGTTCGAAAATTGGTACTGGAAAACTAGTTGGCAGCGGCGGTGAGAAGTCATGCTGTGTCAAACAGCGGAGGCGGATATCAGGGGCATCGTCAATCGCGGAAGGCAGAAGGGTTGTGAAACTTAAATTCCAAGGTATGTTGTATACAATACCAAAATATTGCAAAACTAATTAGTGAAAGACACATGGTTGAATGGGTATGATTTTGTTTACTATAGGATAGGTTGCAAGTTCAAATCTCATAGTTTCAACTTTTTTCAGAATTTGAAAATAAATAAAATCGACGTAAGAGATTTGATCATGCCTCATGTACGGTACAAATCGCGGGAATTATCGTAATTATCATAATTTACAAAAGTTGGAAATCGCTATACATGCTTCCTAACATATATAAAGTATGGATTTTTTATAATTAGGTATGTCGAAGCTTGTAATAAAGAATGAGCTTTTTGCATTAGGTACGATGAGGTATGTGGGGTTTTTTGCATTTTGGACCCCGAATTTTAGGGGTATTTACATTCTAAACCCTTGGTTTTCAACTTTAACATTTTGGACCCTAAAATTTGTAGGCTGAATAAAAAAGGACCTTAAAGTTTGTGGACTGAAGAAAAAGGCCCCTGTCTCATTTTTTATTTTCCTCCCATGTTTGAATTTATCTCCTGTTTGACGTCAAACTTTAGGTCTATGGTTAAAACTAATATTGAAGCTATAATACACCTCTCTTATTCGTGTCGAGACTACTTAGATCCCTGAGTACATGGTTTTAAGTAACTCCAACATGAATAAAAGAGGTTTATTATAACTCTAACATCGGCTTTAACCTTAGTCTTGAAGTTTGATGCCAATCGGGAGAGAAATTCAAACATGGAAAGAAAAAGAAAAACGGGAAACGAGCTTTTTTTTCACCTCACAAACTTTAGGGTCATTTTTTTCAGCCTACAAACTTTAGGGTCCAAAAAGTTAAAGTTGAAAACTAAGGGTTTAGAATGTAAATACCCCTAAAATTCGGGGTCCAAAATGCAAAAAACCCGAGGTATGTGCTCATCATAATCTACATATTTACTATTTTACCTAGAATTAAATATATGTGGTGTATTAGTTTAGTATTTTCATTTTTTCAATGGATTTATTTTAATAATTTTTTTTATTATTCAAAGCCTAATTGGGTTGAAGAATTGAGAACAAAAATTGTATATAATTGCATAAAACAACACCAAAGCAACAAAATATAAAAAAAAATCGAAGGTCACCAAGCATAAATGTGGCAAGTAAAATAACTTTCAAGATTTGTCCTGATCATCGCGTATAAACTGATTTTATTACTAGGATTTGACTTCAAAAGTAATGCATTGCTTATATGAGCTTCAATTGCCATTGCAAAGTCAACACATCCTAAACCTAATTTCTAAATAAAACGTTTGTACTCTCACATTCGGTTCCTATACATAACAGTAATTTCAACCAAAACTCAATACATAAACTAAAACTATTAAATCATCAAAATCGGATCAATTCAACAAATATATATAATTAGAGTTCTTGAAAAAAAAAACAAATATAATTGGAGTCCAAAAAAATATGTATATGATCAAAGAATATAAATTATATTATGATAAATTTATAGATGAGTTATCATAAAACTATATCATATACTCATAAAATTCATTCTGGGAGTTTAAGAGTATGATCGATATTTCCAACAGTATAATCCAACTAACTTTCAAAATCGAAATTTGTGTTTATGTGTGTGAGAAAGAAAGAATTGATCAATTCATCTATTTTTATTTATTTTCACTGAAAAAGTCTATAAAAAAATATAAAACACATAATTCAAGAAAGATAAATATAATTTAGAAAAACTTTGAGACTAAAAAATAAATGCCACATACCTCAACATACAAAATGCAAGACCCTACAAAGTATAGGGAAGAAAAATCTAATTTTATAAAGTATAGGGAAGAAAAATCTAATTTTATCTATAAATATAGGGGCAGGAAAAAAGGTAAATATCACTAACCATAGAGAAGATAAAAACAAAACTCTTAAATTTACTCATCCCTCTCCTAGGCAGCACAAAGCCATCCAAATTACAAGTATGGTCAAACAAAGAATGCATGCCATACAATTTTTTTTTTTTAATTTTCGCTTCTTGAATATAATTTTCAATTCGAGCATTATAATTAATGATGTGAAATAATGTCAATGGAGTAGTGGTCCATTAGAAAATTTATACACACAAATTTCTCTCAAATATAGGAAAGTATTCCTCCACAGACACATTTGGCGACCAAGATGACGCAGTTTGATTGACCATTTGGCCATCTTATGGAAAAAAAAACCATGAAAATATATTCTCAAATTGTATGGAACAGGTTACTCATCAGGTCAACTGCACCATTTTATTCAACTAGTACTTGGCAAAATTAGCGTATTTTTTATGTTTGATTTTCTAGAATTCTTATCCCCAAAGTCTAAGCTATGAGACGTGGAAAATCTGGTCTCATAAATATAGAGTGGGTGTCTTTTATTGGCTACTATGGCCCGTGGACTGCCCTAATCTTTTGTCCTCTAACGAATAGAATCTGCTTAGACTTATTATATATATCAAATTGACCCTGTGTTTGATTTTTCTTTTTTTTTTTTTTCTGAAGAAGGGCGGGGTGGGGGGGGGGGGGGGGGCGGGTTGTGACAACCTACTAAATAATAAATAAGAATTTATAACTGCCTATGTTGGCAATTTATGCAAATTGTTTGTCATGTCAGTCTAATGCATTGCTTATTTTATTGTAAGAGCATGATGCAATAAAATCTACCATTTCAAATATTTAGTATTTTTCAAAAAAAGAAACAGATTTATTTTTCTCTTTTAGTTTGCATATAAATTTCTAGTTTAAATTGAGGTTTTATCTTTAAGGAAGATTATACCATTGTTGAAATTATTTTCAACTATGCAATAAGTTATCCTATATGTTAAGATATTAGGCTTTACAAAAATTGAATATTTTTAAGGAAATTCTATTATAATTGACTTTTCAACTGTCATAGTTGAAAAAGGTAAATACCATTGATTTTACCATAAAAATAAAAAATCAGTGTAGGTTGATCAAATTAATTTGTTACAATAATTAACTATGCTTAGTGAGACAAATCTTTTTAATTAACATGATTTATTTTTGATAAATTAATGGTATAAACTTTTCAATACCATAGTTCAAAAAAAATTCAACTATGGTAAATTTTCATTATTTTTTATTAATAAATTTTTTTTATGTAAGTTCAATTTGTTAATTAACTTGTTTATGGCTAATAGACTCGGTTTAAAAAACGCATGTTACTCATTGTGCCTCTAATAATCAAGTACTTGAGTTGAACCACAACATCAAGCAAGTAAAAAAATTAAGCAATAGCTAGCAGTGTTCTGTTGGTATACATGATGTCATTTTTTCATCCTTTTTTAAAAACTTCTTTGTTGTAAGTAAACCAACCCTTTAATCATGGTAGGATAGTCCCAAAAAAAAAAAGGATAGAGGGAAGGTCCCATCTCACCTAATTCAGGAGATCAGGGATATGCTTCTTTAGTTTAAGGGCACCTAGCAAAGCGAAGTGTCCTAAAAAGCCATGCAGGCTTATCCTGAACTTGATCATCAAATTATTTGCATTATGTACTTGCTTATTTATTTAACTAAAAAAAATAGTATATTAAAAGTTTATTTAGAAAGCTTTAGTGGTCAATATAAGTCAGAAATGATGATGTGTCTTCCTTTGAAACCCAACAAATACTGCCTTACTTTTATGATTAATTTATTTTATTTATTTTCCTAACCATAATGAATTATGTCGTGAGCACATATTCTAATAACATGCCACCCTTCCTCTTTGTTTGAAATAAGGAACCCTGGAATTTAGATAACATAAAATACATAAAGAGACCCAAATAAAAAAAAAAAACTATTTTCATTGAAAAGTAGAGAAGATTAACACAGATTTGATAATAAATTTATATTATATGCTTTATCTAAGTCAACCATATTCTGGTAAACCCCCCATCACCCCTCCCCAAATTAAAAAAAAAAAGTAAAAAGCAAGAGAAGCTGCCTATATATAAGCACAATATTCCCTTTGTACCCCAACCAAACAGTTAGACATCCATCAAACTCTCAAGTCTGAAACTTGAACACCAAGTGAGAAAAGGGAAAGAGAGAAAAGGAGAAAAATCAATCAAATTAGAGCAAAGTAAAGCATTCATGGCAGAAGAGTTCCAAGGCGGTGTTTGTGGCCGCACGTGGTGGAATCCACCGAGGAGTTTCTTTTCCGGCGGTGCTGTCGGAGGCTTAACCTCCCTGTGCTCGGTGGCTCAGCTCGGCGCCGTTGGTGGTGGTTTTGACATGCCCATGCCTTCCTTGGTTTTCCCAGCTGACATGGACTCCACCTTTGATATTTTGGGCTTCGGCATCTCACCAACTTCCTCAACCACCACTGATTGGAGTCAACCAAGTCATCTGTATGTTCATTTCCAATATTACTCCTTCCCCCTTTATGTTTTACCAACTGAAACGTTAATTAAGATACCAGTATTATATTATGGTGATTATGCTAATTAATACGTTTCTTTTGTCCTTTTGATTTTGTAGTTGTAGCGGGGTAGGCCACGGAGGGAATAATTTTGGTTCGATCTTGCTAGAAGATGAGAATTTGAAAATGACTTCATCGAATATTATGAACGACTTTGATGCATCACCACCCATGGCCGGGACTGCATCCAGTGGTAGCCCTGCAGATTCGAGCACCATCACAAGTGAAGGAGGTCTGATCAACACGAGTTTCCCTATGTGCTCTTCAACTTCCTACTTGATCCAAACCCTATTTGACGACTCTGATGAATCCCAAGTGATCGAGCCACAACTACCGATTCCCCAACCGATGAACCCTAATTACGATTGTGTTATGAGCTCAAATGAGTTGTTGGGATCAACTTGTTCTTGGGTTAAACCAAGCTCACCAAACACGGCTCCAACTATCCAACCTCCTGCTCCTTCACCGCAATTAGGGCAAAATACCGAGTTCCATGGGGGAATGAACATGCTAGTCAACAGTGCCATGAATGGACAGTTTTCCAACCCGGCAGCTTTGAGTAACATCCGGGCTAGCTTGCTCAATTCTTTGAAGTCGAGATCTCGAACCCCTGCAGTCAATAACCAGAAATCACAAAGTTGTGATTATCTAGCGACTAAGGTAATATATAGTTGCCAGTACATAATTCTAGAGAGAATGATTTATGGATCTACAGGACTGTGACTTGCTAGGGTTTTGTTTTTGGTAATTTGAATCTTATGAGCCGATGCGTTTGCCAGGTGACCAAGGAAGAAGTTTGTAACTCAAAGGGAAGCATGAATGATCAACCACAAGCTAAAAGGCCACGGATTGAGACTCCTTCTCCATTGCCAACTTTTAAGGTATGCATATATATTAACCAATTCCACTTTGATCATTTTTGTAATAGCTAGGCACAACTACATGTATCAAGATCTTTGATAGTATCTGTACTAGCATGAATATTCAAAGTTTGTGTTTCGATTTGTTGTCTATATGGGGAAATCGATCATTTTGGCATGGTGTTTATATGAAATTTAATAAGTATTCTTGATTTTTATTATGCAACAGGTTCGCAAAGAGAAATTAGGGGACCGTATTACCGCACTTCAACAACTGGTTTCACCCTTTGGAAAGGTATAATCATGATTCACTAACAGTACTAATGCCAAGTTCTTTGTAAGGAATGTATGATTATGATGAAAAAAAGAAAAACTAAAATATGGGAATTATTTTGCAGACTGATACAGCCTCAGTTCTACATGAAGCCATTGAGTACATAAAGTTTCTCCACGATCAAGTTAGTGTAAGTATCATATGATAAATGACTATTTTTAATATGTATTTGAATTGTTTATTTATTTCGTTCTTTGTATATTGAATTGTTTATTGATCCTTAATTTATTGATGATTTTCAGGCTTTGAGTACGCCATATTTGAAAAACGGAGCCACCATGCAACAACAACAGGTAACAAAAATAGATTCTCATAGTCAATTAATTCGGTTCTAATTGTTTAATTTAATCGTCTGAATATCAAAAATTTAATAATCAACTGGAGATTCAGGAGTAAGGAAGAAGTATGTTTGGGGAGAAAAAGACAATGAATTTACCCAATAATATATTCCTAATTATGAAACCTTAGCTTGTTTTCAATGATTACAAGATGTTCACACACACATAGACATACTTAAAACAGATGATATTATGATAACAATCGCCAACTAAAGATCACAATTCTCATTTTCTAATGTTGCCAAACTGCGCTTATTGACTTACTGTCAGATCGATATAATTAATCACGAAGTGGTCTATATTTAACTGAAATATTAGTAATATAATTACATAGTACTGACATTTACGATCAATATATACAGGAAGCCCAAGAAGGAACACAAGATCTACAAAGCAAAGGACTATGCCTGGTGCCAATATCAAGCACATACCCGGTTGTCCAAGAGACTCCTGTCGATTTTTGGACGCCTACTTTCGGAGGACCAGCATTCAGGTAGCTAACATAGCATGCCCAAAGAACTCATCCAAAGTTGGTGGCCAAAAAAAACACCAAAAAAAAAAGTAAATATAAAAGATCGAAGGGTATAACTGAGTAGAGATGAAAACAAATAAAAAAGAGCCATATGGAAGCTGCCGCCCTTGATTTTTGCTGGGCAGTTCTTGGAGAAAAGCAAGAGGCAATTCAAGTTGAGAGAGAGAGAGAGAGAATGGTTGGTCCACTAAAGACACAATGATGTATGTAGGGCACGGGATAAAAAAAGAATAGTTAGGGACAAGTGTGTATGTGTGTGTATGGCTTTTTCTACTGTAGATTAGTATTTTATTATGTATCTTACTTTACATTTGTTGTAATAATATATACATGAAAATAGAGAGGATTGGGTTAGGAGCAGGAACAAGTGCTAAATTTAGCTGGAATAAACTACTTTTAAGTTAGAATTATGATTAATTAGGGTTCTTCGGGGTAGATGAAATGTCTCAATTATTGTTGTTAGGGAAATTTCGATGGCTAAATTTAGCAGAGTTTGTTCCTGCCTCCTACTCATTATGCCTACTTTATGTGTATGTATGATGATAATAAGAGAGAATTAGTTGTTCCATGCAATATATTTTGTAGACGCTGAATTTTGTCGTAGTACATTTTGTAATTATGTAATTTATTTTGAGCATTTTTATTTTTTAGGATTAAATGCCAAGTATTCTTGAAATGTATAAATGATGAAAAACCCACAAAAAAACTCAAATAAATTTTCCTCTACAAAAAAACCTTTCACATTAGCCCATTTCCATTTCTGACGCATCCGCGTTCAAATATTCCAAAAACCCAGCCCTTTGTTCATGTACCTGAGCCTTTTCTTTAAATTACCGACTTTCCACCGACCTCTATGAGTTTCCTAATTTTGGGAGCTAAAAGTACTCATTACAAGCTTTCCAACGACACTTGAATCAAGTTAATCGGAGGTAGGATTGAAAAACTATGGTCGTTTGAAGTTAGTCAGCTCAAAACAACCCAACCTGCTGGCCCGCAGTGGCCCGCTTTCTTTCATTCCAACATACTGGGCCTCCTGTTGATCAGAATGACCCAGCTACCCCTCTTTATTTCATAACCCTAGTTTCCTCACTCCATTTCCCTTATAAATACAGCATCACTCCCATCATTTTTCTTTACACCGAATCACCTAGGAGTATTGATACTAGGTTATTTCTTCTTCTTCTCCCTCTCTTCTTCTCCTCCTCCTCCTTTCTTCATCATTTGCATACATTAATTCTTGGCATCTTTATTTTGCATTTTTTACTTTCTTGTAATCACTTATATTATTGTAATCTTGATATTAAATATTAATTGCGACTAATCTAAATCGTATTACATTTAATTGCAACTTTAATTTCGTTATTTATTTATTTATGCTTCGTTTATCGCTTTTTATTTATTTTCGCACTTTAATTTTCCGCATGCATCTAAATAATTTAAATTAATCTAGTTAATTCTCCTATTCTACTCTCTTCTTTAACGAACCGATTTAGTAGAGTCCGTTCTTTGAACGGACGGATTCGAAGGTTTTTACTTTCGAATTCGTAACCTTACCCCTGGATCCGAATCTCATGGTTCGCAGTTTGCGGAGTCTAATTTGAGTTTATTAATTCTCACCAAAACTTAATTGGCGACTCTATAATTTATTCAATTTGATTTATTCACTTTCTTTTCGAATTTTACCTTTTTATTTCTAGAAAATTTTAATTGTACGGGAAGTAATATCACAGAAACAAGCGAATCAGAAAGTTAAGGTCTCGGTTCACCGTTGATTCTCCTCGTTTTTTGTATTTTATTATTTTCTTACCAATGACATTTTCTGGAAATAAAAATAATTAAATTCAAGATTGCATTTGAATATTTTAATTAATAAAAATTGAATTCAAATCCCTTAAAGACTAGACACCTCTTTCAATTCGCCTAACATCGCGTAGGACACCATTGGAAGTTTTTTCCCGGGTCCTACAAATTTTCATGTATTTTGTATATCGAAAAATGACAACAAATATTAAAGGGAACTACTATTTTTATCAGTTGGTAACTTCGTTTGATTAATTTCATAAGAAACAAAGCAAAGTGTAAATGTAAGGTAGACACTGACATATATATAGTTTTTAATAAAGTAAGTACAAACAACCTAGGTAGCTCTTTTCTCAAGGGGTCTGCCAAAGATATCATCGCTAGCTAACAATAGAAGACAATGAAACTGACAGGCTAGAATCCCAAAAAGAAGCTGACTGGAGAGAAATATCATACTTAGCGAACCAGTCAACCGTCCTATCCCTAAAAATATGAGAAATAACAACATAATTACAATAAGAAAGTAAACCCCGAACGTACATCTTGAATTAGCATAACGAATTCCGAAGGAATATGGTGCTCTCCCTTCATCGCTTTTATAACTACTAAATTATCTCTTTCGATATAGAAGGAAGAGCAACCAATAGTGGTAGCATGGATGATGATCTGGTCCCTTCCCGAGCTCTCCTCAACCTCAAAGTGAGTTTTCCGGTCCCCTAGCTTGGAAGAACATTGAGTGAAGACTTGGACGAGTGACCTCTACACTATTTGCAAGTTCATTCGGGTCTTCGATGAGGGTTCTTTCTGCACTTTCATGGTGTCTCGAGCCGTTTACGAGGGCACTTGAAGGCCTCGGGTTGGGTCGATGTCGCCACGAATAACCCCTGGCTCGAGCTCGGGTCCATTTTCAGCTAAAGGGCTAGGTATTAGGCATTAAAGAAAGTTAGGAGAAGAAAAACCGAAGGAAGGGTGAACAATGGAGGAGGCGTTGACCGGGTCCCTTAGGGCCTAAGCGTTGCGTCTGGTGGGACGTCACCTGCACCTCGCTCCTTTTCTGCGTAGCCAATTTTTGGGTGAGGCGTTGGCTGCGCCTAACCCTGTTTTCCCGATTTTATCTTAGATTTCGAATGTTGTTTCTCCTCCCCACCCCTTTATATTTATATTGGCTTCCAATATAACACAACTTAGACATTTTGAATGAAAAACTTTGGGTATTTGCAAACCCTATTCCTCAAATCTCTCTTTCTTTATCCTTGAATATTCTTGGTGGTGGGTTGGAGTACCCCCTTTAGAGCTTGCAAGTGTGAAAAGCCTTCTTCAAGCTTGGTGAGGGTTGTTAGGGAGTCTCAATGTGTGTTGGTGGCCTAGCCTTTATGCATCTCTTGAACACTGAATTCAATCTTGGTGAGTATTCTCTATTGATATACTGTTAATATCTAGCTTGCTAAACTTTTCGTGTGTTGCGATCTAAATCTACTCTATTGTTAGGGTTTGGGTTGTGTAGTGAGTTCTACTTGTAGCCACGGTTGATGTTGGCACTTAGTGTGTCTAGGGTTGATTTTTCTTGCAATTATTGAGTTAGCAATCTCTCATGGATCATGTGGTATAAGAGCAAGGTGAGAACTCACTTGTTATGTTTGATTTGGGATTCCCCTTCATACCCATTTGTGGTGTTGTTGTGTTGGGTGTGTTTTAGTGTTCAAGTTTGGTGTTTTTGAGTTGAAATTGATTTATCGTAGTCATATCTTGTTGTGTTTGAAGTTTGATTGTGATTGAGAATCATTTGGGTGAGATTGGTCGTAGAGAATTTGGGGTTTTTGGTGAATTTTCTGGGCAGCCATGGAAGCTTGCTTTGAAGGATGATTTGTTGGGTTTTAATGCTGAATAGTCGAGGGGATATACATGAAAACCGGCTTGAGTGTACCCAAGAATTGATGGTGAATAGTCGAGGGGCGATCCAAAATCAATTGTAATGGAAGGGGCTCTCGGAAACCTTCAATTTCCACCTTATAGGCCCTTAGGTTGGAAGTGGATCTCTTGCCCCAATATCAAGAAGTCAACATCGATCCTCATAGGGGTGGCAGTGTTCTTTGCCCAAGGGCTCTTGAACAACAACCCCTCCGAGTCACCGGTCCTCCTCCTTCCATTCGACCTCGCGGTCGTCATGAGCAAGAAGAGGAAGAGGTAAGTGAGGAATCAGATGATGCTTTCTACCATGAGGGTCTGTATTTGTAGGCCTCAAGATGATTTGGGCGAATTCTAAGTAGATACTTCTACCTTTGATGGTAGTTCCGACCCTGATGAGTTCCTTAATTAGGTGCATGTTCTGGAGAAAATATTTGAACTCAAGGAGTATGATGAGAGGAAACAATATTAGGTGGCTACTCTCTAAGTTACTAAGTATGCCTCCCTTTGGCTAGAGAACTTAAAGAAACAAATTAATGGGTGATGGAGCAAAAATAGAAAATCCAAACTCGGGCAAAACTCAAGAAGTATTTGCTGAAAAGGTTTGTACCCACCAACTACAAGCAAGATCTATATAACAAATTGTTCTCTCTCAAGCAAGGCCCCAAGAGTGTTGGAGAGTATATCCGAGAATTTGGGTTGCTTATGATGCATTGTGATGTGAATGAGACATGAGAGGAAATGATGGTGAGGTTCCTCAACAGCATCGATTATAAAATCGCATCAAAGGTAAAGCTCTATGAGTATGCCTCCAACGACGATCTCTACAAGCTTGCTACCCTCATTGAGGAGACTGGAAAGAAGAAAATGAGTGTGGTCAAACCATTTGAGAAGAGTGGATCTTATGTTAAAGGCCACTCATCCTCGGCTAAGAATTCTCTTCCACCTTCGAGATACCCTAGGCCTCTCTTACCAACACCGATGGCTAAAAAAGAGCCCTCAAAGAGCCTCGAAGGGAGGAGATGCTTCCAGTGCCATGGCTATGGCCACTTGCAATCGGATCGCCCTACAATAATATAACTTTCAAATATCAGTATCGCATTCCTTAGATTGACAACCTCTTGGATGAGCTCCACGATTCTTCGATGTTCTCCAAGATCGATCTCTGAAGCGGGTATCACCAAATATGAATGAAGGCAGGGGATGAATGGAAAACAACATTCAAGACTAAGGGATGGCTCTATGAGTGGATCGTGATGCCATTTGGGCTTTCTAATGCCCCGAATACTTTCGTGCAATTTATGAATGAAGTACTCCGACCCTTCATGGGAATATTTTTTTATTGTGTATTTGATGACATATTGGTGTACTCAAAGAATGAGGTGGATCATGATAAGCTTCTTCTTGAAGTGTTCAAGGTGCTTCGAGAATAAAGGCTTTATGGAAAATTGGAAAAGTGTGAGTTTTTCACCCTGAGGGTCACTTTCCTTGGGGTATATTGTTTCCAAGGACAGTATTTCCAAGGATGAAGAAAAAGTAGAGGCGATTCGATCATGGCCATCGTCGACTACACTCATCGAGGTTTGGAGCTTTCATGGGGTAGCCTATTTTTACCGACGCTTCATACGAAACTTGATAACTGCGTTTTATGACTAAGTTTTTAGGGGTTTCCGATAGGGAATTAAGGAGAGTTTTATGTCTGAACCATGATTTTTATTCCAATTCCCCTACTACACTTGGTGTTTTTGTTTTTGATGTGAATTTGCAGGTTTTGAGGCCAAAACACCAATTTTTCCACAACCTTTGGTAAGAATCAATGCACCACGGACCTCCCCTACTGAAAACCAGACTGTGAATCAAATTTAGGACGAAAAGAAGTACTGAATGACCGAGCAGTGCACACCACGGTCTGACCGTGGTGGCTGCCACGGTCCTGGTTGCAGGCGTTTGTGCGTGAGGAAAAGACACGAGCAACAACAATATTTTTTGGGCCATCAATTGATTCATTCGCATCAGCCTTCATTCGGTCTAATTACCAAAAGAGAGAAGTGAGGGAAATTGAATTCCATTCCATTCGGCCATCCTCAGGCGGCCCAATCACAAAGGTGAGAAGGGAGAAATATTCATATCATTAGTTCATTCACTCACACGGCCCAATCAAAGCAAGGAGAAAAATGAGGTCAATTCATTTCCATGGGCTCAGCATTCAATCGGCCCAATGAAAGAAGAGTAAAGTGGAAGCAATTTTGGAGGCAATTTATTGCCATGACTTTCCTTCATTCGGTCCACTCACAAGGGAGAAAAGTGGAGGAAATTCTTTGCATTCACCCAACCATTTCATTCGGCCCACACAAAGAAGAGAAGAAGAGGCAACTCATTCCATTGGGCCATCCTCCATTCGGTCCACACCAAAGAAGAGAAGTGGAAGAAATTAATTGGATTGGATTGGCTGAATGATTCACACGCCAATCACAAAAGGAGAAGGAAAGGAGGCAGTAGAAACCACGGCCAGCCCGTGGCAGTGGCCACAGTCCGTGGTTGGCTGGGCGTGGCTTGGCCGTGCGTTGCAACGAAAGTAGCAACGTCAGTTATATTATTTTTGGCTGCAATTTTTATGGGGGGGCATTCATTTCATTCATCAACCATCCACCCTTTTCAAGAGAGAGAAAAACCCTAATAATTCCATCTTCTCATTAATTACTCCATCAAGATTCAAGATTGAGATCGATTCGAAGAGAAGTAAAGATTAAGACTCGGGAAGAAATCATCGACGCTTGTGAGGAAGACTCCAGTCACTCCACCACAGGATCGAACGACGTGACGGTTGTAATTCTTTGTAATTATTTTTCTTTCCAATTTCTTTCTTTGTTTTGAGAATTAATCATGATGTTTGGAACTTGTGTCGTGCTTTTCTTGAGCATGAGTGAGTAGTTCTGTTGAATTCTAGGGTTTTGCAACCCGAAACAATGTAGTTTGATTTAATATTATTAGTTTGTGCATGAATTCTTGTTATGAATCAATAGAAGGTTGTGTTTTCCATGTTCATGTGTGTTCTTTGAGCGCTCGAATGCTCATGAGTCAGAGATTAACCTGATAAGTACTTAAAGGTGAATTAGGGTAATCTGACTACCAATCTGTCTACCTAGGCTTGCGGAATTTGAGAAAGGAGTAGTAAACTAGGGAATCAATTGGACAACCTGACTTTTAAGACCTTGAATCTGTTTAACCTAAAAGGCATACGAAAGTTGTTGATTAGGTTGTTTAGAATAGTTCTATTTAGCATCGAAAGGGCAATAGGATTAAGAGGTTGTCGATTCTTGATTCATTCTTGAATGTATGATTGTGCAGGCTAGGTTTCAGTAATCGAACTCGTTGTTAGGTTAGCATCTCCATAGAAATATTTCTCTCTTGATAGAACCTTGGTTGATTTTCCCTGCTTTATTAGTTTTAATTAGTTTTTAAGCCTTTTCCAAAAGCTAAAACCTAATTAGCTTAGCAATAGTGATAGAGATTAGTTTATTGAGCTGTTAATTGAGTCCCTGGGGGATCGACCTTGACGTGCTACTACGTACACCGTGCGATTGCGACCCTGTCAGAACTTCTCTACCTTGACGACCCCCATTACAGAATGCATGATCAATCGATCTCTTCATGCATCCCTTGACTTCAATATCCCAAAAGAAGTTGGGTCAAGTAAACTAGTTGATTACTCCTTCCTAAGGACCTTTTGAGGTGCTACTTTTGCTCATGTTAATGATGGCAAACTATCTCCTAGTGCTATTAAATGCATGTTTCTTGGTTATGCAATTAAATTTAAAGGCTATCGCCTATAATCTCCTAGTTTTAGGAAGATCATCCAAAGTAGGTTATGTAATTTTTTGGAAGAGAAGTCTATTGTTTCGTCTTTTGATTATGAAGATTCCTCACACGACATTGGCGAGGAGGTGGAGTTGCATACTCCAACGATTACTAAATTGTCGTGGAGTTCTTAGACTTATTGATAAAGCTCATAATGATATATTTCCCTCGCCCACACCTCATATGCATGATGAAGAAGATTAGGAAGAAGAAGATGAAAATAATTATGCTCCTCTTACTAAGCCTCAGTTGGAGAATTGTTCTATTACAAGAAACAGACCAAGGAGAACAATCAGACCTCCCGTTCGATATGCAGGAGATGAAGATTCGGGGCTAGTCACCAATGCTCTCTCTATTGCCAAAGAAATGTCAGTGAATTTTGAGTCATCCTGCAATAAAGAAGCAATATCGTGCCCAAATGCCTCTAATTGGCTTCTGGCTTTGTCAGAGGAGATGGAGAACCTTCACAAGAATCAAACTTGGGAGCTTTATGAGCTTCCAAAGGGGCACCTAGCCATCACAACTAAGTGGATATACAAGAAGAAGGAAGGAATCCTTGAGGTTGAAGATGCAATGGAAAGCTCGTTTGGTTGTTTAAGGTTGCAACCAAAAGGAGGACGTTGATTTCAATGAGGTATTCTCTCTTGTTGTTTGTCATACTTCTATTTGTGTTCTACCGTCTTTGGTTGTTCTTTGTAATATGGAGTTAGAACAAATGAAAGTGAAAACGTCTTTCCTACATGGTGACTTGGAGGGAAAAAAATCTATATAAGACAACTTGAGGTTATGTGATACCTGAGAAGGAGCATCTTATATGTTGTTTAAGGAAGTCTCTCTATGGCCTCAAACAAGTTCCATGCCAATGATATAAGAGGTCTGACTCTATTTTATGTTAAGCTATGGCTACACACGATGCAGATATGAATCTTGTGTGTATTTTTTGATGATTAATGATTCAACTGTCTGTTTATTATTATATGTTGATGAAATGCAAATTGCCTCCAAGGATAAGTCTTTGATTGACAACTTGAAATCCCAACTTAGAAGTGAGTTTGAGATTAAGGATCTTGATAGTGATAAAGAAGATCCTTGATATTGGAGATTAGGAAAGATCGAAAGACGGGTAAGCTCTATTTATCATAGAAGAAGTACCTAGAGTAAGTTCTTCCCTTGTTTAATATGAGCAACTGTAAGCCTATCTTTACTACTTTTGGTACTCATCTCAACCTCAATACAACATGTAGTCCTCAATCTAAGGAGGATTGTGATGTAATGTCTGACATTCCTTATTCTAGTGCTAATGGGAGTCTTATATATGTTATGGTATGCGAAATTGGATTTAGCTCATGCAGTTGGTGTGATGAGCCAATATATACATTGTCAAGGAAAAGAACATTGGAATTGGGTTAAATGGATCCTTCACTTTGTGAAGGGTAACACTGATCCCGGATTGGTGTTTGATAGAAGTATTGTTGGATCAAATGATGTTAGGCATGTTGATGTTGATTATGCATGAGACCTTGATAGTAGGCGATCCATATGTGGTTATATTTTTCACCTTGTGTTATGATGTTATCTCGCGGAAGGCATCCCTATAGCCTGTTGTAGCTCTGTCAACTACTGAAGTTGAATACATCGCAGCAATAGAAGGTGGGAAAGAAGCTAGTTGGCTTCATGGTTGTTCTTTTTAAGCTCAGTGTTGTAGAAAGAGTTACTTGTGTCTATCTGTATAATCAAAGTGCAATTCACTTTACCAATTGATTCATACCATTCCAAAACCAAGTATATTAGTGGGAAGTATCACTTCATTCGAGACATAGTTGCTATTGGTGAAATAATGGTGAAGAAAGTTAACACAGATGACAATCTTGTAGACATCCTCATCAAACTATTACCTATAGCTAAGTTTAGGCATTGCTCAAACTTAGTCCGTGTCTAGAGTTGTTGATAGCCCTTCGGGGTCGTCCCCTCCCTGGGGAAAGTTTATAGGCGACAGTTAGAGTTATATTTTCTGGACTGAAGATCATATTATGGTTCGAGGTGGAGATTGTTGGGAATATGTCCCATTGGATCCTCAGTGGTGAGAATTGTTTGCCAAGTCTTTCGGTATTGTTCCATCAACAATTCTTTCCATATTCTATGGTGAGAATTATTCACCAAGTCTTTCCATATTGCTCCATCGTCGATTCTTTCTATATTCTTTATCATCTTTGGAGTATAAATAGAGGTTGCTACGAGGAGTTGTTCATCACACATCAATAGAAAGTTTAGCACATATTTGTGTAATTTGTGACAATTATTTTTGTATACCCTTGAGAGATTTGTTAGACTTTCATCTCTAACAATTCCATCTTTGTATTCTCATAGCGAGAGAGGTTAACAAAGGGTTTATCCTCTAATCTTGATCAAATCACACATTGTGACTGTGATAACCTTTTTACTCATCTTTTCTCATAGTGGATTTTTTTTTGTTATCACTGCCCGTAGGTTTTTCTCCGAATTTTTTGGTTTCCCACGTAAATTGTTTCTCCTTTATTTTAGCTTTTATTGGTTCCTTATGACTCGATCCTATATTGAATTAAGGAAGATTGTGACTTGATTCTCCAAAATGTGTGTAATATATTAAATATGAACAAAATGCAAGAAAAATAAAAAAACAAATAAACGAACCTCAGAAATGGATTCGTTTGAGCTAGTATTAATATTTATGATTTGTGTGATGGGCTCTTCAACAATAATAATAACTCCTTGTATAAAATAAAAGTCCATTTTTATGAAGTATGAGGATATTGAGATATAAACAATCTTATCACAATAAATATCATTACTCATGGAAGTGGTGGTTGCTTCAATCAAATATAATCGCTTAAAAGAATAATTCTCAAGAGTGATGATACGTATCTTGGGGCAAGACCCAAGACACTGCTTGAATGTCTTGTTAGTTATGAAATTAGTACTTATTATCATTTTCAACCCTAATTTTTTTGACAGTTACCATTAATTATCAACTATAAGATGCTTGGAATGTGTTGGCTACGCTAATAATTAAAATTGACACCCTAACGAATGAATCACATCCTTTAGGCATATTTTAGACGTCTTTTTGTAAATTTAAGAAAATATAGATAAAAGTGTGTTTATACCATTTATATGTATCATTATTGTTCTAGAAGTCAATCATGTAAATTTTTTTTTCAATTTAGTTTACACATATATAGGTTTATATAATGGCAAGACACTTAAGATTAGACCTGTTAAGTGGGCCGGGGAGCGACCCGAAAAAGTGCGGGTCAAGGCCACAATTTTAGACGGTGATCCGGCCCGGCCCAAAAAAGTCAGGGCCCCGAAGCATGGTCGGGCCAGGCTTGGGTCAAGGGTATGTGACCCGACCCGGCCCGATGACCCGACTAAATGCATTAAATTTTTTTAAAAAATCATAGATTAAGTTTTATTTTTTGTGACCCGACCCGGCCCGGCCCGATGACTTATATAAACACATTAACTTTATAAAAAAAAATCCTAGATTAGGTTCTACTTTTTGTGACCCCGCCCAACCTGACCAAATACGTAAATTAAATGCGTAAATTTTTACGTTTTTTATATATTAAAAATTTATATTATATAGTTGTCGGCCCGTGGCCCGTAGGGTCAGCGCTCGGGCCGAGTGGCTTGGCCCGAAGGTCGGTCACGGGCCGACGGGTCATAAATTTCCGACCCGACTGACCCGTCCCGCGACCCGGGCCGGCCCGACCGTTGAACAGGTCTACTTAAGATGTGTCTGAGATATTTATCATTTTGGAATTCTCAAATAGAAACTCGAAAATCAAGTCCTTGATGAATAAAATTTGTCCAAAACAGAAATTCTAAGCAACTGAACACATGTCCTGCAAACCATGCACCAGATTAGATTTCCAAATGAGTTGGAATATCACACAAAACAATCTGGAGAAGTCTATCTTATTTTAGCAAACCCCTGTTCCTTGAGAAATTGTGTTGAACTTGCTCCTTAAGGACTTGTCTTCAACTTCTTAGCAATGGCGGCAAAATATTTGCCTTGGTGGAAGGCTTGCTGCAGTTCAAATTCAGAAGGCTGTCTTGATCCATCTCCGGCAATTGTCCCTGCCCCGTAAGGACTGCCACCTTTAACCTTCTCCATCTCGAACATGCCCGCTCCAAATGTGTATCCAATGGGCACAAACAACATTCCATGGTGGGCAAGTTGAGTAATGGCTGTCAACCTACAAGTACTCAAATGTTACAACTATTATTCTTAAGAGTCAGACCATGCATATTTTAGATCCTAGTTTGGGGAACAAAACAAATCCAAGTGTGGGTGTCTCATTTGCTGGGTATGGAGATATCTGAATATAGGCACCGTTATCTTGATGAACATTACTATTTGTAGAGAGACAGACTTCAAGAGACTGCGATTTGTTTTTGAATGGGGTACGAATATAACAAAAGTAATGTCAGGGGCTCTCTAACATTTTCTAGACAACTTAAGGTCACCTGATGAAGAGATCAAGTCCAGTTTGGTTAGCTAGGTGGCAATTCCAAGGCTCAGGCTTGAACTATAATCGACACTTGACATTTTACAAAGGCACCAAATACGACACTTTAATTTGTAGCAAGAAACACGCAACTTTCTAGAATAGGCAAGTCTGAGTGCTTGACATATAGATGCATACTCTAGGTGTTGGAGCTCACGAACAATAGTTCAACAAAAAGAGACATTGGACAGATAGTGGGTAAAGCTAACCAAAGGTGTACGACCTTTAGACTTGCATAATATTGCAACGATGCCCTAGGAAGCTTAAACAAATCTTAGTTACTTTCAACAAGGGTTTCTCAATATATTATCTCATTGAAAACCTAAACTTTGAATTACCGAAGGATCTAACGCAACATGAAAATATGTAGAGAGCATGCAAGGAAAGAAGAACTCACGGAGTAGTCTCTTGTCCACCACCTTGACATCCGGTACTGTAAAAGATGCCAGCAGGTTTTCCTGCAAGCTGTTGTGTTCCCCACAAGCCTGCGGTATCATCCATAAAGGCTTTAAATTGAGCTGGCATCATGCCAAATCTAGTTGGGAAACCAAAAAGGAATCCATCTGCCTCAACAAGCTGGGCAGGTGTGATTATCGGGACATCACTCTTTGGTGGTGCACTCATCTTTGCAAGCGCCTCTTCAGATAATGTCTCAGGAACCTTTGCGATGTCCAGTTAGTTTAGTCAGTTTCAATCATGCTTAAATAAGTGCATTGCCTATGGCTACTGTAAGGTGTCACATAGTATTAAGGAGGTATAAAGAATATAAAAATATGTAAACCTGCCAGAGTTTTGCTTCAACTCCTTCAACAGATATTGCTCCTCTCTTTATCTCCTTTGCCAACTTCTCAACATGACCATATGTTGAATAGTAACTGCACCATATTTATTCATATAAGTTTACATTCACAACTTGGGTGCATTCATGAGGACCAACCGTAAAAGCACCCATCCCCCCCTCCACGACCTCTGATCGACCCCAAGCTAGAAAACAAGGATCCCGTTGTTGCATAAGTTTGTGAAGCAAAATAACTTGGGTAATCTTTTAAAGGGCTACATATAAGGTCCGCTGCTGAAGAATAGTTTATGATACAAGCTAATTAGCATGCATTCATCACACAGGATTGATATCATTAGATTCATAGTAAAATTATTATTACATATAAAAGTATGAAATTAATTTGTTTTTTGTTGATATACTGTATGACAAATTATTAAATAAGAGATAACATTGAAAAATGTGAAAAGTAGTTATTTTTGGACCGAGGAAGTATTTGTTGGAGGATTAATCATTCATGTAACCAGATAACTACTAATTAGCATAAATATGGTGACCAAGGAAAACCCCAATCAGAACTCTCATGCCCGAAAATTGGAATTGCCGAAAGATACTTCAACCCCAAAGTTGGACTGACTTACAAATAATCCGAAAAATCAGTTGCAATCTTGACAAGCTACATTTATCTCATAAGGAACCGATTAATGCAGGCTTACACAAACAAGGAACATCAAGCTATGTTCAAGTACTCTGTGATCCAAAAGCAACAAGAAACTAACTTTGTTGAAGCACAAAACAGCTTGGTCCTCAACAAATCAGTTTCTAACCGCTAGACAAACAAAAATCTGAGGAAAATATAGACAACGGAATAGTAGGGAAAGTAGTCAAAGCAGCAAATACCAATGTACTATACCATCATATATTCAGTACTAAACAAAGAGAAACACACCATGTTCCTCTCTCCCCCCTCCAAAAAATGAAAATAAAAAAAGGTTGCATGCCTGCATTTATGAATAATTAGGAATAATGCTTCAAGAATCAAATGAACAAAAAACGGGTGAAGAAAGAGACTTACACAATGTAGATTTTTGTGGCCATGACGGACTATATAATCCTGAATGAACCCTGAATAGACAATGTGAATATTTGCTTTTGGAGTTGCAATTAATGAGAATATGTAAATGAAATAGCTACTGAACAACAGACTTAACACCTACTACTTGGCCGTTTGTTTGAAGACGAGCACTACTATAATATAGGAGTATAATCTTAGTGGTGGTATGCGAAAAGTATCGAAGAAACTCCTTAGTTTTTCGCATTCGGCATCTCTTTTCGCATTTCTAGACATGACTCAAAAGTACGGAAGATACCCTTTGTTTGGTTCGTACTACTAGACATTGCCTCAAGGCTGTCAAGCCACCAAGTGCACACTTACCGTATACTACCTCCGTTCCAAATTAATTGTCACTTTGACTAAATTTTGACCGTTAATTACTCACACATTATAATGAGTTTTAATATGAAATTACCGTCATTAGGAAGATATTTTCATAACAATTATAATGAAAGTAATTTTATATTGTAACTCATTATAACATGTGAGTAATTAACGGTCAAAATTTAGTCAAAGTGACAATTAATTTGGAACGGAGGGTGTATGTTGTATGCACTACTTCCATGTTTATTATACTTATAATGTGGTACCCCATGTGGATCTATTGATTAAAATAAGTCATTTTTTCATGTGATAAATTTGCATAAAAGAATCGACAAATTTAAAAATGTTGATGAAATTTGTAATGATATTGGTAAATTTATAATGAACTTTATTATAAATACTAATGAATTACTTTTATAAAATTGAACATCTTGATGAACCTAGGTAGGTACTCCAAGGCGTGAAATGTAACAATTGCTCACTTCATCCAAAATTATTTATCAAATAAGTTAATTTTTTGTGCCTTTTTATTTATTAATTCTACAATTTTAACAATTAAAATATTTATTTTACCCTACTAATGATTGTATTATATTAATTAATTAATTAAACATCATGCGTTTGCTCCTATTTTTTGAGTTTGACATGCATGGCTCCTATTCCCTTCATTTTTATTTAACTGTCCACTGGGTATTTGTGTCAAAAACTTTGATTGTTAATATGTTAATTTGTATAATGATTCATCTAACAAAATTGATATTCTTAGATTCATCATAAAAAATATTATTAGAAAAATGTAATATCTTATTTTTTTTTATAAAAAGTAATTTGTGAAGAATTATTGATTAAAGATAAATCTCAAAAAACGTGAATGATAGATAAAAAAGAAAGAAGAAGTATTTTCTTACCCAATTTCTTTTTAATTCAATTCTCGTGACAAACAAGGGACGGAAATAATAGTAAATTGCTCCCTACTTGTTAAAACAAGTGACTTTTATATAATCCTTATTGATTAATAATTTTTCATTCAATGTTTCATTAAAAAAATTATATTAACATACTTTTTAAAAATATTATTTATTACGAATTTTAATAGTAATTTTATATAACAAGTCATGATAATATACATTAAAATTTAGTAGTTAAAATTTTTAACACAAAGTTATAGGTGAGAATTACTTTGAAATGGAGGGACTAAAGTAGTTCTTTAGGGCCTATTTGGTGTATAATGGGGATTGAAAATAGGAATTCATAATGGGAGCAAGAATGAAAACATATAAACAGAATAAGAATATGAATGTGTTTATGAATTTTCAACTTCTTTAGTTGTTATGTGGTAGTTTAAAATGAGAATAAATGAGAGTGAGATTGTGAATAAGTACACATTTAATAAACACAATATCTTTAATTAATTTAAATAGGGTGAGGTCATTTAGTTATATAATTTATGTTGTAGCCTTTTAAATTTATATGTACAATAATAATTTAGGTTAACTTTTTTAAATAATATTTATTTTATTATACCGTGCATTACACAGGTTTAAAACTAGTTGTAAATTAAGTATAGAGATGAGAATGATATTTAACATTCACTTATGAATTCCCAATATCAACAACTACCCCTCCCCTGCTAAGTGGGTTAACAATTGTAAATGCTTCAAGCTTCCTAATTATGAGAGTTACCAAGAAAATAATTGTTATCGAAACCAACTACATTTATTGAAAAAAAAAATACTCTTTACTTTTGATTATATTAAATTTTACTAGTTTTTTTCGTTCTTTCGAACGTCTATTAATTTAGCTTAACAAATATCAATATAAATAACACAGAAAAATAAATGGCAAAAATTATCAAATGTATATTATATATAAAAAGTAATGGGATCACCTCCCAAATTCGCTCCCTTCTTGAATGCTAAATTCTCATGCAACAAGGTATAACCGTCAGGTCTTTATCATAGTTAAATCTCAAGTTTCAATTCAAAATATATTACATAGAGTCAAATATTATTTTTGGGATTCACCAATGAGTAAAAATGTCACACATCAGAAAAGTAGAGAGAAAAAACATAGTATATAAGTCAAGTGAGCTACTCCTTTTAACACCTATTGGTTTAAGATGGAACCTCACTTAACTTGTACAATGAGCATTGGGTTGAAGTGGGCTCCCGCTTTATAGCTCCCAAAACAAGTGGTATCAAAGCTGATGGTTCATTCGGATGTGCGCAAGGTGCAGGAAGGTGGTCCCGTAAAAATAACTGGGGATAGGAGTGGGGATCATGCCGCGTGCACGGCTGGGTCTCCTGAATCCGCAGAGTGGTGGCATGAGACTCAAGTGGAGTAGTGTGCGGCTTTGTGGATTAAGGTGCGGTTGGGACTCTTGAGGCAGAGTGGTGGAATGAGACTCAGATGGAGTAGGATGCGGCTCTATAAAGTAAGGTGCGGCTATGATGGGCTCCTGATGGTGACTTGAAACCTTGGCAAAAAGAGACTTCTGATCAAGGGGGAGAGACTCATATGTGAAGGGGGAGATTGTTGGGATTCACCCATAAGTAAAAATATCCCACATCGGAAAAATAATAAGAAAGGACATGGTATATAAGTCAAGTAGGTCATTCCTCTTAACATCAATTGGTTTTACCTCACTGAACTTGTGTATCATGAACCTTGGTTGAAGTGAGCTCCCACCTTAGATATCCTCAACAATTAATATTTGTACTTCTATATATAATTTTAAGATTTTTTTATATCTTGAATCGAAGGTTGAGATTTAATTATGATAAAGATCTGACGGTTGTTATACTTTGTCGCATGAGAATTTAGCATTCAAGGAGGGAGCGAATTTGAGAGGTGATCCCATTACTTTTTATAATATAGATTTAAGCCTTTAAAAAATGTAATTTCTTTTACTATTCTCGGTAAAATTATTTTATTAAATATTAATATATTACCGGTGGATAGGGGTGACAATGAGTCGAGTCGAGCCCGAGCTTCGCATGCTCGAGGCTTGGCTTGTGAGCTACATTGCAAGCTTGGCTCGGCTCGCGAGCTTGACGAGCCTGAAAAGTTAGGCTTGCGGCTTAGCTCGCCAAGGCTCGCGAGCCCTCACGAGCTTTAATGAGCCAATACTTGTTCATTGTTATTTATTTTGTTGAACTACAAAGTGATAATAAAGAGTAACTCTTAAAATAAAGAATAATAAAAAAAAGCACTTATAACAAAGTCAAATAAAGAATTGTAGATAAATATAAATTGACTTTTTTACCCTTGATATTAATTCATATAACTTTCAATGAAATATGAATTGACGTTTTTACCCTTAATATTAATTCTTATGGCATTTAAACCTCAACTTTTTCTCTACTTCATTTCTTCGAAAACCCGCCCCTCCCCATTCTGAAAATAAAAAGGTCATTTAAGTCATTTTCTTCTCAATGTTAGGGGCATCATGAGACATTCATATAGTCATATAGGGGCATTTTGGTATTTTTCACATTTTTGATAAAAAGTAGTCGGATTCTGTCACTAAAAATTATTTTCACCAAATATGCTTCCCTTGATATATGTTCCACCCTAGCAGTCCCTAGAAGACAATTATTAAGGGATAGACATAGTAACTCCTATTTACTTTCGTGGTACAAAAAAGGAAAGTAATCGAAAAATGGGGAAAATAGACACAAAATCAAACAGATTTTTTTCATTGTAGATATATTATGGATGTATTTGGTGGGGAGGAAAATTATTTTCCAGAAAATGATTTTGCCATTAGCAAGTGTTTGATAACCAAAAAAATAGGAAATTCAATTTTTAGCAAAAATCATCCCCCTTCTAAACTATTTTTTTAATTTCAACCTTCAGAAAATCCAATTCCCCAGTCCATGTTACTGTTTGCATTCACTTCTATTTTTGCGAAAAATAATTCATTTCTCATCCAATTTTTCTCTCTATTTTGGCTCTTCTTTCTCTCTCTTTGTTTTTCTCTCATCCAGCCCAAGAAGAATATCCATATATACACTCACCAAACAAATAAAAATATAACTTGAAAACTTATTTTCCTGAAAAACTATTTACAAGGAAAAACATTTTACTGAAAAAAGATTTTTACTTGCAACAAACACACCATATAATAAAATCACAAAAATGTGTGTGTCGATGTCCATATAAATTGCTATATCATCCTCTTCGATACTTAAGTTAGCAAAGATAACGAGTAAATTACATTTACCCTACCTGACATTTGTGATAATAATTTTTACACACCCGACATTTGTAAAATAATTTTTACCTTACCTGACATTAAGTGAAAATAATTTTTAGTGGCAGAATCCGATTACTTCTTATCGGAAATGTGAAAAATACCAAAATGCCCCTATATGACTATATGAATATCCCATGATGCCCCTAACATTGAAAAGAAAATGACTTAAATGACTTTTTCATTTTCAGAATGGGGAGGGATGGGGTTTTTGAAGAAATAAAGCAAAGAAAAAGTTGAGGTTTAAATGTCATAAGAATTAATATTAAGGGTAAAAACGTCAATTCATATTTAATTGAAAGTTATATGAATTAATATCTAGGGTAAAAAAGCCAATTTATATTCATCTTTGTAATGTTCGCCGGAAAATCTAACAAAAATCAATTATAGAATATCGTAGGAGGCTTAAATATATGAACACTTAATGTCAGGTAAGGTAAAAATTATTTCACAAATGTCAGGTGTGTAAAAATTATTACCACAAATGTCAGGTAGGGTACCAAAGATAACTCTCCCCACGAGTTCCTATGTATGCTCACGAAGACATCTCTTACTGAGTTAACTATATACTTTAGTTAGCAAACGTCGAAGAGATCTTTGAATTTTAAGCAAGTGATTATACATTTTAGTGAACGTGCCTCATAGATACAGCTCTTTTGCCCATCTAGATAGATCAATCATATAATTTACAATTTTTCAAAGGCGTACTTGCAATTCCATCAGTTTCATCGGTATGACTCCTTCAATTAATACAAATTTGTTTTTAAAGAATCCACAGGCAAGAATTGTACACGTACAATAGATAAATAAATAAGAATCATAAGTTTCAGTTTGCAATTAGTGGATCAAATGGAAAAACTAATGCATAAGGTATCTTTACTCAATCAAAGATTGTCAAAACTTTGAGGGGAATAGACAATTAAGGACAAGAGTAGTACTCATGTGTTCCTGAATCAATATCTTGACCATGTTGATTGTTCCAATTTATCGTTCTAACATACTATCAGAGATATTAATAGCAAATCCATATGGGATTACATCCCGGAGGAGTTAGCATCACGCAGTAAAGGTATCAAAATGTTTGTTATGGTTGTAGATCAATGAGAAGGAGATTGATAAATTCTATCGAAATCGTTCCATAGAAGAATTTGTGACTCAGAGAACAAAACGATAATATATAGTTTGGTAGCTACCCCGATTGATTAATAGAATGATCATCGTGATTTTCTTAGACTTTTGATGAATAAATATGTGCAGTCACACAATATAAATTTTTATTTTTCTTTCTTATAAATACTCATTTATAGCTGCTAGTCTAATCTTCTTTATCATTCAAAGAAACGACTACCTTTATGATACGGTTAAGGATCGTTATATTCGTTATTTCCGTTATATTCGTTATTTCCGTTACAGATACCAAAGATTTCATTAATTATATCATTGTACTAGTTAGTTTGATGGTAAGGCAAAGTACTTCAATTTAATCTTGTAATAATTCTACTCATAACCCTAAGATTGATCATCCTTCATCGTAAAGAAATGAACTCCAAAATGAGAATTGAATTAACCAACTATTTTTTCAAGAAAAAAAAAAAGACACCAACTGCATGAGGCTTTTCATTCTAGCACAGACAAATTAACAATTTAAAAAAAAAAGACAAACACAAACACAAACACAAAGACAACACACAACTGTATAGCAATCTAGAAACTATATGAGAGACACGCCTCAATTTTGACACACATTACATGAATGAATCATAGAATCGATCACTGGAACCTTACATGGCTCCTAAATTGGGATCTGACCCAAGAAATGGGATGCTGTTGCTGTTTCCCCCACAATGTTGTCCCTCAAAAAACCATTGATCCAGCAACAAGGAATTACCATTTTCTCCAGCAATCAAATTCCCTGGGTTGACGACACCCAAGTTCTGGTCCGAACCAACCGGAACTTGCTGTGGTTCAACAGCAGCAAGAAGCGGATGGTTCGGGGGAAGAGAAAGAGCAGACACACCCCCATTTCCTAGGTTTTCCATATGCTGCTCTATCTCCCCCAGATGACGGTCTATCAACTTGCTCAGTTCCTGGAGATCAGCACCATTCAGGGTGTCGAAACTCTTGGTCTTGTCACCCAACATCTCGTACATGAACTGCGTCAGCCTCCTTTCTTGATTGTCCATTCGCAGTCGAGACAGCTGCTCCTTCCCCTTTGTGATCCTGTCCTTGAGATACTCCTCTTGATCGAACATTTTTCTCTTCTGTTCAGTCACTGACAGTTTCCTGAACTCGGTTATCACGTTGAACACTTCGAAGGGGTCGTCGGGGAAGAGGATGGGGTTCCCTCCTTCATCAGGGTTGTAGACAACAGCACAGGCTTTGATGTCACAAAGGGTGCTGATCTCATCTAATTTCTTGAAGAGCCCCTTGTTTCTTTTCTTGAAGGTGACTCTCCTGGTAGAATCATCTCTAATGTAGGTGAGGTTCACCTTTCCTCTTCTCCTGTTCTTAAACATGTTTGCCTAGAAGGTTTTGGGAGTGATAATTATTTGATATTTTGTTTTGGGTACTATTTTGATCTGAGGGGACTTGTGCTTCTCCACCTCTACATTTGCCTGGTATTTATAATGGGATTATTGAGCTAAATATCTAATATTTTGCAATAAAATATTACTAAATCTAATTCAGATAAAATCTAAAGATCAACCTTAGCTGTTCTTTGGATTTCTTTCAAATCATTAATATAAAAATAATATTTTGTTGAGAATGATAAAGCAATAAGAAAACAACTAACATGTCTATATATTTTGATGTAATTATTTTAAGGGTCCTATATTTTGATAAATTATTATCGGGTGATATTATCTTTGCGGTAATTATTTACTGAGACATTCCGACCAATTTTTCGGTCTAAAGATGCGCGAAACAATGATTTTTGTATTTAAGGTTGTCTTAATTGAAGTCAACTATTATTTTAAACCTTTAGGGTTGGTCAAAGATACATAACCCTAATCAACAATAAATACTGTAGTTAATGCATTGTTCGTCGGAAAATACATCGGAATGTCCCCCATAAATAATTACAACCAAAGATAATGTCACCTTACAGAGCATGTAAGATTATTTATCAAAATACAGGGCCTGTAAAATAATTATATCACTATATGAGGACCCTTTATTCCCTTTTGATAAAACAAGGATTATTAGGTTTTAAAATCCCAAACTTTGAACATTGTTTATCAGAATATCCCCAACTTTATTTTCTAAATAAATATCCCAAACTTTACGGGGTTGTATTTGTTAGCAGCCCAACACTGAGTTAAGGTTATTTAAACTCGGGTTTTTCTATAGTGCAGTGATTGATTTTTTTTGTTTAGATACACTTTCATTCTACATATCACCCAAAAAATATCGTTACATTATAGAAAAACATTTAATTGATTTTTATTCGGCGTTGGGCTGCTGACGAATACAACCCCTAGAGTTTGGGATATTTATTTTAAAAATAAAATTCGGGATATTTTCATAAATAATCCTCAAAATTGGGGATTTTACAACGTAATAATATCATTTGAATCGGTGATCTACTTATATGAGATTTTATGTAAGTGGTTGAATAATATTATTTGATAGTTTTCTTTTTGTAAAGCTATATCGTGACTAATGAATATAAGCAATAAAATAATGTCATCATGTTTTATTCATAGTTTGGTCTAAGACTAATCTCTTACACTATAAGAACAAAATATTAGAAGAGTGACCATCACAATAACCAAATGCGGGAAAGGCATGCCAAGTTAATGAAGTTATTGTTTCCTAAACTTGCAATAACTTTATTACTAGTATAGTATGTTGATAGCATATTAACATGCATGAGGTAAACCAATAAGGTGCAGTGGCCCAATAAATTGGGCCATGCATATCATTTCACTTGAGACGGAGACAGGCTTTTTCCTCTAATTGGCCAACCGAGAACTCCCAAGTCAATTTTAGAGGTTTTTGATTTTTCTATTTATTTTGGCTTATTTTAATTTGTTAATATTTTTTCACATGATTTCACTTCAGACAAGTAAAGAATCAATGTTTATTTTGTTTATTTTGATTTTTTCATGCGAATAAACAATGTATTTCAGTTTCTTTTTAATAAGCACATTTTAAGGGAAGAACAACGATTGGTCTAATTCAATGTGATACTTTTCAATGCACTATTTTGAAAAAATTTATCGATTGATTGTGCTAATAATATTTCCCATGGCAGTGTCTCATAAAAAGTATTTTCAATTGTAGAAATTATCGGTGGTTTTGAGGATTTTTGTTGATTTATTTTTATACAAATTCTAGCATGAAATTATTACACATAAAGTTATTGAGATATGGACTAGTTACGTGATGATCTTTTTAATATTTTATTATAATTACTAAGTAATATTATTATAACTTTTTAATAAGAATATAATTAATAATTTATCGAAAGGATTACTTTTATTTAAGTCATCCTAAATAAATTATTAATCACCCTTTTATTTATATAGAGTCATTAAAAAATGACGTGTCTCACAATAAATATATTGAGAGACAACCATATGAAAGTGACTGCTTTTTCAAGTCAAGTTTACGGAGTACTTATGTGGCACTGGCTGTGTTAACTTTTATGATTTTTACAGTTTTTTGCATAAATAGCAAGAGAACTTATCCTTCCTAAAATATTGGGTTAAGAAATTTCTAGAATCTCATAGAAAGTTACTCTCTCCGTTCCATATTAATTGTCATCTTTAAAAATTGTACAGTCAAAATTCAAAAAATTTGACCATTAATTTTTCAATATATACGATGAGTTGCTGAATAAAATTACCATCATTAGATTAGTAACGAAAAACATTATCATAAAGGTATAATACTGCAATTGTTAATAACATATTATGTAAGAAATTATCAATCAAAGAGTAATATTGGAGACCGTGAAAGTCAAAACTATGACTATTAATATAAAATGAAGGGAGTATTTTTTTGTCAGAAGAAAATTTAAACTTAGAGTTCTCAATTATCAATTTATAACTTTTTGTAACTTTTTTAGGAAGTGTATCTGTTAAAAAAAGAAACTCAAATCTACCCTAGTGGGATAATAAACATAGAAACATTAATGATGATAAAATCTGATAAGCTTATCTACGATAGTATTCCCATAAAAAAAAAGGATAATTTAGTATTGATCACTTATAGTCATTAGATGTTTAGAAGTGGAAAATAATACTATTGTCTCCTTCTTTTTTATTAAAAAGAGTAGGCTAAATAATTACATTTTTTTATAAAAAATTAGATTAATGACTGTTGTCGTACTTTTGGGAGTACGGTTGTCGATCTCAGGGAGTTGTGTTCCAAGCACTCAGAGCGGACTCAAGTGTTTCAAGTTAGCTGAATAAACCACGTGATGGTGATGGTGATGAAACTACAAACTACGAAAGCAATAAAAAGTTGTTCAGGCGACAAAATCGGTATTCAACAACTAATAAATTTGAACGACCTAATCTACCAATTCTAAACAAGCAATCAAGAGTGATCGGTTGCACCATTAAAGCTCACCAAAGCCCTCTCTCGAGGGTCAAGGGCTAGTCTAACTATTCTAACTACCTATTCTCATGGAGTTAGTCTAATTAAACTACAAGAATAGCAACCCTAGACCTAGTTAGAATTCGACTATTCTCATATCCAAAACCCTAACTATTTTCTCTACCACGCTAGCAAATTAACCTCACCTCTCGGTGCACATCAATTGCCTAAAGAAATACCAACGAAAACTCTCTCGAGCATTTCATCGAACACATGGTGGGCACGAGAAAACCTCTAACTACAAGCATAAATTTAGATAGATTAGGACTAAAACAAGATTAATTCATTGTCAAACACATCAATCACAACCCAACAACACAAAACTAACAAGAAATTAACATAGAAGAAAATAGAGAGAAGGGGATAGAAAAACTTAGTCTTCAATTGAAAGCCAAATTCAATCTCCTTCTTGAATTCATAAATTCTTCAATGGAAATCTAAACCTAGAATCATAAAGGCTTAGGGAGAAACCTCCCTTCAAGCCTAGAGAAAGCGAGAATGAAAAACAACGTAGAATGAAAACTCTGTCTTTTTGGGATAATAAAACGAAAACCGCAAGTCGGGGTTTTGGCACGTGGAGTGTGCCAATCGGCACGGTGCCGTGCCAAACAAAAGCCATTTTCGATCCTTGTAATATGTGTTGGCTAGAAAACTTCAAAGATCTCCCCCTTAGGTTGTGCTAGCTTGCGTAGTTGCTCACGGACACTTCCTTTGGGCTCTCTCACATCCCGTCTTCATCCCGGCTTCCACACCTTGCATGCCAAAATCACGAAACTTTGCTATTTCATTTGAAATTTTCCTACAATTCAACAAGATTCATTACTTTAGTTAAATAAGACAAAGTTATCTAAACGATGTCAAATATGCTGCAAAAAGAGGTAGAATAGCGCCGAAACAAACCAAGAAACCAAGGTTACAAGTGGTAAAAACGAGGTTTATCAACCCCCCATGCTTACCCCTTGCTTGTCCCCAAGCAATATTAACATAAAGTACCAGGGAAAGGAAGAAAACCTAAAGAAGAGCCTCCCCCTTTTGGACAAGGTATCAAACTCAGTAGTCAAGAGCAAAGGCATACAATAGGTCGCTTGGCAAGGCCCAAATTCAGATCAAAACAAAGTTGCAATTCATTTCAAAGATCACACAGTCAAATGGCAAAACATTCACTCAATCCTGACCCTACATGCAATTCAAGTTCATTCAAGTGATTGGCGAACTAGAAGGGATTGGTAGGACCTCACTTTAGGGTATGTGGAACACTCTCTCTCGTGTGTTTCAAATGAATTTTGTGTTCACTCAATACCTTCAACCAATGCATGCAAATTACCATAGGCTTGATAATCTCAATTCTCCACCGTTATAGACAATATGCACAAGTGTTAATCATGAGGACTTTTAAAAGGTTGTAATGAGGCTTAGGTTTAGGGTAAGGAGGGAAAACATTTTAGGAATGTGGAGCTAAATAGCCAAGAACCTATAGAGCAACAACACTTCCATTTCATGAAACACAACACCACTTACATCCCACTTCAATTAAGTACAAAACACTTCCCAACAAAGAGAGATTAGGAAAGAGTTAAAATAAACAAAAGATTATCATGTTAATCACCTCTTATTCAAAGCTCTATACTTTTTTTTCTTTTTTTCTTTTTTTCTTTCTTTCTTTCTTTCTTTTCTTCTTCTTCTTCTTTTTTTTTTTTTTTTTGTTTTCTTTGTTTTCTCTTTTTTTTTTTGAATTCTTTTTTTTTCATTTTTTTTTCTAGGCGAACACATAGATATACAAAGAACAACTCTAATCCAAACAGTTAATATTTACAACATTTGAGGATAAAAAGGGGAGAGAATATTCAATAATGCACTCCTTTTGTAGCAACAAACCATCAAACAACTCTCAACAATCGACCACAAAACTGCCCCATACAACTGAACTGTTGCTCATTCTATCTTGGCTAAAGGTAAGAAATTAAGATAAGGCCAAGGTGTACACTGATAGGGTAAACAACAAGTCAGGAAAAAGGGTTAGCAAGGGCTTGCAAAAAGAGGTGAAAATGTCAGGTGGCTTTTTGGCTACGTGGCTACAAAAAATGGGCCCCAATCATATCAATACAATGCACAAGTCAAATGCAGTTTGAAGAGAGTCAAGCCAAGTTCTAGAGATGCACACATGGTAAGGTCACACTAAAAAAGAAATTAGACTATAAAAATGATAGTCTTTTAGGCTCAAGAGACCTCACGGGTTCAACCCTACCACAATCACAACAATCTTGTTCTTTTGATGAACCAAACACAAGAAATCACCATCATGCACAAGGGACTTTCAAGAGTAAATGAATTACACACAAGAAAATGATTTCCTCAAAACAAACATACAACAAGTTTCTCACATCATTCAAGTCAAACCAAGCTTTCCATCATACACAATTACTATCAACCAACAAAGAAATTATCCTTGAACACTAGAGGGGTTTTCGAAAACAACAACCAAGCCGAGAAACCAAGGATTTTCCACTTTTTTATTGAAAGCGATAAAACTGAACTATCTAAGAAAGCATTAAACTACCTAAGGAAATGATAACAACGAAAACTAAAGCGAAGGGGTATTGGAAATGTACCTTGAGTGCTCTAGAATTCCCCACTTCCACTTTATAATCACCTTATGCAATGCACATGAATGCAAGCGAATTAAACTAAATGCAACTAATATATGCATGTCATCATGCTCAACACCATGCCAATTCACCTCACTATATGCATAATCGACCAAATCAAGCACTAGGTCAATTAAATCACACCTCACCACAAGCTTAAAAATCCCCTCCCCCATGCTTAAAGCTTTCAGTGTCCCCATTGAAAATTATATGCAATGAATGAAATAGAAGGGGAAGAGTCCTTACATTGCCCCATAATTCGAACTAATTCAGCCCATAATGTCAACTTTGGCAATGAACTATGCACTCAACAACAAGAACCAGACAACTTTTTATATTGTAGTGCTCACCACAAATCATAAAGATTGCATATAAGTTTCCCCCTCAAACAATGTAGGCTATACCCAAGCAAAGAAACCCATTGCAAATATTTACATAACACTTTTTATCAAATTAACTCAGCAAAAAGTAGCATCAGTTGCAGTGAATAAAAGGGGTGAAAAGGTATACTTGCAGTGCTATCAGATGGATGGAGCAGGAGCAATTTCAGCATGGTTAGCAACAATTGGAATTCAACTCCATTCAAGCCTAAAATGCAAGCAATCTAGCAAAGAATCAACCCAGACATTCAAGTTAGTATGGTAGCTACTGTGACACGAAAGCACTGGCGCTGGACAGTGGCTTGACTGAATTAGTTTCTGGGCTGTGCTGCGCGACAGGATGATGGAGATGCGTCAGTTATGGGCGGCGATGCGTGCGGTAAAGGTAGCCAGTGTCCGATCTGGGAGGGACGGTTTCTGGATTTCGCGAGGCTGGGCGTCGCTGCAGTCGGGTCGTGGCCTGCGAGGGTGCAGGCGGCGGCGAATGGTGGTGGTGCGACGCTTATGGTGTAGCGATTGCTGGGCGCGCGACGAGGGCGGAGGTGGTTGGTGGCGCCATTTCAGGGCTTGCGAATCTGTGCGGCACTGGGCTATGCTGGTGGTCGACTGAGGGTGCAGTGGTATGTAACGGTGGTGCAGGCGATGAGTGCAGGTGTGGGCATGGCGGCGCCGGCAATCCAGTGGGGTGACGGAGAAGTGGTCGGCTGTCGCCGGCGAGAATCGGTGCAATTTCTGGGCTAGAGAAAACTGCGCGATTCTGGGTGATGGTTGTCTGCGCGGCTGTTCGACCCAGCGGATGGTGGGCGGTGGTTGGTCGCTGGAACCGGCGGCGGTCGGTGTTGTAGGCGTCGATGGTGGTGGTGGCTGGGTGGCTGGGGGCTGGTGTTGGCGTGAGAGAGAGGAGAGAGGTGGGGGAAGGTTAGGGTTTGAGAGGGGGGAGAAATTGAGGGAAAGCAGCAGGGAGAAATGCGTTCGATTTTTTTGTTTTGGACTGTTTGGCACGGCCGTGCCGATTGGCACAGGTGGGTGTGCCTGCATTCTGGAGTTTTTTGCAACCTTGCTGTTTTGGGTGTGCCGATTTGGCACGGGTGGGTGTGCCAAATTGCTGCTTCCAAATTTCAGCAATTTTCATCAACTTTGAGTTCAAAACACATATTTACCCTGCAATTCGCACCATAAAAACATCAAAACACCTTTAAACAACCCATCAATACTTCTCAAACACACTTTCATTAATTCACATCGATTTCAACCCCAATAAACATTTTATTTCACTCAAATCCTTCACCCGCAATCACACACACACTCAATTTTTTTACCCGACAATAAAAACATAATAAAACAAAAGAAACGAAAAACCTAAACTAGAAATCATATAAACTTGGGTTGCCTCCCAAGAAGCGCTAATTTAAGGTCCTTAGCTTGACCTAAGAAATTCGGATGCCACTAAAGCTCGCAAGAGCTTATCAAACACTTGCGAGTACAATTCAGATGAATGTAAGTAAGAAAACATTGGTAAAGATGAGAAAATAATAGCGAGTGTTCTCTTAACATTGTCTAATGAGAGCGGTGAACAAAAATAAGAACTTGGGAATGATTTAAAGGGATCATAGGACACAAACACATTTTGCACAATATTAGATGGCACATTCACTACACATGACTCCCTTAAAGGAGTTTCCTCAAAATTATGACACTCATCAAATGCATTCTCTGACTCATTGGAAGAACAATAATCATGAGCAACATTGGGTTTAGTAAGGGGAGGGTCAATCTCTTCCTCTAGTCCGGACTTTAAAGGAATGAAAGACTCATCTTCATCACACAGATAATCCTTAACCCTATTAATAAATGAAATAAGGTTAATATCATGCGACAATTCAAGTTCCCTCGTATGACTTTCAAGTATAACTAGTTGCTCATTCATGGTCTCTATCAACTTTGCAATTCTAGCATAACCTTCCGCAGAAATACTGTATGGACATGAATTACTAGTATGGTCAAAAGAACTGCAAAGAGAACATGAATCACAAGTATATGAGGAATTGTACAAATGTGGATCCTTGGGTTGATCTACAAATGGAGATTGAGTATGCAAATCAACACAAGGGGATGAGGGACAAACATTCACATATTGGTTCTCATAGTATGATTTAGCATGAAAAGCACAAGGGTCATCAAAAGAAGAACCCGATGAACAACAAGCCTCCTGAAACTCACGAGTATCCCAAATCAACCATTCAAGCAATTCCCAAGCCTCGCACTCACTCTTAGCTTGAAAACCGAAATAATCCAAAAGAGTACGAGTCTCAACATTCACACCCTCATCAACAATATACAATACTTCCCACCTTGTATAAGTAAAACCACATTGAGCACAATAAGCAAGATAGTCATCTAATCGATTCCGGTAAGCACAAAACAACTCTGGCTCATATTGAGGGAAGTGGGGAAGATTCATTTTTTTGGATTTTTTAATTTTTTTAATTTTTTTGGATTTTTAAAGACCTAACAAGAATCCTCAAGCAAGCTCGAAGCCTAGGAAGCAACAACTCCCCGGCAACGGCGCCAATTTTGTTGTCGTACTTTTGGGAGTACGGTTGTCGATCTCAGGGAGTTGTGTTCCAAGCACTCAGAGCGGACTCAAGTGTTTCAAGTTAGCTGAATAAACCACGTGATGGTGATGGTGATGAAACTACAAACTACGAAAGCAATAAAAAGTTGTTCAGGCGACAAAATCGGTATTCAACAACTAATAAATTTGAACGACCTAATCTACCAATTCTAAACAAGCAATCAAGAGTGATCGGTTACACCATTAAAGCTCACCAAAGCCCTCTCTCGAGGGTCAAGGGCTAGTCTAACTATTCTAACTACCTATTCTCATGGAGTTAGTCTAATTAAACTACAAGAATAGCAACCCTAGACCTAGTTAGAATTCAACTATTCTCATGTCCAAAACCCTAACTATTTTCTCTACCACACTAGCAAAATAACCTCACCTCTCGGTGCACATCAATTACCTAAAGAAATATCAACGAAAACTCTCTCGAGCATTTCATCGAACACATGGTGGGCACGAGAAAACCTCTAACTACAAGCATGAATTTAGATAGATTAGGACTAAAACAAGATTAATTCATTGTCAAACACATCAATCACAACCCAACAACACAAAACTAACAAGAAATTAACATAGAAGAAAATAGAGAGAAGGGGATAGAAAAACTTAGTCTTCAATTGAAAGCCAAATTCAATCTCCTTCTTGAATTCATAAATTCTTCAATGGAAATCTAAACCTAGAATCATAAAGGCTTAGGGAGAAACCTCCCTTCAAGCCTAGAGAGAAAACTGAGAATGAAAAAACAACGTAGAATGAAAACTACTGTCTTTTTTGGGATAATAAAACGAAAAACCGCAAGTCAGGGGTTTTGGCACGGGTGGGTGTGCCAATCGGCACGGGTGCCCGTGCCAAACCCAAAAAACTGCATTTTCGATCCTTGTAATATGTGTTGGCTAGAAAACTTCAAAGATCTCCCCCTTAGGTTGTGCTAGCTTGCGTAGTTGCTCACGGACACTTCCTTTGGGCTCTCTCACATCCCGTCTTCATCCCGGCTTCCACACCTTGCATGTCAAAATCACGAAACTTTGCTATTTCATTTGAAATTTTCCTACAATTCAACAAGATTCATTACTTTAGTTAAATAAGACAAAGTTATCTAAACGATGTCAAATATGCTGCAAAAAGAGGTAGAATAGCGCCGAAACAAACCAAGAAACCAAGGTTACAAGTGGTAAAAACGAGGTTTATCAATGACTTATTTTGAAATCTATTCTAAAGAATTTGTTTACAAACAAACACAACTTAAATTATAATATCAAATCACTTCTATAAATTAACTTATTTATAATTAAGATAATATTAATTAAGAAATTAATTAAAACTGTATAATATATGATTGTGATTAACTTAGACAAAATCTATGATTAATATCTATGTGGTTTTTGGAATGAATAAAGGTTGCTATAGTAGCTCTTGGTATATATTCAATCCATTTCATATTAATTGACACTTTGACTAAATTTTGACTGTAAATTATTTACAAATTATTACATTGAGTTACAATATGAAATTACCATGATTAGAAAGATACTTTACTAAAAATTTCAATAGAGATTATTTCATATTGTAACTCGTTGTAATTTGTGAATAATTAACGGTGAAAATTTAGTCAAAGTGTTAATTAATATGGAACGGAGAGACTAGTTGTCTTGAGGATCGGATTTTAATGAAATAGTCAAAAGTTTTAATCAAAATAGTCAACTTATAATAATCTATATGTTCTTTATTAACTCTCACCTTGATCCAGTGGCGGATCTAGACAATTAACTTAGGGGTGTCCAATATATTTCTTATTATATAAGAGTTTTTGAAAAATAAAATAATAAAATTTTTTAAAAAATCTATAATAATAATAATAAATATTAAATGACATATTCACAAGCTTAACAAAATTTCACATTATCATATAAATATGTCCACCAAATAAATTGAAATTCACATTAACTAGATATTTATTTCTTAAACTTATAATGAAACACAATTACCAAATTCATTGACTTACACTTTTTGCTAATTATAGAAAAACCCTCCGTCCCAACTCATTTGTCCAATTTCCTTTTTCATGGTATTCGATGCAACAGTTTGACCACTAATTTTTCACATTTTATCTTAACAAGGCTAATAATATTATATTCAGGTAAAAATATTTTTCACCACAAATCTAATAGTGGTAGTCTTATATAATAAGACAACATATAATTTGATAATTAACGGTCAAAATTTAAAAATTTTGACCTAATTAGTAATACTTGGAGAATTTATTTGGGACGGAGGGGTAATATTTTAGGGATTTTGGGTTGCTACTAAATTGGACACCCCTATTATGTTTTTTGGGACTTTTTTTTACGGTGTCTACTTGCTCCAATTAAGAAAATTTCTTCCGAATAATATTAGAGAATCGCAAATTTTTCTTCGGCCAAGGGTGTCCGTGGACACCCCTAAATAAGCCTAAGATCCGCCCATGCCTTGATCTACCCTCTATTAAACTTTAAAGGTTTCTACCATTAATTGTTTAACATCTGCAATGTTCATGAAAGTACTATCACTAGCTTTGTAATAAAAAAATACTATTAGAAGAGTATAATGTTGCAAAATTTTGATAACATACGCTATTAGAAATTCACAGTCAATTAAAAAGGACATTAGAGACCGTGTAATATATTTATAAGCGATAGTTAATATGAAAGGAAAGGAGTACATAAGACATCGATAAGTAGTTAAATTTAGATTAACTAACTATAAACTCAAATGACATCTTAAATTAAATTTGAAATAATATTTTTTTCTTATCATATTGAATCACCCCAAACTTTTGAAGGTAAAAGATAAATAAACTCTTGTGGAAAATTTGTTTCAGACAACGAAATATTTACAGAAACACAAACACTAAAGTTCCTAGGACATTGGTCAAACCAATAATATTTCTTATCCGAGGAAATAGTAAAGAACTACTACTATAAAAGCCCAACCATCTGTAAAGTGGACATATATAACCCTTTAGATAAAATAAAATGTGAACATAATCTTCAAGGATTTTGTTCTATAGTTAGATTTTAATTTACAAATTAAAGCATTTATCTTTTTTCGATTATTAAAAGTCAAAAAGATTAAAGGTTCATACAATAAAGTGAATTGACCGCATACTAAAAAAGCAAACAGCCACCACCAAAAGAAAAGGGTTACAACCAAACTGCTAAATATTTAGGCTCGGTTTTGAGCCTAAATATTACTCTTTTCACTTGGGATTTAGTTCGTTTTCTCCCTTAATAAACGTTTCTTACTCGTCTTTTGACTAGTTTTGCAGGTTAATATGGATTCGTTACCATGGGAGAAATCAATGCTCGTTGGCGCCTAGAGTCCCTCTCGGGATACCAAATAAGCCGCCCCGAAACCTCTAACCCAAGGCCAAAGGATGAAGAAAAACCAAAATCCAGCTAGTCCCGGGCGTGATGCTACCTGGTAGCACTCGTGACTAAGGAGTTCAAAAAGGAGAAATTGGCCAAGGAGGTCACGGGCGTGACCCCTCAACGTAACGCCTGTGACCAATTTATGAATTATTTGGGTCCATTTTGCCGAATGAGGTCACAGGCATTACCATTCCTGGTAACGCCCGTAACGCTGCTGAAGAGAAGTCAAGGAAGGTCGATTTCCTAGGAGGTAGCAGATGTGACGTCTGGAGGTAGCGCCCGCTACCACAGCGAAGAATCCAAAAGTGCGGAGTGAAATTGCCTCGTCACGGGCGTTACGACCAAGGGTAGCGCTTGTGACGACCCTGACTTTCGAAAATTTAGGGGTTAATACGACTGTGTTTCATGTAATTTTTTCCTAATCTATATATACTTGTTCCAAATTTTAACATACTAGCTTTGGTCACTTTTATCTTCCCTTTTTAAAATCTTAGTACTTAGCACATTTCCCTAGATAGATTTCCACACTTTCTCTCAAAAAGACATCATTTATTGTATCTCATTTGAGTTGATTGCAATCAAGAAAGCCTTTTTTTTTTTATTGTAGACTTATTATTATTCAAGCTTTGGATTATTTCTCTTTATTATTATTATCATTATAGTTTCCATTTATGGGTAATCTTCTTTCTCTCTTTTAATGCTTTTCTTAAATTAACTTTACTTGTTATTAGTCTTTGTTTGCTTATTTCCATGTTGTTGGTTGGTTGTTAATAGTTGATTAGTGTTTAATTCAGTGTTTAGCTTCTTTTTCTCCTTGTTCTTCCTTCCTTAGTATCATGATTTGGTCTCTTGTTTTAAGTTTAATAGTTTTAATGTTTATTGACATGATTAGTGGCTAGTTTCCTTGTGGTTTAGGGGAAGGTTTAGCCCCTAATGGGACCCCTTACCTAGAGTTGAGCTTAGATAGAGCATTAGGCCATGTTTTATGAAGTTTTCATTCGATCACTTTCTTGATTATGGGGTTTAGTGTGGCGGGAGTCCACTAAACCTATTCAAACATGGTCTTTAGGGTAGTCGGATGGATATCCGAACGAATCCTTATTAATTTAGTGGAGGAGTTCGGGTAGGGTGAGTTGCATATCAAGCTCTCTAAGTGCGTCCTCAAGAAATCAGTGGACAAACCTCGATGGTTAAATTCGGGAATATCTCGGGAGAAGCCCCAGAGTGGCTCTATCATTGCAATAACCTAACTTCTAGCTTGATTTAGTGTTTTATCCGGGACCACTTCGCGTTGGGGTGACCATTAGATGGCGAAAACCGACCCTTGAACCTCTTTTTCTCTTATTATCTCTGCTAGTTTGATTCTGATTCTTCCATCCCTTCTTTCTATCATTTCTTTACCTTAAACTAGATTTGTAGTGTGAATTTTGATAAAAAAAAAGGCCCTTGTTCCCTGTGGTTCGACAAACAAACCCCGGCTGTATTACAGCACAGGTAAACACTAAAAAAATAACACAGCAAAGTCTTTTGCAAGCACCACAGCCAAACAAAACTTATACATCGCAAAAGATGCAAGATCAATGAAATTAGCTTGATGGGTCATCAAGGACCCGCGCGCCTATAGCATTGTCAATAATCGCAGCCCTTTAGTCTATCTCAACTTCAATATTATCGAGACTGTCATCTTCCAATCTGTTCGCACACCTATTCATCCTAACCTTCTGACCACCCTTTTGACCATGAACAGCTCTACACGTTGCATTTCTGACAAGCTGCCACTTAAAGCATTTATCTTACATTTCTTTCTTTTTTTTAAAAAAAAAAAAAGGCTGAACTGATGCTCTATAGTTTATACCTTGGTACGGTGAGAATTGAAATAAACAAGGCTTAAAATACAACTGAAAACAATGTCAAATGTGGATACCATCTTGTCCTCCCAGAAGCAACAACCCATGCTCCAATTTTGATGAAGTTGGTGCTATTTTTCTCACCCTTTGTGCCTTCCTTCTCACCCTACAAACACATAGACACTCTCCCTCCTTAGCCAAATAAACAAAACACTTGATTTAGTTTGTGACCTAACACATGGCTAGAAGAGCAATCTCCATGAAAACATCAAGGGATCATCTATATGAACACAATGGAGGCAATCCTCGCCATAAACCAAAAAGCTTACCACCAATCTATTTTGAGACGTATGACAAAATTGGGACGAATCCTGTTAAACTTATAATTACCTTCATGGGTGATGGGTTAGTTAGACAGAGTTCTTCATTTCTTATTTCTGCTTTATCCTCAACAATCACCACAAGTTCATCATGTAAAGATAGTCAATTTGTGGCCTCAACTCATTCTTTTTTTATGCGTTGCTCTGTACAACATAAATTGATGTCCTTGCCTATGTAGACACATCATTTTTAAGTCGGTGATTAGCATGTCTTCTTCATTAATAATTTTATATTACTTTTAAATTTTTCAGGTGTTTGTTAATGTTAGATTTATATAATTATCAACTATTAATTGTTGTAATTTGTAAACCTTAAGCACTCTAAGGATTAACAATTGCAATTGGCACAAGATATTATTCATATTAATACTATGAATTGTCATACTTATTTGGAGAAAACACACGTCAATGCATTTGTTTGGTAATAATAAGAATTCAAATTCAAATATCATGAAAAAAGCTACGAAATTGACTTTTTCAGGGAGGATATAAAGAAGAAGCTCTTTTGCATTTTGACGGACCAAAAATTCATTGTATAGTTTCATACCTCTCTAGCCTTACAAACACACACACCACTAGAAGATCCCAACGGGTTCTGTCTTCCTAGGAGCTCTTGCGGAATCCAAAGTCTAGAAGGCTCTTGCGAATTTTGGCCACTCAAAGAACCTAGCAGATTTCTCTCAATGATGAACCCTAATAGATTTTCTTAGGAAGGAAAACACTGTTAGAGCAGATGTGCAGCGGAAATAGGTAACATATCAGATGCTTCAGATATTGCGAAAAATAATGAAGAATAACATGAACAAAAGAGACAAGATTTAGCGCGGGAAACCCAAAACTTGGCGAAAAAACTCACAAACGGCATATATATATATATATATATATATATATATATATATATATATATATATATATATATATATATATATATATATATATATACACGAAAAACACTACTATCAAGGACGAAGTATAATATATCTCTATTCCTTCAAGAGAACAATAGGAGAGATACAGATTTACTCGGTAGACCAAATTACATGAGTAGAATATCACTCTCAAGACTCTCACTATGACAAATCTTCAAACCTAATGAATCCATCTACTAGCATCTGTCTCCTCCCCCTTAAGGGATGCGCATCAAGGAGAATCCTCAGCCTTTCTGTGGTGGTGTTCTCCACGAGATACCCCATGATACTCCAAGAGACACAAATAATACCTTCAGCGATTCAGAATATATAAGAAAACAAAATTTTGCCACCAATCCAATTGGATTTACCAAATCTAACTATGAAATCCAACTTAATAAGGTAAACCAAATAATTTTCCAACACAATTAGGAAATAAATCATACAGTCAATTTGAGAAATTATTCCTAACAAACTCCCCCTTGGACTAAAATCGACCAAAAAGCTCATAAGCTTCCATCCAATCTGCGTGAGTGGCCACAATCTGCACACAGTAGATTCAGTATCCACCATCTTGAATCTCATCTTGCCCTTGAACTTCTCGAACCATCAATCATGTCACCAATGCTCTAACGCCCGAGATATCACAACCAATTGCTCCATTTGATGTGAAGTCGGCCTTCTTGAACGAGGAGCTTGAAAAGGTGGTTTATGTTCTTCAACCTAAAGGCTTTGTTGTGAAAGGAAAGGAAGAAAAAGTTTACAAGTTGAGAAAGGCTCTATATGGCATAAAACAAGCCTCGCATGCTTGGTACAACAAGATTGATATGTTCTTCCAAGACAACGGCTTCAAGAGAAGTGACGGTGAGCCTACTTTGTATTTGAAGGCACAAGGTAATGGAGATTTCTTGGCAATATTTCTTTATGTGGATGATATAATTTACTTTGGATCTTCAGAAGCCTTGATTAATGATTTCAAGTCTTGCATGATGAATAAATTTGAGATGATAGATTTAGGCTTGTTACGATAGTTTTTGGACTTGAGGTGAAATAGGAAGACAGTGGAATTTTTGTCTATCAAATGAAGTATGCAGCAGACCTTATGAAAAGGTTTAATATTATTAAATGTGAAGGGGCAACTACACCAATGAATATCAATGAAAAGTTGCAACGCGAGGATGGAATTGAGAAAATAGATGGAAAGCTATATAGAAATTTAGTGGAAGGATTGAACTATCTAACATACACTAGGCCTAACATCTCTTTCTCTGTCAATGTTGTGCCTAGATTTTTCCACAATCCTACAAAGCAACACTTTGGTGCAGCAAAGACAATCCTTAAATATGTGGCAGGAACAGTTAATTTTGAGATTTGGTAATGCAACATTCCAAATTTCAAATTGGTTGGCTTCACCGACAATAATTGGGCGGGGTGTTTAGATGATCGAAAAAGCACATCTAGTAGTGTTTTTAGCTTTGGCTCTCGAACTGTAACTTGGAGTTCTAAGAAACAAGAAACAGTGGGCTTGTCACCATGTGAATCTGAGTATACAGGAGCCACTGTAGTAGCAAGACAAGCTTTATAGCTCTAGAAATTACTAATAGATTTCAACATTGAACAAAAGGAAGCTACAAAATTGCACTATGATAGTAGGTCTGCAATTGCAATGGCAAAAAAATCCATTAATCTATGGAAGAACCAAACATATTGATGTACAACATCATTTCATTAGGAAGCTAATTGGAGATGGAAAGATTTCACTAAAATTCTGTGGCACAAGCGAGCAATAAGCTTAAATATTTCCGAAGTCTCTGTTCCCTCAAGCAAAGCACAATTTTTTCAGGTTGAAGTTGAGAGTGTGCGATTTTAAATCAAGGGGCAGTGTTGGTTATGATTCAAAATCAGTTGCACAATTGTAGGAGTCAAATGTTTTTCTGTTTCCTAGATATCAGGTATAACATTTACATTTTTTTAAGATTAGGAGGTTGTGGAGTTAGATACTCTAGCAAGTGTATCAAGTCAACATGTTCTGTCTTTCCATTTTTTGATCTTTTAGTTGGGTATAAAAGGGGTCTGTTGTACTCTTTCTCTGTATGGCAATTACAAAGCAATCAAAAAAGCAATTTTGAGTTCCACTTTTCTCTCTTACTATATTATTTAATCTTATTTAGCCAACAAATCATCGTCCAATCGTGTGACCGTCTGTATAAGTTTCTATATAATTCCAACAGTAGACCTCTTATCACAGTAAATAAATACAAGAGGTCCTCAAACTACAATAACTATTGCAAATAAAATACTTTACATATATGGGGCATGAAAACATCTTTTTTTTAATGCGATCCACTTATCTATTACTAACTAACAAGTGTAAAAATAGAAAATTTATATCAATAAATACAAAAGAGGACCATTTTGATCCTGTGCGCGAATTAGAATAATACAGAGTATGCTTGCATTGAAGACTACATGGAAGACTGTATTGAAGGCAGTACCAGCGATAAAAGATTGTATAAAGACTGCAAAGTTGTTAATCTGTGATAAAGTAAAAGATCAACGACCCTGAACCATGGTAGCAGTAACTGACATCTCATTGACGGAGTATGCCCCAGTGCTGGATGATGAGGGATCTGTATCCCGATGGTTTCCCTTGTGGATGAACGCAGGCTGGCTTGGTGTAGGAATTTCCACTCTGTTGCTTAGCATAAACAAGACTTCTGACATTGTTGGTCTATCATCTGCGCATTCTTGCACACACAACAACCCTACTTGTATGCCTCCCAATATTTCTTCCTCGCTCTCTGAATCATTATTACTCAGTGTTGGATCAACTATTTCCAACGCTCTTCCGTCCATCCATAAGTCCCAAACCTATTACAATGCAAACCATTTTTAGTACAAAATTTCAGCACACATTTGGTATCAGCACGCTTATAGAGGCATTAATTGCAAATTCAATTGATGCTTACATGACCAACTAAGTTTGTTGAGGGGTTGTCCTGGTAAAAGCCAGAGTTCTTTCTACCAGTGATGATCTCCAAAAGCAGCACTCCAAAGCTGAAAACATCAGACTTGACTGAGATCAATCCCTGCAGGGCGTACTCCGGTGCCATATATCCACTGGAATAGAACAAAAACAATAAAAATAAAAGACATCAAATGTAATGTAAAGTCTGTAAGGTTTTTCATCAATGAAAAAGTTATAGCATGTAAAACTAATCAACTTACTAGGTTCCAACCACCCTAGTTGTGTTGGCTTGATCCTCCTCACCCCCAAATATTTTTGCCATGCCAAAATCTGCAATTTTTGGGACCATATCTTTGTCCAAAAGCACATTCCCGGCTTTTAAGTCCCTGTGGATGATTCTCAATCTCGAGTCTTGGTGAAGATACAACATTCCTCGAGCAATCCCGAGTATAATCTCAAAACGTAGACCCCAATCTAATGATGCTCTCTTTTCCTCCTCTACAATAAAAGTCGATTTGTTAGTGGCATGGTGAAACAATTTCTCCGAACGTAGATACCCTTGAAATAAAAATAGGTTGGCTTACTGAAAATAAATGTGTCCAAGCTTTTGTTGGGCATAAATTCATAGATGAGCATTTTCTCCTCTCCTTGGATGCAACATCCTAACATCTTCACCAGGTTCCTATGCTGAAGTTTAGCTATTAGCCTTACTTCATTCTTAAATTCTTGCACACCTTGGCATGAATTTTGAGCCAATTTTTTCACTGCGATTTCTTGCCCATTACGTAATTGCCCCTGCAAAACCTCAAGCCTTTGATATTACTCATCAAGGGTGTGGTTGGTTCTTTTCTAGAAAAGCGTTTCATGCTAAGGTTTCTTTTTTTCTATGGGAAGGTTTTCCAGAGAGTTTTTCATGGGAAAGAATACTTTATAGTGTTTGGTTTACATTTGAAAGCATGAAGAAGTTTGTTGATAAGTTTATTTGAAATGACTAAATTATCCTTATTTATTTATTTATTTATAAAATAATTTTAATGGTATTTTGGGAAGTTTGATTAAATTACGTATTTTCCCTTTCCCAGCCATCTAACATGGGAAAATTAATTTATAACTAATCATGGGAAAGTTTGGTCAATTGGGACCAACTTTCTTAAGAAATTCGCTTAGCCAAACACTCTCTTATTGCAGAGCGAAATGTACCCACGAAACAACTTTTGTATGTCTCTCATATTATAATGTTGCTCGGTGCTTATAAATCAATTGAAACAAAAGGAGAAAAAAAGTTTTCTATCATGTGTCCTAGATTAAGGAGTGTTTACTGGTCCATAATCTAAATAATTGAAAAATATTTTTTTTCAACTTAAATTGTAATGGAATAAAGTAAAATGTCTATTAAACATTCTCTTCTTCTTTTACATGGAATAAGGAATGATTTCTAACTCTTGGGTACATTGGAACCAAGACCAATATGCCGAAATCAAGCGCAAGCAAGGTATGTAGAGGTTGAATGTGGAAAATTTGCAGGGACCCTCCTTCAGGTATGTATGTGACTAGTATTTCAAACTCCCACATTTTAGATTTAATATTTTCCCTCCTCCACGTTTACAACCTACATTTATTACCCAGTTTCCAGTAAGCACTCAAATTTAGCTTTGTAAGTGGAACTTTGGAAAGAACATAGCTTAGCAAAAAGGTTCACATCAATATTATGGAAAATTTGGAAAGCCCGTAATGAAAAGGCTCTGCAATCACAATATGCATTTGGGAATGGTCTTGAAACAAGTTGAGGAACTGTTTAAAGTGTGAACCAAGGGAGAAAAGATTAAAACAAACATACAAAGCAAGAGAACCGAAGGGCCTAGATATCAAAGAAAGGAATTCAAGTGTATCCTCAATACGAGCCTCCAAGAGGAGAGAATCTTTGTAATCGATGGTGATCGGAAGAAACCGTGGAAAGCAGGAGTTGTTTAATCAAGGGATTGATGAATCAGTAGCATGGCATCCAAACTATTACTGAAATTATTACTCCCTCCTTCCCAAATTAAGTGTCACTTGGGACATAATTTAAAAGACCAAAAAAACTTCCTATCTACATTAATTTAGGGCATTGGAAATGTAGAAATGTTGAATAAATTGATGAATAAAAAAGTAAAAATGTGAATAAAAAAGAAAAAAGAATGAAAAAGATGTAATTAATAAAGTTAATTTGATAAATTAGTAATTAATGTGCTATTGGAAATATAAAGTGACAGATATTATTGGAAAAAAGAAAGTTAGTTAAAGTGACAGATAATATGAGAATGAGGGAGTATTGTGGAAGCTATAATTGAATATTTAAAGTCACGAGGATGGGATAAGATTATTGTTTGGACATATTCCCAACAAATCATTGACGTGTTCCGTAATCCGGCAAGCTTATCATTTGGGAGTTTTACCTTACTTAGGTTCGTATAAATAACCTTTCTAGAATTGTTGTGGAGTATCCTTTAGCAACTTTTGGTGGGTTGTAGTTTTTGGCTGGTGGTTTTATCTTTGCCCCAAGTTCATACCTAGTTCTTATGTGATTATCTTGTTTGTGGTTGTTTGTGGATCGATTTGCAAGCTAGAAAATAGTTATTTGGTTGGTTGACAAATCATTTGGGGGTGTGTTAGTGTTCATTTGTTGCCTTGTTCATGATCATTATCCGGGTCTTCATTCATCTTCAACTCAAACATTGACTCCCACCATCGCATACGCTCCAGTGGTAGTGCTTCGCAAGGAGGAAGAGAACATGAGTTTGTATGGTGCTTCAATGCTTGTGTAAGAAATCTAATTTACAGGAGCATATAGATGGTGCATAGTCACATAGTTTTTTTTACAAAGGCTTGAGGAAGAGGAGGTGGAAGAAGAAGATGATGAGAGAAGCAGACAATAGGTAGAAGTTGAGTCTAGAGATAATATTAATAAAAAATGGCTCCAAATTTCAACTAAATAAAATTTGGAAATATAACTAATATAATTAAAAGTTGTAGGAATTAAATTTGTTGTAAAAAGAAATAACTCATGATAAAACTTGTATTTATTTTTTGGTGGTTTAGAATTTGTATAAAAAATTTTGAAAAATCTAGGAGTTGGGAAACCTTTTTTTTTTGGGCATAATGTAACATATTCCAATACAGAGACTAGAATTTTCTGAAAGAGATGATACTTTCAGAATTTTCATTTTTTGAAAATTAACATTTTGTCCCCTAAATTATTATTTTTTTCATTTTTCAAAAGATAAAATCTCAAAATCAAACCACAATTATAACTTACCAAATAAAAGTAAGTTAATATTTTAAAAATAGTAATCAATATTTTGGGGTAATTATCAAACTTGATTTTAATCGTAAAATTTTAATAATTATTTCCCTAACTATATTACCCAATATAGAATTGAAAATGAGGGGTAGCACCGACATATATTTTCCCATAAGCCAACTTGCTGGAATTCATTAAAAAAATGATTTTTGGATGTTAATATACTGAACGTACTTTAGGGTGTTAGGATAATAATACACTAATTTTAACATTGGACAATACTATAATACAATATACTTTGGGGGTATTGAACAACACCCAGAGCAATTTCCGCAGTGGTTGACTCGGTAACAATCCTACTTAGCAGGTAGAGGAGATGAATTGCCTCAAAAAAATTTAAATTTATAACATGTCAACTAATCTACACACAAGTAAAGTGAATCAACTTTGAAAAGAGTAAAAAAAAAATCACATTTTAATTTCTTAAATGTGTTTTCGCTGAGAGGTTGTTGTAATTGTATAAATTTACATTTGCTTGTATAGATTAGCTGACATGTTATAAATTTAAATATTACTTAGTCAATTTATTTTCTCAGCCCGCCCCATAAGATCGCCACCAAGTCAGCTACCATCGAAATCGTTCCGGGTGCATTATTGTCCAACACCCCTCAAAATTCACTGCATTATTGTCCGATGTCAATGTTTAGTGCATTATTGTCCAATACCCCAAAAATTCAGTATATTAGCATCCAAAAATCTTTTAAAAAAATACACCGTTCAAACCACAAGTGGGTATTTATCAACTCTAAAACATAGGGGTTTAGAATATTAATGTCACATATATAAAGGAGGATCCCTGCAAATTTCCCGGTTGAATGTAGCAAGTCTTACGCTTAAAGTTTGCAATTTAGAGAGGTTAATTCCAATTAATTTACCCCTAAATTAGTACCAGTCTTTCAAATCTAAAATTTCAAAATTTAGGGTTAAGACTGCTACGTTTGATCCTTTCAAACCTCGTCTGGACGGGATTTGAGGGTATTAATTGTTTTTAGAGTAAAGAGTGTTCTCAAAGAACGAGTACCATGTACACAGATCCAAAGCCACCTTCTCCAAGCTTATTTGCCAAGCTGAAATAATCTGTGGCTAGAGCAATTTCGTTACGGGTGAAGAATGGTAATTCAGAATCTGAATCACTGTCTTCTGCATCTTTTGTCCAAAATGACCTCTCTCTTTTCTCTTCCCATTCTGTGATCAAATGAAGCTACCACATCAATTAACATCTTCAGCAAAACTCAGGATCGATCACTTTGTGAAGATACAATACGTTATATTTTTTGGACTGTGGGATTAATTAATCAAAGGGGAGAACTAGAATCAACCCTACAGTTGATAAATAATGAATGGTGCAATATTAGACATACCTCTTTTCTTCTTCTTAAGCACCCAATAGAACGTTGTACTGACAAAAACGGTGAATGCTACCACAGCAAGCACTATCAGAATTATTTGGAGCTTCTTATTCCTGAGAGGGACTTTGGACTTCTGATATTTGGCTGCAGAAGAAAAGTTCCATAGCAGTCAGGATCAAGTTTCCCTAATAAGAAACCCCCACCCATCTAAGCACTAGGTGGATCAAAATATTCAAAATGCTTACAGATTGTCTAACGGACCAAAATGTTCATTCACAGGTTCATCTAATTAAGTCGGGTTGAGCGTGTTATTCATGATTGTACAACTAATTAATTAGTTCACTTCTGCCCATAACTTGCGTAACTTTGCTAGAGTATAAGCCATTATTGGGTCTTTAACACATCAGCTTAAATTTTTGGTTGAGATGGTTCTACAAATCTATCAGACTAGGCCTAAGATCATGTAATTAAACCTGTATCATCCATTTAACTAACTAAACCTGTGTCTTGTAACCTTTATGGCCAAGCTGCACCAAACTGACTGCCTCACGGGTCATGACCATTAATGGCCTAAATTTGAGGCCTTTCCTTTTAGGGGGTGGAGGTATCAGGTACGTGGTACATACAAATGGAGGGCATCACCTAGAGTTTGATATCATCTCCCCTAGACTTGCCCCCATTTGATAACTCTAGTTCCCACCTGCTCTACCTAACAATAATAATAGCATATAAATTCCACAATGTGACAGACCTATACAAACTGTCCTCACAAAGAGCAACATTTATGAGTTTGTAGATATCATATCATATGTAGTGACAACTTATTCTTTTTTTTTTTTTTTGGTGGAATTTGGCACAGCAGTAAGTACAGGTCGTCATCTGTAACCACGACCACAACATACTCATGCATACATGTGGCTATGATATATGTAACATATAATATTTTAATTTGCAACATAGATAACAGATACTAAATTAAATGAAGTAATTAGATACTGTACCTAATGCAACTGCGTCTGCGCGGAAGTATACATCTTGGCCTTCATTGGGGTAAAGTCTGGTGTCAAGCAGGTCTCCGTACAGTGCTATGCAGCCCGTGCCACCTCTGCTGTCATCTGCACTTGTGTATCCCATGCATGAGCAGTTCCTTAAGCATGCTTCCTCACACTGTTTCAGGGTCATGTTTGTGTTCACCAAAGCCTTTGATGTGTCTGGCAATTTAACACTTGATAGCTTCAAGAATCCTTCTCCACTTCTACACAGTGACATGTTCTCCTCCCTCACACATCCATCCGATCCATCTCTTAGGTACCAGTCTCGTGGTGATTTTGGCCGATACCTGTGTTGAATGTTAGTCGGATGATCCACTCATGTTAGGCGACTAATGAAAACTATTTCTTTACGTCTTCATCTCATTACCTCTTTAGTGTAGTTGTTACGTATGGTTTTGAGACAACAAAAGAATTAAACGTATGCGACGTGGTAAGGTTGCATAGGTTATTTCAGTGCAGTTTGCACAGAACAGTTCACAACAAAACCTAGCTATCATGAGGCTTCAACCTTTAGTTTTAATTTGAGACACAGATGGTTCGTTCGACTACATTTTGGAAGGAATAAGAAATACAGAAAGAAACACCCCTATATTATATAAGTATACAAGTATTTACAACCAAAAGAGTAAAAGTAAAATTTTAGAGGAAAATATCAACTTTAACAAGGACACAATCTACATGGATATATAGGCGTCTATTGATACTGGTAGCTGGTTTGATTAGATATCGTCACTTACCATTCATCCCAAAAAGAAATTCATCCTTCACTTTTCACGCATTTAATTTAAAAAATGTTAATAGACGAACTTCTTTTAAACATAAAATACCAACAATATTCTTCATATCTGAAATTCAAAAAATCATTTCAAATTTCCATCATTTTCTTAATTATGCATTCAAAATACAATTTAGAGTTGCTTATAAATTTGCCAGTTTATTTTAAAAAGGTAGGCATTAGTGAAGGATAATTAGAGAAATTATTTTTTGGGATAAGGTGATTATCTAGAGCCCGTCTGGACTTGATTTTTGAGCCTTGTTTACTGAAGTCATGACAGGTCAAGGGAGAAATAAATGAGAGCATTTAAAAGGACCTAGCTACTCCCAAAAGTTGTTCATGTTGTTATCGTTAAGTCATCTATGCATCAAATGACAGCAGATCAATCTTAAAGTTTTACCTATTCATATATAACAGCATAACGCTAAGAAATAGTAGACAGAAAAGCAGCAAAAAAATAATGGACATAATATATATAAATTAACAGGAGCAGTAACAAGGAGCTGAGCAGTGTACCCTGGAAGACAAGCACACTGTGATTGGTTCCCGCTGTTGGGGTTGCAGCTGCCATAAGCACCGCACTCAGCATACTGATCACAAATTTCCTTCGGAGCAGACCAAAACTCCACCCAACGCTTGGCATTCTCTTGCCAAGTTCGCCTTTGAACAGTCCCGCTAACACCATCCAGTAGAAAGATTGAGATGATTTTATCATTCAATATAGTGTATGTTACACTGACCTCATCTGCGTCGTTACTGAAGCTATAGTTGAATATAAAGGCTCGCGTCATCTCCGGGACTCCACTCCATCTAGAACCGATCCATGGACCAGACCGCCATAGCGAGTCCGAGCCATGGTACAGAAAGAACTGAGGGGACCCATTTGGGTCAACCCTGAAAGTGTAGTTCCCAGGACTGGGATCATCTGAAGTTCTCCAGGAGGACAAGTAGCGGTCCAAACCGGTTCTTCTATTCAGCCCTATCCTCATCCCTGGAAGAAAAGTGTCTGTCAGGTAGTCAAAACTCTGCCAGTGCATAGTTTTGCCATTATTTGAAGCCAAAACCAAGTTGCCAGAATCTAGGATTTGGCATGTCGTGTTGCTAACATTGTTTGTATGATTCAAGCTGGAAATGTTTGCAGACCATACAACAGACTTTCCAGAGGAAACTATGAGATTTCCATCTGGGGTTATCGAGAAAACTCCCTGTGAATCATGGATGGGTTTGTCTCTGTTTGCAACCCAAACCACAGTTTGGACAGACACCTTGGTGAACCAAATTCCAAGGTACTTTTTTGTGGACTTCCCAGGACTGAAGAAGCCCAAAGTGAACTTATTCCCCGTAGATGTCAAGACATCGCCATCTTTGAGAGGATTTTGTGGAGTTATCTTGTCAGTGGAATAACATGGGCGCAGGGAAACAAACAAGAGAAGAATTCTCAGAAGCATTTTGTCGAACAGCAGGAGTGCAAGACAAACCCAACAGACCTGCAGCTGAAAGGTATGAATGTAAGGATCTAATGATTGTTGTTATCTGGCTATATATTAATTGTTTTAGGTGTATGTCAACTTCTGGGGAAAGTGATGGAACATAGAGGCTAGGGAGATATTCACAGAAAATGTGTGAGGAAAGATGCATGGTTGAATCTTTTGTTTAGATATTTTAATGCAACCAAGTTGGAGTGAAAGGGCTTATGCTTGTGAACCCCGTGGAGGGTCAACCAGGATTGATAAGCGGCTTGGGAAATTGAAGCGAAGGACGTTGAATACGAAAATTATAAACATCTTGACATAAGATGACTCTTAACAATCTTACATTTTTTTTAAATCACTAATAAAGTGAAATGTAAGTGTATTTAAATCATTTTAAAGGTACGTTTCATTATTTTTAGGGTTACTACAACTTATAAATAATTTAAAAATAATTATTTATTTATATTTATTTCATAAATATAAAACTATATATAAAATGTGAATTTTCTACTATGATTGATAAAATTATGCTATAATTATATTTTTTCACCTAGCTAATAAGTATTATATTATTATAATTGATAAATATATATAATTATTAAAGAAAATATTAATTAAAAATTACAAAAATGTGAAATATGAATAATTCAAGATAGTTATCATGGTCCCGTTGAATATTAGAGAGCAGATTATACTGACAGCAAAATGTCAATGAATAGTTTCATTAGGATAATTAAGGGGTGTCTATAAAATCTGAACCCGCGGCGGGTACCCACCTTTACCTGACATATTATGCTTGATAAGTTTTAGAAAAACCAGGTAAAGGTAGGTTAATGGTTACTGGTCTCTACCTGATGAGTATCCTACCCGACCCGCCCGAATATCTATAAAATAAAAAAAGTTACTGTTGATTATTCATTATGGGGCCTTGGATATATAAATTTATATTTGCATTTGTAGCTAATTTGTTGAGTTTTGTAACCACACTATTCTCTCTAAAATTTCATCATCCATACCCATTGTTTTGAGTTGGATAAAAGGGAATATATTAACATATTAAATGTACTTTGTCATGATAACTATCCATACCCATTGTTTTAGCCAAAAAAAAAGAAAAAAAAACACCCTCCATGTAAGCTTCCGCCATCATCACGTCACACTTCCGACGAGTTTGATCGGTGGCGGTTTGCTAGAAAAAACAGCATATTAAGGTCAGTTTGTTGAATATTAATATTCAAGGTTGGTTCGTTATACTAATGGTCTGTTTGTTTTGGGGGACAAACAGGGGGAGGGAAGGGGAATGGAGGTTAGTATTCATTTTGTTCTTGTTTGGGAATATAAATAGGGGGTGAAGGGAGGGGAAAGGAGGGGAACATTTTATTTTCCTTCCCCTCCATTTCTTAACCCTCAAAATGAGGGGGAAAGAGGGGAAAGGGATGACTTTTAATATTTTTCCTCCCTTCCCCTCATGAATATATCCAAACGAGGTTAACGCTAATCATCTCCTTTTCCTTCCCCTCCCCTTCTTTCCCTTCCCCTCCCCTCCATTCCCCTCCCCTCCCCCCTCTAAATTGAATCCAAACAGATTGTAAAGCACTCCCAAAAGTTGGTTTTAATTCCAATTTCCCCCCTAAATATGGGTAGGGTAAGGGTAGCTTTACATGCCCGAACCCAACCCATTGTCATCCATATATATACTCCCTCCTTCCCATAATTATGTGTCACTTAGAACATAATTTACAAAACCAAAAAAACTTCTCCTTTACATTAAATTTCATCTTTGGAAATGAGAAAAATGTGAATAAAATGATGAAGAAAAAATAAAAATGGTGAATAAAAAAGAAAATTTGAAGAAAAAGATGTAAATAATAAGGTTAATTTGATAAATTAGTAATTAATATGGTATTGGAATTACAAGGCAAATATTATGGGAAAAACGAAAGAAAGTTAAAGTGACAGATAAATGAGAATTTTCATATACCTCTTGAGATATACAGTATTAGATTCATAAATTCAATACTTACGTTTTAAAGTTAATATTTACTCATCCTAAATTTTTGAACTAATTTCATTTAGTTACCTTTTTTGGTGAATTTAGGAACTTTTTCTGGAAACGTACGTGTGATTTGTGGTGAAATTTATATGTTGAAATGATGATAATTATAGCAAACAAATTTTATCACATATCATAAATACACCGAAAAGTTGTTAAATGAATCATAAAAGTAGTTAAATAAAATTGGTTCAAAAGCATAGGATAGAAAATATTAACTCGAAAATGTCAGTGTTGAATGTATAAATGTCATAAACCTTAAACAAGTATATGCAAATTTTCCATTTTATCCATCTAAAAATCTTCTAACCTTTTATCATATGTTGACTGAGATAATACTTATCCCATCTGAACAATTTGCGCTGAATAAATAGATCCAAAAAGTATCAAATATAGTTGTATTATGTATCAAAAATTTAAAATGGTTCATCCATATTTTCTGACGAGGTTATTCATCTTTTTAATTCAAATTTAGGGTTTATCTCAATATGAATCAAAAATTTTGAAAATCATTATCAATATAACATAACAACAAACAATAAGAAACAAGGAAGTATCTCATAACACTTGTGTAGTAAGTAAAATTCAATGCTTTCAGACCATGATAGATCCCAGCTTCTGCTTTCTTCAATTCATTTCAAAATATCCTTATGCGACTTAGATGAATTAAATACAAATTCTTGCTGGACCAATCACAATAGCCAGCTACAGATGTCCTTCATTATATGCATTTAATGGGGTCATTGCACTTGTCAAATTCAACTATACAACGTGCTAGTTTAGATTAGCTCGATTGTGGTATTAATGAAAAGTTGAAAAAATGTCTTCTGTTATATTTTTCTCTGTTGTTTTTTTCACTTTAATCTGTTGTTGCTGTCTCCGGTTATAATATGCTTGTTTTTTTAGTTGTTTTACTGCACTTAGCCGAGTTGTACTTTACTTATCAAAACAAGGTTTAGCTAGACAACACCCATAATATCCACCATCAACTCGTTTGGACACGTACATTGATGCATATATCGTGAAATTAACTTAAACCTAAAGTAAAGGTTGGGTTAAATAAAATAAGGTAAGGTAATTAAGTGTCTGTAGTTGGGACCTCCCCTGACACTTTATTGTATTCAAATTGTAAGGAATTATTGGGGGTGTGTATAAGGTGCTTGTAGGGCACCTCACTTTTATTACTTTGAATAAATTGGGTCATCACTCTTAACTATAAAAAAAAAAGGTAATTAAGTAGTGAACATAGTTAAATATCAAATCTATTTCATTTTCATTTTTAAATAAATTATGTGAGAAGAAAAGGAACCTCAGATAGGTTGATATCATCTTCTACAGAGGGTAGTATTCCGTTCTGATTAGAATGGGATGGTGGGTCAGACAGGTATGATGGGTTGGGTCCAATTTACAATTCATCTCTCTGTGATTTGTGGTGATTTTTCTGGCTTTGCTCCACTTTTGAGATATGTGGTGTTTCTGCTTGGTTGTTGGCCTCGATTTTCGGCTAGTTCAGCCACTTCATTTGTCTTTTGGTGGTGAGTTGGTTTTGGGTGGGTCGCTGCTATTGTTCAGACAGATTCACTGTCTATATTTTGTTCCACAAAATTGGCGGTTTTCCTGATTTCGACATTTAAAAGGTTTGTTGTGTTTTATGTCTTTGGTGGCGTGCTTGATCCTTCATCTGGAAAGTTTAGGATTTGGAGTGAATTCTCTCTCAGCCCCTTCACATTCCCAGAGTTTTACAGCTGTCATCTGTTTTATAGTTAGTCTGAAACCATCTCTCTAATGCTGTGTTCTCATAGTTCATTTTAGAGTGGGTTGGGTGTGTCGGTTTGCCTTGTTGGCTATTATCATTTCAATTTATAAGGCTGTCTTTGTAAGCCCATCCTTTACTTTGAATAAAAGGGTCTCTTGACTGTAATTATCAAAAAAAAAAATGTTCAATGACTGCTATCAGTCATATTCGAAATTTCCCTTGAATTTCTAATGATTCAATTTTTATCTACATAGAACTAGACCTTATGCTCTAGAATATCCAATTTAAATCCACATTATTCCCTTTGTGAAAATAACAAATCTTATTTAAGACGGCCTTCAAGCAATTATTATGTGATAAGCTTTAGGTCGTGTTCTTTTCTGCGGTTGGCAAACTGCGGTGCCACAGCCTACCGCAATTTGCCACAACCCACCGTATTTTACCGCAAATCATTACTTTTCTCTCTCCTCACCTTCCTCTCTCCTCACTTTTCTCCTCTACTTTTTACATTCTCTCTCCTCACCTACCCCACATACTAATAACCTACCAAAATTCCACCACACCCCACCACAATTTCACCACACCCCACCACACCATTCCGCAAAATACCGCATAAAAGAACACGGCCTTAATTGACCAGTATTCCAAATTAAAAGAAAAATTAATTAGTTGTGCAGGATTAGTCGCGCGATAGGAAAAAAAATAGAAAATTAATTTGAAATTCTATCTTTTATATCATGTATGACCAGTGTTTGCAATGTTTCCAAGTCTAAGAGTAGCTTTGGACATCCTTGAATTGTTTTGGTCTTAGGGCACTTTTTTGGGTTGGTGAAAATGTAGGCAATTGCCCGTAAATTATCAAAATATCATGTATGAATAATTGGCTTATTTAATTCCAACTAGGAACAAATATGATATAGCTATAGCCAATCGTAGAAGTCTGATTACGGCCATGGTTACGTTATTTTCATATTTGGATGGATAGGTTATGATCAGTTAGGATAAGTTGGGATAAGTTAAGATGTTTTTTTTGAAAAACTGTGTTTTTAAAGTAGATGTCTTTTTGGGAATTGTGTTAGATTTGGATAAATTGGGAGAGTTATATCCACCTAACTTAAGAACAGGCCTACATCTAAGGAAAGCCTCATATGATAATTGTCACTTTCCCTGATACATATGTTTATAAACAGTGACCAAATTAGCAAAATTTGCAGGGACCTCATTCAAGTTAATTACCGACATTAATAAATTTGATCATCGCCCTTTGGAGTTACTATTTATCCACCATAGCCTTTTTAATAAATATAATTAACCATTTTCCCGTTGAAATTTCTTGCAAAGCTACAATTATGTATATTTATTAAAAAAAAAGTTTTTGATTTGAGAAAATGAATTATAATTTCTTGAAATGAATATCTAGATTTGAAAAATGATTATTTGAGTATGACGAAATGAGTTAGACTTGAGAAAACATTAACGTTGTTTTGTTAGATTTAAATATCATATCTTTAAATGAAAATTAATATTTAAAAATGAATATTAATTACTGCTAAAATTTATATATATGTTTATTAAATTGAATTTTGGTTTTATAAAATTGAGCATCATTTATTCACTTTCATGGCCATTAAACTATTTCATTTATCGCCATTTAATTTTACAATCAAACTATTTCATTTATCGCCATTTAATTTTACAATCAAACATGATATGAGACTTGGAACAAAACATTATTAAATGTTTTAAGAAGTAAAAACTATATTATTACATATCAAATTAGAAAAGAATAATACAATTGGGTGTTGTAAGCATAATACAATACATAGAATTATATTTTGTCCAGAATTTTAAAATTTTTTTAAACTATGTAAAATATGCCTAACACACAAAGTTGGTTCAATTAAAATGTCATTGATATTTGTTGGCATAATCAACACACAATAAATCTCTTATAATTGATATTAATCACAAATTAAAAAAAAAACTAGAGTACAAAGTCATTATAAATGATAAATTAATAAATAAAAAATACACTTTAAAATGTGTCTTCCCACTGATTTCGTGAAGGGCGACATACATGTGTTGAGAGAATGCTAATACTTTTGTCATTTAAAATCTTCTACGCAAGGGCTGATTCCTAACTGCAAGTAGATGGCTAATTCGTGATGGCAAGAAATTAATCATGAAAATGACAAGTTTCTCTCCGAATGTTGTGGCTATATGGCTAGCACATCATTGCTTATTCATGGTGATTATAAGTGAATCTATGTCAGTATAATTTGATTGGCTCCACCTATGTTAATACATACAACTAAACAAATAACCCGAATTTTTTACGTCGCCCAAGTTTTATTAGCGTCGTCTGAGTCTTGTCAAATAATTTCCGATAATACCCCTCCACCCGTCACTCTCCCTCATTCTACACTAATAATCTCTCTCTCTAACCTCTCTCATTCCTCTCAAACCCACACACCCACTGCCGCCGACCAACCACCGCCCCAGACGAAGCCGGCACACGTGACAACGTCGACAAAAATCTTGTCGGAACTAGTAAAAAAGTTTTTTGTTAAATTTTGAACCATTTTGAATGTTTTAGGTGTAAAAGTTTATTTTGTAGGGTTAGATATTTAAATGTTTGAATGGGGAAGGGATTGGGGGGTTATATTATAGAAAAACCGTCGGAAAAGCCACCGAGAAAGCTAAACGCCCTCAGATGGCGTTTGGGCATTGGCTGAGTCGGGTCCAAACGACTTCTTAGCCAAGGCCCATCCACCATCTGAGAGTGTTTCGGCCATGGTCGGGACGCCGCCAGATGGTGTCTGGGCCTTGGCCAGGACGCCATCAGGGGAGCGTCTCAGCCTAGACCGGGGAGCCATCTGACGGCAATTCAGCACAGTGGAGACGTTCAAAACTTTTGTCCTTTCCTTCGGTTAGTTAGCATTAACAGTATGTTGTGCTTCTTTTCTTTCCTTTGCTCCAAGTATTTCATCTATTTTGTATTCTAGTTCTAGTGGAGTCTTAGGTTAATATTATGGATTAGACTTAATCTAGGTTGGTAATATGGTTATTAGTTCAAAATGAGTTTGGGATTGTTTCATTAGTTAGGTTGATGGTCATTAGTTTAGTGTCATATAACCTGGTTTTTGGTTGGGTCTGTAGGTTTTGGTTCGATCAGTTTTTAGTATTTAGGGTTAATTGGGCCAGAGTTACGTTAGTGTTATAGGATTAATTGAGCTAAGATTAATTGGGTCAATCATAGAAGGGTTAGATTTTTAGGTTTAATTGGGTCAGTTTATTGTCTAGGGTTTTGGGTTTAATCAAGTCATCTTAGGATAGATTTGGTCTAATAAAGTTGGGCCATATCTTTGGGCCTTCTTTAGGTCTGTAGGGTTAATCAATGTCTAGCTATTTTAGTTGAGTCTTTAGGTTAGTTAATTAATTTAAGTTAATAAAGCACAAGTTAATAGGATAAAATTATTAGTGGTTAGTTAATCTAGGTTAGGGGGTGTTTAAACCTCTTAATAGGGGTTGAATATGAGGGTTTAGTGCTTGTTTGGCCTAATTTTTGATAGTGTTTTTGAAGTTAAAAAGTACAAATTAGGTCAAACAATGTTTTTCCTAGAAGCTAATAATTGTTTTCCAAAAATAATTTTGGCCAAAAACAACTCCAAAAGCAGAAGAAGTAAATTGCTACTTCTGTTTCCTACAAACTAATCACTACTCAATTTATGGGATTTTTTTAGTGATTAGTCTCCATAATTTCAAATAAATATTTTGATTCTTATAAAGATAGCTTTAAATATTTTAATATTATGTTAGATCCTTTAATATTATGTTGGACATTTGATCTTTATTATCTAATTTCTTTACAAATATGGTGTTTAGTAAATTTTTGATATATAACTATTTAATTTAAAAAAATTGTATAGTTAAGTGAGACTATATATAGTTATAATGATAATAATTATAATTATAACTATAACTATAGGATTATAATTATTGTTAAAATTAAAATCTGATAATTTGTTTAAAAATTAATAAAAAGAGAAAAATGTAAATAATCATATGATAATTTTACTCCAGAAAAAATACATAATAAGTTTTAAAAGTTAGGCGAAAGAATTAAATTTAGTAAAAATATTATATCATAAGTTAGGCCAAACACTTTAATTTAGTAAAATCACTTATATCATAAGCTAGCCAAACACTTCAATACTTTTCCAAAAATAGCTTTTATAAAAATTGTTTGTAAGAAACAACAACAATTTTTCATAAATAAGGCCAAACAATCACTTAGTTGGAAGGGAATAATTAGCTTAGTTAAGAAGTTTTCACCATCATTCTCTATCTTTTTGTGGAGGTTAGGGGTTGAGAGGATGCTACATTTCTTGAACACAATAGTTTGAGGTTTTAGTGGGATAATCAGACTATCTTTCATGAGAGTGAAGATTAGTTTAATTAGGGTTCGTTACTTTTTATACTTTTAAGTGTTATGTTTCATGAAAGTGAGGATAAAGTTTAAGAGTTAATCTAATGCTATCCTTAAAGAGAGGGGCTAAGAGTGGCTTAATTTAGTAGCGACTCATTCCTTGCCTAGTTTAGCTATCGCTTTTCATTTCCCTTCGATTAGTCTCCTGTTAAGTGGTTGAGACCAAAGCTCGAGCCTACATTTTCTTTTTTTCTGTTCTAAATATTCTTACCTCATAAATAAAAAGGAAAACATAAAAAATTATGTCATGTCATAACTTGGTCCAAATTGGTTTTCAATTAGAAAACTCAACAATACTAGAGAGTTGAAACAAGTCATGGTCATAATCATGAAGGTGAAGATCCGAACTCCACTTGAACACGTATAATTGAGAGGGAGGGAAGGAGGGAAATGAGGACTATAACATGGCACTGAGAAAACTCAACAACACTAGATAGTTGTAACTAAGATTGGTGCCTAAGACTCGACAAAAATAAAATGAGGACTATAACGAGCACGAACAAATGTAAGGAAATTGCAGCCCATAAAACTACCATAGTGAATCTACCAAACCATTATGAGAGGGATCGAGAACGGAGGGAGTGGGGCTATGGGTTTGTTAAAATTTTCATCAACCAATTACAGTTTAGTATTATATTTTCTTTTTTCTGTTCTAAATATTCTTACCTCATAAATAAAAAGGAAAACATTAAAAATTAAACCGCCCAAATCTTTTTTTTGGTTGTGTTGATTTTGAAAAATTTTCAAAGATAAGTGGTATATATGAGTCACTTCAAAGTTTAATGACAAAACCGGGGGGAGGGGGGGAAGCAATATTGTTGCTCTATAGAATTTATTTAACTCACTTTCTGTAGAATTGATTTAACTCACTTTCTATAGAATTGATTTAACTCAATTTATATCTTTACCCATTTATCATCCAATTTGCACCCATACCTCTTTCTTAGTCCAACAAATGCAACAAATCCTTGTTACAAATAAGTTAGTTGATTGAATTTTGATTAATGTACTAAGAATATACACTTGAAACGATCCCCCACTTCCTAGTCCAATACCTCAAACAGAGAATAATAACAATAAATATACAATCAACCAAAAAAGATACAATTAATGGAAGCAAAACAAAAACTATGATGGGCTAGCTAGCTTTCTTGCAAATATACAGAGTGCTGAATTTCCTGTGCATGCATTACATTTCTATCGAGCATTCAACATGGTTACCGTTACTTGATTCACTGTAAAAGATTCATCTTGTTTAGTAGAAGAATCATCGGTCTCATTAGGGTTCCATCCCATGCAAAACCCAGGGAGTTTAGGCTGAGGTAAGCTCGCGGACTCACTACTTAACATTAGGACCACCGAAGTCATAGTTGGCCTATCTTCAGCCCTTTCTTGTACACACAAGAGCCCAACCTGAAGACACCTTAATACTTCATGGGTTGAGTACACATCCCCCATGGCCTTGTCTAGCAACTCCGTTCCTTTTCCTTCTCTCCATAGCTTCCATGCCTGTTATTAATACATTAATATGTGCTTTGTTAGTACTATCCTCAATTTTAACCATTTTGAATGATGGAATGATCGACGAGTTACTTACATATCCAAGAAGGTTAAGCTCATGATCTGAGTTGTAAAATGCTCTATTCTTTTTTCCGCTCACTATCTCTAAGACTAGTACTCCAAAGCTGAACACATCTGACTTTATTGAGAACAAGCCATCCATTGCATATTCAGGGGACATGTATCCACTACAAGACAGACATATAGAGGTAAGCTGATAGTTATAAATGAAGCTTGAGTGAAATGCATCAATAAGGTGAATGTATGACTTACTATGTTCCAACAACCCTCCGTGTATTTCCTTCAGTTTCATCACCACCAAAAATTCTTGCCATGCCAAAATCTGATATCTTGGGGTTCATTTCCCCATCGAGCAAAATATTACTAGCTTTCAAATCCCGGTGTATGATTCTGTACCTTGAATCATGGTGAAGATACAAAAGACCTCTAGCAATCCCACAGATAATGTTGAACCGTGTTTGCCAATGAAGCAACGAGCTCCTTTCTTTATCTGATACATATACAGTTATAAAGAATGAGTATATATAGAACTCGAAGCATAAAGTAATCTGAATTTCAGGAGAACCTAGAGAATGAGGTACTCACGAAATACAAAGGAATCGAGGCTTCTATTCTTGAGGTACTCATAAACGAGCATCTTTTCATCCATTTCCACACAACAACCAAGCAATCGAACAAGGTTTCTGTGTTGTAACTTTGCGATTAGTCTGACCTCATTCTTGAATTCCTCTGCTCCTTGCCCTGATTCCCTTGATAATCGTTTCACTGCAACCTCTAGTCCATCAGACAACACACCCTAGGGGACAATTCAAAGTACATGTTAGAATCTGATATACACATATTTGTTTTACCATAACCATCCATGACATAATTGATTAGTTTGTATCAAAGCCAACTCTCAATGATTCCTAAAGTAAAAAGTTATAAACACCCACATACAAGAACATGAATAGTTGTATGGCTAAAGAAGATGGACTATTACCTTATAGACACATCCAAAACCACCCTGCCCAAGCTTGTTTGCATCAGAAAAGTTGTCAGTGGCTATAGCCATGGTGTACAAATCAAACAAAGGCAACTCCAAATCATCTGTCTTAGCTTCTCCCGAGTAATCCCTCTTGCTAGTGACGACATGCCCACTTAAAAGGATTTCTTGGCTCCTTCCGGGACCACCTGCCCTTGACGCTGTAACACAAAAAAATTAAGTAGATACAACATTAGTGACCATTAATACTCCCTTTGTTTTGAGGTAATCAATTGTATCCTTAATTAACATAGAAGCTAGTAACTGAAAGTTTCTTAACTTGAACAATATGTTTACCTGGTCTTCCTTGTTGTGCCATTTGTAAATTCCTACGCTTCAATATGATGAAGACACTAACATATCCGCCTAGCACAACCAAGATGGCAAGAGATATGCCGACACCCATTCCAATTTTCTTTGCATTTTCAGAACCATTTCCAGATCCTGAAGTCACTGTTGAAGTTAAGTAGTGCACAATGAGAGCAACATTATGATAACATTATAGATATAATGACATCTTTCAATAGTAGATAGACTAATTAATCATGAATTCTCCAAAGTTTATCACTTTAAGAATATGTCTATGGTATGTTGTAAACCCTACACTGAATTATAAATTTCATACAATCAACTTCATAACCAAATTAATTTTTATCATTTTTCATAGGGTTATCTTCTGCCATCATTCCCATACCCCATTTGGCTTTATCATACCGGAAGTGTTTGGTTATAAGCTTTTAGTTTTTTGGACAATATCAACTTTTTGATCAAGTTAAAAGCTAGTTGAGATGTCAGGTAAATAGCTTTTTGTATTGGTTTTTTGCATCCAATAAACTAGTTTTTAAAAAGCTACTTGAAGTAAGTTTTTAAAGGAATTTTTCACAAGTGACTACTTTGCTAAACACATTTTTTACAAATAGCTAACTCAAGCAGGTAATCCAAACAGTTACCAGTGAACGGCTAACAACTACCAGCAGATTTCCAAACACGACCGTCGCGTTGTTAAAGCTCACAAAGAGATTATCAGCCTTGTTTGGGTTGGATTAACTTTCCATCGACTAGTTTGAGTCAACCAAATTGTTTAATTATAAAGATATGGAGAAACCCTTTTTACATTAACAATGTGAACAATATATATAATCAAAGTATTCTCCAACCCCTAAAGAGACAATGGCAACATTCCCAGTACCGAATTCCACAGGTTAAATTCAAATAAAATGTGGATCAATACTTAATGTTGTGGTAGGTACTGCAGTTGGTATGCCGTATTCAACTATTCATACCAACACGCAACGACTAAAAAATCCCACCATTTCTATTATACTCCTATTTTCCAATCGGTCAAATAAAATAAGATAAATTCAAAATGGCTACATCTGCAACCCCAATAAAGAAAAAAAACAGACAACATGCACAAATCCAGAGTTTATGCCTCTCCTAAATAATTGGTCCAACTGGAAGTTAACATATGCTCCTTGTCAATTTCTTTTTTCCATTAAAATATATATGACATCCAGCACTGAATTATAGAACCAACAATTTTTTTTTTTTTTTTTTGAAAAAGCATTTGCAAAGATCTGTCACGTAAACGTACAGTAGCGTGATGTTCGCTCAACAACAAAAGACAGTTTGTACATTTTGTAGTTTGCCTGTAAACAAAAACTAATGACAAGCAATTCCAATATCTCTTGATTCTCTTCGTAGATCTAGCATTACTTGTTATGGCTAAAATATTAAGATAATAAAAGAGAAGACCACATTTCCTCTTATTATGCAAAGATGGAATTCATTCGCTCTTGGCTGCCTTTGGATGCCTTTTCTTAACAAAATTGTATACTTAAACCAACCCACCCCACAACCCCAAACAAAATGTATGTTATATGTGGACTAAAGAATTCTTTATAAAGATAATGTAGACAAGACCATTGTTCAAAATAATATTGTGGTCCAACAACATTGTCTAGTTACCTTCCCTCAAATAAAGTTGTCAGTTACCTTACAAAATTCAAATAAATGTCATAGCGTTTTGTGCAGTTGGTAATATGTGAAAATTGTGCACTATAGTAAATTGTGGAAAGTGCGGTAAGGTGTGAAATGATATAGTAAATTTTTCGAAAGTGTAGTTAATGTGATAGGTGAGGAGAGAGAATGTGAAAATTAGATGAGAAAAATGAGAAAAGAGAAAAATGAGGAGATATATTAGTAATTATTGTAGTAAAGTGCAGTGTAGTGTAGTGAAGTGTGGAAGAATATTACTGTTAATGATATAATGAGTTGTGACATCGCACAATACCATACAAAAGAACATGACCCAAATATAAGATACATGATAGGAAATAACAATTAATTTAAGAAGATAATTAAAGAGAAATTCCCTTTCAATCTGAAATGGAGCAACTTTGGATACCTACGGGAAGCACTTGATGCTCCTAATGGACTAACCTTTCATGCCAACAACTTGCATCCATTGTTTCCCCCCTTAAATAGTAGTTTGCTTTTTAGTAGTCTGGTCTACTTTTATGTATTTGAAAAGGATCTTTTTTAACATGAGACTTTTTGATGAATTTGTATATATAATGTAAGCATGGTGAGATAGATTCCTTTTGGATGAAAATTTTGAGGTTTTGTTATGAATAATAAGTCATACTAAATAAGTTTTTGTTGTAAATGTGACTAAATATTAATTGGGGGATGACTTTTACTAAATAAGTTTTTGTTGTAAATATGACTAAATATTCATAAGAATTCACCAAAAAATATTCATCTAGCTCAATAAATTATTAAATTGACGGCATCACAAAAAAGTCATTCTATATATTTTGAATAGGGAATTATTGTTTGATAATTTATGTTACTCCAACTCTTCATATATTTTGATAAATTTATATGGGACCTTTATCAACACTCTATATTTCAAATTAATTATAATTAAAATCTAATAATTTTCTTAAAAATACTGGTATTTGTACCCGTGCCAGACATCCACGCGGATGTCCGAATATATTGGAGTCCCAAAACAAAAATTGTATAGACATAGAGACTTTTGTGAAGATTTATTATTTAGCATCAGTTTTAGAAAACAAGGTCATGACTAACACAATGTTGGGATGGCAATTGTAAAGAATGTATAACATGTGAAAAATGGAGGACAGAGTGGCTAGCCACTTCAGTCAACAGTTTTTAGACCTTAAAATGTCCACAACCCATCTATAACATTGACTCATGCATGCACTCCTGCTGTTGGTCTGTTTCCCAACAAATTATTCTCATCTTGTTATTTTTCTGCCCGCGAAATTAATGAGAAAATAACAAATCGAGCTACCTAATTAAATTCTTCTATTTATGAGGAGGCATTATAATTTTTGTGGCCACTTATCATACACCAATCACGCCATGCTATCCCACAAACTATTTCTTCTACAGCTTAGTAGTAATCATCTTTTCAATTTTAATTTAATAGCTGGCAATGGGTCCGAGTTGATGGAGTTTATATACATAAAAAGAGAGTACGTAACAAAAATTCCACTAATTAAGGTCATGTTATTTGGATGACTTACTTTTAAGTTAGGATAGTCAAATTAGAATAAATTAGGATAAATTAGATTAAGTTATGATGTTTTTTTGGGGAATTGTGTTTTTAGAGTGGACGTTTTTTTTGGGAATAGTGTTTGGTTGGGATAAGTTAGGATAAGTTAGGAGAGTTAGAACCAACTTAATAAAAGAATAGGGCCTTAATAGAATTAGGCCCTAAAGAACACTGCTCCAAGCAGCATGGGAAGAGAGAGTGAAGAGTTAAGTTGTCACTTTGTGAGTGGCTAGATTGTAAAGAGAAGAAAATGTCACATCCTTGTTTCCATGGGCAGGCGAGGAATATGATTGTGACATGGGAGGGAAAAGGGAGGAGAGAGATAGGAAGGGAAGGGAGAAGAAGAGAGAGAAAGAGGAGACATGATGTTACACATATTGTTGGTTCCACTCTCATGTGAGATATTTCCACTATTTTTTCACTATCTTTCCACAATGTTAATAATGCTTGAAGTATGGAAGAATATTGAGTAGTATATTGATTTGTAGTACCACACCACACCTTAACGTATAAAAGAACATGGCCTTACCGGTGGTCACGCTGTTATTTAACATTTTTCCAAACTCAACTTGGATATCTAGATAGCTTTTAAAATAGTTCATTTCATAGTAATTATTTAAAGAATTTTTGGATGATAATATACCAACATTTGGAGGTGTTGGATTGTAATATACAAACATTTATTATTGGACAACAATATCTCTGATCTTTATACCTAGGTGACATTATTATACCAACAGTAGCTAAGGAGGCGGTAAATCAGTCTCCATGTGCGTTAACATGGCTGGCGAAGGGAAAAAAATTGTCCCAAGCAATTAACCTCATTAACCCCTTAGTTTTTCTCACTAACCCATATTACAAGATATCTATTGGTTGTGTTTCACATCAGTACGAAGACCGGTTCACCACCCCTTTAGTGACTATATTAAGGACGATTGTTTTTCACGTGGGTCAGTGAGAAAAACTGAGAGATTAACGGGGTTATTAGGCAAGGGCCGGTCATTTTCCCTCCGCCTATCATGTCAGAATCGAAACCAGTTAACCAGCCACCACCCCGTTAGTCACTATTGATATAATAATATTACATAAATATAAAGGTTAGGGATATTGTTGTCCAATAAAAAAAGATCGGTATATTACAATCCAATACCCCAAAAATTAGTATATTATCATCCAATATCCCTTATTTAAATTAGAATATGTTTCGGTGGACTACGTTACATGTTTAAACTCACATATTTAGCTCAATATTAAGCCAAAATATCTACATTAAGTTTTCAAAATAAATATATAAAGTAGCTGTATCGTGGGCATGCATCTGTCCAAATTAAACAAAGATAGAGAAAAACATCCCCATGTACATTGGCACTTTTACCTGAGTGTGACTAATGGCACATTTATTTCGCATCTTTGTTCATATTCCCATCATCTTTTATAAAGTTCTCATTAAGATGATCAAGAATCTTAATATAATATCCAATTTGTATAGGAATATTGTCCTAATTTTAAATGTAGATAAAAAAAGAAATCATAAGACATAGATATTTTTTTATTAATCAATCAGAAAATAACTGAAAAACTCGGTGGATAATTCTAGCCTTCTAGGCATCTAGTTATATCACATCATAGGGTAAATAGCTTTTGATCTAGTGCGTAGCTTTGGGGGTAGATTATCCCAATTTGTTGTCCTTAGCAATGTCATGAAAAATCTTCCTCAACGCAAAAATGATTGTAAATGGGAAAAATAAAATTGACAACGAAATACGGAGAAGAAATCGTTGGCGCAACCATACCTAACCTGGGTCATAAAGGTCGGCTGAGTTGGATTTCATACATTAAATTTAATTTTCACAAATTGTAGTGTCATTTTTATAAAGAAAATTGGAAATTAATAATTTAAACTTATGATTTTATTATGAATAAGTTGAATTTCAATTTTTGTTATTTTTAATGTTTTCATAATGGGGTTCTTCATAAAAGTGATGTGATAGGCTGGTAGTGTCAATATTACACAGGGAGTACAATTTTATATTTTTTGAGCTGCAAAAAGTTTCATATAATACCGTTGTTACTACCTTATTATTTTTCTAATAAACTCAATGCAGTGGTGGGTATATAAAAACAATAAAAATTATAGTTTGACTCACTCATAACAAAATTATATATTTGGGTTATTTTTTTTCAATACCCTCAAAATCCATTATTGTTTTCAATTTTACTTTGCATTATCACTATAATTATTACTTTATTTATTTCCAACAAGTCTTGCTGGATGATCCATGAAGATGCACATGGATCATGTTCATGTGTATATACGGAGATCTTAATATATTTGACTTTAATTTAGTTCAATATTTCATCATTTTCCACCTTGCTATCCAAAAAAACACCTTGGTATCTAAAAAAAACACCTTGAAAAATAGTATTATTTAAATATATGGGTAATTTTTTTAGTTAAACTTTGGTATGTGAAAAATTTTGAAATATGTCAATTAATATGGAACGAAGGGAATATATAGGTGTAGTATCATTATTGTTACTCTTTTATTCACGACAAATCTAGCTATGGATCATATTGATTTGAGATCTAAATATATTTTAGGGGGTGTTTGGCTACCCAACTTTTTGGGTAGCTTTTAGCTTTTTGGATATCTTTTAGCTTTTTGACCAAGGTTAAAAAACTACTTGGGGGTGTTGGGTAAGTAGCTTTTTATTTTAGTTTTTTGGACCCAATAAGTTAGTTTCTAAAAAACTACTTGATGAAGTTTTTTGAGTTAGCTTTTCACCAAAAGCTACTTTATCAAATATTTTTCCTACAATCAGCTAACCCAAACTGCTAAAGTCAAACAGTTAATCCAAACAATTATCAATTAACAGCTACAAGCTAATAACTAACAGCTACCAACTACCAGCTGATTGCCAAACATGGGCTTAGTATTAGATTAATATTTCATATGTGCCACTTTGATTGAGTTTGATGTCAAATATAGCATCTAATATGAAGATACTTTATGGGTCCTGTTAAAGTGTAGGAATGATGCTGATAATGTGTATGCCTTGGATTAAGGAAATCTGAAGCCGCCCAACCAGGTGACTTTTTTAGCATTGCTGCACAATCCTCAACAATTTCTCATCTAGATGGGACAGGGTGTGACAAACTACTGTATTAGATTTGAGTTAATTCACACAATTGTCCTATAATATAGATTTTACAATATTTTTGTAAGAAAATGACCATATATAACAATGACCAATTTTAGTAATGAATAAAGAAATTAACTTTTCTCAGATATTACTCACTTTTCACAATAATAAATCTCACTTTTAAAGATTTTAGAATATTCATGAATATATTTTGACTATTGTTTGTTATAAACATATAGTTCAGTTAGTTCTAAATATTATAACATTATATATGTATCAAAAAAAATTTCACTATAAATTTAATAATAGTAGTATCATAGAGAGAAAATTATTGTATATGATAAAAATAACAATTAAAATTTTTAAAGTACGAAACATAATTCATATATAGTTACAAATAATTTGAGTGCAAATAAGAAACTTTTTAGCAAATTAATGTTTAAATTGTTTATCATTTGAATAGCTGAAAATTATTTATGTATTCCTTCTAGATAATGATAGACAAAATCAAATTGTCTCTCTAATTAAGCTTGTTTAATTCTTCTCCACAATACATGGAGTAGTAGGTAATGAATGATTTGATTTTTTCAAACTGAATAAATCAAAACCAGTACTTTTCAGTCTTTTTTAATTTGAATGTAGGAATATTATATTAAACCGCTGCACCCAATTTTGCAATCAAAATTTTAGAATATTAAATTAAGAGTTGAATTTCAAAAACCCAAAATAATTTTAGAGCATCAACAATTAAACAAATTCAAATAATATGTTTCTTATTTCATAATGAATTCAATTGAGATTACATTTAAGCCACCTAAGTTATCCAGATTATACTTTAGCCCAAGTAAAATTAATCTCTTAAAAATTTTAAACCAAATTAGAAATCGTCAATTTTGTTTTTCTTTTCATAATATAGGACATCAAATAAATTTATGAACGCGGTATTGATGATGAAGAGTTCGGTCAATAAGCTCAATCAAGCTGAAATGTAATGTCATCATAGTACAACTTTACATTCAAAAAACTCTTAATCATGTAAATTGACGTAACTTTTTTTGCCTAAGTAATGTGAATTGATACAAATTAATTTCACCAACTTTGAATTAGGGGTAAAAGGAATGGTTTTCTTGTGATTTTTTATATAAATTACACTGTAACAACGTAGTCAAAGAATAATGTGCCCAATGTCATCTTCATTACAAAAGCTACATATCCTTGTTACTCACATCGTAGTCATTCTTGGATGCTTTAATAATCTTTGCAATTTAATTTTTTTTTGGGATAGGAGCAATTTTTAATAAAATTACTCACCTTTTCATTTCTTTTTATGTTTTGGGTTTAGAACTTTAAATTAGAAAGTACTTCCTTCATCATGTAATCCTTGTTGGTATTATTTAGTTTTTTATAGTCTTAAATTTCTCTCTTTAATTTGAAACTTTTCATATTGGAGTGTGGAAATTTTTTATGGGAAAGATTTTTCTGGAAAAAATTTCCTTTAGCCCTACTAAAGGAAATTTTCTCTAGAAAAATGGAGAAAATGATGGGTTCATCATGAAAACTTTCCCAAAGTTAACCCGCATCCAAACATAGAGAAAATAAGTCTACTCGAAAAAATTGACAATTTTTCCAAAATTATTGACCAACCAAATGCACCCACATATATATATATATATATATATATATATATATATATATATATATATATATATATATATGTATGTATGTATGTATGTATGTATGTATGTATGCGCTTCATACTATTTGTGTCAACAGGCAATTTATCGAACACTAGCAATGCGGAATGAAATCCAGGAATTGACACTTTCTCTCCTACAAGACATCCTCTCCTCCTTTTCTTGGTTCTTTGAGTTTCCTAACTCTGCGATTCCAGAACTCAAAGAAATGAAGAAAAAGGAGGAGAGAAGGTGTGCCAATTAGAAGAGAGGGGATCGAAATTTCATAGATGGAATTTTACATTACATATGCTCTTAAGCTTTCTTCCAACCAAAGCACAACAACACAAACTGCAAAAGCACTAAACTAATTTATCGAACACTCATATAATAGTCCCATTAATAATTCAATATGTTATCTTGATTAAAAATCCAAAATATATTACTCCAAAATCTATTTCAATTAGTTTCTAAAACAAACCGTTGTTTTTTTTTTTTGGGTAAGCTACAAACCGTTGTTTTTTAAACATTTATTTTGAACCATTTATGAAGCTGAACTGCTTCTACTTCTACATCTACTTGGGAAGAAACATGTAAAGCATTAAGTAGAAGGTGGAAACATGACATACCTAAATCAGAAGCAGCCAATCGAACATACAAATCCTGTCCACCTTGAGGATAATCTCTCATATCATTGAGATCACCCGTCCAGTAAACGCACCCAGTCCCGACCCCTTGTATGACCCTGGCATTGGCGTAAGCAGTGCAGCTACAATTCCTCTTACACCTCTCCCTGCACTGATTCAGATTCATGGTATTATCCACAAAAGCCGTCGTTGTCTCTGGCAACTTCATATTCTCCAGCACCATAAACCCATCACTCAGGCACACCAGATTCGTGTCCCGTACGCACCCATCTGTCCCGTCTCTGAGTCCCCAGGCAGTGGGATTCTTCGGCCTGAACCCGTGAGGACACTCGCAGTTGAACAGGGCACTCGAATTGCACACCCCGTACGCCCCACAGAAATCGTAGTAATCACAAGTGTCTTTCCGAGCGTACCAGAACATGTGCCATTCAGCAGTGCCAGGGACCCAAGTGTACCTCCGCAGGAACCCGTCGTATGTCACCATCAACCGAGATTTCACCGCGTCGTCTTCCGGTAATTGGAACGTGTAGTAAACTTCATCCGGTCCCGTGTGGAATGTGAAGTTGAAACCGGATTGACCCGATTTCATCTCCGGGACCCCGCTGAATCGGAGGCCCACCCACGGGCCGCTTCGGTATAGGATTCGATCTCCTTGCCAGAGGTAGATTTCCGGGTCGCCCCGGGGATCCAGTTTGAACGAGTACTGACCCGTACCCGGATCGTTCGGTCCTCTCCAGGAGTTTAAGAATCGGTTGAGGCCGGTTTTGAGATTCAGCCCCAGTTTCTGACCCGGAACCAGAGTGTCCGTTGGATGATCGAAGCTCTGCCATAGGTAATGATCCGGGTTTTGATCCCCTGCTTCGCGGATCACCAGATTGCCGGAGTCCAGCAGCTGAGCAACTGGATTTGACCCAGTTGATTGGTTTGAAGACCATACTCTGTTCGATCCGTTATCCAGAATGACGAGGTTTCCGTGATTGTCCAGCTTCATGGTAGACGAATTGGTAGATAGGGGTGCATCTCTGTTTGCGACCCAAATGAAAACATCTTCTCTGGGGATATCTTTGTACCAAATTCCGACATAATATTTCTTAGGATCCCCTTTGCTGAAGAAACCCAGTTCGAATTTCTTCCCGGCGGAAATCAATGTTTGGCCGAAGGAGAGAGAGCCAGCCGGAGTTAGAGTGTCGGATGATGCCACAAAAACAGGGGAAGAGACGAGGAAGGAGAAGAAGAGGGGAATAGTAAGGAGGTGAGGAGAGAGAAAGGAGTGGGTTTTCATACTTGTTTGTTCTCCCTCACCCCTGGTTGGTATTATGGGTTAAGTATGCTTTTATGAAGGTTTTGAATGGAAATTGAAGGTGGGATTTGGGGAAAGACTCATGTTGAAATTGAAGGCAAATTGGATTTTGGTTCCTTCATGGAATGGGTTGGACTTGGTTAAGACTTGAAGACCTCTGTTTTAATTTGACTATCAATTAGTTTTATGTGCGTTCTGGTGGTTCCTTTAGAGGTTCGTTGAAAAACCACAGCCAGAAAAGAACTGGTTTTCGAACATAACTTTTTTTTTTGGGTGTGTGACGTGTGTCAGGCCGGCAAGATATTTTTTGAAAAAATTTTTCGATATCAACTATCAATGTCTAAAACCATTTACAAAATGTTAAAACTTATGTTAGCTTTATGTGGGCTTTGGTTGTCTATTTGTTTGTGTTATCAAAATCACACCGGTCACCGAACCGATTCGCCAGCAGGTCCAAAATTGATATGAATCGGTCATGAGTTAAAAAATTCCATATACTTCATGAATAATTAAGCTACCAAAATAATTAAATCGGCATGAACCGGTCAAAACCGACATGAACCGATCAAGAACCGGTCAATTATAGATGGAGATTATATCGAGCATATATCACTAATTTTCTTTAGGGTCCCATCTTAGCGGGTTATCGTGGAGCATACACTATATATTCAGTAATTTATAAATGGTTAGTTAATATTTGGTTAATGGCCAAAAACCAACTTGCAACCGAAAATAATTATTCATGATAACATATTGTCATTATGCAGATCAATATTATTGCATGCAATATGACATGTCCTCAAACAATTATAGTAAGCTTTGCTTTCAAAAAATTGAGTGTGCTTCCCATGACGGGGATGATTGCTTGAGTTTAGGAATGGTACATGACCGAATAAAGCCCGAAGGATGACGATGAACTCGATGGAGATGCTTATGAACGATCAACAACAAATCCCAATGGAACAATAAAGATATGAACGATCAATAACGGAAATCCACCACTTGTGATCTAACATCCCACCATGATTTGATAAAGGATTAACCACGGCAAATCAATAAAGAAAACACTTAAAAGATAAAACACCATGCAATTTGGATAAAGTAATAATATTTAGGGAGAGTTTGAAGTTGGTCTTAAAAATACCATATTCATTAGTCTGCAAAGTTGATCGAGTCTTTTCTCCCAAATGCTTGGATTAAAAGGCAAATGGAGTGGAGTCTTCCCCAAGAAAAGAAACAAAAATCAAAGGGCCAAAATTAACCCAAAATATTCGTGTTGGAGGTTATAAGCATTAAGAGAGGTACATTCATCTACTGCTTTATAAACATTCGTGTTGGAGAGCATTCATCTAGTGGTTTATGAGCATTCATATACTAGTTTATGAACATTGTAGTTCAGGTTTATGAACATTCATATACTAGTTTATGAGCATTAGGGTTTAGGGATTTGTATTTAAAGTTTATGAACATTCTAACATAGATTTATGAGCATCTACATTACAAATTATGAACATTATATGAGATATGATATAAGCAAAACTATTAGGAGTTATGAGCATTCTTACATAGGTTTATGAGCAACATTGTTATTGGTTATGAACATTCCTCTTCTGGTTATGAACATTCATATACTGGTTTATGAGCATTATAGTTTAGATTTATGAATATTCATATACTAGCTAGTTTATGAGCATTGTAGTAAAAAAATGAAGGAGTCGGACACACGGGAACATTCTAAAATAAAATGTTACACCAAAAGAGAAATAATATAAAAAAGAGAAAAAAAAAGAGAATAACAAGGTATGCGCACCATTCAAGGTACACTCAAGAGCACTATCGAAGGACGATATATCATCTCCCAATATTTTAGCAAAGATTTCCATTATTCTGTCCTTCTTATCTAGAGCCTTTGCATCTGACACATTAATTATATATTTTTATTGACCCGTAAGCAATCTAAGAGTCATATCCAATGAATTGCTACTTAGATTAAGAGACTTTGATCGACATATCTTGCAATTCAATTCTGTGTGGCCTCAAATCTATCTTGAACAATCATAATCTCGCAAGTTCAAGCATCAGTAACAACCACATTGTGGTTGCTCATCATGAAAAGATTCATGTACTCCTAACTCTAATTCCACAACAATTATGGGAGACGAGCCACCAGGCATAAAATCATTGTAGGTCTTTGAGCCAAGGACCATCGGAAAATATTCCAAGCAACGACTAAATCTAATAAAGTTCAACTAGTAATCAAAGCTTCAAGGGGGCCACCATAAGAATGAATATCACCAAGTGTTTGTGATTCCTTAGCACAAGCTGGGTTTGACTAACTACCCACTATAACCTCTATAGAATCCTCAAAATCGTCAAATTACCTACTACAACCTCTATAGAATCCTCAAACCCAATGCTGGGAAATTTTCATGAGAGTTTGTCTCACGGTTGAATGATTAGGAATCATTTCTTTTCTCAAATTCGCCCAAGAAACATCTGGTATAAACCTTTCACAAGTCTTTCAACTAAAGTTTTAATTGCTTTGTCCCCCTCCTACTTATGCGCAAGCCTAGCAAATTCAGATCTGTTATCATTCTTCCTCCCCACCTTATTAGGAAGTAGGAACTTAAAATCAATAATTACACCAAAATCACCAAATAAGATTTTCAAACTTATTCTTCCAAATTAGGAGATAACCCAACTATGATAGAGAAAATCCAGCTATGGCCACATAAATTCTTGGCTCTGAATGAGATCGAATCATTGATTCAACTCATACTTGTGAGTCGCAAAGCTAGACAACTTCTCATGAGAACACAGTAGAATTGTTCTTCTTTTCGTTCGACTTAACAAAATGAGAATAAAATATTTTAGAACCAAATCAAAACTAATACTCTCAAACCCATAATCGAAATTTTAGGATCATTTGTAAAAAGAGGACAGGTGATAATAGTATGATTCAATGTTCAACAAGAACATCAGACAGCAAATCTTCATTTACTATCTCATCTTCTCTAAGAATCACTTTAAAACCCCCCTCCCCCCCCCCCCCTTTCTGATTTTTCCTTTTTTGGGTTGTTTTCCGAGGGTTTGTATATCTATAATCTACCCACCCACTTCTGCCAAAATAATTTGCTCACGAACCCTCTGTCTCTCCGACCATGTTCCTCTTACCATTGCCAGGTCTGGTCCTGAGAGAATCACAAAGTAGAAGGTAAGGTGCAGGTCATATTTTTCTTATACTCTGCTTCTCATTTCATTTGAACAGAAAAACAGACATTTATGACAAGTAGAACCCAGTATAAGGAAATGTCAAATGAAAGACAGAAGAGGTCCTATCTAACAAAATCTGAAGAAAGAAATTGTATGTACCTAATGTCAACAATATGGAGACATTAGTGAGACATATATATATACAGAAACAAAATTCATTTGCACACTGATAGTCACAGATGTGCTATCGCCCCACCATCCTAGTGATGGTGACATTATTGGAAGAAGCGATATTTTCATCAACTCCTCTCCGGACATGTATATATTAAGCTGTCAAATGAAGAATATCTGAGAGAAGGTTCCTTTGGAGCAGGAATCGGAACGCTGTTGCTCTCCAACCATAAGACAACTAGCGACATTGTCGGCCTAGAAGCAGCAGAGTCTTGCACGCATAGCAACCCTATCTGTACACATCTTGATAATTCATTGCCTGGAGATGAGCTTCCTATTGAAGAATCGACAAGCTCTGTTGCCTTTCCTTCGCTCCATAGCTTCCATGCCTGTCAAACATGTGGTCATTCTCTTGATGGACTTAAAATGCAGTGCAAGGAGATTTGTGGGTCAATGACTCAATGGCTTGGCTCAATTTAGAATTGCCAGTTTTTTAGGTCTATGTTTAGATCCTAACTTAGTTTCAGGCCAAGATGTTCAGGGGTTAAAATGCAGTGCAAATAGATGACTTACATATTCAATGAGGCTCATGTGTTCAGAGAACCGAAAGCTAGTGTTCCGACGACCTGAAATCACTTCGAGCAACAACACTCCAAAGCTGTAAATGTCAGACTTATCAGAGAAGAACCCGTCCATTGCATACTCGGGAGACATATAGCCACTGCATGAAGAAGTTTAGAATGAATTAAAATGAAGAAACCAATAAGAGGCCCTTTTTTCCAGGGACTAGAGCAGAGATCTCATAAATCCACACTGTTTTTAAGAAATGGACAGCTTACTATGTTCCAACTACTCGATTTGTGTTGCCTTGATCTTGATCTCCGCCAAAAATTTTAGCCATACCAAAGTCTGAAATCTTTGGGTTCATTTCCTGATCCAGCAAGATGTTGCTAGCCTTAAGATCTCTGTGAATTATTTTAACTCTTGCATCACGATGAAGATAAAGCAATCCTCTCGCTATCCCCTCAATGATGGTAAAACGCTTCTTCCAATTGAGCTCTCCTCTCTTACTGGGATCTACCATCATGAATCACACGGGAGGGAAAGAAAATTCACGTCAGAAAATGCAGCATCATGGATGGCAAAAGTGTCCAGAGCTCAAACAAAACATAAATAAATCAGATTGCACACAAGATTTGTAAATACCAAATAGCAACTTATCCAAGCTCTTGTTGGGCATGTACTCATAGATCAACATTTTCTCTTCCTCATGTATGCAGCAACCCAGAATTCTAACAAGATTTCGATGCTGCAGTTTAGCCATTAATGTGATCTCAGTCTTGAACTCTTCCATGCCTTGTCCGGACTTCCTTGACAATCTCTTCACAGCTATTTCTTGCCCTCCAAGTAGCACTCCCTGAGTCCCAATGTAAAAACTCAAGTAAGTTTAATTCCAACTCTATTTGCCAGTATGATAATTGCGAAATGAAATGTAAGTGTCCATATCTTTGTCCGATATTTGTGAGCTGTGATACTACCATAGGTGGAATAAAAACAGTGAGAGTTCAGACAAGACATAGCACAGAAACATACCTTGTAAACGGGACCAAATCCACCTTGCCCAAGCTTGTTTTCTTCAGAGAAGAAATTTGTAGCGGACTCTACAATATCATAACTGAAAAACGACAAATCTGGTGCCAAATCTGGTGCATTTATGATATTTCCTTTACAAGCTATTTCAGCAGACCCTGAGGTATCTGTCAAAAGTTCTTGGCTTTTCCTCAATCGAACTGCCAGTTCCTCATCTTTTTCTCGCTTAGCTGCCAAAGAAGCAACAAAATCTTACCAACTGATGCAGAAGCAAGAATAACTAACAAACCTCAAAACTACCAAGTTTGAATTGTCTCACCTTTCTTGTGGACTCTAAATTGGCAGAAACAGAAGAGCAACAAGCAGAGCAATGTTACTCCACCTGCCACAATCGCTGCAATCTCGGGTCCAGACAACTTACCACCGCCACCTGTGATCCCAGAAACAAGAAGTAGATTAGCAAAACTTATATAAGCTGATATTAGCCGTCCTAAGAGACATGTTGTAACAGGCGGATTACGAGAAACTAGAAAAACAAAACTAGCAACAACCACAACTTTAGACAAATTCTGCTTGCTGTTCAACAATGATTAGTAAATGTATAGCAAAGACAGGCAAGGTTCCACAATACACTCAGTGTTCGTTAGCCAAGTCACCAGATTTTTGTTCAAGACTTTTGGTATTGAAATTTCAGAACTTACCCAAATCAGAAGACGAAACACGAATGAAAAGTGTATTTCCATCTTGTGAAAACTGCTCAATATCGATAAGGTCATTTGCCCATCCCATGCACCCAATTGCTTCGACATAAGCATACGCCTTACAAGAGCAATTCTGGACACAAAGCTCTCTACATCCTTGATCAACGAAGCCCAACAAATCTGCAAAATCCGGCAATTTCAAATTCTCAACTTTCAAAAACCCATCCTCCTGAATCAAGCTAGCATTCCTCTCACACTTCAGCTGAGTCTTCCTAACACACCCACCAGACCAGTTCCCATTCTTCCATTGATCAGGATACTTGGGCTCAAACCCTCGAAAACAATCACAAATTGGTTTCTTCTGTGTGTTACAATATGCATGAACTCCACACTTATTATACTGATCACAATCAGTCCCAGGCTCCGCTTGCAATACATCCCAATCACTCCTACCCACATTCCAACGAAACGACTTCTCATACCCATCCCATGTAATCCTAAACTTGAATATATGAGAAGTATTGAAGGGAGCATAAGTTAAATACATATTCCCTTGCGAGTCCGCATTGGAAAGCTTAAACCCGTAGTAATAATAAGCATCCATGGAGGGTACCCCAATGAAAGTAAGCCCGTTCCAGTGCCCGGTTCTCCAACGCCGGTTTGTGCCCTCCCAAATCACAATCTGGGGTGCTGCTCTGGGGTCCACACCCATGGTGAAATTCCCACTTGAAGGGTCATTGTCACTCCTCCATGAAGTAAATATGGGAGTTTCACCCAGCTTCTGATTAACAAGGACCCTCATACCAGGCAAGTATGTGTCAGTGGGGTGTTCAAAACTCTGCCAACCAGTCAGATTAGGCCCAGCAAACCCATTAATCCCCCTAATCTCAAGGTTCCCATCATCATGCAAAATTGCACTATAATTTGCGGATGAAACAGTGTTATTCGAAGACCAAAACAGGCTACCACTACCATCCAAAACCTGCAAATTCCCTTCATTCCCAATGGTAACAAACCCATTTCGATTTCTAACTGGTGCATCCCTGTTACCAACCCAGACCACAGATTGAACTGAAATATTCGAATACCAAATACCCACATACCTTAACGACGAACCTGAAGGGCTAAAAAACCCAAATTTAAAGGACCCATCAGAAGAAACAAGGGTTTGCCCATCTCTAAGGATTTCCCCTTGAGTGATTGTATTGGAATCGCAACAACAAAAGGCAAAATGGAGGATTGAATAGAGAAAAACTAAGGAAAGAGAACAAATGTGTTTGATTTCGCAAAGACTAAGATTACCCATTTCTAGTAGGGGTTTGAGAAATTACGCATGTTATAAATGCGATCCTCTGCTAATAGTACCTCGTACTCTTAGTTATAAGAGTTGGTGGGTGCTGGAACTGCAAGTAGGAGGCAGAAACTAGACAGAAAGAGACTCACTTGAATCGATCTGTTCTGCAAAGAGAGCGTAATTCGATTCTAAAAAAACATGCCGAATATGGGAGGATGTGTGGACTTTGAAATCAAAGAGTCGCCATTGTTGTTCACCTTTGTTTTTATTCACGAGGGCGGCCCTTTCTGTGTCTGGGTTGTTTCTCAATAGTGGATAGTCAATTCGATTGGCACCAATTGGATCCCACCCCACAAAATCCAAAGCATTTGGTAGTAGTGAGTTGGTCAAAATGAAGTTTCTGATTCTGCGCTTTACGTGTGATTAGTCATTTTTAAAGACCAATTATCCGTTACATATTAATTGTATTAGTTTTAACATTCACGGTCTCTAATATCATTCTTTGAATGATAATTTTTTGCATAATATATTATTAACAATTGCAATATTATACTTTTATGATAGTATTTTTCATTACGAATCAAATAGTGGTAATTTTATATAGCAACTCATTATATATAGTGAGAAATTTACGGTCAAAATTTTTGAAGTTTAACTGCATAATTTTAAAAAACGACAGTTAATATGGAATGGAGGGAGTATTATTATTGGGAAGGTAAGTAATTGAAGGTTGGTCTCCTCTTATAGCAATATATCGAGCTATCCTTCCATTACATGGTTATTGCCTTGTGGGAATCATAATACTCCCTCCACCACTTTTTAAGTGTTAAAAAAAATTAATTTTGTGAAATCAATGTGTCTTGAAAATAGAGTGAAAAATTTTTGTATGCACAAGTATACTCCTCATAAAAAAAAGAGGAATAAAGGAGAATTTAGGTACTACCTCCTTCCTATATTATTTGTCAATTTAACTAACTTTCTTTTTTCTCATAATATCTGTCACTTTATAATTTCAATAACACATTAATTACTAATTTATCAAATTAAACTTATTAATACATCGCTTTCTTATATTTTTCCATTTTATTCACCTATTTCCGTTTTTTATTCACCATTTTATTCACCGTTTTCACATTTCCAATAAGGTAACTTAATGTAAAGGAGAGGTTTTTTGGCTTTCTAAATTATGTATTAAGAGACAAATAAAATGGGAAGGAGGGAGTAAATTAAAAATCTCATTCATTAATTAAGGGTAATATGAATATTTTAATTATTGAAAATATAAAATTGACAAATAAAAAGAGACAATGTAGTTAAAAAAATTGATACTCATTAAAGAACATAAGCGTATTTTTTTTAATAAACTTAACAACTCTGGTTAGTATTTAATTGCTCACGAGTCATGGTAGGTAAGTGCAACAGTTCAAGGTATTCATTATTTTATAAGACCAAAGAAATTTGCATTTAAAAAAATGTTCATTTCTACGTAATACATCAAAGTATCAAAAGTCAAAAATAGTAAAATAGTGAAGTCAATACGCAAAATCCCAAAATGGATAGGAAACAAAACTATAAATAATAAAATAAAACTCAAAACATCAGTTGTTGAACAAATCCATTTTTTTAGCTCAGTCTCCCCTATACTTTTTCTCCTTCATTTTTATGTTGTGTTTTCTTGACAAAGTGTTTCATTATTGCTTCTTGATCACCAATAAGATATGTTAAGCAGACTATTCTAAGCACTTCCTTCTCCAGGTTCTTCGGTAGGCTTTTCGTTAGATTCTACTCAATCTTGGTTGAGCTAGATTTATGCATATATTGCTTGTTTGACCAAACGTCACTTTGATTTGTTATTACTTTCTCCTTTCTCTTCCTTTCATCCAAGCGTTTTCACGCTATTGTGTATGGATTATGGAATCTGTGAACTAGAAGGGATAAGTAGCAGTTCACCATTAAAAAGTGATGCAATTATTTAGGAGAGAGACAATTTCAAATATTGCCAATACTTTGTGTTGAGATTCATCTATGAATAAAATGTTTCATATTAGAAAAGTAAAGGGAAATGACATGATATATAATTCAAGTGAACTACTCTTTGATTGATATGGGTTATACAAAAAAAAAATTAAAATTAAAAAGCATGGAGGGTGAGTTTTAAGAATCACCTTTTAAACTAACACTAATCTTAATTAAGGGAGAGAAAGAGACATACAATTTCCAAATTTCTTACTTTATAGGTAAAATGTCTAGAGAGAGAGTGAGTGAGTGAGAGAGCAAGGGAGAGAGATTGGGGGTGAAGACTGGAAGTCGAGATGAAGTAACTGGAGTAGCAGTCACAGAACCTCCATTTTCGTAGGGAATCTGCCCAAAAACTTTGATAAACATGGATTGAGGGATGTGTTTGAGAGATGCGGGAGGGTCAAGGCTACTTTAATTATGGCGAAGAGAAAAGACAAACCAAATTATGGTTTTGTTCACTTTTGGAGACAAGAAGATGTGGTCAGAGGTCTTCAACGAATGAATCAGAGATTGATAAGAGGAAGGAGAATTGTAGTGGAGTGGGTAAGGAGAAAGGAATACATAGGAAAGAGTAGAAAAATATGGGTCAAGAAGAAACCAAGTATAGGGAATGTGCAGGAAACAGATAACAATGGGACTCGCATAAGAGAAGAGACAAATGAAGACTTTCAAGAGTGGCTGAGCTGGAGCATTGTTTGTACCAGCCAAGAACCCAAAGACTTAGCGTTGCTTTCATCATTGGTGATGCATAATTTCAATCATGGTATTGAAGATCACGACGTTAAGTGGTATAAAATTCATCACCCCCCCCCCATCTACTGAAGAAATGGAGGAGACTCTTTTAGATTCGAAGGAGCTGATCAACTGGTTCGTTGACATCCGAAAATGGTCAGCATACGAAATAGCGGAGACCAGAAGAGTTTGGGTGGATATCACTGGAGTCCCCCCTCCCATGGATGGTGTTGGGAGAATTTTATGAAATGTACACGGCCTTGGGGGGAAACTTGTGACACTTGGATCAAGCATAAGCTTAGCAGATCAGTTTGAAGTAATGAAGGGTCTCATTTTGACTGATATATTATGAAAAATGGGTGGTGAAGTCATTTTAGATATCCTGGATTGTTCCTGTAAAGTGTTCATTAGAGAATTTTAGTCTCAGTTCATTCCTTTAAGGCAAAGTATAGATATAACAAGAATTAATGATGATTCAAGTGATGATGAAGTATCAAGCGATGATGCAAATTCAGTAGATGAGAATCTTGAGACGAGGAGCAACAATGATATGGCAGTAAATCGAGAAACACTAGTTGTCAGTTGAAGCTTTACAAGTGACAGGGTCTGCAAGTGCAAGGAGAGAAGATGGAAGGCCTCATTCAGTACAACTTCACTTGGATTCCAACTCAAACGCCATCCTGGAGCAGTTATCCAATAGTGAATTTTCGGACGAAGTTCGAAAGTTAGATGAACAAACGAATGCTTTGAAAGAGGAATTAATGAGAGCTTTGGGAATGCAAGAGTGGAGGGACATTATCATATCCCAAGAAGACCACTAGGAAACATGGAAAAAGAAGGAGAAAACACTATTGAAATCGGGCAGGCTTTGGCCGAGATTCCCATTATTAATGACCCTGAATTAGCAGATTTAATGGTCATTATAGAATTTGAAGAGATTCCAACAGAACAAATGATTCATCAAGGCGAGCCCTAAGAAGTGGTTTTCGAAGACGATAATGACTCGTTGTTGCTGGGAATGGGAGAAACAAATGAAGTAGAAATAATCCAAGTATCTCACGAAGAGGCTGAAGAAATTGATCAGATTTCAAGTGAGGATGCTCTGACAAATACAAGGAGAATTATTGATGAAAGGGTAATCAATTTGGGCGGGATACCGGGTTTGTGAAAGTAAAGGAACATATCAATGACATCACTGTTGTTGAGTACTTTGAAGCCAAATTTTCATCGAAGAAAGACAGAAAAAGGAAGAATAACAAAAAGTAAATAAAAATAAGAAATAAAATTTGTAAACCAAAGTTTGGATTGTTTTGTCCACCAATCCAAAAGATCACTCATTTTCTCCAAGATTGTCATCCTTAACCTTCAAAGATAATCCAACATTTGAGACTCACTTTTACGCACTAGCAAGTGATCTTTAAAAGACAACTCAAAATTATATTGAATTGGTATGGGTTTGCCATCAAAAAATGACACAATAATTTAAGTGAGACACCAATTAAATAACAATTCTTTTGATAAGCCATTATTCTAACAATTATGTCTCTTTTTTCCCTTGATTCCTTACATTTATTGAGTATTTTAATTAGAAACTTGGGGAGGTTTGCTAAATTTTCTTATTAACTTCCTAACTTGAAATACTTGCCTTTTTGTAGTCATTTTGATAGCAAAGATACAGAACTACAAAGTCGTTTTAGCATGTTCAAGTTGAGATTATCTGAATCAAGACTAAATAGATAAGGAAGACAGACTTAAGAGTCGACTGTAAACACAATTTCAAGTCTATTTTTTTTTAAAAAAAAAATAAAGTTAGTATTAAAATATAACATGTATTAATTTCAAGAAATTTAAAGTACAATCTAATATTTTTTTATCTGAAATTTATTCTGGTTCCTAATTAACTCCTGTCCCTTCCACCACTATAAATATAAATAATTCTCCTAATATTTCATAAAGGTTGACCATCTAAAGTTATTCTAATAAAATTTATTCTCAAAATTGCAACTGCTAAGGTTACTCTGTTGGTTTCAATCGCTAAAACTACTCTACTAGTTTGAAGTAGGCAACTCAAGACTACATGTGTGAATTTTTTTGTTATTTGTAAATTGTACTAAAGGTAACAACTCGATCTGTCGAGCATTAAGTTACTCATGAATCATCCCAAGTACAAGGTAATCATTACTGTTTTTCTTGATTATTTAGAACTTTTATTAAGGGTGTGTTTGGTTGAGAGGAAATGGTTTTCCATAAGAAATGGTTTTCTAAGGAAAATGGTTTTCCACGTTAAATTTTCCCTTGTTTGGTAGGAGATAAATTATTTTTCGGAAAATGATCATTTATGTCGATATAAGTAGCGATATATGTTACAAATGAAAATATTTGGAGCTCAAAATTCATATTTGAGTTTTTCTTAAACATTTCTATCGTGTTATAAAGTTTCGTGACAAACCGATAAAATTGAATTTTGCTTTTAAGTTTCAGTCATATTTAACCGCAAAAAAATGTCGACAAAAGTGGCGATATATGTTACAAATGAAAATAATTGGAGCTCAAAATTCATATTTGAGCTTTTTTAATCATTTCTATCGTATTGTAAAGCTTCGTGACAAACTGAGAAAATTGAATTTTGCTCTTAAGTTTCAGTCATTTTAACCGCAAAAAAATGTCGATAAAAGTGGCGATATATGTTACAAATGAAAATATTTGGAGCTCAAAATTTATATTTGAGCTTTTCTTAGTTCATACTATCAAATCATAAAGTTTCGATTTAAACGGTTCAATTTGAATTTTTAAAAGTTTCAGTCAGTTTTAGGGCAAAAACTTCTGATTTGATGTATATCGAGATAAATGTTATCAAATAAAGATATTTTGAGCTAAAAATTTATATTTGAGGTTTTTAAATCAATTCTATCGTGTTACAAAATTTCGAGCAAAACCGTTAATGTTAAATTTCGGCCTCAAATTTCAGTTAGGGTTAGTAGTAAAAATCGATTCAACAATCAATGGTGGAAAATGATTTTTCTAGGTTGATCAAAGGAAGTCAATTTCCTCCCTTTAAAGGAAAATGATTTTCTTTGGAAATGATTTTCTAAACTTTTTTTGTACCAAACACTAGAAAATTGGGAAAACGTTTTCCAAAAAAATATTTTCTCGACTACCAAACACACTCTAAGTTGAAAAGTTCATACTATAGAAAATGTGAAGGTGCACGCGCACACATACACATACATATATATGTATATATTAAAACCAAATCACCAAAAGAAAATTCATATCTAAATGATGAAATTTAGAAGGTTTGGTTGCTATAAACCTAAATAATTAATGTCAATTGAAGAAATAGTATTAATGAGAAATATTTTACTTCGTTTTACCAAGACTTGAAATGTAATGACAAGCATAATTGCACTTGGCTACCACCTATTTTGGTATGACCATGGAGATCTTTTTGATAGAATACATATTATACGAGTGTTAATGATAGATAAATATTTGATAAAACTTTCATACATTTTTATTTAGCAAATATAGTTATGAACCTAGTTATAAATATAAATGATAAAATATTATTCTAATTTTTTGATATAATCAATGATTACAAAACAGAAAATTTTTAAATGTGTTTAGTTTATTACACTAAGTTGAAGTAACTCTGGGATGAAATGACAGATTTGAGTGATATATCTTTTTGTGATGTTGATTAAGGTACATGCAGGTTTTCTGCTAGATCTCTTACATGGTTTTGTATATTCCTTGGCTCTTCTTTGATCTCTTGAAAGACTAAGAAACAGAAGACTATAGCAAAGTCTTCTGCTGAGGCAGAATATATAGGAGCATGTCAGCCAGTGTATCTGAAGTTGAATGGATTGTTTCATCTCCTCCAAGACTTTCACAATTCAGTGTCCCCTTCCTATACAACAAAGTTGCTCTTCATATTGCAATAAATCAATGTTTCATGAACTCTAGAAACACTTGAACATAGATTATCACTACACTAGGGACAAAATCTCAAAAGAACTTATTCAGACACAACACATTAACTCTCAAGAACAGTACAGTTAGCAGACATTTTAACTAAGCCTCTTGGTGAAGCTCAACATAATAACTTAGCTTCAAGGCTTGGCTTGGTTGCTTCTCCACCAATCCCACCTTGAGGGGGGATGTAGGCTAAGCTATAATCTATTAGTCTGTTAGCATACTGTTCTAAGGTTGTGAGGTGGTTAGTTAATGTGTACTTCTCCTTCATGCTTCTGTAAGCTATATTCTATATATTTCCTGGCTATATAACTATTTTGCCTCAGTTGATTGAATATCCAACAAGAGAATTCTCTCCCAAAGTTTTCCTTTTCAGCTACTCAATCCACTCCTTTTTGCCGAATAGAGCCTTTATCTTTGATAACAGATGCTGATAAAAATAAAGATACAAAAGATCTCTAAAAGTAGAAGCATGCATTTAGTTCCTAAATCCTCTTGGTCTTGACCCAAGATCCAACCATATGGTTAATTCAGTTAAACTAACCCTTAAAACACAAAACCTGATTAATTGCTTGACCAAAATGGGTTTTGAAATCTGTATATGCTATCTATCTGAGGAGGGTAACAGATACATAAATTGCAGCAGAGCTGAGTTGGCTCTGTTGCGACGATGACCCAACATTCATTGAAATCTGCCTATGACAAAACCCTGGTTCTCTTGGAATTGGAAGGTCTTTTGTTTCGCTACTCAGCATCGAAATGACACTGGATATGCAGGGCCGATGTTTCGTTGCCTCCTGCACACACAAAAGTGCAACCTGTATGCATTTCTCAATCTCCCCTATGTGACATGCCTCTACAATTATTGGGTCAATCAATGAAATCACACTGTGCTCACTCCATAGTTTATATGCCTGAAAATTCACACAAAACATATATTGGATAACCAAGTCAATGAAGTTCAAGATTGTAATATCTAGTATGCAGTAAAGGGATGCAAAATTCAGCTGTAGGGGGGCTAAATATTTGTTAAAAGTAGTCGAAATTTATCAAAATTTACCAAAATTTATGTGATTACCAATACTTTCCCTAAACAAAAACTAACATTTTCTCAAAATTTACCAACAGTCATCAAAACTTAACTTTTACAAGAGCACAGTTTGTTAGTATGGACTTACATATCCTATGAGGCTCAACGACTTCTCTTCATACCAGAAGACACTGTTCCTTTGGCCGCTGACAATCTCCAGTATCAACACTCCAAAGCTGAAGACATCTGATTTCTCTGAGAATTTTCCCTCCATAGCATACTCAGGAGACATATAACCACTGCATGCATGATGTATCCCACCCAATACAGAATGGATGTTCAGAAATGAGATTTCATATATGTTCAGATTTCAAGAGGGGTAAGTTAATTAGCTCATACTTACTATGTTCCAACAATTCTTATGGTCCCATCTTCATCTTGATTCCCTCCAAAAATACGAGCCATCCCAAAGTCTGAAATTTTCGGATTCAAGTTTTCATCCAACAAAATGTTGCTTGCTTTGAGGTCTCTATGAATAATCTTTAATCTAGAATCTCTATGAAGGTAGAGGAGGCCCCGGCATATCCCAAGAATAATGTTGTAGCGTTTCTTCCAGTGTAGTAGTTCGCGCTTTGCTGGATCCCGATCTGAACATATACACAGGCCATATGAGATTAGCAAGCTAAGTGCTTGTAATTAACTTTGAATATGTGAATGGACAACATATGAGATACATACCAAAAAGAAAAGAATCCAAGCTTCCATTTGGCATGTATTCATAAACCAACATCTTCTCCCCTTTGTCCACACAGCAGCCCAATAGTCTAACTAAATTTTTGTGCTGAAGTTTAGAGATAAGTTGTACTTCATTCATAAACTCTTCGGTTCCTTGTCCTGATGCTGTTGATAGTCTCTTAACTGCTATTTCTTGCCCATCTTCTAGTCTGCCCTGCAAAAGTTTGAACATGGAATCATCAGCTAACTTTTCTGCGGTCTAAATTAATTCCTGGCCTATATATGCATGCAGTTTGAAAGTTGGTACCTTGTAAACTGGACCAAATCCTCCTTGCCCAAGTTTATTGGTGTCCTGGAAGTCGTTTGTCGCCTTGGCCAGCTTTCTGGATTCAAATAACGGAACCCCTTGGAGATCGACTTCTTTGTCATCTATTTGAAACATATCTGACATTCAAGTTTGAGTGAATCTGTTAGGATGTCTGTTAAAATGAAAGGGGCGTGGTGGAATCATGGAAAATAACGGAACCCCTTGGAGATCGACTTCTTTGTCAGACTTGGGTGCAAGTGCATATTGACATCAAATACAGGGTATTAAAATCCTCTCCTTAAACAAAATAACCAGTGATATGCTGTAACAAAATACTGATTTGCCATGGTGAACGTACATCTGCATCCAATCCTTGAAACTTCCATGATTTAGACTTATGCCTTGTGCCACTTTGAATGAATAATGCTGTTTTGCATGATTTACTGACCTGTTTTGTGGGATCTCCATCTCCATAGGATGAACAATAGGATGAGCATTGACGTTGCACCCAGACACCCTGCTCCTATGATAATTACCACCATTTTACTGCTGTTCCCTGCCAAGGAAGTTATGTTTCATAACACTTCAGGAAGCAAATACTCACAGAAGTAGATGATGATAACTTAAGTGAGAGGAGAATCTGATGCTTACCGAGCTCAGAATGTGGTAGCCGTATGTAGAGATCCGCCCCACCTGAAGACAACTCCTGTATGTCAATCAATTCTATACCCCATGACATGCACCCTGCACTAGGGATATATGCAAAAGCCAAACATGAACAGTTATTTTCACAGTTGCTTCTGCATTCATCCTTGTCTAACCCAGTTGACCAATCCGCCTTGTCAGGCACCTTCACCGACTTCACTCTGAAAAACCCATCTGGTTTTCCATTTCCTTTCTCACATTGCAATGGTGTTCGTCTCACACACCCTCCTCTGAAGTCTCCTCTGCTCCATTCCAACTTGTTCTTCGGTTCGAACCCCTTGAGGCATTGACAGATTGCTGAGTTCTTCACCCAACTACAACTTCCAAAAGCACCACACTTGCCATAGAAGTCGCACCCGGTTTCCGGAGCCCGCCAAACAACCTTCCATTTCTTTCTGGTCTCATCCCACCACTTCTGAGTAAACACACCCTGAGAGATCAACACATAGATGGAGAAGAATGACTGGTTTGTAGAATAGTATGTCAGAGATACTGACCCTTGTCTGTCATTTTCGAGAATGAATCCTGTACCAACCATGTTAGAACCACGATTCTTGTATTGTATTCCAGTGAAGCTGTTCCCATTCCAAGGTCCACTCCTCCAGTAGGGTTGATGTCGATCACCATGACCATCCCAGATGACAAGTTGTGGGAATGCGAATGGATCAATCCCAATTGAGAACCTCCCAGAAGAAGGGTCAGAAGGGCTACTCCAGGCCTGCAACATGGTTCGGACCCCTGAATCTTTGGTGACTGTAAGTTTCATATTTGGCAAGGCAGTGTCAGTTGCATGCTCGAAACTCTGCCATAGAATCCGCCCATCATCACCCAACAACACAAGGTTGCCCGAGTCCAGAAGTTGAGCAACTGCAGAATTACCACGAATCGACATGGAAACATTGGATGACCAAAAGCTGCTGTTTTCTGCATCGACGGCAAGCAAATTCCCATCCTCGGATATTCTAATGGCTCCCCCAGTAATACTGGAAGAAGCAGGAATTGGGGTGTTCCTGTTGGCTACCCAGACAACACCCATCTCAGGGGTGGAGACATTGCTGTACCAAATCCCAGCGTAGGCATGTGTGGAGTTTGAGGGGCTAAAGAATCCCAGCTTGAATGCGCCATTTTTGGACACCACAGTTGCAGAGCCTTTCAGTGGCTGGGTAGCTGTGATTTTGTCTACAGCAGTGCATTTATGTGAGACAAACACAGAAATTAGGAACAAGAGAGTTGCAAACGCAGTAACCATTTTAGCAGCTTGAAAGTCTCATTGAACTTTCCCTCATGCTTTATCCAGGAGTTTGAGTAATTTATCTTCAAGGTTGTGATGATGTTATTGATGAGGACATTGGAATATTGCTGATCAACTTTTTTTGTTTTCCAAACTTGTGGTACAAATCAACCAATGTGGGTCGGAGAAGTGTACAAAGAAGGGGCCTAGCTACTGCATGCGACCTAAAATAAATTTGTGTGACTATTTGTTTGAGTATGCATTTGAATGAAAAAAAGTTATGGATGCATGAGCGTAAATCGTCCACGTCAGGGAAATGACCATACATACACAAATCATTGTGGTATAGTTTCATTGTGTAATAAGTAACTTGGGTTCATTTCCAAATAGGAAGACGACACTTTTTTCAGCCAACGAAGTGACAAGTGCCAACTAGCTAGTGCTCATCTATATATTGGTATAGGGGTGATGATATTCTTCCCAAATTTGGCAAATAATTCATTATTGGAAGAGTCATCATCACTCCGCTGATATTTGTCTTTGTCACCAACATGATAGCATGTGTGGATGACTTGAATAAACATGGAGTAGTATGGATAGACATGGAGCTCCAATATAGAATAACCAACATGGCAACATTGAAAAACATTCCCAAATTATATGGTTGAATTTTGGAAAGGAAAAATTTGGTGAGAATTAAAGCCTCTGCATGTTATTACCACAAGTGGCGGCAATCTTGTGGCCTGTGGGTTTCACGGAGAATAATATTGAGTTTGTATGCACTAAGAAAATATATTATATTAAGAAAATCTATATAAATTATTGTGGGTCCCACGAAATAGAGTCATGGGAGTGACTGTAGGGGAATTGGTCAATCACAACGTAGAAATTTTTTTTTCTATTTTCAATTTTTTTTATTTTTCAATCCGGATTTTATTTTAAAATTAAAAAAACCAGAAAGTATCACTAATCCTTGACTGCTTTGGACTCTGAATTAAATTATTTTAGTGCAAATAATAGTAATTATTTTGGTGTTTCCTATAATAATAATAATCTATATATTATAATAGAAATCATTGTGGGTCCCATGAAATAGAGTCATGAGAGTAACTGTAGGGAAATTGGCCAATCACAACGTAGAATTTTTTTTTTCTATTTTCATTTTTTAAAAAAATTTTCAATCCTGATTTTATTTTAAAATTAAAAACCAGAAAGTATCAATAATCCTTGACTGCTTTGGACTGAATTAAATTATTTTGGTGCAAATAACAATAATTATTTTGGTGTTGCCTATAATAATAATAATAATAATAATAATAATAATAATAATAAGATATCTATATAATATTAATAGCAAAGTTTGTGGGTGCCGTTAAATGGAGAAAGTATATTAATTGTGGGGATTTCGACCAATCAGAAGATAGATAAGTACCGAATTAAATTATTTTGGTCCAAATATCAATAATTATTTTGACAAAATAATAATAATAATAATAATAATAATAATAATAATAATAATAATAATCTATATAATAATATATATTATAATAGAAATCATTGTGGGTCCCACGAAATTGAGCCACGGGAGTGACTGTAGGGGAATTGGTCAATCACAACGTAGAAAATTATATTTTTTTCTATTTTCAATTTTTTTAATTTTTAATATAGATTTTATTTTAAAATTAAAAAACCCAGAAAGTATCACTAAACTATATACAAATAGGAATATAAATTAGAAAGAGGGCAAATATATAATGACAAAGTGTGGGACACCCCAAACGTTGAAAGGAGAGTGATTTAGGTATATCAACCAATTAGAATACACATAATTTATTTACTTATTTGACAAATAAAAATTCGGATAAATAATATACACAATAATAAGTAAATAATCTAGACGGTAACTTTATTTTTAAAATAATAATAATAATAATAATAATAATAATAATATAAGATACACGAAGTGAATACGTACATAGAAAATTATTATTTTTAATAATAATAATAATACACGATTATATTTTGGTGCAACTATAAGTAATTATAATTATTTTGGAATAATCTTTTTTAATTATATTTACAATATCTATAGAATTTTTGATTTTTTAAAATAACTATTTTAATATTCTCCGTGCATCGCACGGGTTGAGGCCTAATTTAATTAAAAAGTATATGAGAAACTCACCATTTAATTCATCTTTTGAGCAACTCAATATATGTCTCGTAAATCTGCTCATATATATTTTCACTATTAGAATACTCTAGCCTGCACAACCTCACTTAGCTCTCACCCCATATCATGTCAACAGTTAACCTAATTTTGGCTCATTAGGACTATGATATGAGTCTTACGTTTCGTGAAACATGACACCTCCATATGGCTATGAGCATGTTAAATTCTTTTATAAAAAAAAAAAAATTATTTGCCAATCATCAATATTGTAATGATGTAAAAAAGAAATACATAAAGACTTTCAATTAATCAAACAAAATTGTAGAGACCGTCATAAATGTGAAATGGAAAAAAATTTCATTTAACAACACCACATTAGGTTTTTATGGGTCTGTGTCTGTGTCCTTGTTGTGTTGGTCTGGGTCAATCTTAGCCAAGGTTATTATGGTTGAGTATAGCTTTAATTTATTAGGTTTTTTTTAGGTCAATGTTTAGATGGGGTCTATCTCTGAGTCATGTAGTTGGGTCATTTAGAGCTTGGGCCAGAAATGGGATAGCTTTCTTAGGTCTTTAGGTTAGTTCAATCAACTTTGGTAGTCAATTTGTGCTATTTGAGTTTCTCCTTAGTCGTCAATTTATTCCATATTTTTAGGCCATTAACCTTACTAAAGTATGGATTGGGAGTTTAGTTAGTTTTATTTTAATATGCAAACATTCAATTTCTAACTAGATCATTAGGCTGCTAATTTGTTAGTTTATTTAATTTAATTGAATAAAAGTTTGTTAGTAAGGTAATTAGACTAACCTCTGATACTTTGAAAGAGGGACTTTGGTGGATTTTTACTTGAGCAACTTATCATTTAAATGCATATATTATATATTACTTGGTTAATTAGGGTTTTGTTTATATTATTTGATTGTGTTATATTTTTTTTTTGGTTTCTTTTTAGGTTAGTTAATCATTTTTATTGTTTTTTAGTTAGCTAATAATTTCTTAAATAAAAAACAAAAATGATAAACGTCTTGTTGCAAGATGGTTGTTAACCATCTTACATTTCATCTAAATCACTTATAAAATTAAATGTAAGTATATTTAAATCATTATAAAATTATGTTTCATTATTTTGAGGGTTATTACAACTTATAAACAATATAAAAATAATTATTTATTAGTATTTTTTCATAAATATAAAACTATGCATCAAATATGTATTTTCTAATATGATTAATAAAATTAGGCTATTATATTTATATTTTTTTGACCTTGTTAATAAGTATTATACTCTTATAATTGATAAATATATATAATTATTAGAAAAAAATATTATTAAAAGTTACGAAAATGTGAAATATGAACAATTCAAGATGATTATTAATCATTTAGAAGCAAAACGTGTAATATGGTCCCAAAAAAATGTGAGTAACTTCGCTTGAAATATTCCTTTTAACTCTTTCATTTGGAAACATAACTCCAGATAAATATGACATTTTTCTTATTACACTAGCTACCACTGCAAGAAAAACAAGCACAATTGCATGTATTTAATATGAACCATATATTGACAATATAATGACAATTAATGTGTGCAGAGAATGAAGCTTTGTGAATTTTTCTCTCGACATTTTCGTGTGAGTTGTGCTGCCAAGCACCACTGATAATTAGATAGTGAAAGAAACCCTTGTCAGTTTCAAATAATGGACGCCAGTAGTGATATTTTGTGAAGCTAAATTGACAACATCAGGTATATGTGGTCCACTGCACCTGAATTGAAATAGACACAGGCTGACAGGTAGCATCATTAATTTTTGTACTTTATATATATCCCGTATGCATTTCCTGCATGTTTGATTAGTTCCTCCAATAATGCCAATCATCCACCTGTTGCTTAGCAACTTGATTGAACCACATTTTGAACCAATTGAGTGGATGGAGTAACTTCAAATATTGGATCAATTATTAATATCTTGACCTAGAACTATAGATTACTTGGACAAAATGATACCAATTTTGACCTAGAGTAACCTGAATCTGGAACTTTGTACATCATAATCATAATCATAATAATAATAATAATAATAATAGAAGTTGTAGAATCTATTACATCTAACTAAATTTAATTATTGGATTAATTATTGCACCAATTTTAAGGTACGTAACATGAGTTTAGTCCACGCTTGACATGCATGCAGCAGTAATGTAACTGTGGAACCATTTTAACCAAAAGATTAAATTAATAGTTAAGGTCTAATGATGGTCTTATACTTTAATATGCTCCCTCACGCCAATGTGTTGTGGGCTTGAAACATGATACTGCAATGACCCCTTCACCTTGTGTATATAAAAATGAGGGGTGATGAGATTCGAATATGATGTCAGTTATGTTTAATCTGACTCTGATATTATATGAAACCATCTTAACCATATGAAACCAACTTAACCAAAAACTTTGACTGATAGTTGAAGGTCCACTGATAGCCTTATACTCTAACACTAACTTGTCAACAACATGAGCTGTAATGAAAATAACTATTATGTCCCGGGTGGTCGAAGCTTTTGTGCGCTCGAGACGTGTGAATTGCGTATTTTTCTCTCTTTTGTTTTTTTTACAAAGATGCTCTCATTGTATTTAGGCACCGTTCTTTTATGCGTTAACGCACCCAAACGCAACGCAACTTAACGCAACATAACGCAAATTATAATTATTTTTTAACTATTTCCAACGCAACTAACGTAACGTAACGTAACGCAACGCAAACGCAACGCACAAAAGAACGGTGCCTTAATCCAAGTTCATTTTGAGTTTCTAGTCTATCTTATTTGTACCTTTTATTTATTTATTTATCTATTTTTATTTGTAACTTTCTTTATCGTTTTGTTGCATTATTTTTATTTATTTATTTATTTTGTAATTTTTTTCTTTACATTGAGTATTTGGTATGAATTATTTTTATATTTGATATGTATTTTAATTTAGGGTTATTGGATAACAATAATATAAACTTTAGGGGTATTGGCCGATAATAATACGAACAATTTTGTTGGACACTAGTAGTACCAACTATTGATCTATTTTCCAGTAATAGTACAACACTGAGTTAGTAGGTTTTTGACTTAGGAGAAAGATGATATGTCACCTAATTCTCTGAGCCAAAGTCTCCGGCAAGTTGAAAAAACGTTAACGACCACATTTTTTTTGCCAGTAAGCAACATAAACCAACTTAGCAAAACAATAATGTAAAAATAAAACTTTAATTGTTTTTAGCTAAATTGGTCAATGTTGGTTAATTGACAAAAACAAGTGACAATCAACATTTTTTCCACTTGCTCCAGCCTCCAGATCACACTAATACTTTATCTTTTCGTCGATTCAAATACTTACCAACTCGGTGGCGTACTATTAGCGGAAAATAGATTCATAGTTGGTACTGTTAGTGTCCAAAAAAATTGTTGGTATTATTATCGGCCAATACCCTCAAAGTTGGTATTATTATTATCCAATAATCCTTTAATTTATGAGCCAACTTTTCAATTTTTTATCATCATTATTAGCATGTTCTAACTTAACTTTATAAAGTCTTTACTAGTCTTTTGCCCGTGCTATGCACGGATTACTTTATCTTTATTTGTTAGTTTTTGTTTTAATTGTAAGTATGGTCTTCCTACCATTTTTCTTCGATGTCGTGCTCATCATCTAAATAGTTTTTTTTTTTTTGTTGTCTACATTAGTATTTTCATATTTGATCTTGAATGACGGTGAATAACTGCAAGTGTTATGATTATGAGTTACTCCTATTTGTTATTTTCTGTTTTAATTGATTTTTCCTTTTTTTTCAATGTTGGGTTAAATGAGTGATATCAAATTTGCAAGGCATTTGACCTTTTTGTTTTTTGCTAAATACTTGTTGGAAATGTTATTATCAATATGTTGGATTTATAGTCATCTTGTAAGGTATCACTTGTAATTATGTGTGATTAATTTGTTAACATTGTGATTATAAAATGATCAATATATATATATAATATGACATCTTAATTATAAGATTAGTACCATAAAATGATTCTTTATATACTTATTATTTAATAAGTGAAAGATGTTACATTATACTACCTTTCATTCCTTTTTTTTTAGTTTATCTGTGTTTTTTACTGTCATTTTTGGTTTCATATTATCTATTATTTTGTTGTTTCAATAACATATTGATTACTACTACTTTTCTTATTTTACATTTATCATTCATTGAATCAGTCCGTAATTTTAATTTTAATTAATGTATATTTCATTATTTTTTCTAATAATTATTTTATAGATTTTTGTGATATTATTTTTTTCTATCACTTTTAAAAGACATATAAAAAGAAATAGGTCTACCTTTTTTTAGGGAATGAAATAGGACTACGAAATAACAACTTGTAACTGTATACGTCTTGTAAGACAATATGATGTACACTCACTATAAAAATATATTGTTGATCGATTTGTTGGATTTTACTCGAGTAAAAGTTATTCATAAAGGTACCCTAAATGATAATAAGATAAATTGATATAGATAATTAATAATTAATAATATCATTACCTTAAATACTACTTTATTATTAGCAAAAGTATATATCACTATATTGTAACAACCCGCCCTAAACCATTCTCATTTAAATCTCTTAATCGTATTAATTAACTAATTTGTGCTTAAAATTTTCTTTTTCTTTTTAACCCAGTGTGTGTTTTGCAGGACTTGAACAGTGCAACGATCATCCATGGTTCAGTTCAATTTTCTTTTTACAAGAAATCTCTATCGATAAATTTTTATGATGATTTCCGATCGTATCTGAATTCTTTTACCTAGACCGATATTTTGGGCCCTCCTTTATTTGATTAGATTTAAGGTTATAATTATGCGAAATTTTGTGGAGGTGTTGGATATATTTATTTGGGTGATCGATAACATTTTTACGGTTTAAGAAATTTCGGTAAGTTGGGAAATTAGGGAGATATAAGTATAAGAGGAAGTATTAAAAATGGATCAACTCTCCCTCATGTGGGCTGAGTTTTCAGCTGGGCCAAGAGGAGGGAAGAGAAGTTTTGGTCCTAAGTGTAAACTATGGATATATATATATATATGTTGATATTGGAGGTTATCTCTCATTTTAATCACACCCACTCAACTCACTCATCACCTCTTCCTCTCCCACTCCAAACCCACGCCTGCACTGCAGCCCCCATCGCCACCTTGCTGTCGGCTGCCTAGCCTAGCCACCGCCGCGTTTTGAGCCAAAATTCCGGCCATCATCATCCTCATCATCTAATCCCACTTATTCTTCCATTTCAAATGGTATAACACTCCTTTTCTCTTCCTCTCTCTTTGAAGATTAAATCAAGGATATATTCTAAGTTTTCTTCTTGTTACTATTAGGTTTTTCAAAGGTAAATTCAAGAAATTTAAGGTCTTCAAGAGGAGTTTTCTAAGAGCTAAGAGAATCAAGGGAATTTTGGGTAAGTTGAGATGGATTCTTTGTTCTATTTCTTGAATTAGTGAAAGATATGTGAAAGTATGAGCATGCATGTGGTTTTTGATAATTAAACTCACTGTGGAAGGATGAAAAAGTTGACTAAATTTAAATGTATGTGTGTAGATTAAACTTAGATTAAGTAAGATGGTGTTTTTAAGTGATGCATGTTAAGGAATTTCAAGGGGAAATGCATCTGGTTGCAATCTGGAAATTCCAGGGATTATAAAGTATGAGTTTGACTCAATTTTTGGTATCATTAAGTGGCCTAAGATGTTAGTTAACTCCCGGTTTTTGAATTTCGTAATTTCAGTGTGTATATTGTGAGTTTTGGCCAAAACCGTGAAGGTGTGTAAATTAATACGTTTTCTGTCGTCAGTTTAAAGATTATTGTTTTTGGAATAGTTAGAGATCTCTATGGGTTAAGAGTTGAACATGAAAGTTTTAGAGGACATTTTGAGCTTTTCGAAAAGGTATAGTATGCATCCATACGATATCGGGAGAGAGGGATATGAGGTTTTTTCTGAAGGGCTATAATCTGGGTTATGCCCAGAATTTTATTTATGTGTTCTTACTTAATGGCTACAGTTCGCCTCCTTAGGATGTTTTACTCAATTTGTGGTCAACATAAGATTCAAAGGTTGTTCTGTAAGCTTTCTGAATTGGGGTTTTAGGTCTTCATTGAACATCAGGAGTGAGATTTATGAGTCTCCGATTGGTGGTCGGTAATCTGAGTTGCCCCAGAAAATGTTATGTGATTACCCATCTTTATGGCCAAAAATCCGACTTGTTCCCAGGATCAAATTAGTGGGTGGTCTAAATAAAAATTGTAGTATGTGAACCAAGCTTTCCAAAAAGTCCTCTTATGTGATATTTCGATAAGTGGAGTTCGAGATATGATTTTCCGAATAATTGAGGTTTAAATGGTTATATCTTTTGGGCGACTTGTAAAGACAATAGTATTTAACATCCTTAGCCATGTTTCTAGTCTTTATGGTCAACTTCAAAGTTGAGGTGTATGTTCTAAGCTTCCCGAAAGGTCCTTTTATGCCTTGGTCCGATATCCAAAGAATGGAACAGGACTTTAGGAGTACGCCTTAAGGAGCGAGTTCATTATTAATGTTTTTAGGAAATTTCCCAAGTTATTACTTCATGGTTCTACCTAGCTTAGATCCTAATTCATGGTCTTTATCCTTTTTAAGTTTTCTCAAGAGATCGTTGTACCACCGTTCAAGTCCCTACTTGTGTCGGACGTGTTTCAAGTTTTCAGGTACGCAAATTGTCTAATCCTTCATCTTAACTCCAATATTTTATTATTTATATTTCAAGTCATGACTGATGATCTATGCTTCATGTTTTAAATGGTTCAGCCCATTTATTCTAGCTAGCCACGTGAAGTGCTAGCCCCATTTCTAGATGCTCCTGATCAGAGTGTCCTAATGACATGGCCAGTGTCGACTGTGTATCAGTCACCCAATCCAAACTTAGATCAGTTTGGGCATGCGCGTGTGTGAGATGCTTAGCATCGATCGTAAGGGATACCACTCTATTACTTCATCGCAAGTTTTATTTCTCTACACATACATATTCAACAATTCATTTCATTCCTCTTCCCGTTTTCAAAAGGGTTTTGAATGGCCACCAACGTTGTTTATTGCGAAATGCTTCTTACATTTTAGAGGTTTGTGTACTGAGTGTTTCCCCCACTCATTCGCGAATGTTTTAATGTTTAGTTTTTAGGCGGTCCGAGCTCCCAACTGAAAGGCAAAGGCAAGAAGGAGTAGCTTACCCCCTCCTTAGCAAGGTAGACTTTTGGTACGACGGATAATGTTGGACTTCAGTGGTCGTATTGGAAATTGTGGGCCAAGTCATGTTTTGAGATAGATTTCTATGTGTCGGGTAAATTGTATCTAAAGCCTTAAACCTCATGTTTGAGTGGTTGTCTTTTTTTTTGTTGATGGGTTGTGGCGTTGAATGCCAAAGTATGGAGTTAAGTTTTATGATATTGTTTGATGAATTGTTTGTGGTTTGATGGTCTTGAAGTTGTTGTTGGTTGCCTTGTCCTTAGTTGGACGGCAGTAATACCCCTTTCCTTGTTTTTCGTTGCACTAATCACCGGTTTACTAGCAGATTTAGGTAAATTTTGTGATTACGGGATTTGGGGCGTTACACTTATGATAAATCGTAGCTAATTTATTTCAACGTGATCTAAAATCTCTAATTATATGCCTAATATAGTAATCATTCCAAGGGGCAAAGCTTATTTATTTACTTAAACAAAGGTAGAATATATTAGCTTTGTATTTGAAGGGGAGACAGTGGCAAATCTAGACTTTGAAAGTAGGGGTGTCCACCTAACAATAAGACCATTGCATATATTTGAAGAAAAAAAAAGATAAACTGTAAAATATTTCAATAGTAAAGTATTACATTTGGCCATCGAGTAGTTCCATTTTTGTTATCGACACATGATAAACTCATTGCTACTCACTGCTAATTAAGTCAAATACATCCTACTCCATGTAATACACTAGATTGGAAGGGGAACAACCTAACAATAGATAACATACAATACAAATTGGAAGGAGAAACAATAGATAACATACAGTACACTAAAATTGAAAAGAGAAACAATAGAAAGTTAGAAACTTTAAAGCACTACTCCAATCTCAACCAAACACACAATTCATCTATTATATTTATATCAAACAATTACGCACATAATGTACCACACAATTCAGCTATTATATTTATATTATACATGCTGACTTACCTTTTTTTTTTGATAATTAACGGTCATTAGACCCTTTTATTCACAAAGCCAAACTGAATCACATGGAAACAGATAGCCATCAACAGCAACAAACAAACAGCAAACTGAGAAGCAACCACCAAGAGTTTGAGACCCAGAACAACATAGGAAACGAAACAAACAATGACACCAACTGGAACCGAACCAAACAGTTGAAAGTCTGAAAGCTATTGAAATACAAACTCAGCTGAGAGTGAATGGCAGAAGCACCAAGTGACCACTTGTAGAACAAAAGCTTTGTTATCTTCAATGATGCTTGAACAGACATGAATAATACTACTCATTTCAAGACAGCATTAGCAACACGAGAATGCTCCAACTTTGCATTATTTCAGACCACTAAAACAGCCCCCAACATTCAACGAGATCAAGAGCAGAATGTAGCTACAACATCAAGCCCTTCAGACCGACTGAATTGCACCCCCCAATCAAATGAAGACAGCTGCAGCTGCACAAAGGAGTCCAGCTTTGTATCTGACACACATAGCAGAAAAGAGAAGTAGAGCTGAAAACGATTTTTCCCGTTTAACCCTGACTTAATCTCCAAGACAGACCAATATCTGAATTTGGGGACCTCGAAACCACCGCAGAATACTCTCAAACCAACAGCCGTGCATTGGTTAGAATTCAGACTAACATATTACCATACAGGAACCTTCAATCACCAAAACCATCACCCGAATCCCCACAAGATTCAACACAACACTTAATGGAACCTTCAGTACACCAAGAAATTCACCCAAATCCCCAAAGGACTCTTCACAAAACTGCTCCCAACCTACAGAAAGGTCAGGAACGAAACAACAGTCACATAGTACTTTTGAAGAATATACAGAATCTCAGTTGAGATGCAAAACTTAAGACTGAGATTTCATGAGCATAGTCATCACAAGCCAACAAACAACCACACTAGTCCCCACAACTAAAACATGCAATAACAGAACCTGTGGATGTATAACATAACCTGCTTAAAAAGGAACATAAAGATCTTCTAAGCCTCCAAAACGCCAAAGCCTCTAAAGCTCCACATCTCAGACCACAATGTCCAAAGGCCTCACTTTCAATAGAAGTTGAAGATAAAGAAATTGTGCCTCTCCTTTTCCTCCTTGCACTCACTTTTGACTTTTTTCTCCTTCTCACAGACAACTTCTTTTCAAAGTGCTTCTTAGGATTTATATTTTCCTTTGCTCGCATAAAACCAGTAACCTTTCCAAATTCAATTGCTTTCTCCGCAATAAGAATTCTAGCATTCATAATAGTGTCACTGCTGGATGTGAGAGAGTTATTATCATCAGAATTTGGATCAATGGGAAGATCATTTTGATTCTGATGAGAAGCCGCTTCAAAATTCAGAAGGTAAGAGGGTTCATTTAAAATTTCAACAGATTTTTCCAACCCCAAAGTAGTATCCTCACCCAATGCAACCGTCGCCTTGATAAGCTGCTCATCATTGGAAATTGGCATAGTGGCTAGGGACAAATTGAAGGGCTCATCAGAACCAACAACCGTTTCTTGTCTCATTAACTCCTCCTCGTGAAGAGCAATGGAGCCATCCCGATGACTTTCTTCAATGCAAGATGGTTGCTGATTATGCTCCCTGGAAATTTGAATACGAGTTGTACTGCTATGAACCAATGGCGATTCTGGAATAGCCTCATTGCTATCTTGAAAATCATCATCAACATTTTGACTATTAGCTTCATCCTCACTGGAGTAGTTGAAATTCCCGTTACTATCATGCTCAATAACCATGGTTGGAGGAATAAGAAGTGAATTGACTTCCTTAACAAAGACTCTATACGCACACTTTTGAATATCAAGAAATAATTCACCATCAATGCGCTTAAAAACATCCGTTTGAATCAAAGCACGCATGACCTCAAACTGGTTGGTTGAAGATATACATCTCGCTAATGATAATAGTTTTCCCCATGGTTGAGCACACTTTTGAAAATTATCCGAAACCCAACCATGGGGAGGGACACCAATTATGTCAACCTAGACACGTATCGAGTCAGCAGTTTCATACATAGACCACTGCTTGATTTCTGAGAACCAATCGACTAACTCCCTCGGATTTTCCAAAGCCTCATTCATCTCCTAAATAGAGGAAAATGTGAGAAGATATTTTACTCCACTGAGTGCGGTAATTTTTGAGACGGGACCAAAATGGTCTTTGATTAGATATGTTAATGAATCAAGGTCCCTTGGAGCAATTGAAGTGCAGACAAGGCTTCTTGAAAGCCAATCTACAAAATCTTCATTGAATCTCCATTAACTCTGAAATTTACACCAACAGAAGAGATCTCACTCAACTGTTTTGGACGCCACACCAGCTTGCAACTCTTCCTTGTTGTCTTCTCCTTGGCCCAGTCCACAATAATTCTATTTCCTCTGACGAGAGAATGATGAAGTTTGTTGATGCATACTAGAGCTTCATGTCGCCTCCAAAACTCAACAAAACCAAAATTTGACCTTGCATTTCGCCGATTGACAACGGTAGATGACTTGACGTCTGCATATCTGTTGAAGATACCCCCGAGGCCGAATGTGTCCAACACCTTAGGTAGGTTGCCAATGAAGACCTTTGAAGAACTGCCTTCTGAGTAGTCATCCCTTCTTCTTCTTCTTAGAGAATTGTCGACTCCCAAAAAGTCGTTTCTTCTTCTACTCTCCGCTCCCCCCCCCCCCCTCTTCACTTTCTCTCTCCATCATACAATAGCCATTCTCTCCTACATACATACTGACTTACCTACATCTACATTTTAAGCCTAATCAGTAATTTCTTCCAATTTGTGTGTGGGCTGGGGGTGTTCTAGCGGCTAAGTGGAAATAAAGACAAATCACAATCTTAAATAATTTACCAAATTGTGTCATTAAATTCATTATTGAAATATTTGATCTATAGTGAATATGAAAATCACAAACTTCAACTTGAGCAAATACAGACCTTCAACCAACACCGATCAAAATCACTAACTTCCATAATTTTCTGATTTGTAGCATTATACGTTACTTGACCAACTGGAACTACGAACTTCAGCAAATACAAACTATATAATCACGAAACACAAACTTCAACTTGAGAAACGCAAATAAAAATCACAAATCACAAATCAGAAACTTCAACAATTCACCAAATTGGAATGAAAGCAAAAATTGAAATAGAGAACTAGTGAAAAATCAGAGAATGAAGTCATAGCACATTGGTCTCACTGACAGAGTTCCGGTTGCCGGATTGCGCTGCTGGCGACGTTCAGAGAATGAAGTCACAGCACAACCGATAACTATTTTGGTCAAGGCGTTTAGCGTGACAACTTACTGCTGCTGAAGACACAAAGAGGTTTCGCGACGGCGACTTCTCCTGCGATCTGCAGCGCCTAAGCGATAATCGATCTGGTGGTGGGTTGAGGGTTAGGGCGTTGGGGTCGACATAGAGAGGCGCGCAGAGAGCAAGGGTGGAGGCCGAAGGGTTTGGGTTCGTTTGTTCGTTCAACAGAGGAGGGAGAGTATGGATTTTTTTTTAAAAAAATTTAGTCTTCTCATTTTACTCAAAATTCAAAAGAAACAATATTTTTATAAAAAAAGGAAATATCTCTGTTTGAGGCTTTGGACTGGGCGTGGAAGCAAGTGGACACCTTTTTTGGGCCATTTTCAGGGGTGTCCATTTAGTTCATCCATACATTTTTCAATCTCAATCATTACAGGCTATTTAAAACTTTTTTTGGGCCCCCCCCCCCTACCTAAGCCACAAATCCGCCCCTGAGGGGAGGGAAGATTTCTAAAACAAATGATGGAGCAAAGAGAATTTTTTTTTTAAAAAAAAAAGAAAAAGAAAAGGTAGAGTACATTACCTAGCTATTTGAAGGGGAGGATAAAATTGAGAACTTATGTGTGTGTGAAAATTAGAAATGCATTCTATTTTAACTTGAAAGTGAATATTAATTATAAGAAGTAAATTTAAACTATAAAAAATAGAACTCAATTACCTTCTAAATGTGCTTTGTGAGTTTTGCTTTGTGAATTGTGGGAAAGTTATATGAATATGCTTTGTGAATTGTGGGAAAATGATGAGAGTTTAAGTGATATATATATAAATAATACTACTATATATATATGACTAATGACTAAATATATTGAAAATTGGGTATGTTATTGCATTTAATTAGAATATGTTGGTTTTACAATTCAGACAATAACTAATGATTGTAATTAAGCTCAGAATTTGGAAAGACACGTTCTTTGATTTTCTTATAACTGATTTAATGACTATAATTATTTAAAATAAATGTGCTTAGTTTTTTGGTTTGGGATTACCTAAGGAAATTTGAGCCTCTAACTTTTAGACATGTGGCAACAACTAAGGATTAGGGGTTCTGTTTTTATATACTACTAATATATAGAATATAAATAACAGATAATAAGTTACAAATAAAAAAATAAAAAAAAATCTTGTTGTTAATTTGACTAATTAAGTTTTTGCAATTAACATATGGCCATACATGGACACGAAAAGGCAAAGAAATGTTGCATGACTTCACATGTATGAATTAATATTTAGTAGTCTAATTATTTACTTTACTAATTGCATCATTAAGTGTTATTACTAAAAGGAAGAAAAATATTATATTTAATTTGAAAATTAAATAGGTTTGGAACTCAACCGAAGCTACGAAATAGTGACACGTGGCAACTTATTTGTTTTGGTGGTTTTGTTTTAATATAATAATAGATGAGCATTGTATACTTGTAGTACATTTTTATGAATATGTTTTTATGAAGTTTATAAATATTGCAGTATAGTTTAAGAACATTGTATGATTTGTTCATGAATATTGTATGAGCATTACTGTAGAGTTTTATGAACAACATTGTTACATAATCATATTTTTCAAAAAAAAAAAATTATGTTATGTCTCTATAAAGTTTTATGAAGAATTTTCATAAGATTTATGAGTAGTACTATAGAGTTTTATGAGCATAGTTATATAATTATACTTTTCAATTTTTTAATGTTGTCTTTATAAAGTTTTATAAACATTGTAGCGTATATTTATGAATATTTTCACGAGATTTATGTGTTGCCTTTATGAAACATGTACTAATTTTGATGATAACAAACGATAAAATAAGTTTTATATATGAAGTGGGGAATTGAATTGTTTTAATTATTATGTTCCTCATATATAATACTTTATGATGGTTCAATATATTAATTCGAGAATATTTGTATGGACCATGTTATATAAATCATATCACACTTAAGTGAGTTACTATACGTGATATCCTAAAATTTGATTGAATAAATTTGTGAAGTATGACTTGATTGATATTATGATAAAATGAGATATGCAAAACCAATAAATGTCCACATGCATTGAATCAAATCCTTCGTCATTTTGGAGCTTAATTATTTGTTATATTTTATATGATATGATATGACATGATATGATATTATTCACTTGCTTATTCTTTAACTATCATATCTAATTGATAAGGTGAAAGAATTCAAAGGTAACATCTTGTGAGAATCATATCATGATTTCATATGGATATCAACATCAAGAAATGCCACATTCTTTTGATTGTCTCCTTATACTTCGACTTGTTGTACTATAAATATGAAGAGCATTTGATCATTCAAAAGTACAAGAGAAGAAACAAGACACACAAGCAAACGTCTCACTTGAGCATTATTCTTTCTTACTATTGTTGAGTGTGAGATTACAAAAAAAGTTGTATTGAGTTATTGTTAATTGAGTTGAATTGTTGAGATTATTATTATTAGGGGGATGATTTAAGAGTTGAGAGGTCAACTCCCCACACTTGATTGAGAGGCGATATCAAGTGGTGAGATATTGAGAGTAGAGAAGACTCTAAGATTGTGAGAAATCCATGCATCCTAATAATAATTCGAGGTTAAATCCTAAAGTTGAAGAACTCTAGGCGGTGACGTATTCCGAAATTTGAGTTCGGAGGAACATCGTAAACAACTACCGTGTTTTGTCTATCTTTTATTTTCCGCTATTTATTTAACTAGCCTAATTAAACTTTCATTATGAACATTGTATTAGAGTTGTAGAACATTAATTGCAGGTAGGGACAAATTAAAACCAAGGTGAATTCACGTGGAGTCAAGCGACCTCGCTTAAACATAAAATATAAAAAAATGAATTCAAGTAATTATTTAAAAAAAAATAAATGTGCTACTTGTAAACAATTTGATGCAATAAAAATATGAAGTTTCATTAGCTTCACTATCAATACTGTTGACTTCACGCGTGAAATATAGACATTTTAGTATGCTCATATAGTGGCAGGTTCGTCAATTGCCCAATTCCATTTTAATGTTGAGAAGCTTCTTTTTCTTTTTTTATTTATTTTGTGTGTTTGAGCAGAATGTTAAGAACTTCACACCTAACTGCCTACAACACCCTTTTGTTTTCTAGTCTATTATGCTAAATCTTTTTTTTTCTCATATAAAAAATATGTTTGTTGTACTAATTAATTGCAATTATATATAGATTTAGATTAGAATTGATAATAGGGCCGAGGACTCGTCTTACCCGACCTGACTCGAAAATTTGCGGGTGAGGGCCACTCTTTTTTAAGATCGACCCAACCCGACTCGACAACTTAGGGGACTGACGAATTCAGGTCGGGTTTGGGTCGGGGAGCCTTGGCCCGGTCTAATGACGCGATAAGTAAATATATATAATATAATTGCTCATTAAAAAAATTAATTGGAATCTTTGATGTTTATAATAAAAGAAAATTGGAAAAAATTAATCCAAACTTTTGGGGTATTGGAAAGAAATAATCCAAATTTTCAACTTTGTTATGGATGAGCTAAACTTTAATGTCTATTATTTTTATCATCCACCATTTAGTTAAACTCATCCAAAAAGTGACGTGGTGGTTGCGATATTATACCTGTTACATTTTGCAGCTAAAAAAATAGTTAAATGTATGTTCCGTGTGTAGTACCGTCACCGTCACATCATTTTTCGGACGAGTTTAAATATGTGGTGGACGCTAAAATTAAATAATAGAGGTGAAAGTTTAGCTCATTCATAACAAAGTTGTAAGTTCAGATTATTTTTTTTTTCCAATACCCCAAAATTTGAATTATTTTTTTCCAATTTCCCTATAATAAATTAGACAGTTGATGTTGGGTTTTTCATTTTTGCTTCGAATTTAAGATTTCGAATTTTATTAGTAGATTTGTGTCACTGTGTATAAAAACATAAAATTTTAGGACTCTTTCTAATGAAAATTGATAAAATAATAAAACATGTCAGTCGATCTGATGAGCCGACCCGTAACCCTTAGGGTAAGGGTCAAGGTACCCCGACCCAAAGTCCAGGTCATGTCGGGTGCAGGTCAAGAGCCATGTGACTTCTAGCTCGAATAACCCCACCCATGCACGACCGACTTGACTCGGATTATGAACATGTCTAGTTTAAATACAATTCTAGATTGAAATTTAGCTTTGATTTTTATTTTTATTTATCAAAATTCAGCTTTTGATTGAGTTATATTAATATGATTGTTTCAATAAGATATATGATTGTTTAAATTAATGCCTATCACCTTTTATTGCGTGTGATGTTTATTAGTTATATACAGTACACAATAATCATATTTACTTTGTTGTCTATAGTTATAAAAATTATCACAGAACTAATTAGACCCTAAAATACTCGAAGTAGTTTCGGCATGAATAACAGAGATACAGTATATTACAACTTTAATATTAGTCTTAGCCTTACTCATGAAGTTTGCCGCTAATCAGGAGATAAATTCAAACATGGGGAGAAAAATAAAAAGAGTACAATAGCCTTTTTTTTAAACTTACAAACTTTAAGATCATTTTTTATTCAATCCATAAACTTTAGGGGCCGTTTGGCATGCAATGGGAATGAGAATTCATAATGAGATTGAGAATGAGAATTAACATGTCTTTATGAATTACCAACTTTCTAGTTTGTTTTGTGGTAATTCAAATTGGGAATATGATTGCGAATAAACACACATTGATTAAAATACTATTTTTATTAATTTATAAATATTATAATAAATTGAAATGGATGGAAGACCATAAATGACACACATTTATTTCTAGAAATCAATTACCAAATTAAAAAAATTAAAAAAATTAAAGTTCATAAAGATTTTAATAAAAATTAATTAAGCATCAAATATGAATTAAGAATTAAAAACAAGTATATAAACACTAAAAGTATGAATGATTCAATAAATCAACATGATAGACCAATTATTGACGGTTGTCGTAGTATTCAATAACTCAACTTGTGGCTACATGTGTGCGTGTGTGTGTGTGTGTGTGTGTGTGTGTGTATATACATATATATATATATATATATATATATATATATATGGGAATTGATCATATGAGCTGTTTATGTGAGTATGTGAGCATTAGGAATGTTGACCCTTGGATCTTCAATCTATGGATGAGAAAAAAAGTGGAGTTTAGCTTTTTCTTTACTCTTTTAACAAAGCCCTCACGTGAGGCTTGGAGAAAAAAAAAAAAAAAAAGCAGTTCCCCTTCCAAAAAAACCCCGCATGCTCAACAATTCCCAAACACAAATTGATGTTTTGCCTCCAAAGCATCTCCCCTCTTCCTCTACACTCGACGGCGAATTCTACGACGAACGCGATGAACTTGTTCCAGGCCCAAAGTTCATGCACCCAATTCCAGTAGAGAGTCTATTCCTCTTCTCTATTCACTATGTCGTCCGTTCCCGGTCAAGCAAAAGGCCCTAAGTTTGTCTACCCAAAATTGTCCCAGGCCGTCGTTCGTTTCCGGGCAAGGCGTCGGGGTGGGTTTTGCTGGTCGCTTAAATTCTGTTTTCTTGTGGTTTTAGATTCAACACAGAGTATGTATATATTGTCCTTGTCAAGTAATTTTGGAATCCAACTTGTCGTATGCTCTTTTTTAACTTCTTGGTTAGGGTTTCATTGAAAAATGTTTGTTAGGATATGATTGAAAGATGTTATATTATTGATATGGAATGAAAGTTCGGCTACAATGGTGAATAATGGAGGTCATGCTGATGGGTTGAAGGAGAAGTGAGTGTTCTTGGTTCATTCTTATTGTTTTTGGAGTGAATCGTTCCTTTCTTGTATGAACTGAAAATAATGGTTGATGTCCTTCTGCTGGTATACTTGATGTCCACGATGATAATGTTTGATGTCCCCTGTTGTTATACTTGTTGTCCACAGTGATAATGTTTGATGTCCCCTACCGGTTATACTTGATGTCCACACTGATAATGCTTGATGTCCCTTACTGTTAGTTGATGTTCATCATGATAAGTCTTAATGTCCCATTCTACTATACTTTATGTCATCATTTATCTGGGTTGAAAATTTATACAATTGAGGTCCATGTTCATCATCGTTGTACTTGATCTGCTGACATGTTTCATTTAATGTTCATTCTCATTGAACTTGATGTTCTCACATGTTGCAGATTGGTATAATAGAGTCCCTAGTGGTGAATAATAGAGGCCATGCCGATGTGAGTGTTCTTGGTTCGTTCTTATTGATTTTGGAGTGAATCGTTCATTTCTTATATCTGAAAATAATGGTTGATGTCCCCTACTGATATGCTTGATGTCCATATTGATAATGTTTGATGTCCCCTGTTGTTATACTTTTGTCCACAGTGATAATGTTTGATGTTCCCTACTTGTTATACTTGATGTCCATACTCCATACTGATAATGCTTGATGTCCCCTGCTGTTATAGTTGATGTCCATCATAATAAGTCTTAATGTCCAATTCTACTGTAATTTATATCATCATTTATCTGGGTTGAAAAATTGAGTGTTGTCATAGAGAGATTTATTAATGTCCACTGATGTATCTGGTGATGTCCACAGTATTCGGTATGTATTTTGAACATACGAACTCGTGATGTAGCTAGCGCTTCAAAAGGTTGGGTTTTGGGGGGTGGTTTTCCTATTATGAAAGCGGTGTATTATATGGGTGTTGTCCATAGGGACATTAGTTGATGTCTACTGATGAAAGTTGGGTTGTCCACAATATTGATGATGTGATTGGAATATATGAATTTGTTATGTAGCTGACATTTCAAAATGTTGGGTATTGGGGGTGGTTTTCCTAGTATGAAACGGGGATATTATATGATTGTTTTCCACAAACATTGTCTTTATGTATACTGAATTAAAATGGAGTGGTATATGAGCGTTGTCCACATTGGATTTAATTGATGTCCACTGATGAAGCTGGTGATGTCCACAGAAGTAATGTAGTGTGTGTATGACATGTGATTTTTAAAAAAATATGAGGGGTACTTTATGACAATAATAGTCTGTGTATGTATTCTTTTTTTTGTGGGTTGTTTTGGAGTTCCTCGGGATGTGGTCGCATCAATAATTAAGGATTTGTCGTCCACAAGTAATGAAGTGGAAGATGGTTCAAGCCAGTCCGCATGTTATGGGAACGTCATTTGAGGTGGCCTCTACTCAGATCGAGGGTGCAAATTCTGTTGAAGATGAATCCTCATTCCACAATAGGATGAGCGACAACTTGTCTTTCATTGTAGGAAAAACATTTGGAAGCGTTGAGGAAGTTGTATTGTGTAGTAGATTGTGTATTCCAATAGTTTAAGTTATATTTAATGTCGTTTGTCATGTCAATGTCATCAATAATACTCGGCGTGTTGTTTAGTTTTTTTCCTGTAATATTCTTCTTCCCTTTTATCAGAACATAGTATGTGTTTGGTATGCAAAAACATATTTGTTGGATGTATTTGCAGAAAAATGTTGGTCTGTTTGTGTCTTCCATTAAGTTGTACTTAACATGTACATTGGTAATGGTTGATGTCTGCAGCGACTATGTTGGATGTCCACTGCTGTTATGTTGGATTTCCACATCCATGTTGTTTTGATGTCCATAACTCATCAAACAACATAATGCAATATGTTAACAATGAAAATATTAGAACGAAGGCATTTAATGAAGCATGGGGAATTGTTTAAGCATGGAACACATTATTATGTATCCAGAAAAAAAAAGTGAGTAAGGTTGTTGTATAACGATGTGTATGGAAGGCTAGGAGTCACTATGGAAGGCTACTGAGTGTAATATATGTCCATAATGATAATGCATGATGTCCGCATCCTATTGTATTGGTTGTCCATATTGATAATACTTGATGTCTCTTGTTGTTATACTTGATGACTATATTGATAAAACTTTATGTTCATTGCTGTTATTCTTGATGTTCCCTACCGTTGTACTTGAGTGTATTGTATATCAATAATGTTAATACTGAATCATTCCTTGCTATCATAATTGATGCCCATATTAATAATTTTTGATGCCCACTATTTTTATTCTTGATGTCCCATGTTATTGTCCTTGCGTGTATTGTGTGCCACTAATGTTATTCTTGATGTCCCTTGTTGTAATACTTAATGTCCCCTACTATTGTACTTGATGTCCATGTTGGTAATGCTTGACGTCCACTACTATTGTTCTTGGATGTCTAGTTTGTATGACGTCACAATGCATTGTAGTGGTTTATGAACCTAATGTCCTTGCAATTTATAATTGAAGTTTGATGTCCATTTAATGTAATTTCAAGGCCAAGTATTAATGTGCACAGTGTATTGTGAGTCAATAATATTAATATTTGATGTCCATATTGATAGGACTTGATGTCCACTGCTGTTATTTTTAAATGCCCACAACCTAAAATGATGGATGCCCTCACTCTTGACAAATGAATAAAAATATATCAAGTGTGCGCACATGAGATTAGTGCCCACATGCCAATTAAACGAATACAAATATATCAAGTACATGCCAATTAAACCCCCCACATGATTGGGTATCATGCATACGAAGAAACATGTTGTCCACAGTCCATACGCACATTGTCCTTTTTAGTAATACTAGATGTCCACAATCCAAACTGGATGTTCATCACCATTTACAAATAAATAAAACTACATGATGGATGCCCTGTCCACAGTCCACTTGCATGATGTCTTGTTTGGTAATACTTAATGTCCACAATCTAAAATGATAGGTGCCCTCACTCTTCACAAATGAATAAAAATACATAATGTCCTCAGTCCACATGCGTGATATCCTTTTCGGAAGTACTTGATGTCCATAGTAACTTGGATGCCCATGACTCTTTAACTGTGCACTTTCATCATTTATATTGTGAACATCAATGACATAAGTGATATATGTATATGACAAACACATTTAATTGTGGACATTTAACTGCTCCATTATTTTCAACAACTTATGTTCATAAATACATAAAAGGACATCAAGTACGATGAAAATGAATATCAAATGAAACATGTGAAGACATCAATTACAACGATGACGGATATCAATTGCATGAATTACTCTGTTATACCACCGCACAACATGTGAGGACATCAAGTACAACGAGAATGAACATCAAATGAAACATGTCAGCACATCAAGTACAACGATGATGAACATGGATCTCAATTGCATAAATTTTCAACCCAGATAAAAGGTGACATAAAGTACAGTATGAAAGTTTAATTAGGCTAGATAAATAAATAAATTGCGGAAAATAAATAACAAAAATTAAAAGATAGACAAAACCCTGTAGTTGTTTACGATGTTCCTCCGAACTCAATTTCGGAGTACGTCACCGCCTAGAGTTCTCCAACTCTAGGATTTAACCTCGAATTATTATTAGGATGGATTTCTACAACCGATTTAGAGCCTTCTTTACTTCCAAGATCTCACCACTTGATATCGCCTCTCAATCAAGTGTGGCGTAGTCGACCTCTCAACTCCTAAATCCTCTTCCTAACAATAATTATCTCAATCACTCAACTCAATAACAAATAGCTCAATACAACTTTAATCTCACACTCAATAACAATAGGAATTAATAATGCTCAAGTGAGATGTTTTCTTGTGTCCTCTTGTCTCTTCTCTTATTTTCTTGGATGATCAAATGCTCCTCGTATTTATAGTGCAACAAGGTCGAAGAGTCAATCAAGTGAATAAAGCAACTTTTGATTCTTGGCATGCATGATCCCTTGATCTTGATATGATTCTCACAAGATGTGGCATTTGAATTCTTTCACCTTATCAATAAGATATGGCACTCAAGAAGCAAGCAAGTGAATCATATCATATCATGTCATATTATATTATATAAATTTAATAAACAATTAAGCTCAATATTTATATAATATTTACTTGTTGCCAAAATGATAAATATTTTGGTTCAATGCATTTGGACATTCATTAGTTTTGCACATATCATTTCATCCAATATTCCCATGATATTAATCAAGTCACATTTTCCAAATTTGTCCAATCAAATATTATATCACATAAAGTTACTCTCTTAGATATTATAGTGTGATATGATTTATATAACAAGGTCCATACAAATATTCTCAATTAATATATTAGACCAACATAAGTATTATATATGAGAAACATAATAATTCAATTAATTCAATTTCCACTCTCATATATAGAACTTATTTTACCGTTTGTTATCATCAAAATCATTATATGCTTTATAGAGCTAACAATCTCCCCCTTTTTGATGATGACAAACAATTCAACAACTAGTATGAAATGATATAGATATACATACCTTAGCTCATGATCATACTTACCATCAATGTATTCTTCTCCCCCTTTGTCATCATTAAAAATGGTTAAAAAAAATATGACATGAGAAATAATACCATAGATCCCCCTTAATTTATACTCGTTCCCAAAACAAACAAAGGGTCAAGCTTGTAAATTCCCAAATTGATATTTTTCATCAAATTCAATCTATTCAAAATTAAATTTTGTATGCAACACATTTAACTCATTTTCTTATAGATAATAACCATTTCTTATCATTTTGTAATACTCCTCCCCCTTTCAAAAGTAATTGTTGCATAAGGATCATTACTAGTAAAAGAACATTTCAATTTACCCATCAAATAATCCTTAGTCATGGAATCATGATCTATATATCATTATGAAACATCAATCAATGTATAAGATTTAATAATTAAGACATCTTGCCTCCCAAAAAAATTTCATGCAACACATAATCAAACAAGAGTTAATAAACTTTATATTTTACAATCACAAAAATTCCATTTCCCCCCTTATTAAATAAAAAATGTGAATTAAAAACAAAGGGGATGATTTTGTTAAAAATACTTACCGAAGTTTTACCTTAGGTAATCCAAGACTTACCACTTTTAAGGCATTTGATTGTGGAACTTTAAAACTACCATGTAAACTTGAGTTTAGAAAAACCTTAAAAGCTCGATTACACCATTTGATTTTGCAAATGTAAGACTTTGTTTGATCTCCATAATCGTGTTCATTACTCTTATGTCTCTGCAAAAGAAACTTTCTAGAACAAGATTTTGGTACCCATTTCTTTTCGGGTCCATAATGGTTAGGAGTATAAGATAATAATGAAGTAGATAATTTTTTTCTTCTTAATCTTGACATTGTTTGATCTAGTACTACATTTGCAAAATTTTGAACCATATCTATTTGTTCTAAAATTTAAATTAATTGGATCAAGACAAGATTGAGAAACATAAACCATTTGAGATTTTACCTCACTTTTCTCAATTAATAGAGTCGACAATGGTTGAATCTTTTCTTCAATATCTTGCTCAACTTGTTCTACTTTTTCAACTGACTCTTTAACATTGTAGTCTTTGGATTCCTCGATCACAATAATCTCTTCCTGTTTGTTCACATCAAAATCTAAACATTCTTCATTAGTGCCATATAATAAATATAGAGTATCCCAAATATTCTTGGCATTTTCACAACTAATAACTTGTTCAAGAATATTATCAGAAATTCCACAAAGCAATATGTGCGTAGCTCTTGAGTTCAATGAGACATATTTCATATAATCATCCGTGCGCTCATTTCTTGCTTTCTTAACATTTGATTCATGGATAACAATGCTCTAAACCTCATTATAGTGGGTTTGTATAAACGCTTTCATCCTGTCACTCCAAAAAGAATAGTTAGATCCATCAAAAGGAGAAGGAAAATCATCAAAATTATATTCATACCTAGCCATGAGATCGATCCTACATACGGTGAAGTCTTAAAAAGTAGGTTAGGCTCTGATACCAATTGAAAGTTTAATTAGGCTAGATAAATAAATAAATTGCGGAAAATAAATAACAAAAATTAAAAGATAGACAAAACCCGGTAGTTGTTTACGATGTTCCTCCGAACTCAATTTCGGAGTACGTCACCGCCTAGAGTTCTCCAACTCTAGGATTTAACCTCGAATTATTATTAGGATGGATTTCTACAACCGATCTTAGAGCCTTCTTTACTTCCAAGATCTCACCACTTGATATCGCCTCTCAATCAAGTGTGGCGTAGTCGACCTCTCAACTCCTAAATCCTCTCCCTAACAATAATTATCTCAATCACTCAACTCAATAATAAATAGCTCAATACAACTTTAATCTCACACTCAATAACAATAGGAATTAATAATGCTCAAGTGAGATGTTTTCTTGTGTCCTCTTGTCTCTTCTCTTATTTTCTTGGATGATCAAATGCTCCTCGTATTTATAGTGCAACAAGGTCGAAGAGTCAATCAAGTGAATAAAACAACTCTTGATTCTTGGCATGCATGATCCCTTGATCTTGATATGATTCTCACAAGATGTGGCATTTGAATTCTTTCACCTTATCAATAAGATATGGCACTCAAGAAGCAAACAAGTGAATCATATCATATCATGTCATATTATATTATATAAATTTAATAAACAATTAAGCTCAATATTTATATAATATTTACTTGTTGCCAAAATGATAAATATTTTGGTTCAATGCATTTGGACATTCATTAGTTTTGCACATATCATTTCATCCAATATTCCCATGATATTAATCAAGTCACATTTTCCAAATTTGTCCAATCAAATATTATATCACATAAAGTTACTCTCTTAGATATTATAGTGTGATATGATTTATATAACAAGGTCCATACAAATATTCTCAATTAATATATTAGACCAACATAAGTATTATATATGAGAAACATAATAATTCAATTAATTCAATTTCCACTCTCATATATAGAACTTATTTTACCGTTTGTTATCATCAAAATCATTATATGCTTTATAGAGCTAACACAGTAGAATGGGACATTGAGACTTATCATGGTGGACACCAACAATAACAGCAGGGGACATCAAACATTATCAGTATGGACATCAAGTATAACCAGTAGGGGACATCAAACATTATCACTGTGGACAACAAGTACAACAATAGGGGAAATCAAACATTATCATTGTGGACATCAAGCATACCAGTAGGGGACATTAACCATTATTTTCAGTTCATACAAGAATGGAACGATTCACTCCAAAATCAATAAAAACGAACCAAGAACACTCACTTCTCCTTCAACCCATTGGCATGACCTCCATTATTCACCACTTAGTCGAATTTTCATTCCATATCAATAATATAACATCTTTCAACCAAGAATTTCAAAAAAGAGCATACAATAAGTTGGATTCCAAAATTACTTGACAAGGACTATATATATATATATATATATATATATATATATATATATATATATATATATATATATATATATATATATATATATATATATACTAGTCACAATATTCCTGTTAACTCGATCAAATAGTGTATCACGTAGTTAGATATCAGATTTTACTTAAGTTGGGTTGCAACTGGTACAGTCAACAGGCAGTTTTACCAAGCATTCTTTCTGCAGTAGGTCCAAATGTAACATGGTTACATCTCCCCAAGTATCGTCATGTAGATCTAAGTGACAGAACGATCCTTGGGATAATGACATCAAAATTAGCTAAATTGCCTAAATGTGACATAATTCTGAATATCATTTCTGACATCAAGAAGCAAAGACGTACAGGTTATTTGTGTTCTGTCTTACACCTTGGGATCAATCTCAAGAGCAAAAAGTGGGAGTTGGACCAAAACAAATCCAGACAGGTTATTCCAGCTCCATCAAACCAGTTAATTATAAAGGCAAAAGTTACAGTAACTAATCGAATCAAGCAGAATATTTGATATCTTAAAGTCATGATGTATGATAGGTTGATCCAAACCGTGGAGATTAGAAAAGCGAACCCTTTACAGTATTCAGAGGTTTTTTTGCATTTTGGACCCCGAATTTTAGGGGTATTTACATTCTGAACCCTTAGTTTTCAACTTTAACTTTTTGGACACTAAAGTTTGTAGGCTGAAAAAAAAAGGACCCTAAAGTTTGTGAGGTGAAAAAAAAACTCGTTTTCCGTTTTTCTTTTTCTTTCCATGTTTGAATTTCTCTCCCGATTGACATCAAACTTCAAGACTAAGGTTAAAACCGATATTAAAGTTATAATAAACCTCTTTTATTCATATTGGAGTTACTTAAAACCATGTACTAAGGGGTCTAAGTAACTTCGACACGAATAAGAGAGGTATATTATAGCTTCAATATTAGTTTTAACCATAGACCTAAAGTTTGACGTCAATCGGGAGATAAATTCAAACATGAGAGGAAAATAAAAAATGAGACAGGGGCCTTTTTCTTCAGTCCACAAACTTTAAGGTCCTTTTTTATTCAGCCTACAAACTTTAGGGTCCAAAATGTTAAAGTTGAAAACCAAGGGTTCAGAATGTAAATACCCCTAAAATTTGGGGTCCAAAATGTAAAAAACCCGTATTCAGAGCAATCTTTAGTTTCATCAACCAAGTTAGCGTAGCAAACATTCCTTGCAACCATAGAGATAATGAGTTAATATTGCATTTCACCATTGCAAAATACCATCTTGTAGTCTGAAAATTGCGTGTTCTAACTGGAAAAAAGGCAGTTGTTTATCTAGAAATAACATTTGGCAATCTAAAAGTGCTCGTTTAGTCGATAGAGACATAAGCACACAGTAGTGAAATTAACGTTTGTTAATGGTTTTCAATAGGTAAGCATTTCCCCAAATGAAGTAGCATCCATATTACAACTGATCAGGTATATTTATGTTATATCCTCCCCATTTTTTGAAGGAGAAACGACTTGGCAAGCAATATTTTGTGTGTTTGAGGGTGTTTGATTAAAAGTTCAATAACTTGGAATAGTAAAAATAAACAAAAACATTAGGTTAAGGTTAACTCTTAAGTTATAACTTAACAGATAGATCATTAAAAAAACACAAGGGATGCTCATTAAGTTATCATAGGCATGAATTAATTGCAATAGAACTAAGTACACTTACCTCTTTTATCTCTGTGATGTACTGCTCCATACTCTAAAGCACCAATCATATCATAAGTAGAGTCACGAGCATCCTTTACCTTCATTAGCTTAATCAGAGGATGTATTTTGCTAGGCATAATTAGGCAATCAGATGGAAGTCATGGCTAAAATGAATTCTCTCAAGCTTGCTCAAATTCCTCAACCAATCATTTGTTTCAATATAGAAGGTTCTATTGATCTCACTTATCGAAAAAGTTCACCATACCTGGTTAGATTTAAGAGATAGGCAAACAAAACATAATAAACAAAACAACAACAACATAATAAACAAAACAACAAAAATAATAATGTTAGACCTGGCTCAGATACCCTTGTGAGGTTCTGATACCAATCGTTAGGATCGAGGTAAAATATAAGGTAGGCCTAGTATTTGCAGCAGAAGATAAAATTATCAGGATGTATAAATTGAGAATAAATATAACAAGATCAGTAAAAAGATAGAGAGAATAAAAGACACACGATTTACGTGGAAACCCAAATCGGGAAAAAAACCACGGACGGCAACGGAGCAATAATCCACTAGTATAAGGGGAGAGATTACAAGAGAGATCCCAAGGGGCTATATAACGCAAGGGGATCGATGGCCAGATCACAAGGGGTTAATAGCACAGGCTATATAACGCAAGGGGATCGATGACAAGATCACAAGGGGTTAATAGCGCAACGGGATATACTGAAGACAAAACGAGCTCTCTAAAGGACTCTCACAACCTAGGGATGGGTAGAGGTGAAGAATGCTCTGTGTGTATTTTTTGTATGCCGTAAGTGTATAGGTTGATAACAACCTATATTTATAGGAAAAACTCCCTATAAACCTAACTTCACTCCCACTCCAATTAAATTTGGAATATAATACAATTAGGAAACCTAACATAATAAGGAAACCTAAATAATATCCTAATACAATTAGGAAACAAATAATTGTGGGATCAAGAGGCTGATTTTGGGCCATAAACCCAACAAATAATAATAATATAACAAGCCTAGATGTAGATAAAAATGTATATATGAAAAATAGACCTTAATGACATTATCATAAGCCCCTTTTCCTTTTATTTCTCATTCCTCTCAAGGATATCGATGAAACAAGAAAAATGGAGAAAATCAATGCAAAAAATGGAAAACCACAATGATTGATTATAATAAAAGAACGCCATGTATATATAATAGTATCTAGGAGTGTCTAAAAGGATTGATAATAATCTAGAACACATATAAGTTGCAGGAAGCTTAATGTTACAAAAAAACCATCTATTCACAGTGATTCCTCTTTAATCCTTATCCATCTATTCTGTTTAATTAACAATTTGAAACAAAAAAAAATGAGCATGTCAAAATTAGTTCTAACAAAAATTTAGTCAAAATAGAGTTGGAACAAGATGAATATATAATTTAAGATTGAAAAAATAAACTTGGTTCAATTCTGGTGGTATCAGACTGTCCATAGATGACCCAACAGAGGAAGAGTATGCATTTGCTTCTTTAAGAGTTATTAATTGATGTAACCTTTTAAAGTTGTTGTATTAATCCAGCTGAGAATTTAGCTTAGGGCAGTCTAACAACTGTATTATGCTATCTGTCTATTTGAAGAAGATGCTCTAACACTTGTATTTTAGAAGATTTTTCAACTCACCCAAAATGCCTACTGAAAATGCCAAAGGCAAATGCAAACTTCCCTGAAACAACCAATAAAATATTATCATTCAGGCATGGAAGAAAAAACACTAATTGCATAGAAGCCACAACAGTCATTTGTAGAAATTTCAAATTAAATCAAACCCAACCAGAATAGCAAGTGATCAAAGCAGAAAGGGGAGAATAAGAAGAGTACTCAAAACCCTAACCCATATCAAAAATTTGACATGCAACAACAAAATTAGACAATATCAGATTTGTCCGTGGAAAACCCCAACCCAATATTGTCCGAATAATTGTCGGGAGAAAAATTTATTTTGATTCATTCAATCAAACAATACCATACCTGGAGTTAAGTCAAACCCAACCAGAACATCAAGGGATCGGATGAAGGCAGACATGGGAAAATCAAACAGGAGCGTGCAGGAAAGCCAAGAAGCATCACCCCCTGATAAAAGACTTCTTCCATGATAATTGAACAGAGAGGAGTGAATGAAACACAGAGCGCGAGAGTAAAAGAGAGACTGACAATTCAGAGAACTAAATGTCAGTCTCTCTTTCATTCATAGAAGACAGAGTCACCAACTACTTTAACACCAAAGATAAAAGTCCTATACGCCTCATCAACAATATCAGCTTTAGATTTAGACATGCAGTCCTGCTCTGATGGCTGCTGACACCTAATCAAAGTAGGACTCTGCATGCTCTCCTTCTCCAAACCACCATGCACATTTACCTCTTTATGTGCCTTTGAAGAAGTCTGCGAAATTCTCGGACTTCTTCCATGGTAATGGCTGAATGCAAAAATGAATTCATTCATTCATTCATATTTCATTGTACTGGAAAATAAAAAGAAGGGTATAAGCAGAAAAACTTAGCTAGTAGTAAGGGTATATGTGAAAATCAATATTTGGGACACATATCTTATTTAGCTGCTTTTATAAGGAGGGCAGATATATATATATATATATATATATATATATATATATATATATATATATATATATATATATATATATATATATATATACACCCTGCTTAAATCTAAAACCACAAGAAAACGGAATTTCAGCCACCAGCAAAACCCACAACGACGCCATGCCCAGAAATGAACGACGGCCTGAGACAATTTTGGGTGGACGAATTAGGGCCTTTTGCTTCACCGGGAACAGAAGACATTGAACAAAGAAGAGAAAGATACTCTCTGCTGAAATTGGGTGCACAAACATTGGGTCTGGAACAAGTTTGTCGCTTTCGTCGTAGAGTTCACCGTCGAGTGTGGAGGAAGAGGGCAGATGCTTTGGAGCTGAAACTTTAATTTGTGTTTGGGAACTGTTGAGCATGCGGGGTTTTTTATGGGAAGGATAACTGCTTTACTTTTTTTTTTTTTTTGCTCCCAGCCTCACGTGAGGGCTTTGTTAAAAGAGTAAAAAAAAAAAAAGCTAAATTCCACTTTTTTTCTCATCCATAGATTGGAGATCCAAGGGTCCACATTCCTAATGCTCACATAAACACAATACTCGTATGATCACTTCTCTCTCTCTCTCTCTCTCTCTCTCTCTCTATATATATATATATTAATTATAATTAATATTGAAATAGAAGGAAAAGGTTTAAACCCTACTGCATTAGTAATATCTCAATTGAAGGATACATAATAACAATAATATTTAAATAATATAAGCAAAATTAATACCATGTTTAGGTGACGGTAGCCAATAAGATTGACAATAAACGTGAGTTTTTATTTAATATAAACAAAAGGAATGAATAAATGTGAGTTTTTATTTTTTTTAAATAAGGGTAGTTTTGGTATTTAATAGTGACTAACGAATTCCTAATGTCTATTACCACATCCCCATGGTAATAGATTGTTGGGAATAGACCCCTCCTATTCCCATTGCCATTCCCCTATTATTTTTTTAATTTTTTAAATGCAAAGCATTGAGCTTAATTCATAACCAAACAATCCATGAGTACGTAGGGTTCAACTTGCCTCGGGCATGCTTCAATCCACACTTTCTCCTCCTCAACACAACTAAATTTTGCAAGATTGTGAGCCACCTCATTGGCTTCTCATTTTACATGGGCCCAAAGACATGAATTGAAGCCCCTACTAAGCTCCAAGATATCTCCTAATACCAGGTCGAATTCACTTAGCATAGTTACAACATTTTTTGCTCTCCAAATTAATTGTAAGCTATCTGACTCAAGTATCACCCTGGAGTAGCCAAACCGTGCCGCTAGCTTGAGACCGTAGATTGGAGCTTTCCCTTCCGCAATTGCCGAAGACCACCTAGCATTGACGGTTTTGGTTGCCGCCACCATGACGCGCCCTGTGTGGTTCCTTATTACTGCCCCCAAACTGACCCATCGCCCCTCCTTCAGAGATACATCCGTATTGATCTTCACCCAGCCCTCCTGGGGGGATCCCATGTCTGACTTTGGCCCTGGGTTCTTCTCAGTCGGCTAGATCTCTGCTTCGCTTGTTCCTCGTTTTAAGATCTCACCAGTCTCTCTAGTCGTTCCCGGATCATCCTGATCGTAGTGTCCCTGCGGTTGAAGTACGTGTCGTTCCTCGCGTTCCAATAGAGCCAGCACAGGAATAAAGCTCTTTGTAGCGACTCGGGACTGAGCTCATTCCACCACTTCTAGAGAACCTGCCTTGTTCCTATCTCTTAGGGGTGAGCAAAAATTCCGGGAATCCCAGCCCCGTCCCGCTCCCGGTCAAGTCCCGGTCCCAAAATCTCGTTCCCAATGGCAGTGGGACTGGGAGTGGGACTAAAAACGAAGTCCCGGTCAACAACTGGACCGGGAGTGGGACTTAACCTCATTTCCCGGTCCGGTCCCGATTCCCGGTTTACACACACACATATATATAAAATAAATTAAGTGACTTTATGATGATTGATAAACTTATTTAATTTAATTTATGTTCGCTCTTTAGATTTATTTTATTTATTATTATTTCGAACTTGACATATTTTTTCCAGAAAAAACGTTATGTATTAGATATTGCGTAATTTTAATATAGGAAAAATGACTATGTAACAAACCGGTACACATGTTTGTGAAATTAGATCAAACTTGTATAGTTTATGTTGGTTTTTATGGAAATAAATCGAGTAATAGGTGAAAAAAATTAAGAAACCGGGACTAAAAAAATCCCGGTTGATTTCCCGATCCCGGTGGGACTGAGAGCGGGAGCAAATCTTTGCTCCCGGTCACAACCGGGGGCGGGAGCAAAACTTTACTCCCGGTCACAACCGGGGGCGGGACCTCCAAAAATTACCGGGATCCCGGTCCCGTTCACCCCTACAGTGTCTTTCCTTGGGCGAGCTCCAGAGCTCGTTTCTCATCCTCGGCCCAAGCTCCTCTAATTTTACTGCATTCAACAAGAGCATGTATTGGGTTTTCGGGGCTGACATTGCATCTTTCACAACTATCGTTCTCAAATGATGTGGCGTCTATGCAGGGCGCTTTTTGTTGGAAGTATCCATGTGGTCATTCTCCATAGAAGGGATTTTGTTTTTGGTGTAACATCCGCCCTCCATACCTTCGGTAGTAAGCTGTCGAGGTCGTCGATATTAACTGACATGCCCAACTAGTAAGCCGACGCCACCGTGAACTCCCCTGTGTCAGAATAGAACCAAACCCTTTGGTCACTTGTTTGTCTCTCGCTGAGTGGTATGGCCATAATGAGGTCTTGGTCTCTCTGGTTAAACATTTGGAGATTGTTTGCTCGTCCCATTCAGTTCTGTCTTCATTCACGAGCTCCCACACTTTCATTTCTGCGTCATTCGTTCCCACATCTGTTGTTGCAAAGTTGCCTTCACCATCAATCAGCCATGGGTCCCTCCATACACACACATGTCAGCCCTCTCCAATTCTCCAGCACATACCTCTCTTGAGAAGTTCCAGGGCTCCTGCGATGCTTCTCCATGCGTAGCTCAGGTTGTAACCCACGTCGACTTCCAAAATATCCAAGTTTGGGTAGTATTTTGCCTTTAATTAGAACTCTACCTAGCAGCGATTCCGGCCTTACGAATAATCTCTATCATTGCTTAGCCAACATAGCATTGTTGAATGCTCACCCTTCTGAAGTTTAGCCCTCCAAAGCATTTTGGTGTGCAAAGGTCATCCCAACTCTTCCAGTGTATCTTCCTACCTCCTTCTTTATCCCCCCACCAAAATTTTGCAGGGTTTGGGGAATCTTGAAAAAACGCATGAGATAGGTAGGTATTGCTTATATGACGACCTTGATCAACACTTCCTTTCCTGCTCGAGAGAGGAATTTTTCCTTCTAACTTGTCATTTTTTTTCCACATCCTTTCCTTTTATATTCACAAAAATCACTTTCTTGAACTGTCCGATCACCGTTGGCGCACCTAAATACTTCTTGTGCTTGTCAACTCTCCTCATGCCTAGGAGATGTGTCAGCTCCATCTGTTTCTCCTCGTCCACTCCTCTACTAAATGATACTTCGGATTTTTCAAAATTGACCTTTTGCCTAGATGCTTGCTCGTACATTTTGAGAATTTCTACTATTTGCAAGCATTCTCTTCGGTTTGCTTTTGTGAATAAGAGACTATCGTCAACGAAGAAAAGATGTGTTATCACCGGTCCTCTCCGGCTTGCCCTGGCTCCATGAATTTGTTTCCTTTTTGCTGCTACATTGATTAATCCTGCAAGAGCTTCAGCAACCATAATAAACAAATATGGGGAGATAGGATCTCCTTGTCGGAGTCCCCTCGAGGAGATCACATGGCCCCGGACACTCCCATTAATGGTGAAAGAATACGTAACACTCCTAACACTCCTAACACTCTCATCACTGCTTTTATCCAGTTATGTATGCCCATTTTTTCCATCACGCTCTCAAGAAAATCTCACTCCACTCTGTCATAAGCCTTACTCGTATCAAGTTTCAAGGCCATTACCCCTTTTCTACTCCTTGAGTGTTTTTCATGGTATGGAAAAGCTCTTGGGCTATGATCACATTGTCCGTGATAAGGCGGGTCAAGACAAAAGCACTTTGGTTTTCCGAGATGAGTTGCCCCAAAAAAGATTTAATTCTATTGGCCAAGGTCTTTGAGGCAATTTTATAAAGAACGTTGCAAAGACTAATTAGCCTATAATCTGTTATCGAGCTAGGGCTTTTTACTTTGGGGATCAAAACTATGATGGTTTTATTTATGGCTCTTGGATCCATTGTTCCCTCGAGGAGGCTTCTCACAAAAATACACACATCAGGGCCAACAATATGTCAGAAATGTTGAAAAAAGATAGCATGCATACCGTCATAACCTGGGCTTTATAAGGATGCATTTGGAAGAGAGCTTTTCTAATCTCCTCATCCTCATATGGGCGTTGCAGGGCCTCGTTCATGTTATCCGTGGCAACCAGTTTGATCCAGGATAGGCACTCTTCACTAACATTCTGTCTTCCCGAGCAGAATAATTTTGAATAGTAGTTGCTGATAATGTTCTCTAGGCTATCGTCATCTGAGCATACAGTACCATCCTCCGTTTTTAAACTCTTGATTTGGTTTCTCCTCCTTGAATTTGCTTCGTAGTGAAAGTATGCCGTATTCTGGTCCCCATCCCGGAGCTCCGCACATTTAAAACAAACATCCTAAAAATAAACAATTAAAATCAAGAGTTCAGAAAATAGACTACCAAACAACCCACCAAATGAGTTGTAACTTGTAACAAGCTTGAGGCAAGAAGTCCAACAACCAATTGCCGTAAAATTGTGATCTTATTCATGGCGGAAAACAATCTTAAAATCGTGTCGTGCCTTCAGGTTCCTCTTCTTTCCTACCAAAGTCTGATTTTAGGGTTCTTGACTTCTTGTTTCTGTTATTTTCTTTGAAATCAGTTACGGAATTCGAAACAGATTCTCACCCTTATATAATATGTATGTGATTACAAAATCAGAGGAGCGTAAAGAAACTGCAATTGGTTGAATAAACTATTCAAGTTAGGGCGGGATTTCTTCCAGAATAATCATGCTTCATTGGCCGTGGCAAATTAATTGAAATGTCACAAATGTTTAGTATGTTGTTAGACGTAAATGTGGGTTTGTTAATTAATCACTATGAGTTGTGACTATTGAGAACAAATTAATGGCGTGTTTGGTGAACATATTTGGAATGCAGATGAATTTGTATCATTAAAATATTAACCTTTTGGACCATAGGTATCAAGTTCGAACTCAGTAGCTCCATTTGAAATAGTTATGATAGGTAAGGGGAGCACAGATGGTATCCATGCTTTGGGGCCAATGGATATTGATGTGAGGAGCGTGTTAGAGTAAGTATATGTAAAATCGTGTGTAAGCCTCAACAATCAGCATAAACTTTTAGTTGTGTTGATTTTTGAACAACTATAGTACAAAGTAAAAACCTTTTGGACCCCTCCTATTATAATTGTATTGGCTAATAATTCTCACATGAAAACTTGCCCTGTGTTACACAACAATGATATATGCAACAGAGATGAGGAATTCATAGTTCTTGTTACAAGTCAACAATGTGCAAATTTAGTGAAGATTTAATCACCCATTTGTTCATGTAGATCATATTGAACTAACGAGGAGACAAATGGGTGACAGTAACGTAATTGGTGGAAAAATTCTCATCACTGGAAGTTGATGGCCCAACATCACATGGGATTTGGCGTTGGATAAAGCCAGGTGGTTTTGGGTTTGGGAGATCCACAATATCTCTAACGAGCATAGACATGACGGTTGAGATGTTCGGCCTATCTTTTGCAAATTCTTGCACACATAATAACCCCACATGGATACACCTCATGATCTCCCTTTGAAATTCTGGATCAAAAACTGTTGGGTCACAAAGTGCAATAATGTTGTCCTCATTCCACAATTTCCAACCCTGAAATCATCATTTGTGCAATAATTAGAAACCTAGAAATAGTAAGTAGATCTACTTGTGGAGTGTTTGATTGGGGATTAGAGAATGTAAGTTGATGACTTTAGGTATATGATCCCATTCCCAATGGTTGGTTGAGAACTTCCAGTGAATCAAACCAACCCATTTATACTGGTCTCATTGTTCAAGTTTGAAGAGATGTTAGGTATTAGGATAATTACTCACATATCCTAAGAGGCTCAAGGACTCCTGATGTCGGAAGCTGCTATTCCTTTGTCCACTTATGATCTCTAACAATAGTACTCCAAAGCTGAAGACATCTGATTTCTCAGAGAAGTGTCCTTCCATAGCATACTCCGGAGACATGTAACCGCTGTATAATTCAGCAAGAATGCATTTAGATTTTGCAGCACTTGTCAGACTAAAGTGCAGGGTACATACTATGTTCCGGCAACTCTCCGTGTACTAGCCTGATCCTGGTTGCCCCCAAAAATTCTTGCCATGCCGAAGTCTGAAATTTTAGGATTCAGGTCTTGATCCAGTAAAATATTGCTTGCTTTAAGATCTCTATGAATGATTCTCAATCTGGAATCTCTGTGAAGGTAAAGCAGGCCTCTGCATATTCCTTCGATGATGTTGAAGCGTTTGTCCCAAGATAAAAGATCAGCTCAAGGGAAACCCAAATATTAAATCTGAATTTCTTTTGTACGAGGGATAGGTGAAGTGATGATGATGTAATACAACATAAAGAATGAATATGTTACCGACCAAATAGAAATCCATCCAAGCTTTTATTTGGCATGTACTCATATATTAGCATCTTTTCATCTTCTTCAACGCAGCAGCCTAATAGTTTGACTAAGTTACGGTGTTGAAGTTTGGAAATCAACTCTACTTCATTCATAAACTCTTCTATGCCTTGTCCAGAGGCTTTTGAAAGTCTTTTAACTGCTATTTCCTGTCCATCTTCCAGTTTTCCCTGTAAGCAAACATTAAATCACCTTTAGGCTATTGTACATCAATGAAATGAACTACTGGTGATCTCCTGTACATTCTTACCTTATAAACTTGGCCAAATCCCCCTTTCCCAAGCATGTTATTGTTGTGGAAGCTGGTCGTTGCTTGAACTATCTGTTCGAATTTCAGTAGTTTCAAGTCCTCTATCACAACTTGTTTTTTGGCTCCAAATTCATGCGGTTCTGGTATTGCCTTCTTTGGGGCTTCCTTTCTTAATTTAAATATTGACATGCTATGTCTATCAATAGGCACATTACTGTTAGGTTGTGCTCTCCGTTTCAGCAGAAACCATATGATAGCTGTTGCTATTGCTGCCCCTACAATCACACTCACTGCAATGATTGCTTTGCGTCTAGTGTTACTTTTGCCTGCAAACCAGAACAAGTTGACCCATGTTCATAAACTTTTAACTTACCAATTACCATGATGAAAATCCAGAGGACACAAGCATAATGGTTGCATTGATATAGGTTGTTAGTTTTTTTTTTTTTTTTTTTTTACCAACTCTTACGTTATTTAGTTGTTTACCTAACTCTGATTGCGCAAGTCGTAGATAGAGATTCACTCCACCAGGAGAAAGGTCAGCTACGTCGATCAGTTTCCCACTCCATGTCATGCATCCGGTGCCTGTATCATGTGCATATGCTAAACAAGAGCAATTATTCTGGCGCTTGTTTCTGCACTGATCCGTGTTCAGTCCTGTCCCAGTGTCCATTCTGCATTATCTGGCACTTTCATCTTCTGTAATGTCAGAAACCCATCTTCTTTCCCTCCTTGAGCTTCACATTGTAATTGATTTCTTCTTACACACCCATTAGTCCAGTTTCCTCTTCTCCATTCTTCCTCATTCTTTGGCCCAAACCCTTCCAAGCAGCTGCAAATTGGCGAACCCTGTGGGTTGCAGCTTGCAAATGCCCCACACTTGCCATAAATATCACATTCATTTTCCGGTGCCTCCCACGTGATCCCCCAATTCTTATCTCTAGGATTCCACCATTTCTGGGCAATTGTTCCTTGATAAGTTAATTCATAACGTGCCATTAAAGACACATTTGCTCCAGTATAAACAAGGGAAGTCATGCCTCCTCCAACCTCCTGGGTGAATGATCCAGCGCTTACAAATATATTACCATAGCCAAGATTATGGTATCTGGTCCCTATAAAGATGTTCCCGTTCCAAGGACCACTTCGCCAATATGGATGATCACCATCCCAGATGATAATTTGAAACAGAGCAAGTGAATTAGTACCAGCTGAGAACCTCCCGTCTGATGGGTCAAAGGGGCTGTTCCAAGACTGCAGGATTCTTCTCATGCTAGGGTTGCCCGTGAGAGTAATCCTCATGTTTGGCAGGACTGAAGCTGTAGGGTGCTGGAAACTCTGCCATAGAATTGTCCCATTGCCTTCAGCATCTTGGGATGTAAATGCTTGCACAACTAGGTTTCCAGAATCCAAGAGCTTGGCCACTGAAAACAGAGTAGAGGGAGCTGAGGAATTTGATGACCAAAGGATTTCATTCCTTGCATTGGAGACTCGAAGATTTCCATCCTCTGATATTGTAAGTGTACCAGAAGAATCACTGAGGGGATTCTTCCTGTTAGCTACCCATATGACTTCCTGCACTAAAGGCTGATTGTACCAGATTCCAACATATCGATATGTTGAATTCGGAGGGCTGAAAAATCCTAGTCTGAAAAGGCTGTTGTTGGAGGCGATTGATTCTGGGTCTTTCAGGAACTGCGCGGATGTAACGTTATGTTTCATGGCAGAGCAGAATACTGAACCAAACTGAAACATGAACATAACTAATGCACGTAAAGGAGCCATCTTCTATTTAGTGGAACTTACTCAGATATGTCTTGAGTTTTCTTGATTGCTAATTTCTTCCATCACCTTGCAGGAAAAAAAAAAAAGCTTTGGGGATGTGACTATAATATCTAATTTAGGAGTCAACTGCTAACTTTTTCTTGAGCTTTGACCTGACTTATTGATTGGTCTCTAAAACAGTTTGAAAACTCATAGAGCATCCTGGAGACATTAAAAAAGGGGGGAGGGCGGTGGTGGTGGTGAGGGTGTTGCCCATAGAATGGTTGACCGTGATCTGGCACATCATCCTTTACTCTGTAGATACATGATCGATATGAAGTGGAATGAATTAAAAGATGGTCCCTAATTCTGGGTAAATAATTGGGATTTTATATATTAACCCACTTAAAAGACCATATTTAATAAATGTATATATCACAATTAAGCTCAATTCCTTTATTAGACTTCATAATGTATCTTAGTAATAATTCTCAATACATTGTGACAGTGATGAGATTATCTTTGGTTAGAATTAAAAGAGGAGTCTGGAAGTCAACAATGGAAAATATATAATTCACAACTTGAGCAAAACTACAGATTTCATTGACTTGGCAACTTATTTTGACACGCCATGCCAAAGAACCCATTACTTATTTTGTTCAGGAAAACTAGAGGGAAAAATGCCAACAATTTGGTTATGTCGTATTGACAAGCGGTCTGTTAACTGATACTAACATTATAGAAGCAAGTGCAAAAGACTAAGCTATGTGTTCATTCTCTTTTTTGGATATGGAAATTACTGACTTGAGGTCGAACACACAAAGGTTACAGTGAGTCGACTAATATGGTAAGGACTGTAGCTGCAGCCTCTAGTGTTTCTTAAGCGTTATTCCCTTTGTTGGAACAGCAGAACTGTTTGGGTAGTTGGTTTAGCTTGCAGTACCCATTATTACTATATTTCTTGCTCTTATATTTGGCTGGTTTGTCATTGCAAATGAGTTTGGGGACTGGCCATACGGTCAGGTCTAATGGTAGCTCCAAGAACATGGGCCATGAGATACTTGTTATGTGTTTGTCTACAGTAGTCCTATGCAGCACAGACTTGTATTTTCCATTGCTCTTGATCTGCCAAACAATGTTGATACTCTAAGAATATAATACACAAATCGATTGGTAAATTATTAAGGTTTCTAACAGTTCAAGGGTTCTGGGATGGTTGGGGGAGAGGACAGATTCACAAATAGAGTTGTCGACTTGGCAAATAGATTGTTGGGCTGATTTTATTTTGTAGGGTTCAAACAGATACATGAAATACTTTGGTTTGATCTTGTGAAGATCAGAATAACATGGCATGTATTATTTATAACTATGAGGTAAGACTTTTCAGTCATTTTGTAGTAAGGTTAGTGTAGAAAATTACAGTAATATTTCTTGGCCAAAATTTTTAGGTTTGTTCTGTTTGAGTCTGGTCATTTTGAGTTCAATTCAATTTCGAAATAAAGATTCCCTAATTTAACCTGGGAGAAGTTTCTGTTTCTTATCATTCAGGTCAAGGGGTAAGGGTTGGTTCAGTCTTTCTAGACTTATGGAGTAGATGGGAACAAGTCTGGAAATGATCTAAAATTTGTGGTACATTGTTAAGACTATCAGTTACTGCTACTTACCTTAATTTGATCACCACCGTGGATTGTAATGGCATTAGAAGCATACTTAACAACATACTAATGATTGTCCCTGCAGAGTTGGAGGCACAGAGATTCGCTGGGCACAAGCAATGTGAAGTCACTCATGTCAAAGTGAGCATCCAGTCCCAGGGCCAGGTCACGACTGGGGCCAGGTGGGAAATAATGGTGTTCGACAAGTACTCCAAATTGTCATAATCCGAAGCCTTCTTTAGCTCATGGCCTTCTAGCCCGAGGTCTAATGAGAGACATCTAAAGAACTTGTCTGATTCCAGTCTCAGGTGTTTCACATACTCTTTATTGGCCCTCCTGCACATATAGATGTTTCTTTATGATACTCATTTTATAGTCATATTTGAGACTTTCCTTTTTCTTAACGATTATTCAAATATAAGGGAATGGAATTAGGATAAAGCCTCTAAACAAAAGCACGAATGCTCTCACCTCAAGAGAAGTGATAGTAACTGAACATAAGCTACCACAAGAAAGATGGAATTGTTATGCCACTGCAACAACTGCATGCTAAGGTAGATACTCAGATGTACTCTGAAACGAGTCACGCTAGCTGGTGCAGCTTGGGGTCAAGTAAATTTCAATTGGGTCATGTAAGGGTGGATAAGAATTTTTGAATTGGGGTAAGCTTTTTTGGATTTATGTTTAAGAGTTGGAACTTGTTCCTGTCATCTTGTGTGTTTCATGTAGACACAGGTTTGAGTCTACTACCAACTAGTTCGATAAGGTAAGTTCAAAATCCTAGTGATACTGGTGTATGTAATTTTTAGTTATGCCATTTGGGTAATCAGGTATAGTCTATCTTTTAAGGTTTGAACACAATATTTACCTCCAGACAATGTCTTCAGTAGATTATGGAATCAGAAAACTGCTTCATGAGAGTTAGCTTGATTCTTTAACATGAGAATTTATAACTGTAAGATGAAGGATTCTTCAGCCAAAATCTTCAGTTAATCACAGGAGGGTGTCAAATCCTTTGCAAAGTGTGATCAGATCATCCCTTCTTAGCTTCCTTGCCTTCTCAGTTTACTTCTGAAGGGATGTCCAATATCCTTCTTGAAGCCTTGAACTCTTTGCATCTTAATTTTTCTTGAAAAGAAAAACAAAGAAAAACCAAATTTCCCCTCACAGTGACCTCAAAATACCAATGCTGAAATGAATCTCAAGATCTGAAGTTCTGAACTGAAAATAAATTAAAAGAAAAAATGTAAAGAAAGAAAGTGACAGAGAAATCTTGTTTTAGTGGCTTTTTTTAGCACCTTGTTGTCATGAGTCTTGTGTTGAATTTTGAGAGTAGCAACAAGGAATTATATCATTCTAGGAAAACTGGGAGCCCTACCCAAGCAGAAGAAGCCAGAACATAGAATCAGGTGAAAAATATTGTGTCAGTAGTTTTAGGTAGGTTTAGTTAGAAAAAATAGAATTGGGCAGGAGTAGGTAAAAAAATGTTATCAGTAGTTTATCCTTGCAAAGACCAGGGTTTCTCGAGTTATCTGAACCAATAGCAAAAACACAAGATACTATCAAGTCAACTGTTCAACCAAAGGAAATCATTTGGTTTCTGGACTAAAACAAAGGGAGAATTAGATCATTATGTTTCCTCTGCACCGTTCTCAAGTACACTCAGCCAGAATATACCAGTTCATAGTGTTCCATATTTGTCTTACCGTACCAGCAAATTGTTTATTATTCTTTTCCCATGAATGTTTCTCACATTTGTAGACCTCTTTAAGGGGATACCAAACCTAAGCATAAATCTTTAATATTTTCATTCAATCCCCTCTTGACTTGCTTAGAGATAATTTTTTTTTTTTAAAAAAATTATATTTCGGCACCAACCTGGAGGCTACACCAGCATTTCTCTATGGAAAGTATTCCAAAATCTAAGATGTCTTTTAGTTTGGTAATAGAGAATTGACTTAGAATTTATCTTATATCAAGCTTATGCTCTTTTTAGAATCTAGAAAGATATGAGGCAGGGGAGAGATGTGAAAAGTAGCTATATTCAGAATCAAAACAAAAATAATCTAGTCTGTTGTTTCTAATCATATTCTCTTAGTCTTAGTAAGTGTAATAAGAAAACTTTACAACTAGAAAAACAAAAGCCAAGTACTTCATCTTTCCCATTCTGATCAAGGAACCAGGATTAAATTACTGCAGCAAGGTTTAAACAAGCACCATGGGCATGGTATAAAAGGATTGACTCATACGCATGCAAACATAAGTCGGAAGGGACTGAAAATGAGCCAACATGATACGTGAAAGCTGATAAGCCTTGTGAGATGGTGGATCCTGGCTTTTGTGCATTTATGTAGATGACAAGATTTGTTTGGGATCCTCTGAAACCTTAGTTGCAGAATTCAAATCGTGCATGAAGAAGCTTGAAATAAGTTATAACATATTCTTGGGCTCCTGATGATGCAAATTTAAGGTGGAATTATTCTGTCCCGAGAAAATCTGTTAAGAGATCTTCTGTTTAAGATTGGGATGCATAGCTGTAAAGTGGTTTCTACTCCCATTGAATACAAATGAGAAACTACTGGTTGAAGATGGTGAAGAGGCTGTTGATCCAAGTTCTTATAGAAGTTTAATTGGTGGGCTGAATTATTTGACACATACTTGTCATGATATTATGTTCATTGTAAGTGTGCTATCCTGGTTTATGCATAATCCCATTAAGCAACAGCTTGGAGCAGTGAAAAGGGTGCTATGGTGCTTTCATAAAAGGGTGTAACTAGACCTGGCAATTCTCGACCCGACCCGGAAACCCGACCCAAACCGACCCACAAAAAGTGGGTTTTGAACACGAAATTCCGACCCGGGACCCGAAAATGACCCGACTCAAAGAACCCGGTAAAAAACGGGTCAGGTTGGGTCAAGTTTGGGTCGACCCGTTGGGTCAGACACTTTAATTTTAAGTGTTTTGTCTACTTGGCCTTGTGCAAAAAAAATGGGCCCATTTCATGAAAATTAAGGCCAAAAAATAAAATATTGGGTGGTTTTGGAAAGCTATGCGTAGAGAGAGATATACAAATGAAATAATCAAATAACAAATACCAAAACAAAACCCTAACACTGTCACTCACTCACTCTTTCAGTGAACCCTCAAACTCCTGTAGTCCCGCCTCTCTCCTCTCTTTCAGTAAAATAGTGTATTATTGTCAAATGTCAAAGTTCAGTGCATTATTGTCCAATACATCAAAAGCTTAGTATATTAGCATCCCAAAACCCTATATATTTCATAAGTATTGTTATTCGTGATTGTTGACGTAAACCGCATAATACTTGCAGACTTGAAGATTGTTAAATTTTGTCCATTAGGTGTATAATAATATGTCAATACAACTATGACATATCATGGTGGTTGAATTTGGAATGGAATGATACATTACATAGGTGTCTTTGACTAATTATAATCAATTTTATTAGTTGTAAGTGACTGAGAAAAAGGGTGGTCATGACCCGTAAACCCGACCCAAATCGCCCGAAACCGGAATACACCCGACCCGTATTTACCCGAACCCGAAATACACCCGACCCGTATTTATCCGAACCCGATATACGACCGACCCGTAACCCGCCCGCCCGTATTGACAGGTCTAGGTGTAACAAAACATTTTTGGACCAACCTTTCACCAGATTGAAATGAGGAAGATCTGAAAGATACACATGGAAACGGCGTTGCCAGAAGCGACATTAACCAAATTGAATTTACATGTGATAATCCTGACCCTAGCCTCCCTTTTCTTTATTTCCTTTCCCTTTTTTGTGTGTTGGGTTGGGGGGTTCTGTATGAGATGATGTTTGCCTCATGCCCTCCAACACAGTCAATCATCATCGTGTGATTACATCATGCCCAGTTTGCTCTTTGATCTTTTACTTTTCTTGCTTGGTAGTTCTTTTGGAAGGACCGTCAACTAAATATGAATTCTGATCGTTTATATTCTTTGTACGAGTTTATGAGAGTATTCACTAACTTCAAAAATGTACTCGTGTAGTGGATGTCATTAGATGATAAGATGATCGGAATAACCTTCTAATAGACTCATGATTGATGCAATTTCTCCCCCAAATCCAACAAGGTGCTGGTCAATTTCTTTTCTATAATCCATGCTTCACACTGTCACTGCCTCACTATAGTTATTGTCATTTATGGACAAAGATCGCCGAAAAGATAAATCTTCTGAACAAAAACAAGGAAAAATATCATTCTTTTTTATGGGTATTATTCCTGATTGTAACAGTACGCTAGAAGAGATCAGCTCATGGAAAGACATTTTCTTCTTGAATTGACCAAGAAGTTGTTCATTATGTAGCCATCGTAGATAGTTGACTAAGAACTGGTGTACATGATATATCATGATTGTCATCGTCCACCCAGAAAGGTGATAAAGACATTGTTTGTGGAGCAATTCTGTCCATCACTGGGGATATGCACATTGGATGCACAAATTCTTCTTTGAGTAAAACCAGGTTGTTTTGGGTGAGAAAGATCAGTATTTTCACTATCAAGCATAGAAATAATTGTAGAAATGGTTGGCTGCTCTTCTGGAAATTCTTGCACAAGCAATAAACCAAGCTGTATATGCACTTGAATATTTCTTCTTGGAAGCGAGAAGTAGCAATTGACGGATTAATCAATGAAATAACATTATCCTCATTCTATAGCTTCCACATCTGAAAGTATACATTTCCAAAAAAAAAAAAAATGGAGTTATTCTTTACAGTTGTAGTTGTAGCTTGGTTACATATCCTAAGAGGCTTGAACACCCATCGCCATTCTTGAAGCTGCTGTTCCTTCTCCCAGTTACTATCTCTAACAGTAGCACTCCAAAGCTATACACATCTGATTTTTCTGAAAATCTTCCTTCTATTGCATATTCTGGAGCCATATAGTCACTGCATCGCCCAGTTAGATGAATAATTTGGATTAGCTGATAACACTTCTAAAATGACATAAACTACAGTTACTCCTAATAAGTTTGAGTTGACTTGATCCATTACATTAACAGTTTATGACACCAAATCCACCTGAGTTCTATTTTGCAATTTTCTTTTATTAGTGTAAAATATAGATGGTATTTGAATCCCTTTCAACCCAACATGAAGAATACATACAAAATTTGGGCCAAATTTAGTGCAGTTCATGGGCAATTCTGCAGCCATATTCGCCAACCTGGGTTAAATAGTTTATGATTCATTTATAAGTGAGCGACAAACAAAGGTGGAACAATATTTAAGCAATCCTTATGACTGAACTTATAAATAATTGACAATTCCTTGACATATTACAAAAATAAAAAGAGGGGCAGTGGTGGTGAAAATTTATCTGCTACGATGCAAAGCAGAGCTGGCTTGACCTTATATTTTGTCCACTTTCATTTTGTTGGCAAGTTCTTCACACAAACAACCGAAGAGTGAAACTGGAGTGGTACAAGGCAAATATGCAGTCCTTTCCATCCCACTGCTCATAATGTAGCTCAATCGAATCTGACTCAGTTTGTTGGTCGGCTACATGTATATTCTTCTGATGGAGTTCGAATGCTACAATTTTATATTGTGAATTGCATTGCAACAGTTTGGATACAATTTTATATTTTATGTATCGATGATACATGACAAATGACAATATACATAGATGTTTATGTTCGACCACTCAAAATGGTGACAGAAACATTGTTTATTGTGCAACTAATTTGTTCATCATCATCTGGAATAACCTGGTGATGTTTATGTTCTCCTTTGGGTAAATCCAGGTTGCGTTGGTCTTGGAAGATCAAAAGTTTCAGTATCAAGCATGGAAATAACTGTGGAAATGGTTGGTCGGTCCTCCGGGAATTCTTGGACACATAATAACCCTAATTGGATGCACTTGGATATCTCCTCTTGGAAACATGGGTCGCCAATTGTTGCATCAGTCAAGGAAAGAACATTGTCATCATTCCATAGCTTCCATGCCTGTATGTTTGCACTCATAAAAGGTTAGTATTGAATAAGCAAATTCCCTCATATGAGGTGTAGGAACAATTTTTCTTACATGTCCTAACAGACTGAAGGATTCATCATCATTGTTGAAATCGCTGTTTCTTCTGCCACTTAAAATCTCCAATAGTAGCACTCCAAAACTGTATACATCTGATTTCTCAGAAAAACGCCCTTCCATTGCGTACTCTGGAGACATATACCCACTGCACCTCATGCAAAGGAAAACCATTAGGTCCATGTCAAATGTCTACTGATTAACTGACACTTTTAGATTGGATCAATTTCAGAGAAAATTGTATCTCTGCATTGTATGCAAAGGAATAGCCAGTTGGTTTGTTATAGGTAATCAACATGTGTTGTTAGAGGATTAAGCAGATGACTTTGGGTTAATTAGTTGAAGTTAGACATATTATTTGAGATAAATTTGGGGTAACACTTCAGATTCCTAATTTTGGGGTAATTGAATGAATGCATATTTATTACCGATATTGAAATATGAAGAGTACTTACTAGGTGCCTACAACCCGAGATGTATTTCCTTGATCTTCTTTGCTGCCAAATATCTTGGCCATACCAAAGTCCGAGATCTTTGGATTAAAGTCTTCATCTAACAAGACATTACTTGCTTTGAGGTCTCTATGAATAATCCTTAATCTAGAATCTCTGTGAAGGTAAAGGAGGCCCCTACATATTCCATCAACAATGTTGAACCTTGTCTTCCAGTCTAGAAGCGCACGATTTGACTGATCTGAATAATGTCAGTTAGGTTAAAATATGTGCTAGGGACGTTATGTCTAGAAAAATGTAAAAACAGGAGCTAAGTTTGCTCATGAATAATTTCAAAATGACAAAACATATCAGATTGTTGACCAAACCAAAAAGAAGTGCATCCAGGCTCTTGTTTGGCATGTATTCATGAACCAACAGTTTTTCATCTCCCTCTACACAACAACCCAACAATCTGACAAGGTTTCTGTGTTGGAGTTTCGATATAAGCGAGACTTCGTTCATAAACTCCCTTAGGCCTTGCCCCGAAGCTCTTGATAGCCTTTTAACTGCAATTTCTTGCCCATCTTCAAGCATTCCCTGGAAATCAAACACAGTTTGTTTGTCATTTTTTTTAATTTTTTTTTTTTTTTTTGGGGGGGGGGGGGGTTTCAGTTTACCTTTTTGCCAATTCATCCATTTCCATATAAAGAAGACAACAATTGCAAATGTAATTGTGCTGGCAATCACTACAGCCAACACCATGGCTTTTTGGTGCCTGTTTCTTCCTGCAAAAACCAGCGAAGTGAGGTCGTTTGAGACCAGCAGAATTTGGAGTGACCCATCCCAAATTCATTAGGTGGATGGTTTGTAGGAAATATTCCACAAAACCCAATTATGTTCCTACTTAGATATAGCCTGATCCCTGCAGTACCTGAAGATCGTTTAGGTTTTGGAGTGTCTCAAAAAATCCGTTGAATATAAAAATCCCAACATGGGGATTTGAAAGTGATTAATCTAGACTCAAGAATTCCAGTCAGTAAGCTATACTTTCAGCATGAATACTTCCAATAGTCCCTACTTTGAAAAACAGCCCAGCTTTGAACTTAAAATGGGAGCAACGAGATATGATTTTCCCTTAGTAATGATTATGAACAGTAATAGTGTGGAAATGTTAGCTCACTAACAGTAATTTCTTAGCTTCCAAGTATATGCTTCCAAAACCCCCCTAATTATGGATTATTAGAATCCAATTTTCTTAAAAAGAATAATCAATTGTACAGAGGAGTGAAGAAATAAATAAATCCTGGTGTTCACCTGGTAGCTCATGGTGAGACAAGCGAATGAAAAGATCAACAGCAGTAGTATTGAATTCCTGTATGTCAACCAAGCTTGTGTTCCAAGTGAGACAACCGGTGACCAAATAATAGCCGTAAGCCAGACATGAACACTGTGTTTGGCACTGCATCTTGCAGTCCTGTTCATCATTAGCTGCAGCAAACCATTGTGCCTGATCAGGAATTTTTACGTTCTGCAACCTCAAGAAGCCATCTTCCTCGCCAGTCTTAGCCTCACACTCAATAGTTGTTTTTCTGATACATCCACTGCTCCGATTTCCATTGATCCACTCTTGGTTATTGGCTGGCTTAAACCCCTCCAAGCAGCTACATATTGGTGACTTGCTTGGATTGCATCTCCCAAATGGCCCACACTTTCCGTACACATCACACTCTGATTGTATAGAATTCCAGATTACCTCCCACCGGTCATTCCACACCTTATGCAGTAGGAATCCATCCGAACTCAATATAAAGTAGTCTAAAAGTCCTGGTTCTTCAGGGATCAACATTAGTCTAGGTTGTCCCTTGCTATTATTGCTTGCAAACTCAGTATACATGCCCGGATAATAAGTTGATGGCAATCCAATGAAAAACTTCATAAGGTGTACGAGATGGTGTTAAGCCTAAAATGAAGCGCCCACTTGATGGATCCCGAGGGCTTTTCCAAGACCGAAGAAACGTCCCTGTCTTAGTTGTATTATCATATATGCCAAGGCTCGTGCCTGGTATGTATGAGTTTGTGAGGTGATGAAAACTCTGCCAAATGACTTCCCTGTTGTAAAGTAAAACAAGATTACCAGTATCTTCCAGCTGAGCAGCAATAGTTGAATTTGCTGCAATGGCCTGAGTTGTATTGGATGACCAAACCAGCTTGTTTTGTCCATCCATGATTTGGAGACTTCCATCCTCAGATAACTTAAGCACCCCAGAAGAGTCCTCAAGAGGATTGTCCCTATTTGCTATCCACACAACTTCCAAGGAATCAGAACCCCTGTTGTACCAAATTCCAACATACCGATTTGTTGAATTTGGTGGACTGAAAAACCCAAGTGTGAAGTTGTTTTTACTAGAAGTTACTTCATCCCGGTCCTTTAAAAACTGGCCACTTGTAATGCTGTCTGGGGCAGTGCCAACCTTTGAGCAGAATCAAGTGACCACAACGAGAAAAATGTATGTAAGATATACATACGAGTTTTTCTGCTAAATATTGATTTTTCAACCATTTTTGACGATTTTCCAACCCTGGATATGAGATGGTTGCTTGATTCTCAATGCTCAACAAAATGAACATTCACAAAGTGATGTTTGAGCTGACCAGCTTCAACTTTATAGTTGTTCTTGTTCCTTCCAATTCTGTCGAACAATGATATTGAAGATTTCTGTGCTGCAACTCTCTTACCATTATTATTATTATTATTATTATTATTATTATTATTATTATTTTATGTGGGTTACATTGGCAGCAAAAAGCATCTTGAAAATCTTTTTGTTGAATGATTTTCTAATGTAAGTCTGCTGGAGCTGACCTGAACTAGTTTGCATTGTTCCCAGTTGTTCACTGAAGAATGACTGGCCTAAGATTATAATTGGGAGTTAAAATAAATAATAACAATATCAAGTGAAATTAATTACTATATGTGAAATTAAGTTTGCTTCAAAAGCCATGGCTAATCGTTAGTTAAACACAATCCCACCTAATTTGTGCAAATGCCGCATGTTTATTTCTATCCAATATTAATGGCATTTGATCTCAGCAGATTTATGGGATATGATGTAATATCCAAAAAGACAAACATGAAAGTCCAACTTGATTTGATTTGATCAAAATATCTTATTAATCTATATTCTGGGTCCGGTTGCAGAACTTCAGAAGAGGTTTTCCAAGAGAAAATAATAATAACAACAACAACGGAGAAGGAATTCAATACATAAAAAAATTGACCGTAAAACAAAGTATAGCCTTGAATTGACAGTCATTCAACTGATTGAAGGGCTTTATCAGCACTAATTGAGAGAGGTACGTAGGCCAGCTTCTGCCATTGCATGTATTAGAAAACTTTTAGTTTCATTCCTTCCCAAAATTAACGAACCGTCTTTCAACTCGATAAATATCAATTTTATTGCTTTTTTTATAATAGACGGGAGGGTGTATTTGATATGGAACCTTACTTGGTTACGTACACTTAATGTGCATGACCTATGTTGTCAAAATCGGACTGGGTTACCGAACTGGTTGACCCCGTGGGTTAATGGTTCAATTGGTTAGACCGGTTTGGCCAGATTAGACCGGTTGAACCGGACAAAACCGGCATGAACTTGTCATGAGTTAAAAAATTTTCATATACTTCAAGAATAATTAAGCTACCAAAATAATTAAACCGGCATGACTATGGCATGAATCGGTCAAAACCATATTGAACCGGTCAAAAACCGAAAATTTCAAATTAAATTAGGAAAATCACGGTCTGATCGTGAATTGCCTGGTTCAACCAGTTGAACCGATTTTGGTGTTTTTTTTCCCAGTTGAACCATTCATCCGAGCTAAACCTGGAAATGGACCGGTCAACTTGTCGGTTCATGGTTGACCAGTTCATGGTTGAATCGGTTGGACCAACCTGTCTGGTCCGATTTTTACAACATAGTGCATGACTAATTGTGCCACCCAATTTTATTTTTGGTCAAAATTGCCACCCTTGCTTATTTTTAGTCAAAATTGCGACCCTAGCTTATTTTTAACTTGATCAATTTGCCACGACAACTTGTTATTGTGGGTGAAAAGAGAGTGTGTGACCTATAATTGTTTTTGGCATAGTGTGTGATTGGAAGAACATGTTACTTTCTTGAGCTTTGATTTCTCTTTTTCTTCCCTCCAACTCTTCTTATTGTGCACATGTTATTCACATTTTCTCTAACAGTTCCAGACATTTTATGGTTAAGTTTGCTAGAAAAGACCAGCCGAACAAAACCCCCAACTCAATTTTGGGGTTTAAAAAAAAAAAAAAAAAGTGGGGCAAGGGTGGTGAAAATTTCTCTTTTCTGATTGACCAGATGTTTTGGCTGCTTTTGTTGTTTTAACAAGTGCTTCAGGCAAACAAGCAAAGAGTGAAACTAGAAAAGTAGAAGCCAAATATGCAGTCCTTCCCATCCCACTGCCCATACTGTAGTTGAATCAAATCTGACTGAACCTGCTTGGTGGCTCTCTGTGTGTTCTTCTACCCGAGTTAGAAAGTTACCATTTGATTGCTATTTTACATTGTGAATTAGAGTTCAACAGTTTGGAAGTTTGGATAGATAGAGCAAATTGGTGTATCAGATCACTAGCACCAACATACATTTATAAAATTGTTGGATAGATAGATCCTGATCTTCTTCTCCTTGGAATTGCCATCAAGTACAACTAAACAGCGCACACAACTGTTCAAAGTTGTCATGCTTCTAAGTGGGTTGTGGGAAAACCATTTCTGTGCTATGCGCTTATCACAGAGTGTTGCATCATCTAACACACACTTGAGCTTTGTAAAAAGCTAAATATTGGAAACAGTATATGTTACAAATTTTATACCCATGTTACCTAGTTAGTAGGCCACAAAACAATACAATATTAGGATTTAATTAATTTTGTAGGTAATGTGTTGATAACAAAAAAGTTGCATGAAGATCGAAGAAATCAAGCAAGGAGAAGTGATACATGAAAGGGTTGCCTGATGTCCTTCACCATAAAAGTTCATAAAAAGTTGTGTAGGTGCATTTCTCCAATTTATCCTGGCACCTTCTAGTATTCCTGCTCCTTATTACGTTTGTTGAAAAGAGTTTGTTAATTTGTTGAATGTTGACCTGATTATGTTTGTCAGCTTTTTTGGCTCTGCAAACTTCTCAAAATTGTTGCCTGCGACAAGCAGGAGAATAAGTTAATGGAAGTACTTGTAGAATCTATTATCCCTAGCTACCTTGTGAACAAATGCTTGGCCTTAGACTTTGGCGGCAGCAAAATTGTAACTAACTAGTCATCAGCTAATATACAATTTGGGCCAAATCTAATACAGTTCATGTGCAATTCTGCAGCCATATTCACCAACCACGGTTAAAGGGTTTAGGATGCATATATAAGTGAGCAACTTTGTTCCCCCTCTCATACATGATCCCCATAAACAAACAAAAGCATTTTGAGGATGAATACTTCTTTGATAATCAAACGTGGAGCAATCTTGAAGCAATTTCCTTATGTCTGAACTTAGAAATAATTGACAATTCCCCGACATGTTGGAAAAATAAAAAGAGCAGTAGCGGTGGTGAAATTCTCTTTCTTCTAAGCCTTCTCAAGCAATGCAGAGCTGACTTGACCTGATAGTTTTTTCACTTTCATTCTGTTGACAAGTTCTTCAGGCAAACAAGCAAATAGTGAAACTGGATGGTACAGGGCAAATATGCAGTCCTTCCTATCCCACTGCCCATAATGTAGTTGAACTGAATCTGACTCGATGTGTTTGTTGGCTTTATGTATATTCTTCTAACCAAGTTAGAACGCTACAATTTGAATAATAATTTATGTTGCGAATCACAATACAACAGTCTGAATACTATTATACATTGTGTATTGGTGGTACATGACATACATAGATGCTTATGTTATCGACCACTCAAAATGGTGACAGAAACATTGTTTATAGAGCAACTAATTTGTTCATTATCGCCTGGAGAAACCTGTTGAGGAATCTGACTTCTCCTTTGGGTAAATCCAGGTTGTGTTGGTCTTGGAAGATCAGAAGTTTCAGTATCAAGCATGGAAATAACTGCAGAAATGGTTGGTCGGTCCTCTGGAAATTCTTGGATGCATAATAACCCCAGTTGGATGCACTTGGATATCTCCTCTTGGAAACATGGATCACCGATTGTTGCATCAATCAATGAAAGAACATTGTTTTCATTCCATAACTTCCATGCCTGTATGTTTGCAGTCATGAAAGGTTAGTATTGAATAAGCAAAATTCACTCGTAAGAGGTGCAGGAACAATTTGTCTTACATATCCTAATAGGCTGAAATATTCATCTTCATCACTGAAGTCACTGTTTCTTCTGCCACTTATAATCTCGAGTAGTAGCACGCCAAAACTAAATACATCTGATTTCTCAGAAAAACGCCCTTCCATTGCGTACTCTGGAGACATATACCCACTACACCTCATGCAAAGGAAAACTGTTAGCTCCATGTCAAATGTCTGCTGATTAACTGTCACTTTTAGATTGGATCAATTTCAGAGAAAACTGTATCTCTGCATTGTATGCAAAGGAATAGCCAGTTGGTTTGCTATAGGTAATCAACATGTGTTGTTATAGGGTTAAGCAGATGACTTTGGGTTAATTGGTTGAAGTCAGACTAATTATTTGAGATAATTTGGGGTAACACTTCAGATTCCTAATGTTGGGGTAATTGAATGAATGCATATTTGTTACCAATATTGAAATATGAAGAGTACTTACTAGGTGCCAACAACCTGAGATGTATTTCCTTGATCTTCTTTGTTGCCAAATATCTTGGCCATACCAAAGTCCGAGATCTTTGGGTTAAAGTCTTCATCTAACAAGATATTACTTGCTTTGAGGTCTCTATGAATAATCCTTAATCTAGAATCTCTGTGAAGATAAAGAAGGCCCCTACATATTCCGTCAACAATGGTGAACCTTGTCTTCCAGTCTAGGAGCTCACGATTTGACTGATCTGAATAATGTCAGATTAAAATGTGTGTTAGGGACATTATGTCTAGAAAACATAAAAGAAGGAGCTAAGTTGCTCATTATGAATTCGAAAATGACAAAATCGTATCAGATTGTTTAGCAAACCAAAAAGAAGTGCATCGAGGCTCTTGTTTGGCATGTATTCGTAAACCAACATCTTCTCTTCTCCTTCTACACAACCACCCAACAATCTGACGAGGTTTTTGTGCTGGAGTTTCGATATAAGAAGCACCTCATTCATAAACTCCCTTAGGCCTTTCCCAGAAGCACTTGATAGCCTTTTAACAGCGATCTCTTGCCCGTCTTCAAGTTTCCCCTGTAATCAAACACAGTATGTGAATCAACTTCTCGTTTTTGGCATGGCCACATTGGGGGTTGAAGATATTTTCGTCTTGATAGTCACAATAGTTGAGCTCATCTTGTTTTAAGAAATATCCACGTATGAATTTTGTTTTGTTAGCTAATTGAAGAATATCAGAGGTAATTATTATGGCTAGTACAATCAATCTGCTATTTTGATTTGAGTATGCAACCCTTCAATCAGTTACCTTGAAAACCGGACCAAAGCCTCCTTGCCCGAGTTTGTTACCTAGATGAAAGTTGTTTGTGGCGACTGCTAACCTTTTAAGTTTAAACAGTGGTAAATCTGTGAATTCAACAACACTAGCTTCGTTCCCTGTTGTCATTCATAAAAGGAAATATTGTTAATAAGGTGGAAACAGATATGAGATCAGAGTGGAGATTTCCTTTTCTATTTTTTCTTTTTTTGTGTGTGTTGTGTGTGTGTGTGTGTGTGTGTTGGGGGGGGGGGGGGAGGGTTGTGATAACCATTTCGCCGATTTGTCCATTTCCATATGAAGTAGACAATAACAAGTGTGATTGTCCCGGCAATCACAACTGCCAACAGAATTGCTTTCCAGTGCAAGTTTTTTCCTGCAGAAATCAAGGACATGACTTATGAGGTATTGGAGACTGCTAGAATCTGGAGTTATTTACCTAAGTTTTAAGTAAAAGTTGAAACTTGAAACATAGAGTGTTGAAAATATGGGAAAATGGGTAAATTGAGTGGACTAAAAAGTGCTGTAAAATGTATTTTTCCGGACGATTTGGAGAATATGACATGAAAACAAATATGATCCTATTCAGAGATAGCTTGACCTGAGGAACTTGAAAATTTTCCAGTGCCTCAGAAATTTAGTTTAAAATGAAATTAGGAATCCAGTTTTAGGGAAGCAAAGAAATGAATTTTGGTGTGACCTGGTAGCTCAGAATGTGCCAAGCGAATAAAGAGATCAACAGCAGTAATATTGAATTCCTGTATGTCAAGTAAGCTGTTGTTCCAAGTCATACACCCGATAACCAAATAATAGCCATAAGCTAAGCATGAACACTGCACTTGGCATTGCCTTTTACAGTCATCTTCATTAGCTGCTGCTATCCACTGACCATAGTCAGGAACTTTCACATTCTGCAGCCTCAGGAAGCCATCTGCCTTGCCAGTCTCAGTCCCACACTGCAGAGGTGTTCTTCGAGAGCATCCACTACTCCAATTCCCATTCCTCCACTCTTCATTATTGGTTGGCTCAAACCCCTTCAAGCAGTTACAAATCGGTGCTTTCCTTGGATTGCACCTCCCAAATGGCCCACACTTTCCATAAATATCACACTCGGATTGTATGGACCTACGGTAGATTTCCCACTTGTGATTCCATCCTTTCTGCACCAGCATTCCATCATAAATCAGTGCAAAGTTGTATAAAAGTGCTGGTTCTTGCGGTGAAAAAGTTAGCCTAGGCTGGCCTGTGCTGTCATTTCCTACGCTGAATGTTTTGTACATGCCCCAAAAATAGGTCGAAGGCACTCCAATGAAGAAGTCTCCATTCCAAGGGCCAGTTCGCCCGTAGGGTCGTCCGTCTTCATCCCAGATGAAAACTTCAAATGGAGTACGAGATGGAGTTAGGCCTACTATGAAGTGTCCATTTGCTGGATCCAATGGACTCTTCCAGGATCGAAGAACCTTTCCCTTCTTAGTTTTGCTGTCATATATGCCAATGCTCATCTCTGGTAGGAATGTATCTGTTGGGTGCTCAAAACTTTGCCAAATGATAACCTGATTCAAAAATACAACAAGGTTGCCAGTTTCTTGAAGCTGGGCAACTGATGAATTGCTCAAAATGGCATTGGTTACATTGGATGACCAAAATATCATGTTCTGTCCATCTACGACTTGGAGGTTTCCATCCACAGATAATTTGAGCACCCCGGAAGAGTCTTTAAGTGGATTGTCTCTGTTGGCTACCCACACAACTGTCAATGTGTCAGAGCCTGTGTTATACCAAATCCCAACATAACGATTACTGGAATTTGGGGGGCTGAAAAAACCAAGCTTAAAGTAGGTGTTTTCAGACGTTACTTCATCTGGGTCTCTAAGAAACTGGGTGGTAGTAATGTTGACAGAGGCAGGGACAACATTTGAAGAGAGTGAAAGGAGGATTATTAGAAAGATGAGCATGACATTTGCTACGAGAGGACACTCAAAAACACCCAATGAACTGAAATCCCAAATCTTAGGGGTTGCCTTAATTCTCTAAACCTCTATCATTCAGAGAATACAAGCAGCTTATGCTCCCTTTTCTGATCTTCCACTTGATGAGAAAAAAGAATTGTCAGCTTATGAGGTGTTTGGTTGCTATCGTTTCCTGGAAAAGTTGGTCCATTTTCCCAAGTTTACCAAAACTTTCATGTTTGGCTACACAATATGGATGGCAAAGGTTTCTTGGGGTCACACTATTTTCCCATCCAAATTGGAATCAGTTTCTCATTAAAGGATGGGGAAGGAAAACTATTCATAATCAAACTTCTTGAAGTACCCTTGAAAACTATTTCATAAATAAATAAACAAGGGTAGTTTGAACATTTCAAATAGATTGTAGTATAAATGTTTTCAGGATTTTATATATAAACCAAACACTGTAAAATATTCTTTTCCAAGAAAAATTTACCCAGGAAAAACTTCCTCAAGAAAAGATTTCTCAGGAAAGATGAATTCTGACCTTTCTTTTAAATTTTAAAAATGTATTATCTCAATGGTTTTAAAAACAGTAGTTGCATACACCAAACCACCCCTGGGGCTGGGTACCAGAGGAAGGGACATATATTAGCTTGTTTATTAATTTCAAATTGTTGAATGGATTCCTAATTTGACCCAGCTTGTTTTCTTTATTTTTCCCCTAATTGTCGATTAGAAGCGAATTAAGTGGTTGTGTGATATCCCTGAGCATAAAGTTCATGTAGTGTATGTACATTTTTCCAGTTTTTTCCTTATAATCGTTTGTTTTCTTGCTCATTAGAGTCCTGGAATAGGATGTCAGTCTTGTCTATAAGCTCCTTTTGGCTGTGCAAACTTGTCAAAAATATTGTCTACATAACAGCCACCAGGCTGAGAATTAATTATTGGAAGTACTTAGTTCCTAAAAAATATCTACTCAATTTTAAACCAGCGGAAAACTATGGAACAAAGGGTCCCGGCTTTCCTAACTATGTTAAGGTGATCAAGGACGACAAAGGATATTCCTATTATTTTGAGGCCAAACCTTTCAGTTAGTTCTAACAGCATTGTCGAATAAGTACTTATCGGTTTTGTAACTTTGTTAGGTCTAGTTTCTCCACATACTCCTCTGCATTCTTGCTAATGTTTTACAATCCACATATGTTTGCTTGCCAGTATGTGATCCTATTAACAAGCGGGTATGGAATCCTCGCTTGGAACACAATGCCCTCATGAATGGACCTTTCGACAATTAACTTTGACATCCTATATTCTCCACTTGAAGTCATTTAACAAGTCCATTGCACACACATGCATGTAGTGAAAGCTGAACAATTGCAGGCCATATATGCATGCTTCCCATTGAAATCCAGATTGAATTGAAGGACTCGGTATATATATGCATATTCTTTCAGCTGCATTATATGGTTAGAGTATGTAATATACTATGTATGCTACTTCACATTTTATGTATTGGTATATGACAAAAAACTTGGTGTATCAGATCACTAGCCTGACATCTGCTTTGGTGAACCGAGGTTGCATAGGACAAGCAACTTCCTTTCAGTGAACCAGACATATTCCGCATACATGATGTTGGATAGTTAGATGCTGATCTTCCTCTACTTGGACATACCGTGAAGTTTCCAGTAAACAGCTCACTCAATAGTTCAAAGTTATCATGCGTCCAAGGAGGTGATTGGAAACCACTTCTTTGCTGCAACTATCTCTTATTTTTCTTTTTTTCTTTTTTTTTTTTTGTTTGTATTGAATGATTTTCTAATGTCAGTCTGCTGGAGCTCACCTGGACCAGTTCGCATTGTTCCCAGTTGTTTCACTGAAAAATGACTGGCCTAGGAGATTAATTGGGAGTATAAATAGATAAATAACAAAAGTCAAGTGTTTGAAATTAATTACTATATGTTAAATTAAGTTTGCTTCAAAAGCCATAGTTAATCGTCATTTAAACAGTCCAACCTAATTTGTCCAAACCTGGCATGTTTATTTCTATCCAATATTAATGGCATTTGATCTCAGCAAATCTATCGGATATGATATAATAACGTCCAAAAGTCGGTGATGAATGGAGTTCACCTTGCATTTGGTTTGATCAGAATATCTTATTAATCTATTATGACTCGGGTTACAGAACTACAGATCGAAGAGGTTTTCCGAGAGAAAATAATAATGATAATAACAAAGAATGAACTTCATCCAACACGGAAGGAATTCAATATACCCAAAAAATAACTTGAAAGCAAATTATAGCCTTGAATTGACAGTCATTCAACTGATTGAAGGGCTTTATCAGCACTAATCGAGAGAGGTATGTAGGCCAGCTTCTGCCATTGCATTTATTAAAAGCTTATAGTTTCATTCCTTCCCAAAAAGATTGAACAAGTATTTTTGAGTATAAATTAGTCTCTAAACTCTATTAATATCAATTTCTTGATTGTTATAATAATTGAGAGGATGTATCTGATATGGAACCTTATTTGAACTTATGTTGAGGAAGATTGGAAGTCCATTTCAGGACAACGATAAATTATATGACCTGATTTGACAGAAGAACAAGGTTGTCAGTGTCTTGAAGTTGAGCAAGTGATAGAATTGCTCAAACAGGCATAAGTTACAGTTGATGACATGACCAAGATATCTTGTTGTGTCCAACCAAGACTTAGAGGTTTCCATCCTCAGAAGAGTCTTTAAGTGGATTGTCAGTGTGTCAGACCCGGTGCTGAAACAACCAATTAAGCAATTAACAGAGAGTCAAAATCTGAAGGGGAACCCAAAAAAAAAAAAAAAAAAGGCACCATGTATTAGCTAGTTTATTAACTTCAAATTGTTGAATGATTACCTACTTTTACCCGATCAACCTTAATTTTCTCCCAATTGTGCATTAGAAATAAATGGTAGGCGGGAGAAACGTAATTAAGTAGACGCAACTCAAAAAGACCTTATGTCATCTCTTTGGAGTGAATGGCTCATATGTTTGTCACTGGATCTTATAATACTAGTTATACTGATTTTTTTTCTTTTTCTTTTTCTTTTATAAAGCAAAGTCTTTTATTCCTTGATAGTAGTTGTTTGTGTGTGTGTGTGGTGGGGGGGGGGGGGGTATTAGATCATCATATTTGAGGCTTCTATCTTAACTTGTTCAAACCCGGCCTATTCTATCTTATTCTTTTATCCAATATTAATGGCATTTCATCTGTGCAAGTTTATGCAATATGATATAATATATAGAAACACAAACATGAACTTAATCCAACTTGGACATGATTTGGTTACTTGAGTAATTTATTACTATGATTTATGGCATAACTTAAAAAATATGTTTCAAAGAAATTAATAAAAGTTAGGATTACGCTTTGTCTAACACAACTGAGGTAGATCTGTATCTCCCATTGCATTTATTAAAATAGCTTACAGTTTTTATCCTTCTCAAACTGATCAAACTAGTATTTTTGAGCATACATTATTAACCTTTGTTGTATAATCCTTCCCAAACTTTCCAAATACCAATTTATGCTTTATGCTTTCTTTATAATATAATAGTTGAGAGGATGAATCTGATATGAAACTTCATCGAGCACTTAAATAGGTGACAGAAGCAATATTTATAGAGCAGTTTTGTATGTCATCTGTAGAAACTTCATGTGGGGTGCAATTCCTCCTTTAGGTGAACCCTGGTTGCATTGGTCGTGGCAGATCACAGGCTTCACCATCAAGCATGGAAATAACTCCTGAAATGGTTGGTCGATCCTTCTATTCCTCTGGGAATTCCTGGACGCACAGCAGCCCCATTTGGGAGCACTTGACTATCTCCTCTTCAAACTTTGGGTTACGAATAGTTGGATCAATCAGTGAAAGAACATCATGTTCATTCCTTAATTTCCATGCCTAGATGTTTCCATTTACAAATTATTAGTATTTATTAACCAAATTTAACTAATGCTTATAGGTGTAAGAGTAGATTTCTTACCGGCCGGCGACTCTTAATTCTCTTTTTATAACTCGTTTAATTATTTTAAACATACGGATTTATACCAAAATATTTAAAATGGTTTAATGTTCTCCACCAACTAATCCAAGGTTAAAACCGAGAGAAAATGGGCTAGAAATTGATAAAACCCCCACGGGTTTTATCAATTTCAACCCATCTTCTCTGGCCCACAAAAGTACACTGTCCGGCCCATGGAACATTAAAACCCGCGCGAGTTTTAACGTTCTATGGCGGCCCGTTTGCCTTCTGCTGGGCCTGGGTCGGATGCTTGGTTGATATTAAATTATTTTTAAAAATTTCGGTGTAATTTCGAGTGTTAAAATAAATAAAAAACGGACTTATAAATAAATAAAGTGTCATCACTCTGAAAATGAATTTCATAAAATAAAAATATCCTTATTTAAGGATTAAGCAACCTTAGTCGGCTCCCGATCACTTAAGTAGCGCATCCGAAAACAGACACCCCTAAACGGGGGCGATTTTCCGGGTCCTACAAATTGGCGACTCCACTGGGGATTAAACTTAAAAAGAGGGTAAAACTCGAAAAATTCGAATTAATTTGAAATTGTAAAATGGAGAAGTTGATTTATTTCACGATTTTATAATTCTTTTTGGGCATCCTTTGCATACCGGGCCACTAATCGTGTCTTTTGACACGTTAGCACAAAGGCGACGGTTTAAGTATACCTAGGTGATTCCCTCGAGAGCGGGCAGGCCACTACCTGTGTGATGCATCCTACATCGCCAAGCATTTGGTCTCTCATCTCCCCACGTTATACTCAAAGGGCTTCCTTGAAGTTCTTTGAGCAATACCTCACACTCCTTACCTAAGGGTATAGAACACCGGGGTGAGAACATGCGGTAGGCCATGTAATCCAACCATAGAAATCCATGAATATAGAACCTTGGATTAGGGTATCCTTTCATGTTGTATGCTATGTGCTATGTGTATCCCTTCCTTTTTTTATTCTTTTGTTTTAGAGTCGATCCTAGTTTGGAGGTTTTGTTCTAGTCCATATAAAATTCATTGGGTTGAGGAAATAATTATTCATTATTAGGATAATTAACCCAAAAGGCATCATGGTTAGCCCAAGTGGAAGGGCCCATTTATGCTTGAAGGATGATTATTTTAATTAATAAATAAAAATCAACTCACCTTTGATGATATTATATGGCCTTTTATAAAATTCTCTTAACGAAGGTCCAAAAATTAATTAAAGTCTAACAAAGTTAATAGATAGCATCTTAGACTGCATAATAGTCACTAGGCTCGAGAAAATTAATTTGTCGATTTAATTAATAAATTCATCGCATTTATGATAGACCCGTTGTTAGACCCAACCATACTGGATTTGTTGATTGAACCTGTAAATTAATTATGACTCGCTTATTGTTGGCTTTATTCAGTCATTTACAGTATCCGTTTTCCCCCAGTAAAAAAAATAAAAAAAAAGGTAAAAAAAAAAGGGTTGTCGGTCTTGTTAAACATTATTCTAGTCTGCATAATAGTCAATATGGCTTGAGCTATCTAAATTGTTGGGCTGAGTTACAGATTCTCCTTAAAACGGTCAGCCTGTGGATGGGGCCCATCCGAATTGAGAAACACTGACTTGAACCTATCAATTTATGACCCGCTCGCTATGTTGACTTTATACGGCCCTTTATAATGTTTTGTCCATATAGAGTTAGGTCATGCACTCCCAAAAAGTGGGTGGGTCTTTTGTGTCAGCATATATGCGTCGAGTCAGTTAGGATCATATAGGTCCTTCAGGGCATGCATGCAACGGGTAGTACGTGTCGGAGTACGTCATTGAGTGTTCTAACTTTGAATCTTCATGCAGGCATCATTGGTGATCGACTCCAAGCCTACATTCGAGATCCGCGAACTGGTCGTTTGATTCCAAACCCGCATTACGATCCGTCTGCAACTAGTGACTGCATCATGTCTGGAGAGCAATTCCAAGAGGTCCCAGTCCAAAGCACCGAAGCCAACATCACGAAGCATTTGGACGAGCTCTATACCAAAATGCAAGGTCTTGTGTTTGCTAGTACCCTAGAGCAGGAGCAGAAGATGAGTAAAAGGCTGAGTGAATAACAACAAGTGATGGATGGTATGCTGCAAGCCATCACTAAGATCAACACCAAATTAGGGCTGAATGTTGAAGAAGATGATAAAGAGATGCATAGATACGAATCTGAACTGAAATCATCAAGACATCCTCGGATTCTGGAGGAATGGGGATATCCAAGGCTAAGGTTAATATTCCGGAAGTATCAAAAAGGGACCCCGCTGTTAAGGCCCTTGAGCAGAAACTAGAAAGCCTCACTAAAGCAATGAGCACTGTGTCGGCCTTTGCTGACAAGTACTTGGAAGTGTCATTGCCTGTTCAGCCAACCCTGAAGATAGCTGACAAAGTTGAAGTGCCAAATATTAGGTTCAAACCTTCTGAGAACCCTATTCATCATGTTGAGGAGTTCATGAGGTTGGCACTTTTAAACCGGATGTCGACTTATACTCTACCGTCTTCCCATCCACCCTAGATGGCGAAGCAAAGGTACGATATCATGCACTGTCACCTCAAATCAAAACCTACTGGAGTGAACTGTTCAAAGCTTTCATCAACCATTACAGCCGCATCCAGAAGAAACAAGCTATCGTGGATGACCTAACCACCATGAAGCAGCGGGATGATGAGTCCTCAATGGATTACTTTGAGAGGTGACATACGAAGTTGTCCCACATCAATGAGACGATCCCTCTCCGCCTACAGTTGTCTATCTTTAAGCAAGGGCTCAAGAGCAGTCTATCCAAGCACTTGGGATACCATGTTGTTAAAGACTTTGATCACTTGAAAGACATTTGTGTCCAACTAAAGGAGATGCACAATGATAAGACCACTTCGCCTGGATGGAAAGGGTCCAGCTCCAGCAGGAGGGCCACTAGTGCGGCTAGCCACCCTCCTAAGATTATGGAGACTAACTGTATCCAGCGCAAGGGGCCTTATGTACCAAAGTACGAGACCTATACCCCGTTGGATGCTCCTTACTCTCAGGCTCTCGACCGTCTAGTCAAGAAGGGTATCTTAGTTTTTCCCTTACCGAAAGAAGAGCCAGAAATCAAAGTCAGAAATTGGGATGCCAACCAATTTTGTCGCTATCACCGTTGCCGAGGGAATGACACTGAGAAATGCTGGACTCTAAGGAACAAGATAGAAGATATGATAAGGGCAGAGACGCTGCCAATGCCAAAAGCTGCCAGGAAACCAAACAATCAAAGTAATCCTATGCCAGAGCACGCAAATGTTATTTCCTGTGGGGATTTCAGCTTCGACCCCTCCTCTTTGATTGTAGAAACAGGTCAACCTATCCCTGAAGGAGTTCGTTTCCCTGAAGGTCTGTTCATCCACGGTATGTGGGACAGTGATGAAGATGACGAGCATGAGCATGAGCATTCCGAGACAAAATGGATGGAGACAGATGAATTAGGTAATGTGGCGTTTCTCACTCGGTCTGGCCGCTACAACCATAGGAACACTACCACCCTAGTGGCTGTTCCTAACCATACACCACCAGTGGACGATGACAATCAGATCTCCCCTGAAGATCCTCTTCTTTCTCAACTTAAAAAGACTAGAGCGGAGGTCACACACCGCATACTCATAGACAGAAGATGTTGGATGCCCTTATGGCACTCACAGTACCGCCTACAATGACTTCTGAATCCTTGGTTGCTCATGTGACCACACAACAGGAGATGATTGCTTTCGGGATCGAGGATCTGCCTCAAGGAGGGGCATCCCACAACAAAGTGATGTACCTTACAGTGCAATGCTCCAACAAAACTATCCCACTGGTTCTAGTCGACAACAGTTCAATTGTAAATGTGTGCCCTTGGAGGACGGCACAGAAGTTGGGGGTTCAACAACAACACTTGGCTCAAAACGGTGTACAACTTCGGGTCTATGACAACTCACCTCGGAGATCAGTCGGATTTATAGTATTGCCCATTACTACTAGCAGCATCACTCGGAATGTGGAATTCGTGGTGCTAGACATTCCAGCCTCCTTCAATTTGCTACTAGGGAGGCCATGGCTTCACGAGTGTAATGTTATAGCATCCACCTTACATCAAAAGGTGAAAATGTTGGTTCAAGGTCAGGTGATCACCATCTCGGGAGAGTCTATCAATGTTATTTTCACTCCTAAACAGTCAACCCTTGAAGTGGAGCACAGTTCAATAGATGAAGAACTCCACAATTTTGAACTTGTGGCAATGATGAGCCAGGATGAAGCACCTTTTGACTTCGATCCTTACTCAAATCCCAAGATACATGCTATGCTCAAGAAACAAGGTTATTTACCTGGGATGTCGTTAGGGAAGAATCCGAAGAACAAAATTCCTCTTGTGTTCAAGACCTTTAAGCAGAAGGGAAGGTTTGGCTTAGGCTACAAATCAACTGAGAAGGAGGTCAGGCTCGTAAAGATGGCTATAGCTGAGCATAAGAGGATGGACAATCCTCCCGCTTTATTCCAGATGAAGCCCTATCCACTTACTTTGAATGGGCAGTTTGTTAGGGATGACTTCCCCTACTATGGGTTCCTTGAGCCATACTATCTGAAGAACAAAGGGGTTCAATTCGCCGGATTAGAAGCCTTCAATGATTGCTCCATTAATATGGCTACTGTCTTTGTCCCCGCTCGGGACAAGCAGCCTCCATTAGAATGGACTCATCTTGCTGGGAGCAACATTTTTGGCATGCTGTTTGGACAAGAGGCTGTCCAAGAGAAGTCTGAAGATGATGTTGTTATTGCTGCTTTGTCCAACCCAAGCTTCGACCCGAGTCTCATGATTTCTGAAGGAGAAGAAGTTAAGGCGGTCTCGTGGGTTGATGTTGAGGAGAATAATTTTGATTTAATTGTAGGAGAGTCTGTTCCTAAGGACATAGGGTCAGGTCTTAAGGGTCTAGAGTCAAGTGAGTCTGATCTTGAGTCTGTTGGCGATGTATTCCATTCTACGTTCAATAAGATGAACCTTTCTGCTTACTTTGATACTTCTTTCCCCTCTTCCCTAAACTGCTGCGCCAATAATAATCTGAAATTTAATGAACCCTAAAAGAATTTTCTAATGAACATGAGCATAAAATGGCGGTGTTGGAAGACACCATCATCATAAACGTGGGCACAGAAGAACAACCTCGGGAGTTGAAGTTGGGTAGCTCACTCACAGCAGAAGAACGAGTAGCATTCACGGAGCTTCTCAAGGAGTTTGTTGACGTTTTTGCGTGGTCCTACGAGGACATGCCTGGGATTGACAGGGAAATTGCACAGCACACCATACCTTTGCTTCCTAATGCAAAGCCAGTTCAACAAAAGGCTAGGAGGATCAAGCCTGAATGGGCTAAGAAAATTGAGGAAGAAGTGATCAAGCAGCTTAACGCTAAATTCATCAAAGCAGCTCAATATCCTGAATGGATTGCTAACATTGTTCCGGCACCCAGGAAAGATGGGAAAGTGTGCATGTGTGTCGACTTCCGAGACCTCAATAAAGCTAGTCCCAAGGATAGTTTCCCGTTACCTCACATTGATGTATTAGTGGATAACACTTGCGGGCATAAGCTCCTGTCCTTTATGGATGGATATGTCGGTTACAATCAAATCAAAATGGCAAAAGAAGACATGGAGAAAACCTCATTCACTACACCATGGGGAACGTACTGTTATGTGGTTATGCCTTTTGGTCTCAAAAAATGTCGGAGCGACATATCAAAGAACTGCCAACACCCTACTTCATGACATAATGCACATAGAGGTAGAGGTTTATGTGGATGACATGATTGTTAAGTCCAAAACGAGGGAGGAGCATATTCCTAACCTTCGCAAGTTCTTCCTGCGACTTCGCAAGTACAAGATGCGACTTAATCCAGCAAAGTGCACCTTCGGTGTTACCTCTGGGAAGCTGCTAGGTTATGTGGTTAGCCAACGGGGCATTGAAGTTGACCCTTCAAAGATAAAGGCTATCCAAGAATGGCAGCCGCCCAAGACAGACAAAGAGATAAGAGGCTTCCTAGGACGAGTTCAATCAGTAGGTTCATCTCAAAGCTCACCATGACTTGTGAACCTTTATTCAAGAAACTAAAGAGAGGAAACAAAATAGAATGGGACGATCAATGTCAAGCAGCCTTTGACAAAATCAAGGAGTATCTGGAACATCCTCCAGTCCTTATGTCGCCAGTACCAGATGAGCCTCTACTCCTTTACCTTACCGTGACTAGCTCTGCAATGGGGGCTATGCTAGCTCAAAAGGTCAAAGGTCAAGAGAGCGCCATCTACTACTTGAGCAAGAAGTTCCTGGACTATGAAAGTCGATACGCAGACATAGAGAAAATGGCTCTCGCATTAGTATAGGCCACCAAGAAGTTAAGGCATTACATGCTTTCACAAACAGTATATGTCATAGCTGAGAATAATCCCATCAAGTTCATCATGGAGCAACCTACCATCAATAACCGCATTGCTCGATGGGTGGTCATACTTTCAGAGTTCAATCTTCAGTACCTGCCTCAGAAATCTATCAAAGGACAGGTTGTTTCAGATTTTCTAGCTGCTTCACCATCACGGGAACCTCCAAGCACTCACTTGGAATTCCTAGATGAAGATGTATTCTTCACTGATGAAATAACACGGGAAATGTATTTTGACGGAGCTTCTAACCAAATGGGTTGTGGGGTGGGAGTTTTATTAATCTCTCCATAAGGGGCACATGTCCCTGTATCTGTAAAGTTGGACTTTGATGCTACTAACAACGCCGCAGAATATGAAGTATGCATCAAAGGTTTGCAAGCTGCCTTGGCTCTAGGCATACGCCATGTAAAAGTCTTTGGAGATTCTAGCCTCATCATTAATCAGGCTAAAAATACATGGAAGATACGGAATAAATGTCTTATGGCATACCAACAGAAGCTCTTGGGACTTGCTGACCAATTTGAACAAATTAGCTTCCAATACCTCTCTAGGGATCACAATGAACAGTGTACAACGGTTTGCAGGCCGGTGTAAATTGTCGAACTCAGGGAGCCTGTGGCCTAAATTCTCGTATTTTGTTTCGGTTTTAGCCTTGAATCGAGAAATAAATTACAGAGCAAAGATCACTTTGATTATGACAAAATTAAAACTAGAAAGATGATTAACTAGGTGATAATTAGACAAAGAGAGGTGCGGGGGTTTTAGACACTTAACGGAATCTTTGATCAAGGAGTTTTCATGACTAAAGCGCATAAAGTTGGATTTATCCATGGAACAATGCGGGAAAGGGGCCACGATGAATCTCCTCCCTCGAGGAAGATACAAATTAACTACCCTATGTCCACCATGGACCATCGGGGTTGAGAATTGTGTTAATTCCTAGTTAAGCCTACACTTACCCTCGTAAGCGTAGACCTAATGTAGGGCCCGCGGCCCGGAGGGCACGGTCCCCCACGGAGGGTCAATTCGACGTAGGGTTGCTTATTTTTAAAGGGACGAATTTAAGATTTTTGGCTTTTCGAGGGTTATTTCTGAAATTTGGCGAAAAGAAAGAGAAAAACGAAAAAAAGAAAATGGACCTAACAGAGCCGGATCCGCGCGGATCCGTGCACCGTTTGGGCCGAAACAAACCCTTTTTTTTTTACAAAACGGAAGGATGAAAAAAGAGAGAAAACCGGCCTAAATAGGCCCTGATCCGCGCGGATCCGCGCGGATTCTGGACCCATTTGGGTCAGTGTTTCTCTTTTCTCCTTTCCGACTTTTTAGAAAAAGTGAAAACAAAAAAAACTAAAAAAAAACGGGAGGAGTCGCCAGTTAATTTTAAAAGTAAAATTAACAAAACTTAAATTTTTATGACTCCGGTCTCGAACCAAAAGAACGGGTCCGGGGGTAAAGGTGTCGGTGTAGGGGGATGCCCTTGCACCGCCCGCCGAAGCGGCCTTTACTAGGTCGGGTTCACATTAGACAATAAAATAAAGAAAGTTGTCACGAACTTGATTTAAAATGTCATGCAATTATAATAAAGTTACGAAGTTCAGCATATAATGAACACAAGATAAAAAAAAAACTAAAAATTACAGCGGGCGGGGGCTAATCGACTACATCATTACACCTTTTGGGAAAAACGAAATGAAACAAAAGAGGAGTGGCGGGTTATACCCAAATCCGCGCAAGTTCTGATGGATACGGGCCAGAAATTGGTGAATCCGCGCGGATTTCACCAACTTTCACCGGAATCAAGTTTTTTAGGAAAAAATCGAGTTCGCCTGAAAACTCCCCCCGGGATCAAAATTGCCAACCCCAAAATCGGATCCGCGCGGATCCTTTAATAGATACCGAAAATCGGTTGGCGGCGATTCTGATTTGCGAAATCCACGCAACTCCTGCATCGCGTCAGCGATTTGACCATCGATTTAAAAACTCCCTGCGGTTACCTGTCTGAATCCGCGCGGATTTTGTGTTGACCCGGCATCGGATCCGCGTGGATTCCGCATTAACATGTGTGGATCGCGCCAATCTCCTTTTTGGCCCAAACTTAACAAATCCGCGCGGATTCTCCATCCGCCAAAAATATGAAATCCGCGGATTTTCCTTCCGCCAAAATATGAAATCCGCCAACTCACGTTTTGGCCCAAAATCATCAAGTCCACGCCGACCCAAAGAATTTGGGGGTCCGAATTGGCCTAAATCGCGTGAATCTTCATATTTGGGCTGGTTACGGTATCGGCTTAAATCGCGCGAGCTTCGTTATCTCGTCCCGGGTTAGGTGAAAAATCTCGACCCATTTTGGTGTCTCTGAGATAGCCCCACTTTGGTAGTCGAGTAAGGCGAAAGTCAAAGTATACTTTGTAGCCAAATGGAGGTAGTCCGAATTGTTGACTTGATTCTTGAAGGTCGTCAGTGATTAATCCAAGGGTAGCTTGGACTTCCACCGAGGTAGTCCGATCTTGATTTGTCTGTGGATGTCGTCGGGCTTTTGAATATTCAAGGGTAGCTTGAATACGGAGAATTCGTAATTGATCCGTTGCTAGCTTTGGTCTTTGGATATTGTCGGGCTTTGATGAACTTTTCGGGATAGCGAACACTTCAATGACATGTGGAAGTAGTCCACGAGATTCTTGGAAATCGTCAGTCTTTGATGATTTTCGGGGTAGCGAAAAATATTGAAGGATTGGTACCTACAAGAGGACAACGAAACTTATAAGTATCAAAGAAAAGTCAAAGCTGGTCGCCTCCTGGAAAATGATATACATTTTCTCTTTAAGTATAAATGAGGATAGTGGAAAAAATCACGCTTGATGAGAAAAACTCTCTGTTGGCGGATGGGGGTTGACGAGGAACTCCGGGTTCCAACTTGATGATGGAGGATCAGCGCTTGGATGGAGTTGGCAAAGCTTTGTTTAAGACTAGATAAGCTTGCCATATTTGTGCAAGATCTTGCTTAAGCTCATTTGAACCTGTCATATTCGATGACAGAATCCGCAAGGAATCCAGGAGTCCGGCTTGATAACTTAATCTGCGAGGGACCCGACGAAGAATTCGCGGATTGACGAAGCATCCCGATGAATTAGGAGAGTCACTTTTTAGCTGGTTCGTCCTCTAACTCCTTACATGATGATCCTGAGTCAAATCATTGGCTCGTGTTGACGTTTAGTAAAACCTTTAGAGATTTCTGCTTTAGGATCAACAAGGACTTGAAACTCCCCATTATGCTTCATTTGGTGAAGTTACGAAATTCTGCGAGAGCTTTGCACCCAATTAGAGCCAGTTGAAGATATGCTCTCGTTTGAAGTCTTGCTCTAATCGCTAAAGTTAGCGAGATGTTCGGTGTAAGTTTCACCATCTTGTTGGGCTTAACCCAAAATGAAAAAGAGTTTTGGGATATGCCTTGCAAGATTTCATGCTGCTATCATTTCATTGATCATGAAAGTGGGAACTTTGGCGATCGCGTTGATCGAGACGACTACCAGACTCTTGAGTTCTGATGATAAATTGGATCTCCATTGATGAACGCTGAGAGCATGTATAATGCTTAGACCGTTCATTTATCTTTTATAAAGGAAAGAAAGGACTCTATGATGTTAATGCACTTATGCAGACTCTTTTAATCTATGATGATGCAAGACACACATGCAATGCATAAGAAAGTCTAAGTATTGAGCTGTGGTCGATGACTCTTGAAATATCAGGATGCTTTAAATGGTGAGAACCAAAATCTGACAAGCATTTTTAACTTGTAAACCCGGCTTCGAGCCCTCCTTCAAATATGTGATGAATCTAATCCATGAGAATTGATATCTTGAAGCACTCTAGTTATGAATCTCGAGGGAACCTCGAGAGCTTAGATCAACATGGAGTCTGTCGAGACTTCGGTCAGACATAAATAATCGATGAGAAAAGAGGTTCGAGCGCAAAAATTCTGCTTTAACCTGCTCGAGCATGACCCGGAAACTGGATAATATCCTTTTGACAGATCACTTGAAAGATGATTTGTTCAATTATTTGAGCCGGACTTCAAAAAGCTTCCTACGTATCCACTTTATGAGTGGAATCAGGCCGTCGTAGTTCAAAATGGTAATGTAAGTATTTAGTTGCTGACTTAATAAGTCAGTGGCTAATAACTTGGGGGTAGTTCTTTGGTTACGATCACGGTTGCTATATTTGACATTGTCTTTAAGACATTGAATTTCCATGGTTTGCCGGTTTTACGAAGCTTCATGAGCGATCAATCGCCTGTAAGGGATCATAGGACTTGGCCTGCGAAGAACATGCTTAAAAAGTTGTTCTTATGTTAAGTGTTGCTAGCGAGTTGATGATGAACATTTGCTCTTGAAAACCCACGGGAATTTTCATTCACCTTACGAAATCATTAGGATTTTTCTGCGGCTATAACTTATCGCCCCTGGATAGTAGTTTTTGATCTGGCTATCCCATGAAATATGAAGGAAAGTGACAAGACGGCGTGCAATTTCCACGAGAATAGACGAGCGAAATGCCTCTTAGGCACCCTAGATTGATCGCTAAAGGGTGGGCAAAGGAAAAACAAAATTGACCACTGGATGCAATCTGTAATGATCGAAATCTAAGCCAAAATGAATTATATCTGTGACAGCCCCAATTGAAAAAGAAAACAGAGGAAAGAAAGCCCCGATTGAAAGGAAGACAAAGGAAACAGAAAGCCCTCAATTCGAAAGAAGACATACAAAGGGAAGAGAAGGCCCCGTGGTCCATGAAGAAAGGCCATGAAGAAAAGAAGGTGCGAGACTTTACGAGCAAGTTTAATCAACAATGAGAAAAGACCTCATATCACATGTAAATAAGGCCGATGAGAATGAGGTGCATAAGGTCAAAATCATGTCAAAACAAACTCTATTTCAATACCATGAGCATAAGACCAAGACACGGCGTTACTCTATGTTATACCCCTAAACAATCATGTATCACCTTAGCAATTGATGAGTTAGTGAAGCTAGTAGATCCTCACTTTAGGTAAAGGGAACACTCCTCTCAATATGAGGGTTCACTCGGACTCATTCCAATGCATACAACCGCCATAAGCTTGGCAAGACTCTCAACCCTTCATCACCGAGGACAACATGCAAAAATACTAATCATGAGGACTTTTAAAAGGTTGTAATGGGGTTCAGGCTAAGGTAAGGAGGGAAATCATTTGGAAAATGTGGAGCTAAATAGCCAAGTACCTAAGGAGCAACAACATTTCCATTACACGCAATACAATACCTCCACACTGAACCTTAAACGAACACAAAACATCCATAACAAAAGAAAACCGGGATAGAGTACCACATACAAACCAAAACCCAAAATTAAAACAAAACTTCTCTCTCTTTTTTTCTTTTTCTTTTTTTCTTTTTTTTTTTGCTCTTTCTTTTTTTTATTCCTTTTTTTCGTTTTGCTTCTTTTGTTTTATTATGAATTCCTAGTTTTTGAACTCTTTTTTTTTTATGAATAGCATGAAAATCTAAAGAGCAACTCAAATCCCGGTAGTCACAAGTTATAACCTTTGAGAATAAAAATGATAGAAAGGATATTCAACAATGTACTTCCCTTGTAGCAACAAACCAACTATTCACTCTCAACAATCGACCACGAAACTGCCTCATACAACTGAACTGTTGCTCATTCTATCTTGGCTAAAGGTAGGAAATTATGTGCACTTATAGGGTAAACAACAAGACAGGAAAAAGGGTTAGCAAGGGCTTGCAAAAAGAGGTTAAAATGTCAGGTGGCCATTTGGCTATGTAGCTAACAAAAGGATGCCTCAATCATATTAACACAATGCATATGCCAAATGTGATTTTAAGGAATGTCAAGCCAAGTTCTAGAGATGCACACATGAAAGAGTTACACACAAAAAGAAAATGAGACTATATATATAATGAATAGTCTATGAAGGCTTAAAATCTCACGGGTTATTCTACTAGCTCAAAAGATAAACAATTACTAAAATTCAACAATCATGCAAGAAGTACTCAAGAATGAAAGGCTTGCACAAGGGCAGTACAACTCAGAGCATTTATTTGGATAATTGCTTACCTAGACATCTTGTTCAATGTGACATCTCCAAACTCTGTGACGCTTGTAGAATCACCGGCCTCCCAACTTCAGAGTATTTTCCATTGGCGCATCCTTTTCTTGAAAGTTGTTCTAGTGCTCCAGCACATGGAGTGTTTCCCTTGCTAGGCCAGAAGTTTGCTTGTTAGTATAAGTGTTCTTCCAGCCCCCAGTTAGCCAGTTCACTTTCGATTTTGATTCCAGCCAATCTTAGTGATGCAAAGTCCTTAATGGGTTGAAACCTTAGATGGGTGTTGTACAAGGGTTGTAAGCCTTGCACAAGCATATCTACTTGATGTTCCTCAGAAGGGCGATCTACCATTTGAGCTGCTTTTGCCCTCCATCGAGCGTAGTAGTCAGAGAATGTCTCTTCTTCTCCTTGCTTCATGAGCTCCATGTCCCTTAAAGTGACGGGCATGTCAACATTGTAGGAGTATTGGTGTAAGAACTCCTTGCAAAGTGTGTTCCATCGTGAGGTCTTAGTAGGACTGAGTGTGTTATACCACTTCATAACGTCCGGGCCTAAAGTCGAGGAAAGATAATATGGTAAATCTCCTCCTCAACTCCTTTTAACGTCATAGCCCCCAGAAAATTCCGCACATGTTGATATGGGTTCTCAGTACCATGAAATTTGATATCAGGCATGTCGAATTTAGGGGGAAGTCTACCCCGGGGAACAGGTGTGAAACCTATGTCGTCCATAAACTGGTTGTTGAAGAGAGTGGATTCTTTCAACATCTGTTCAATACGGTCTAGTCTCGAGTTCGAACCCTCGTGGACCGACCCGTCCTTCTCCTTTCTTGATTGCTCAACTTCACCCGTAGGGGGATTCTTCAAATTTGAATTCTTCGCCTCCTCCATGGCATGAATGATGTCATCAATTCTCTGATTCTGCCTCTAACTGAGCATTCATAGTGACTTGCATGTTCGTAATTATGTTGGTCATTTGCTCTATTCGATGTTGGAGGAGGTGGTGGAGGAGGCACCGATCCTCCTCGGATCACTATCCGGTGACTTCGAATGATCGACATTGTTTGGTGGGTCGATTGCCTAAGACTCAACTCCTGCGGATGCTTCCTCGTCAATTGCCTTGGTGGCCTTACGACCCTCGTTACCGTTGTAGTAGACGTTAAAAGCTTCTAACCGATCTATCTCGTCCTTTGATATACCCAAAACCAACCAATTACGTTCGGGAAGATGAAGGAATTCGGGACTCACCAACACCGACAAGACACGATGCATGTTATGGATGAAGAATTTTATTTGTACCCGAATGATGAACTAAAGCTCAAAATCATATAAGCATAAATAAAACTCTTATGCAAATGCAGACTCGACTGAAATGACATATTTAGACCTTATCGGGCGAATCCAAAGAAAGAACTCGGGCCTCACATATGGGCTAAACATATCAATTCTAGCAGTTAAACTAACTAAAAGCCCATTTGGACCACACAAGGGTAGGCCCACTCACAAAATCCGTGAGGATCCCATGAGGCCCAACAACCTTATGCAGCCAAATGATCTTCCGACCAGATGAAAAGACTTTATGCACATGGAAACACAAACTAAAAACACGAAACCACCTCGACTTAAGCCGTGACTACCAGGCTCTGCGGGATCTGCGCGATTCGGGGTTTTGGCCCATCGATCTGCGCGGATTTCTGAGCTCGGGCCAATGCCGAACCTAAATCAGTGGAACACAAGAACGAGGGAAAAAAAAACAATGATTTGGACCACCACGCACAAATACACGGACCACCTAATTTAGGCACATCGGTGGCCAGGCTCACCGTAATCCGCGCGATTTACGGGCTCAGTCTTCTTGGAGCCTAAACGAGCTAAACACAAAAAACGAGAAAAAGAAACTGGAAGGATTTGGACCACACATGACCCGGCCCAGCCAGGAATCCGCGCGGATTCACAGGGCTTGAGTACTGTGTGGGCCAAATCTGAACCTAAAGACTCCCTAATTTGGGCACTGTCGGTGGCGAGCACCCCGTAATCAGCGGATTTACGGGCTTAAACTCTTCAGGACCTAAACCAGGGTCAGACACAAAAAACAAAAAACGAGAAAAAAACTTTTTTTTTTATTTTTTCTAAGCACTACTGCATGGTCTCGGGTTCGAGGATAGGGAAGAACACATAGCATGCAAAGTGCAGTTCAACCTAGCCAAAGTTCTACGTTTGGAGGTTATAGGTCAGTTTATCCCTGCCTCCTAACTCGTGTCCCGGGTATTTGGCCTCCATGGGGTGCATGGAAGGTTAATACCCGGGTTGCTCCTTTGTCGTGTGGATTAAGGAGTATTGCGAGGGGAAAAACAACCACGGCTCGGTGAAGGTCTAAGTGGACCCACGAGTTGAATGGTTAAAGTTTTCCGAAATGGTAAATAAAGGTTTTCCTAAACGATACCTTTTGTGCCCGACGAAAAGGAAGGCCCGTATAATGCAACATGCCTAAAAAAGCGTGACAACTTTTTTTTAAAAAAATGAAAACCCGACTTTTCAAGTTTTACCCTCTTATAAGTCCCAGTGGAGTCGCCATTGTAGGGCCCATGACCGAGGGCAGTTCCCCGGAGGGTCGATTCGACGTAGGGTTGCTTATTTTTCAAGGGGCGAATTTAAGATTTTTGGCTTTTGAGGTTATTTCGAAATTTGGCGAAAAAGAAAAAGCGAAAAAGAAAATGGACCTAACGAGCCGGATCCGAGCGTATCCGTGCACCGTTTGGGCCTAAACAAACCCTTTTTTACAAAAGCGGAAGGATGAAAAAGAGAAAACCGGCCTAAATAGGTACGATCCATGGATCCGCGGATCTGAACCCATTTGGGTCTGTGTTTCTCTTTTCTCCTTTCCGAATTTTTATAAAAAGTTAAAACAAAAAAAAACTAAAAAAAACGGGAGAGTCGCGATTAATTTTAAAAGTAAAATTAACAAAACTTAAATTTTATGACTCGGTCTCGAACCAAAAGAACGGGTCGGGGTAAAGGTGTCGGTGTAGGGGATGCCTTGCGCTTGCAGCGGCCTTTACTAGGTCGGGTTCACATTAGACAATAAAATAAAGAAAGTTGTCACGAACTTGATTTAAAATGTCATGCAATTATAATAAAGTTACGAAGTTCAGCATATAATGAACACAAGATAAAAAAAAAACTAAAAATTACAGCGGGCGGGGGCTAATCGACTACATCATTACACCTTTTGGGAAAAACGAAATTAAACAAAAGAGGAGTGGCGGGTTATACCCAAATCCGCGCAAGTTCTGATGGATACGGGCCAGAAATTGGTGAATCCGCGCGGATTTCACCAACTTTCACCGGAATCAAGTTTTTTAGGAAAAAATCGAGTTCGCCTGAAAACTCCCCCCGGGATCAAAATTGCCAACCCAAAATCGGATCCGCGCGGATCCTTTAATAGATACCGAAAATCGGCAGTTGGCGGCGGTTCTGACGGTTGCGGAAATCGCGCAACTCTGCTTTAACTGTCGTGATTACTTGATCGAAAAAACTCCTGCGGTGAATCCGCGCGGATTTTGTGTTGACCCGGCATCGGATCCGCGTGGATTCCCGCATTGACATGTGACTGGATCCGCGCCAATCTCCTTTTTTGGCCCAAACTTAACAAATCCGCGCGGATTCTCCATCCGGGCCAAAAATATGAAATCCGCGCGGATTTTCCTTCCGGGCCAAAATATGAAATCCGCGCCAACTCACGTTTTTGGCCCAAAATCATCAAGTCCACGCCGACCCAAAGAATTTGGGCCGGGTCCGAATTTGGCCTAAATCCGCGTGAATCTTCATATTTGGGCTGGTTCTGGTATCGGCTTAAATCCGCGCGAGCTTCGTTATCTCGTCCCCCGGGTTAGGCTGAAAAATCTGTCTGACCCATTTTCGGTGTCTACACCTAACTATCCCACTCTAGGCTTCCCATTGAGTGTATAACGATTCAAAGAGCTCTCGGACCTTGAACCGCTACCCCCAATGAGAAGACACCAAGTGGAAACAGACTCCTCCAACTAAAACACACTTTAATCAATAAACACCTTAGCCAAAACCCATTAAGGCCTTAATCACCCCCTCACCTCAAGGAAGATTAGCCTCTAGACATGGTGGAGAAATTAGCAACACACAACCAATAAAACCCTAGCATGGTTCTACTCAAAGGATGGATATTAAAACTAACCACTATGATTAACAACATAAAACTACACTAAACACAAGCAACAAAGCATTTGGAAACACTAAAATGAGGAGAAAAGAGATTATACCTAAATGGATGAGCAATAAATTGGCAATAAATGAAGAGCAATAATACCCAAATGATGAAGAGCAATTGGCCTTGATTGAGGAAAGTAATTAATCAACAAAGTAGAAGTTAATCCCCCAAAAGCTAATCCTAAAACTCTTGAAAGATAGAAGATGTAAAGGGAAAGAAAATAAAGCTCCAGAAAAACTCCCCCTTTGAAAGTGACAAGACGGCCTAATTAAAACCAATGGGAAGAAGGCCAGAACACAGTCGTTTTGGCCGAAAATTATGCAGGAAATAAGGTCGTCGCGAACGCTACGGACATCGTAGCGTTCGTTACGACCCAAAGCAGGCGAACATTTCAGCTCCAAGGCGTCCTCTATGCCCAGCGTCGCGACCCAGTCAATCATCCGTAGCGAACGCTACGGAGTGCATATGACGCTACGATTTGCCAGGAAAACTTGGAAAATCGGGGCTTCATCGTGGCGGGCGCTATGAATGGGTAGCGGCAGCTACGACCTTGGGCTCGTAACGATCGCTACAATAGGCGTAGCGACCGCTACGCTCTTCAAGTGATCTTCCATCTAAGTATGGGGGCGTAGCAATCGCTACAGCTGTTGTAGCGAACGCTACGAGCCTGGATACCCCCATACTTAGCCTTTTGGCCCGAAATCCCTCTCCTTTACGCACGGCTGGTCTCCCTTGCTTCCCGAGTCTTCACCACGACATCAAATCGGCTCCAAAGGTCTCGGGATGACCGAGTTATCGCCTTTTTCCGCAACTTCGCCCCCTTTTATTATTCTCCGAACTTAAAACCTAAAAATCACAAAACACGTAATAAATAACCATTTTATTAGGGAACGGCAATAGACTTGAGTGTAAATGAGTGGTATTTAGCCCCTAAGATGGGACTAAACAAACAGGCTGATGCTCTGGCTAAACTGTCTTCACTGATATCGATACCATAAGGCACGCTCCAACTACCAGTAGTAGTAGAGCGACAATCTGAACCAGCATACGTCTGCAATATGGAGGCACAGGAAGAGGAAACTAAGGAATGGTTCTATGACATATACAATTTTCTTCGGAAAGGAGAATATCCAGCTGAGTTGGATGCTCGAGGGCAATGGCGGTCAGTCTCTAGCGACCGCAATCTTTGTGATCCAAGATCCCCTTTACAAGAAGTCACCTACGGGCATTAATTTATTATGCATCGATGCTAAGAGCGCAAAGGAGGTGATGGCTACTATACATGGAGGAGAGTGTTGGCCTCACATGAATGGGCGCATGCTGGTAAAGAAGATTCAAAGGGTTGGTTATTATTGGACCACTATGGAGGCATATTGCATAGAGTTCGTTTGAAAGTGTCACAACTGTCAAGAATATGCCAACCTACAGCATCAACCCCCATCATATCTAACTACTTTGACATCTCCATGGCGGTTCTCAGTATGGGGTATCGACATCATTGGCAAGATACACCCAACTGGAACAGGAGGGCATGAATACATCTTAGTCGCCATCGATTACTTCACTAAGTGGGTAGAAGCAGCCTCTTACGCCAAACTCACATCCAAGCAAGTGGTCAAATTCGTTCTCCAAAACATCATATGTCGATATGGGTGCCTCATGAGATCATTAATGACAATGGAAGTCATTGTCGAAAGGAAGTAGAAACTTTGCTCGCCACTTATAAAATTCAGCATCACCGGTCTTCGCCATACCGACCTCAAGCTAATGGAGCTGTAGAAGCGGCCAATAAAACAGTGGTTGGAATCATCAAGAAAATAGTTGTCACTTACAAAGATTGGCCTGACAAGTTAGCATTTGCCCTGTGGGGATACCGAACCTCTATACGAACTGCTACCGGAGCAACACCATGTTCTTTAGTATATAGGACGGAAGCAGTCTTACCGATTGAAGTATCCATTCCTTCACTATGGATAGTAGCAGAGAGTCAATTGCCAGAAGCATAGTGGGCTAGGGCAAGGTTCGAGGAGTTAATGTTGATGGATGAAAGGCGATTGAAGGCATTGCATATTGTGCAAGTATACCAACGCAGGATCACTCGTGCTTTTAATAAGAAGGTGAAAAGTCGTTCACTTCAAGTAGGTGATTTGGTGCTTAACGAGATGAGGGCACCTATACAAGACCCAAGGGGAAAATTTGCACCTAATTGGAAGGATCCTTACATGATTAAGGAAATTTTGCCAGGGGGAGCAGCCCGGCTTCCTACTATGGATGGAAAAGATGTAATTCAGCCTACGAATTTGGATCAGCTCAAGCGATATTATGTTTAATATAACCAAGCAACTGGAAAACCAATTTTCAGACACTTGGGATATATTCAATAAATGCTCATGTATATAAGAAAAATAAAGTTTGCAAGACTAAAATAATTGTGAACAATATTTCTTCTTTATTAATTGATAATGCAAGTACACTGCTTGTAAATAAGAAAATTTTAAAAAAAAGGCTTAATTAAATAAAAGATTATTCTGGCAAAGCAGTTTCAGTTCCTTCATTCACGTCCATCTTCTAGTCTTGCCTCACTTTCTCTACTTCGCCAGTAGTCTCATGGTCAATCTCCATGTCTCTAGGTCCCTTGAGGACTTTCTCTTTGTCTTTGGGATTATAGACGCACCTGCTTGGTTTTCGTGTCTCCACTCTTGGACCAAGTCTATCCTTCATCCAATCTTTTGCACCAAGACGGTCCTTTACTGATGTGCGGGGACCCAGTCTTTCCCTCGCAGATGCTTGTCTTCTTCTCGCCTCTCCAGCACGGCGAGATTCAATAGCTGCAATTGTAATCAACATCGGCAATTTGGGACACGTGCGTCTTTGGAAGGGCTTTAAGAGTTGGCCTTCTTTCCCAATATTTCATCCATGACTCTATCACCGAGCTTCGAAGTTTCAATTGTTCGGGAGCTTCACACAATAACTCGGGGATGTTTTGTTTGCGGCCCATTTGCCGTCTCACTCGTGCTGGAAAATAAAAGGTCATGTGCGTCAAGCCAGCAAGGCACACATAGGCATTGCGGGAATCATGGTTCACATACTCGAAAATGTGCCACCGTTTGATCCACCACGTGATGTCCCGTGGCTCCTTTAAGAAAGCAATCCATTCTGTTACCGAGTGGAGGTCAGTGTATTTCCTCTTTCTCTGACAATAGTTCGCCATCGCCGAAGAAATTCGGGGTTCTTCAATGAGGCCTAAGTGTTCCATTAACCAGATATCTCTATAAAGTTAGCCGGGGTTAGATTGCATGCCAATTATCCCAAACTAAAAAAAATGCGAAACCCGCGCAGGTTTTACAGGCAGTAGGGGCATAAATTCAGTAGAAGAAGGAAGGAAGAGTGAAATACTTGAAGTAGCAGGGGGCTTCCTCGAAAATCATGTTCTGGATTCAGATCATCCAAATCCATCATGGTTTCCGCTAGCATTAAAGGTACGGGATTGTAGCCCCAGGACATGTCTTCAACGATTTGGATCAAGTTTGCCGGTACGGTTCTCTTGCCACCGTGGTAGAAGCAAAACTCGCCGAGGAGACATAATACGAGCGCTCGCACTCGTATCACTGGACCCTATTCCAAGGTATCGGGAGATTGAAAATATTCAACTATGGTTTGAAAGTGTACCTTTTCGCCAAATATCACACTCCCGATGACCCGAGAGGGAAGACATAAGAGCTCTTTGTATTGCTTGGGGATGTCAGTTGGTGTTGGAGGTGACGTCGGCCGAGCAAAATGGTTTGTCCCTAGGATTGAGGACTATTCCTCCGGACGGAAGCGGATATAACTCTTTCCAAGTGAAACGAAAAACATGCATTTTCGGATCCCAAAAAGTCTCCGTCGTACGGAGAAAGTCGTGATTGACTCTCACTTGTCGAAGGCTCAACAGGCTCGTCAATTTGTATCTTCCGAGCTCCTTTTTCTCTTCCTTGGACAAAGTGCTCATCCAAGTTGCAAGTTTCTTCTCAAATACCATGGAATTGGGAGGTTTTTTTTTTTGAGTTTTTGGAGAATATGTGATGAACAATTTAAAGCGAAGATGAGGAGTAATGATTATATGTATATCATGCGGTATTTATACACCTACATACATGATCAAAAATGGAGAAAAGCAGCCAGCAAGTGATCATGTAGCGTTGCACTCAAATCCCATGATTTATGCCATCCACAATGGCTAGCAAAAAAAAAAGGATAAGAAAATCAAAACCCGCGCGGGTTTTGATGCTCTTAGACCTACGCGCGCGCCTGTCCAAGCCCAGGCCCACGGCCTGGTGCAGAAGAAAACCCACGCGGATTTTCTGGCGAAGTGGGTCGCCTTCAGCAACTCAGCCCACCTATTTTCTGATTGTAATTGGGCCCTGTGAATTAAATTGGCCCATTCAAGTTTTGGATCTTGTCATTGACACAGTGATGCTCGGTTCTGAAATTTTTGCTCAAGTTTACTCTGACACTTAAGCTTTATATTTTCTTTTATTTTCTTTTATTTTTGGGGAAGCGGGATTAAATTGGGATTAATCCCGTCATGCAGAAAATCATTCAGACATGCATTAATAAAATAAAGTCGCGTATTCACCGAGTCTTGCATATAAAATAAAAATTAAAATTCACAAAGAGTCTTGCATTAAAATAAAAAAAAAAGAAGTACAAAATAGTATTGCATATAAAAGTCTAAATTTCATAGAGTCTTGCTTGGCATCAGTCTGATCACCATAAGGAGCTCGAATCGCCGCTATCTTCAACCGGATCGTTACTAGCATGTGAAGTCCCAGCGTTGGAAATGCTAGCCGTGCCAAAATAGGTGTCCCAGGAATAGTAGTCAGGACCAGGAGCCGTATGCACAGGAGGCGATGGCCCAGATAAGGGAACTCTAGAAGGATGCACGCTCGATGGTGACGATATGGAATGCTCCTGCGAAGCGGCTAGCCATGAATGGTTAGGAACATGCCACTCAACAGAAGGGGTAGGCCACACAGGACCAGTTCCATAACCGGGGGCTGGCCAACAAGAAGAAGTAGATCCTCCCAGCCAAGAGTGTTGAGGTGCAGACCACTCTTGCATACCCGTAGGCCATGAAGGACCCATCGCAAGGGTCGGAACCGGCCATCCAGCAGAATGAGAGCCAGAGCCAAAAGAGGAGGCGAGGGTGCAGGACGTGAAGTAGCGTCATTTGCTAGGGCCTGACTGTCAAGATACCCTACGGATGCACCTGAGTCATGGTCCCTCACCACTATCTCCCGACCACGGCGAGCAAAACGCACTGAAGCTGGAGTGCGACGAGAATGAGAAGGCCGGTAGGTAGTGCTTGACTTCGAAGCATCTTCCACCTAATAGGAATAGGGTTGAGTATCACCACCACACCCAACACTATGCTACGATCCCCCCTAACCAAGTTGCTCCTCCAAGGACATTTGAGCCATGTCCTCTTCCATATTCGGAGGACGATGATCCCTGCTACCGGGTCCACTACGATGAGACCCAGTTGAGTGGTGACCCTCGATCATAATGCCTTTGCCGCGACCCTCTTGCACGACGACAAAGGGAGGACGAGAAGATCCACCAACTTCTTCCCGAGATCGGCCTCGGGAAGAATATTCCCCTACCGAAGAGCGACGTGGGGGCTCGGTACGAGGGACTCCTGTAGTAGAACGTCGAGGTGGATCCCGTGGAACAGACTCCACATCGGCCTCCATATCAGCCCTTCTGACGGTATTGTCGCGATATCTGCCTGAGCCGGTGAATGCCTGGTTAATGTGCTCCCTCATAGTACTCTACTCCTTAGTCAATTGGCGGAGGAAAGTCCATCTTGGTTGAAAGATAACGAGACTAAGGTTATACATGCATAAGTGACATATGGGATGAAAGGAAGCAACATGAAATGAAGAATTACCGGTTTCCGATCGAATTCTCGGAGTGTAGAGCATTGACTGTTGGTCTCTACATCCAAGAAGCCGCCAATCCTTCTCCTCGCTAGTGGGACCTCCACCTCAACGGCCCTAGCATAGGGCCCCAGCTATAAACTTTATGGTTAGGAATCAGCCAAAACATGATAGAGATAAGGGAAGAAGATACGTACCACCCGGGGAGCTAAGCGGCTCAGGTAGCGCTGAAATTCCTCATTGAACTGCTCCTGCGGAACGTCATGCACGAAGTTGTCGAAGTCGTGACCGCGAATCAAATCTCCCAGAACACCCGGGTCAACGCGCCATGGCTCGAACATATGCTCTGGAGGATCTCGAGGTATAAGACCGGGATATCCCCCCAGGATTTGCCTCGTAGCTCTCCCTCCCAAGTACCATATGAATCTCGAGGGTCCCTCTATCAGGATGCGGAGGCGAGTATCATGTTCCACCAGTTGCAAAGGGGTTGGCAATCCACCCAAGTTGAACTCAACCCAAGGACGCCAATTCACTTGATCCTATGAAAGAAAAAGAGCTATTTTAAGAATGAAGCAAAATAAAATAAAGACATCAAGCATAAAGAAATACCGGTGAAAGGTCATCCAGCACACGACGAATACGAACGAGACTGCCTGGCTGAAATTTCTTCCCACGAATGGCCTCAGTAGTCCAGCGTTCAGCAGCTAAGACTATCTTATCTTTCTTGGAGCGAATACCCAAAGGTAGAATGTACTCGTATGTCCACGACTGCATGAATATAAAGTCAAAGAAAGAGCAAAAGAGTAGCAGTACTACAAAGAGAAGAGTCTCGGGGATATAGCTCGAGCACCTTCCACAGAGAAGGGCCATACTGGTAGCGAGTATGAGACTCATGGAGGTAAACTGGATCATCATCCAGCGAAAGTCTGACACCACGGCGAAGCCAAAGAATGAAGTTCGCATAAGCCGCTTTGCCCTAGTTCAGATTCCGGACATTATTCAGGTCCAGAAGATTCTGAAACCATTTCAAAGTGATGTTATCCCCACGGTTGGCGAAAAGGGTGGTGGAAATTATGTACACCAGGAAGATAAAGCGACATTGATCCCCAGGCAAATTTTGGAAGTTGGCATCACGTATGGCCGCTTTGAAATGCGTGTAAGAGAGGTTGGAAAGGCCTTGCCTTAGGACCCAGTAGATCCAAGACCATCGGCGGAATCTCGACGTCAAAGACTACGTCACGCCTACCCCAAAGAAGATTGGTAATCATAACAAAGTCCGTAGGAGTAACCGTCATCTCACCCACAGGCAAATGAAAGGAATTGGTAGTGTCCCAAAACCTTTCAGCTATAGCCCGGCCAATGACGCGAAAGTTCGGCCCGCTCCAAGCAAGCCATGCGACACAAAACCGATGGCCCTACGACTGCAGCCCAGGATTTCCAAAGTTCAGGTAAAAGTTTGAACTCTCCTCACATACCGATAAAACTAATACTTAATTTTCTTGTGATTTTTAGGTCGCCGCTAAAAAGGGACCAGACATCATCCGGTTGCCACATAAAAGAGCACCATCGTCAGCAACAGTCGTCCAACGGATGCCACTTAAAGGTCTTCGACGATGTTAGCACCATCAACAGTCGTCCAACAGATGCCACTTAAAGGTCTCTGACGATGTTAGCAGCAACTGTCGTCCAACGGATTCCACGTAAAGGTCTCTGACGATGTTAGTAACAATAGTCGTTCAACGGATGCCACTTAAAGATCTCCAGCGACATCATCAGCCGCAATCGTCTAACGGTTTCCACCTAAAGGTTACCTACGACCACATTCTCAGCATCACTCGTCCAATGGTTGCCATCTAAAGGTTACCTGCGACCACATCCTCATCTTCAGTCGTCCAACGGTTTCCACCTAAAGGTTACCTACAACCTCATCATCAGCAATATCATTTGGTCGTCATATAAAAGAGCACTGTCAGCATCAAGACAGACATCAAGCAGATAACATTTCAGTCTACTTTGACCTTCTTCCTATTCGGACTCGATCAAAGTGGGGGCTCTCTGTAGACACCGAAATTCGCACCGATATAATCCCGACTTATCAAAAGTTCAATAAATCACTTGGGCCGGATACCAAGATGGATCATTGGGCCATGTAATAATCAAAGCAAGCACAACAATGCAAGGCGGCCCAGTGTTTGGATTAAAACCCGCACGGGTTTTAATCAGTAGAGGCGGCCCAAAAACAGGATCAGCCCAAGGCGCGCCCCGGCCCTGCAGCTTCAAAACCCGCGCGGGTTTTATATTGCTGAAGCGCGTCGTTTTGCCGTCCACGTCAGCGATCCGTGCGCTTGGATATTATAAAACCCGCGTGGGTTTTCTGTTTGAATCCGGCGCCAAAAACTTGATGATCCTCCCATAATATTAGCCCCATGTGTTTGACTCCTACCCTTGACTTTGTGATTGCTTGGCATGATCATAGAGATGTGTCCCCCATGATTTTCCTCCATTTCCCTCCTAAAATCTCACCTCATTTACCTATAAATACCCCCCTTCATTCCATTCATGATCATCAACTAATACCAACATTCTACCTAAACTCTCACTAACTATCATCATTCTACTTATACTCTCTTAAAATTCTCACTACTCTCATATTACCATTACCCTTACTCTACCAAAATCATCACTCATATACTATCCTACTACCATTCTCACACTCACCTTTCCATCCACCAAGTCAAGGGAAGTCAAGGTTTTTCGACCGGCGCATTCGGGCTCCTAAATCAAAGACGTTCGCTTTTATTTTTCTTTCCGTCATTATTTAATCATGTAATTTGTACTTTATTTCCATTATATGTGCATATTTTGTAAACTAAAAAAAATCATATTTTACATTGCATGATGAGATTATAATTTCATGAAATTAATTAAAACTTCTCCCCGCTCTTTTTCATTTTAATGTCGATTTTAGTAGAGTCTGTTTTCTAACAGGCGAGTTCGAGAATTCTTATAATTTTCGAATTCGTAACCTTACCCCCGGACTTAGAATCGGGTTTCGTAGACCGTAGTTATTTTTATTATTTTTACGGTTTGTCGGTTTCCTTAAATCGACCGGCGACTCTTAATTCTCTTTTTATAACCCGTTTAATTATTTTAAACATACGGATTTATATCAAAATATTTAAAATGGTTTAATGTTCTCCACAACTAATCCAAGGTTAAAACCGAGAGAAAATGGGCTAGAAATTGATAAAACCCCCGCGGGTTTTATCAATTTCAACCCATCTTCTCTGGCCCACAAAAGCACACGGTCCGGCCCATGGAACATTAAAACCCGCGCGGGTTTTAACGTTCTATGGCGGCCCGTTTGCCTTCTGTTGGGCCTGGGTCGGATGCTTGGTTAATATTAAATTATTTTTAAGAATTTCGGTGTAATTTCGAGTTTTAAAATAAATAAAAAACGGACTTATAAATAAATAAAGTGTCATCACCCCGAAAATGAATTTCATAAAATAAAAATATTCTTATTTAAGGATTAAGCAACCTTAGTCGGATCCCGATCACTTAAGTAGCGCATCCGAAAACCGACACCCCTAAACTGGGGCGATTTTCCGGATCCTACAAATCTCCAGCAACAGCACTCCGAAACTGTATATATTTGATTTTTCAGAAAAACGCCCTTCCATTGCATACTCTGGAGACATATATCCCTTGTACCTCATACAAACAAACATATATGTTGGATATATATAAATATAAACATACAATTCATCCATGAAGATATCATGCAGTAAAGTTTGAAGGAGACTTACAGTGTACCAACAACCCTTGAGGTGTTACCTTGATCTTCTTTTCCCCCAAATATCCTTGCCATACCAAAATCTGATATCTTGGGATTGAAGTCTTCATCTAGTAAAATATTACTCGCTTTCATATCTCTGTGAATAATGTTCAACCTAGAATCCCTGTGCAGGTACAGAAGACCCTACATATTCCTTGGATAATATTGAATCGTATAGGCTAGTCTAGAAGCTCTCGATGCCCAGGCTCTGAAAATATGTCAATTGTTAAAATGCATCCTACTTTCAGTTATCTAAAAAGACTACTAGAGACTTGGTATTCTTGAACAAACTGAACAAAAATGCATCCAAGCTCTTATTTGGCATGTATTTATAAACAAGCAATGTTTCATCTCCTTCAAACAACAATCGAATAGTCTAACAAGGTTTCTGTGTTGGAGTTTTGAGATTAGCAGGACTTCATTCATAAACTCCTTTAAACCATGGCATGGTGCTCTAGAAAGCCTTTTGACAGCAATTTCTCGGCCATCTTCTAGCTTCCCCTGTAAGCGAAAACGTCTCATCAGACAACTTGTGTATCTTCTTAGTTACGATATTTATGTTCATCTCATCTCAATCTTGGCATGAATTTTCAATGATCATTATTTTTGTATTAAAGCAACATTGATGACATCCCTGAATAAATTACCTTGAAAACTGGACCAAAACCTCCTTGGCCAAGCATGTTATCCAAATGAAAGTTATTTGTTGTAATGTCTAGCGTTTCAAGAGCAAATAGTGGTAGATCTTTGAATTCTACATCATTGACTTTGAGCTCTAACAATATGTTCTTCCTCTTATCAACCTTTTGTTGATAGTTTTGGTATTTGATAATTAAGAGAGTGGAAGGTGAAAAGTCCCACATTGGTGGTGGAAGAGACTTTTCACTTGTTTATAATAGGGAGTCCTACTTGGTCTAATACTTAGCTAATGGGCTACTATTGGGCTAGTTGTGGTTAAGGTTCAATGCTTCGCATTGAACCGCACACGCACACACGCATGCGCGTGTCGGTTGTCGGCTTTTGGCGGCTTATTAGGCGGCACTTAGCACTTTGACCGCGCCGAAGCCGGAATCTTATGATGTATAAAATACATTGTAATTTCCGTTTCCCTTTTATTTATTTAATTCATTTAAATAAATAAATAAATTTATTTAATATCCAGGTTTGGATATTATAGGGCAATTTTACAATTAATTAATTTAATTAAATATTAATTGTGATAACTGCAATCTAACTGTCTAGCCAACAACTTCCTTTCTCTATCCTATCTTCCTTTCTAACGTTATATTCATAGAGAATCCAGGGAAACAGATCTGATTTGCTCATCAGAGAGTTTCACAAGGCTTGATTAATCCTGGAGGGATATTTGCTAATCTCTGAGCATTCTGAGTGAAGTGAGGGCAAATAATTCCTTAAAGACAGTGAATTTCATCACGTTCAAGCCTTTTCTTCTCATTTTTGCTCAACAATTTTAAGGAATTATTATGGCTGATTCTACAAGTTCATCTACTTTGAAATTCATGAATCCCGATTTCATGAAACAAGACAAATTCGATGGCACAAATTACAATCGCTGGAAGGACAAGATGATGTTTTTACTCACTGTCTTGAACGTTGTCTATCTTCTGGATCCAAACCTGCCTGAGATCGATGATGCAAAGGAGTCGGATCCACCAGACCGTAAGCAGAAGATTGCAGAACTACAGAAGAAAAGGAAGGATGATGAGTTCGTGTGTCGTGGACATATTCTGACTGCCCTCGCAAACAATCTATACGACTTCTATATGATGTATTCTTCCCCAAGAGAGATTTGGAAGAAACTGGAGGACAAATATACTACCGATAGGCAAGGTACTGACTAATTTCTTATTATGAAATTTTTGGAGTTTAAGATGACTGATTCTATACCAATTCTTGACCAAGTGCATGAGTTGCTTGTCTTGGTTAATAGGCTTCGTGACCTTATGGTGATTTTACTCGAGGCATTCCAAGTGGGGGCAATTATTTCGAAGTTACCCCCTACATGGAATGATTATAGGAAGAAACTTCTTCATATGCAAGAAGATTTCACGCTTGAGAAGATCATGAGACATCTCCGAATTGAAGAGGAGACTCGGAAGAGAGATGTCCCAGATCTTCCCAACAGTTCTAAGGTGAACAATGTTGAGGGTAAGTAAAAAAAGAACCATAAAAGGAAGGCACCCGATTCTGATAAAATTGACAAGAAGAAAAATAAGAAATGTTATGGTTGTAATGGGAAAGGTCACTACATTAAAGATTGCAAACTGGTTAAGAAACTCAAAAAGGAGACCCAAACACATGGAACACCACCTAAAGCTAATCTGATAGAGAAACAGAATGAGGATTTTGTTGCCATGATTACTGCTTCTGTCAATAATATGCATATTGACATGATAACTGAGGTGAATATGGCAAGTGCAAGATCCGGTGCTTGGTGGATAGATTCTGGTGCATTTTTACGTGTGTGTTATGACAGGGCACAGTTCAAAAGCTATGAGGAAATTGCTGAGAAAGAAGTGTTGATGGGAAACCATGCAGTTGCAAAGGTCCTTGGACAAGGCACAGTGGAACTACAGTTCACATCCAGCAAGAAACTGACATTGAAGAATGTTCTTCATGTGCCGGATATGAGGAAGAACTTGGTTTCTGAAGGTCTCTTGAACAAGGGTGGTTTTAGAATAGTCACTGAATCTGATCAAGTTGTAATTTCTAAGTCTGGAATATTTGTTGGCAAGGGATATTATTGTGATGGCATGTTTAAGTTAAGCATTGATGGAATGGATGCAATAAATGTTGTTTCTGTTTATATTGTGGATTCTTGTTCTTTGTGGCATGCTAGACTAGCACATTTAAATTTCACATCCTTAGAATATATGCAAAAACATGGCTATATTTCTGTGAATGATAAAATCAAGAAAGATAAGTGTGAAATTTGTATTCAAGCAAAGATCACTAGGAAACCTTTTCCTAAGTTAGAAAGGAAAACTGAAATTCTTGATTTAGTTCATTCTGATATATGTGAATTTAATGACATGCTAACTAGAGGAGGTAAACGTTATTTTATAACTTTTATCGATGATTGTTCTAGATACACTTATGTGTATTTAATGAAACATAAGGATGAGGCCTTTGATTTATTCAAACGCTATAAGGTTGAAGTAGAAAACCAAAAAGGAAAGAAGATTAAGGTTCTTCGAAGTGACAGAGGAGGGGAATATTTTCCTACTGAGTTTGATGATTATTGTGAACAACATGGTCTTATACATCAAAAATCAGCCCCGTATACTCCCCAACAAAATGGGTTGGCAGAAAGAAAGAATCGTAGCTTAGGAGAAATGGTTAACTCCATGCTTCTAAATTCTAAATTGCCATTAAATTTGTGGGGAGAGGCTCTACTTACAGCATGTCATATCCACAATAGAATTCCATCTAGGAAAAGGAAAATATCTCCTTATGAGATATGGAAAGGTAGACAACCTAATTTAAATTATTTTAAAGTGTGGGGGTGTCTAGCCTTTTACAGAGTTCCTGATATCAAAAGGACAAAATTAGGAGCTCGAGGTGTAAGGAGTGTATTTGTAGGATATGCTCAAAACTCAAAGGCATACAGACTGTTAGATTTACAATCTAATGTCATTGTAGAGACAAGGGATGCTGAGTTTTTAGAGGATAGACTTTGTGTTGATCCTGTTGAGCATACTACAAGCACTGATGTGGCAAAATCTTTGCCACAGGAGGACGTTCCTGAAACATCAGGAACTAAAAACAAATCTTTTGATTCCTCTATAGAGCCTAGGAGGAGTCAAAGAGTTAGGAATGAGAAAAACTTAGGGCCAGATTTCATCTCTTTCCAAATGACGTTGTTCATAGTGGAAGGAGATAGGAATAAGGTCACTAATAAAATTCTCATGATTCTTCATATTGAAGAAGAAGAGGATCCAAAAACTTATAGTGAGGCAATGGCTTCTAGAGATTCAAGTTTCTGGAAAGAGGCAATAGATGATGAGATGAACTCAATATTATCCAATAATACTTGGGTTCTCATTGATTTGCCTCCTGGGTCCAAGCCCATTAAATGCAAATGGGTTTTTAAGAGGAAAAGAAATACAGATGGGTTTGTACACACCTTTAAGGCTAGGCTTGTAACCAAAAGTTTTACTCAAAAAGGGGGGAATAGATTATTTTGATACCTATGCCCCTGTAGCAAGGATTTCCTCCATTAGGACATTGATGGTTTTGGCATCAACACATGGATTGTATATACATCAAATGGATGTTAAAACAGCCTTTCTAAATGATGTCTCAATGAAGAGATCTACATGGAACAACCCGAAGGATTTGTTCTTTCGGGAAATGAGAGGAAAGTGTGCAAATTAATAAAGTCATTGTATGGATTAAAGCAAGTGCCTAAACAATGGCATGAAAAAATTGACAAGGTGATTCTTGCTAGTGATTTCATACATAACAACGCTGACAAGTGTATTTACTCCAAGTCTACTCAAAACTATGGAGTTATCATTTGTCTTTATGTTGATGGTATATTAATTTTTGGCACAAACATGATAGGAATTGAAGAGACCAAGAGGTGTCTGCCTTCAAAGTTTAAGATGAAAGACTTGAATGAGGTTGACACCATCTTAGGTGTTAAGGTGAGGAAGCATAGTGGGGGCTATGCTTTAAATCAATCTCACTATGTATCCAAGATACTGGATAAAGTCCAACATCTTGGGATAAAAGAGGCAAATACACCTTTTGATACTAGCATGAAGCTAGTTGAAAATGAAGGTAGGTCAGTGGCACAAGTTGAGTATGCAAGTGTCATTGGAAGTTTGATGTATGCTATGCATTGCACAAGACCTGATATTGCTTTTGCTATGTGCAAGTTATCAAGGTACACAGGTAAATCTAGTATTATGCATTGGAAGGCCATAGCTAGAGTATTTGGTTACTTAAAGAGAACTAAGGATTTGGGAATTTTCTATCAAAGTTTTCCTGAAGTCTTACAAGGTTATACAGATGCAAGTTGGATCACTTGTGCAAGTGACAACAAATCCACAACAGGTTGGATATTCACCCTTGATGGGGGCGTTATTAGTTGGGCGTCAAAGAAACAAACTTGCATATCTCATTCAACTATGGAGGCTGAATTTATAGCCTTAGCTGCAGCAGGAAAGGAAGCAGAATGGCTTAGAAATTTCCTATTGGATATAGAGTTGTGGTCACAACCGATGCCATCCATTTCCTTATACTGTGATAGTGAAGCTACAATGTCTAGAGCATACAACAAGGTGTATAATGGTAAATCTAGACATATTAGCTTAAGGCATGAGTATGTAAGACAACTCATTATGGATGGAATTATCTCCATTATATATATCAAGTCTTGCAACAATTTGGCAGATCCTTTAACAAAGGGTTTGTCAAGGGATGTGGTGAAAGGTACCGCAACCAGAACAGGCTTGAAACCCTTCTTTGAAGTTAATTAGTAATTGGAACCCAACTTTACTTTAGTGAAAACTAAATATAAAGTTTAATGGGTAATAACGAGTTACTATATAACTTATGGCACTAAGTGAAGGATTTAGTGCATAAATGCTACAATTAAGGAGGATGAGCATAGCTCTTAATGAAATCTTAGTCCAAGTAGCAAGGACATGGTTAGAAGATTTCACCTATATGAATAAAGAGGTGGTGCCGCCTCTAGCAAGAATGTTGAGGGTTCATTCTTGTAATTATTCATGAATCCAAGATGAGCACATGGCCATAATAGTGCTAAAGCAATTTAATTCTCATATGAATTGAGATTGAGGTTATGTGTGTGGTATTTCTTTTCATGTGAGAGTGCTGGTTTAAACAACTAGTCACCTAGAACTTTGTTGAAATTTAATTTGAAATACTTACACTAATTAAAAATTTAAATCGAAAGATACCTTTTTTGTATTCATAATCCGAATTTTAAGGAAGGTACTTATCAAATACAAAACTAGTGGGGAATTGTTGATAGTTTTGGTATTTGATAATTAAGAGAGTGGAAGGTGAAAAGTCCCACATTGGTGGTGGAAGAGACTTTTCACTTATTTATAATAGGGAGTACTACTTGGTTTAATACTTAGCTAATGAGCTACTATTGGGCTAGTTGTGGTTAAGGTTCAATGCTTCGCATTGAACCTCACACGCGCGCGCACGCGTGTCGGTTGTCGACTTTTGGCGGCACTTAGCACTTTGCACGCTTGTGCCGAAGCCGGAATCTTATGATGTATAAAATACATTGTAATTTTCGTTTCCCTTTTATTTATTTAATTGATTTAAATAAATAAATTTATTTAATATCCAGTTTTGGATTATATGGCAGTTTTACAATTAATTAATTTAATTAAATCTTTAATATGTTTTAGTTTGAAACTAAAACATGGGGATGTACACTAATTTAAGTCTGGAACAGTAAAATCTTTAATATACTCAGTTTTGAGCATATCATGACCAACATTTGAAACTAAACTCAGTTTCCTAAGCCAAATGCTCACAAGATACAACAATACCAAACAATTAATCAATTCAACAAGAACAACTCTAGGGATTTGGATCAGCTGAGTTGACTATGTTCTTCAATTGAAAAATTCACAAGCGACAGGGGGAATCATATCGACCGAAAATGATGAATTATACAAAGAATCACAAAATTCCACATCATCGCAACGAATGAATGATTGAAAACCCTAAATGGTAAGGTGAAATACTCATAATCAACCAGAGAATTAAAGAAACTAATAAAGTCAATCGAGATTAAAGGCCATTAACATAAAATTCCCGCCCAAATAAACGGTTCGTATGGAAGTGAAAGAAATTTGAACAAAGCATACTTGATGGGATTGACTGAATCCTGCTGAATAGTCTTCTTTGCTGCTTCTCGTTTCTTCCGCTGGGGAATTATTGCAGGAGAGAAATAGAGAGGAGAGTTCAATGATCATGACCAGTTGACGATTGATTATAAATTGCCATGTCCAATATACTTGTTACTCCCCCGTTTCATATTAGTAATTGATAATTAAGACTAACTTTGTTTGTTCCAAAATAATTGTCGCTTTTTATTTTCGAATACCTAATTTAACTATTTTAATTTTAATTATTATGTTAACTTTTTACTTTTTCAATTGATAAAAATTACTCATACTCACATTCTCTAATTAAAAAGAAGATGGTGAGCTCGGGAGCACCGTGCTCCGTGAGCCCATCTACATTAATTTTTATTTTTATTTTTATTTTTATGTACTTCCTTCATTTAATATTAATTCTCCAATTGTCTTTTTTTAATTAAAAATTTTTCATAGCATATTCTATCAATAAAAGTACAACTTTATATTTTTAAAATAATATTTTTCGTTATTAATCCAATGATAACACTTTTGTATACTAAAATATTGTATATGTCGAGAAATTAATAACGACAATAGACCAGTAATATGAAACGAAGGAAGTACTTTTGAGTCATTTTTTAAATTTTTTTCTCAAGTATAATAGGTACATTCAAATTCACAATATTATTTTAAAAATTATGAACATTGTGGTTTATATTTCTCAACATTTATCTACTGGTTTATGAGAATTGTAGTTTAGGTTTATGAACATTCATGTACTGGTTTATGAGCACTACTCTAGTATAGATTTATGAGCATTGTAGTTTAGGTTTATGAGCACTCATGTACTAGTTTATGAGCACTCTTGTATAGATTTATGAGCATCGTAGTTTAGGTTTATGATCATTCATGTACTGGTCTATGAGCACTCTAGTATAGATTTATGAGCATTGTAGTTTATGTTTATAAACATCCATGTGCTGGTTTGTGAACACTCTAGTATAAATTTATGAGCATTATAGTTTAAGTTTATGAGCATTCATGTGCTGGTTTATGAGCACTCTAGTATAGATTTATGAGCATTGTAGTTTAAATTTTATGAGCATTCATGTGCCGGTTTATGAGCACTCTAGTATATATTTATGAGCATTGTAGTTTAGATTTATGAACATTCATGTGCTGGTTTATGAGCACTCTAGTATAGATTTATGAGCATTGAAGTTTATGTTTATGAACATTCATGTACTGGTTTATGAACACTCTAGTATAAATTTATGAGCATTGTAGTTTAGGTTTATGAGCATTCATGTACTGATTTATGAGCATTCTAGTATAGATTTATGAGCATCTACATTATAAATTATGAACATTGTATGAGATATGTTATAACTAAGACAATTAAAGATTGTTAGTAAAACTATTACTAATTATGAACATTCATCTATTAATTTATGAACATTCATCTATTGATTTATAAACATTATAATTTAGCTTTATGAACATTCATATTTTTATTTATAAATATTTTAGCAAAAAAATAAAAAAAAAACTCTAACCCAAAAACATTTTAAAATACATTAATACACAAAAAAGAAAAAAAAAAGGGTAAAAAAAAGGAGAAATGATGGGAGGGCTCACCATGCACCCACACCCGGGCGCATAATCGTCCTACTGGTTCTCTCACTACATATACCTTGATATCCGAAAAAACACCTTAGAAAATAGTGTTATTTAATTATGTTGATAGTTTTTTTAGTTAAATTTTGGTATGTGAAAATTCTTGAAATATGTCAATTAATATGCAACTGAGGGAGTATTACATAAGCGTTTTTGAAAAATAAAATAATAAAATTTAAATAAATAATAAAAAAATAAAAATAAATATTAAATGACATATTTACCAACTTTATTAAATTTCACATCATCATATAAATATGCCAACCAAATAAATTGAAATTTCACATTAACTAGTTATTTATATTTTAAACTTATACTGATACTCAATTATACAATTCATTGACTTACATTTTTTGTCTATAAAAAAATAATTTGATACTCCCTCCGTCCCAATTAATTTGTTCAGTTTACTTTTTCACGGTCTTCGATTCAATATTTTAACCACTAATTTTTCACATTTTATCTTAGCAAGACTAATTATATCGTATTCAAGTAAAAATATTTTTCATCACAAATCTAATAGTGGTAGTCTTGTATAATAATTAAACATATAATTTGATAAATTAACGATCAAAATTTAAAAATTTTAACCTATTTAGTCAACTTGGACAAGTTATTTGGGACAAAGTAATATTATTTTAGGATTTTTGGGTTGTTATTAAATTGGACATCCCTATTATGTTTTTTAGGATTTTTTTACGGTGTCCACTTGCTCCAATTAAGAAAATTTCTTCCAAATAATATTAGAGAATCACAAATTTTTCTTTGGCCAGGGCCCAGAGATGTCCGTGGACACCTCTACCATACCTACAAGTCTGCCACTACATAGGAGTGTCTAAAATTGGTTAACGCATTTTCATTTTATGGATTTTGAAGACCTAAACCTAAATCGCATTATGTAAATAATCAGTTTGCAATTAATCACATTTGAAAACTAGAAACCGAAGTTCCCAGGTAACCACATTGAAAACTTTAAGTAACACCATTGAAAGAAAATTTAAAACTTCCCTTTCAAATTTTGCATTTTGCTTCTAAATTAATTGAGATAGGTTAACTACAGTTGACTGCTTTACAAAAATGCAAAACTTAAACCTATATCAGTTCGGTTAATCAAAATCGCAATTTTTTAATAAACCCAAATAATTGTCGGTTCTTCGTTCTACCGGATCGGTTTTTATGATTTAGCAATTTGGTTTTCGGTTTGAATGAGTAAAGTTAGGCTATAAGCATGTTTTTATTCATAAATGTAGGTTGATATTATTCAGCAAACGGCCTAATTTTTGTTAATTTAATTATTCATGCTAAATACCACCAATTTCATTCAAACTCAAGTTTTGAAAATATTTTTTTTTATTAATACTACTTAAAGTTTGTTCTTTTGGATTGGATAAATAGAGCTAAAAGTAGTTGGAAAGAGTTGTTCATAGTGGCAAGGAGTAGGTCAAAGCTATAAAGAATTGAGAAAAGTTGTAAAAAACTAGAAAGAATTGGAAATAATCAAAACTATTGGAAAGAGTTGAAAAAATTTAAAATTTGTTTAAAATATATATTTTTTTAATAGATATATAATAAGAGTATTTTTTCGGTCATATTTTGCTTGTAGATTAGAATTTAAATTAAACTAGAAATACAAGTAAACATAAAAATAAAAATAAATTTATAATCAAAATTAAAATTTAAAAGGAAAATTTAAATTTAAATTTAAATTAAACATGAAATCAAAACTATAAAAATTCAGATATATCCAAGTAACCAACAAAAAATAGTAATAAACTAATATGACCAAAATAACGAAAGTTTTGATAATTATCATCTCATATGAGATCGGGTTATATCATATACTATTCCATCTCTAAACTATTATCACGTGTTTAGTCTGTTTATCAAGTAACATAACTTCATATCTTCATTAAGCAGTAGGTTGCCTTAGAGCAAATATAATGGTGATCTGTTTTTGGAATGAAACTGGTGGTCCCCCTATTCCACATGATTCATCATTCCTATTTTTTGGAACTTCATTTCATTTAGTTTGTTTTACAATAATAGGAACTTATTCCTACTTTTAATTTCCCCATCTAACAAATAGTAAATGTAATAAATATAATACTAGTTCCGACTCAAAATATTTGTCCTTTTACCTAACTTCTTTGTCCTAAAATATTTGTTCCATTTACAATTTCAACAACTGTAGTTACCTTTTTACCCTTAATTAATAAATTCATTTTTCACTTTTTACAATTCCGACAACTATTATTTTCAATTAAAGTAAGAATATTTTGGGTAAATTACAAAAATTTTCACCTCAATTTCCAATATGCATTGGCATTCTCAAGTTAGGTAAATGGACAAATATAATGGGACAGAGGTAGTACTTAACAATTGTTGATATCAATTTTATCTAACCTTTCCAAATTTACTTAATCAATATAAATGATAAAAATTCCATTTTACCCTTCATTAAAAAATTTTCTCTTTCCCAATTTTAATGTTTATACCAACCCCAACCCCAACCCCAACCCCAACCCCACCACCACTCCTTTATTTCTGCCAATTAAATGAAACCCTCTCCCCATGCTTTAACTATAGGATGCAGGCATAAAGATGAATAGTTAGCAGTTTGCATCCATCATTGAAGAATAGATGAAGAAACCTCACACTTATGTCATTCTGAAAAAAAAAAGTAAAATTAAAACTCAATTCCGTATTTTGTTTTCTCTCAAAAAAAAAATGGTGAAATTCTCATGGCTATTCACTATTCTTTCAAATAGTACCAATTTATGGGCACTATTTTGGTTATGTGTTGTCATGTTTAAAAGTTGGTTGCTTATGTGATACTAATAGGTGAAAGTCGGATTCAATTCATCATCACCTACCAAGGGAAAATGTAAGGGAAAGATCTATAACCAGACAAATGTGTATTCAAGTTAGTTAAGATGGAGGTTATTTTATCTTTTTTATTTTAAATTTTAAGGGTATTTTCGTTAAATCAGATAAAATTATAGGGGTAAATATATCCAGGACATTGACAAAATGGAAAAATTATAAATTTATGTAAACAGTAAAGGTTAGGTGGGTATAATTAAAATTTTCCAATATGAAAAGTAAAAATCTCATGACATGAGATGAGAATGAAATGAAGTCGTGCAGGACATTTCAGTGGTGAGAATGAGACTCGTCTCGCGAGAATCTCACCGTCAGTCTCGCGAGACGAGTTTGAAAGTGGGTTTAACACACTAATATTTTAATCATATTTTTTTCTATCTCCTCATCCACATCATTTTTTATCAACATAACCAAATTAATTATATTAAAAAAAGGGATAAATTTTGACTCATCCACATCATTGGACTAGTTTGAAAGCGAGGTTAACACTTACTTTTTTAATTAATATGAGTCAAACCCAAGCTCACTGTTGAAAAACTAGTTAAATAAATGGATAAATTTTGACTCTCTTGGTAGGGCTCCACAAATTTCACATCATCTAATTAGTCAAACTCAAACTCACTGTTGCGGGTGCTCTAGAGCACTCGCCATGGTGAGGGTGAGTTTTGCTCACCGGATGATGTGGAAGTAGTGGGACCCACTAAGAGAGTTAGAGTTTGAATCTTTGTTTTCCAATGGTGAGGGTGAGTTTTGTTTAAATAAATAAAAAAAATGTAGGCCCCACTGATAGGCCGCAAGTGCACGGGTGAAATTGTAGCATAAATCAAAATCGTTCCCATAGGGACTTTTCCTTTCAACGCACTGAACTAGCTTCCTAATTGATCGCTAAGTCGATCCGTTTTTGGTTTGAAATAACTAATTCTAAATCTAATCACAATCAAGAACTAAACAAAAGGTTATTCACACAAACTTTTCGAATTTAATCAAGGTAAAAAGGCGTTCAGGGGATGAAACCTAAGTCAAATAACGAATCAACGATGTGGATTGAACTCTCATTTCATTAATTTGCACAATCAAGGTTCGATAATCGCATAGAATACTTCGCAATGAGATTTTGTCACTAGAGCGAATTGCCAAGACTAACCAAGCACCTACTTTCGTGGTTATTTCGATTTAGTCAAGGTTAAAGATCTAATTATCTCAAGAACCCTAGTTAAAACTTCTATGTCTAGATAATTTTAACTAGTTCAATCTAGGTTTTCGGGTAATCAAACTTCTCCTTTCGGTACTTCATTCAACAACCTATTAACATGCAATTGGTGATCAAGCAAAAGCAATAACAATTCAATTCAAAGACCAAATAGATTGAAACAAACTAAATTCATGATAATTCAATCCAACAAAGTCAATTCATCAAGCAACTTCAAAGGTTCATCCCCTAAACTAAAAGAACTACTCACAATTCATGTTTAAAACTACAAAGCAATTGAAATCTATTCTAGAAAGCATATGAAAATCTATGAGAGAATGAGAAAATAAACCCAAGTGAAGAACAAACTTGCTAGGGATCAACAATGGAGGACTTTTGCTCCTCCACTTCAAAGTATGTTCGAGTTGCTCTTCAATCTTCAATCTACTCTCAATCTTCAATCATGGAATGGAATGGAATATGGATGATGAATGATATGATTAGGGCATGAAATGGATGATGGTGGAATGATTCTCCCTTTTACTCGGCCAGAAATCCGCATAATATAGGCAAACATCACTTCAAAACCGCCGGAAATGAAAAGACAAGAGAGACACGGACCGTGCCAAGGTAGGCACGGACCGTGCCCCATGTGACACGGACCGTGCTCCCTGTGACACGGACCGTGTCAGCTTTCTTCTTGACTTTTCTCACTCTCTGGTCATAGACACGACCCGTGCTCTTCCTGGGGGCACCCGTGTCACTGCTTTTTCGAGCCTAGGAGTACTTTGGGCCATTGTTTGGGCCTTGGGCGATCCAACACCTCACTTCTTGGTCCTTTAAGCTCATAACTTGAATCTACACTTGCTTTTTGGGCTCGGTTTACATCGATTCTTCACAAATTCCCTACAAAACTCACCAAACTCCAAACCAAGTGTAATATGGGAAATTCGGGTATAAGAAATACATAACCAAATCAAATATTCCCCAAATTCACATCAAAATGACCAAGTTCTCATATATACAAGAAGCACTTATCACCCACATTTAATAATTAAATTTTTTTATGGATAATAATGTAAATAATTTGGTTGTTTTGATTTATTCTATTTAATTACATTTACATAATACATAATAATAAAACAAATGACTCTAATAGTCAATAAATTAATATAAAATTATTTTTAAAATGTGAAAAATTTTAAAACTCAAATATTGACATGACATTTAAAAATAAATATAAAGAACAAAATTAAAAGCATGAGCACCTGATTTAAAATTTATGAAAGAGGTCCATAAAACACAATAATTTATTTTGCAACAAAAAAATAAAATCAAACTCCAATCAATTATGCTGGTTTCATTGTCTTTCTCGCCTAGCATGTCTTCTCCATATTTCTTCAACCAAATCATGTTGGAGTTGTGCGTGTGCTATTGGATCATGGACAATTTCCAATTGTCGAAGGTATGTAACATGGATGGTGATGGCGCTGCACATTAATGTATGTAGTTGAACTATCCAATTGCTCATACTCCTGATACTCGTATGATAGGGTATTTGTGTCATGTTCATCTTCTACAATCATGTTATGCATAATTACACAAGCTTTCATTACTATTCCCATGTCATCCTCCTCCATGAACCTGGCTGGGCCACGAACGATGCCAAAGCGAGCTTGTAATACACCATATTCCCGCTCCACGTCTTTCCTCACAGATTCTTGACGCTCAGCAAATAACTTTTGCTTTGGACCTTGGGGGTGCGGGATTGTTTTCACAAAGGTCGCCCACCTAGGATATATTCCGTCAGGTAGGAAGTATCCCATTTTATATTGGTGACCATTCACCACATATTCACATTTCGGAGCCCGACCTTGATACAACTCAAGGAATACAGGGGAACGATGCAACACATTTATGTCATTCAAACTTCATAGTTGTCCAAAGAAAGCATGTCATATCCAGGTATCATGTGAAATAATTGCTTCAAGGATAATTGTTGGTACTTTATGAAGTCGTTTCTCATAAGACTGTCTCCATGCAGTTGGACAATTTTTCCAAGTCCAATGCATGCAGTCAATGCTCCCTAACATACCGGGAAAATCACGTGCCTCCCCCACTTGTAGTAGACGATCAACATCGGCTTATGTCGGCTTCCTTAGGTACTCAGCCCCGAATACTTCACAAATGCACGTGCAGAAGATCTTTAGGCACTCTATAGTTGTACCCTCTCCAATCTTTAAGTATTTATCAACACAATTGGTGGCTATACCATATGTTAACATACAAATTGCTACGGTGCACTTCGTTAATGGTGTCAACCCAGGCCGCCTAGTTGCATCGTGTCTCAACTGGAAGTAATCCGAATGATTACCAAGAGCCTCCACTATATGAAGGAAAAGATGTCTTCACATTGGAATCTACGTCGAAATTGTTGCTCAGTGTAAACAGGATCATTTGCGAAGTAATCCTTGTATAGGCAATTATGAGCGCCTTCCCGATCTCTCTTGATAACTCTCCTTTTCTTTCTCCTTCTTCGCTGTGATGAGGAAGACCTCAATTGCGAGTTAGTGTTAAGTATTTTCTTAGCTATAACTTCTGATTTGTTCATGGCATTCCAAAATAATTTTTGTCCTGCTGTAAGAAGTGAAATAGTTTTTTCAACTTCATCCGAGGAAGAAGATGAATAAGATGATTTGGAATGCGATGAAGTTTCCATGTTCATAAACCTACACATAATAATCACAAATTAAACTATAATTAATGTCAAATCAAAATCAAAAATTAACAATAGAACAAATGTACAACAACGGTGAGAGAGGTGAGTGTAATATAAAATAAATTCAGATCAACTCAAATTCAAAAATTAAACTATAATTAATGTTCATTTTATTCAACAATTCAAAGCAAGTGACAAAAGTTTATCATAATTAATTTAAACTATAACAAACCAAACATAAACTAGATAATCTCAAACTTAAACAAATGAAGCTAAAGTAAAGTTTAAACCATAACAAAACAAAATTAAACTACATCATAATTTAATCTTCAAATTCCGGTGGTGGATCGCCATTTGTCTCACATATTTTCTTGATCCTCCGTTGAAAGTATCTCCTTTGGTATGACAAAAGTTTTGATAAATCAATTTCCATAATCCGTCTTTCTTCCTTTTGCTTACGAAGCGCGACACTTTTTTTTAATATTGAATTACTTTCAAGCGTTGCCGTCGTGGGGTGCTTCATTTCCTCTATGGCTGCTTTCCTATCAGCATTAAACTGAGAGATCTCTTGGGTCATTGCATCTATACTAGCGGCTTTGTCTCTCCTCCTTAGCTTGGCAACCTTTGTACCAACGGGCCGATCAAACCTAGAGGAGCCCAGTTCAGCAGGCACTTCATCAGTAGGTGCCATGTTAGGAGTGTCAGTGGACTCGAGTTTAGAACATGCAGGGAATTGAATTATGTCTCCTTGACAACGGTAATTGTAATTGAAACTTGGAGGAGGTTGTTGCATATTTTGCACATTTGGTGTCAAACTCGGTGGAGTTTGATCATCGTCACTCATTCGTCATAGCTTGTCCTAAATAATCAGAAAAAGAACAATTCTAGGTTGGATCCATAAAACCTACATACAAGATATGTGATATTACTTATTTGAAAAGATTTTTTTTATATTACGTCACGTGATATTACATATTTATTATAATATAAAGTTTCAAATCTATATACAATTTAGCAATTTTACATACAAAGTTATTTGAAATAGTCCTACAACTACAACAATATACACAAATGCAAATATTAAACTTAAAATAATTTACACATTATGAATTTGAATTTTCTAAAATTAGTTTCAACAATTATATAATGTAATTCCAATATATATGATTTACAAGTGGAATTCTAAAACACCACAATTACAAAGAAGATTGACACAAATTTTGACAAAAACAACAATCCATTCTAAATTTACTAAAATTAATTTCCACCAAAATTATTCAAATTAATATTCAAACTTAAAAAGTAAATGTATTCATCTACTCATCTACTCCCATGACAACACTAAAACAATACTTCAAACCTATTATTTTCTAAAATTAATATTCAAACCTAATATTTTCTAAAATTAATTTCCAGAACTATAAATTTTTTAAACACACTTATTAACAAGTATTTTCCAATATAATTAATTCTAACTAAGTAGTTAATATACTATCAACACAATTAAATACCAGCGTAAAAAAAACACACAATTAAATACCATAATAATTACCTATAAACATTTTATGAATTAATTTTTCCTAAAATTAATACTCAAACCTACTCATGTCCTCCCATGACAACACCAAAGTAAACAATATTATGAATTAAATTTTTCTAAAATTAATATTCAAACCTAATATTTTCTAAAATTAATTTCCAGAGCTATAAAATTTTAAACACACTTATTAATTAGTATTTTCCAATATAATTAATTCAAATTAAGTAGTTAATATACTATCAACACAATTAAATACCGTAACAGTTACCTATAAAAAAATTTATTTTGCAAAAAATTAATGAATAAATTAAATTATTACTATAAAATTCACCAAATAGCCTCTGCAAAATTTGTGAAATAATCTTCAATTTATCTACACAATTAAATTTATTAATTCCCAACATATTATGATTTATATACATAAATTAAATTAAGTAATTAAATAGTAAAAATAAACATAAACATAAAATAAATGCTTACATGTTTGGAGAAGTTGCCTCCACAAGCCTCTTCAAAGAGAAAGATAATTTTTTGAAAGAAGAAAAGTTTACAATTGATCAAGAAAACATAGGAATTTGCAACTATTTATAGGTGAAAATACAACATAAAAAATTTTAAATATCTAAATCAGAAATATACTCAAACTCAAATTGTGATGAAATTTACAAATTAATGAAACAAACTTTTGATTACATTTCTAAAAATAAAGATTTCAATCTTTTAATTACAAAAATTAGGAAACTAAATAATTAGCCGTTGGAAATATAGAGAGAGAATTGAATTTGGAAACCCAGTAAACCCAAGCCCAACGTGTACCACAAGCAGCCCAAAATTTCGGCCCACGCCCACCTAAAACGACGTCGTTTGGTTAAGAGAAAACGAAATAAAAAAAAGAAAAATTTTCTGTTCTACTTGGAGCCGTGTCTGTCAATGTGATAGCTCTCCACCCGCTTGTCTTCCCGTCTCATCTCTCAAATGTCTACTGAAATTGATACTGTAATCTAAGTTCGAATTTCACAGCCCAGTCACCATCGAAATTGCTCTCAGCGGATGTCAGGCGGATTAGGTTTAAATTTCACGATTAATGGGACTGCAAACTAGTACCAAGTAACCAAGTTCTTTATTTCTGTATTGTTGTATCACTTCAAATGTTTAAGATTTGATATTTAAGGTTTATATTGGCGTCTAATATTGTAATTAAATTAGTTTTATGTAATAGGGGCTTTAATTGGAGGGTTTTGAGTCTCCATCCTTTTCTCTTTGTTGATGTAAAATTACTCGTTACAACCACAATGAAAGTTGTTACTTAGTTTTGGCTTTAATTTGGACTGTCTGCATAGCTTAAAGGATGTTTTGGACAACAATTGAGCTCCATATTTGGGGCATTCTAGAGTCACAACTCAAAAATGGAGAACATGATGCCTATGAAGCCATTTACAGTGATTAATATTTTATAGGGGAAAGTTGAAAATATTGTTAGTGATTTCAAATGTAGTTATCATATGTTTGTATCTGCCTTTAAATTCTTTCGGGTATAGATGCCATTCTAGACAATGCAGAGTATCTGTGTAGGATTTTCTTGGGGAGCTGCCTGTGAGTAGCTTTATCTTAATCAAATTAAACCCACTTGTAAACTGTTTTTCCGGTCTCTAACTTCTGCATGTATTAGTTGTTTTGGTACCCTGTTTCTATACGTTCCTGCAAATTTCAAACCCAGTAAACATGATTCTATTATTGTTGTTTAAATATCTAGTACCATTTATCACATTTTTTCCGAAACCATTTATCACATATGTCAAATTCCATTGTGCTTTGCAAGGGATAACACTTTGTTCTTTGCTATTCTTGTTCAAATGTCTTTGGACTGTAATTATTGTAATGTTTGGAAACCGGAGAAACATACTTTTGTCATCGGATATGCTAAAATGTTCTTGTGCATGTACTAGTTGCTTGAGGGATGGATAAATATCAAGGTTGGATGAATCTTAAGGGAGTCAATGATAGGAGAAAACCTGAATATACAAGTACATTTTAACATATTCTTACTGTGCTACATTTATCATGTTTGTCTATTAATTGTTCGTACATTGAATGATTATCCTAGAATATGGTGGTGTTATCCTCTCAGCCCCATCCACAAGCCAGACTCATTAGAGGCACAACAGGTAATGCAAATGATAAGATAGTGAGCAAACAAAAGCTGAAGCAAAAGAGAGAGAAGCACGGAAATTGAAGGTGAGGCAGGGAGAGCTCTAGTTTGAGCAGGCCGTAAAAGAGCGAGAAAACAAATTTGGAGCAGAGATGTTTAAGGCGTTGTGTGAGATGAGCAAAGGTTAGATTCAAACTTCTTGATTTATGTTTTTCTTGCTCATCTTCCAGTTTGGTGCTGCTTTTTTTGCTGAAGATTCATTGGAACATTATTGTCTGTTTTTCTTTGTTTTTTTTCCCGTTTGCTATGCTGTTGACGACTTGAAGTTATGAAAATTTTCCTCTTTCTCTCATCTTCGCCTTAGAATGAGATGTTTGAGGTGTTGTGCAAGTTGTCCTTGATGGTCAAGTTCCTGATGACTTGTCCAATTTGTTAGTGCTCATAGTCTCATACTTGATGCTCTTCTTCTGCCTTTACACATTAATCATTTTGATTTGTTACCTTGTGCAAATTTCCGCCTGCATACATGCTCGTTAGGAAGTAGATATGCTATTTGCTTTTGTTCTCACTTTGCACTGTCCTCACTGAAATTTAAGTTTAATGTTTGGTTAATCCTTTCTTTGATTCCACTGCCGGGACTATAAGATGACGTAATTGTCACATTAGGCGGCAAAAATGGCACGCGCCCAATAACCTATTTCTTCTACTACGAAGAGGGAAATAGAGAATTAAGAGACTGGAGCGAGAAAGGGGGAGCAGGGGGAGGGAGAGAGAGGGAGATGCATATTAATTCATAAACTTTAAAATCTTTTATATGTACCCCATTTTCATTTTTACTAAACAGGTGAAAATATCAATTGATTCTTTTTTTACCAGAATCATTTTACAAGGAACACCATTTTCCAAGAAAATGATTTTCCCTTAAACCAAAGACACACTTCATTACCATATGAAAAACAACTAGCTTAGATAAGCATGAGATTGATGTCTATCGACCACCTATAGAGGTGACAGAAACAATATTTGCAGAGCAACTTGATATCTCACTAGCAGCAACATCATGGAGGATGTAGGTTCTCCTTTGGGTAAACCCGGGATGCATTGGGAGTGGAAGATCAGAAACTTCACTATCAAGCATCAAAATAACTGCAGAAATGGTTGGTCGATCCTCTGGGAATTCCTGGACGCACAACAGCCCGACCTGGAAGCACTTGAGTATCTCCTCTTGAAACCCCGCGTTTTGAATAGTTGGGTCAATCAGCGAAGGAGCATCATGTTCATTCCATAATTTCCAAGCCTAGAAGTTTGTATTTACAAAATATTAGTATTTATTAATCAAATTTGGACATTACTTATAGTTGTAGGAGGAGGTTTCTTACATATCCTAAGAGGCTCAATGACTCATCATCCTTGAAGCTAGTGTTTCTTCGACCACTTATAATCTCCAGTAATAGCACTCCAAAACTGTATACATCAGATTTTTTAGAAAATCGCCCTTCCATTGCATACTCTGGGGACATATATCCACTGCACCTCATAGAAACAAACTCTTATGTTGGATACATATAATTGATCCACAAAGATACCCCAGACTGAAATTTGAGAGACACTTACTAGGTACCAACAACCCTTGAGGTGTTGCCTTGATCTTCTTTGCCCCCAAATATTCTTGCCATACCAAAGTCTGATATCTTAGGATTGAAGTCTTCATCTAGTAAAATGTTGCTCGCTTTCAGATCTCTGTGAATAATCTTCAACCTAGAATCCCTGTGAAGGTATAGAATGCCCCGACATATTCCTTGGATAATATTCAATCGTGTATTCCAGTCTAGAAGCTCCTGATGAGATGGATCTGGAAAACATGTCAATTGTTAGAATGCATCCTACTTCCAGTTATATAAAATGAGTAATAGACTTGGATTCTCGAAACGAACCAAACAAAAATGCATCCAAGCTCTTATTTGGCATGTACTCATAAACCAACAACTTTTCATCTCCTTCGACACAACAGCCCAGCAATCTAACAAGGTTTCTGTGTTGGAGTTTTGAGATTAATAGGACTTCATTCATGAACTCTTTTAAACCTTGGCCCGATGCTCTTGAGAGCCTTTTGACAGCAATTTCTTGGCCATCTTCTAGCTTCCCCTATAAGAAAAAAAAATCACATCAGATTGCATATTTATTTTTGGAGCTACAGTAGTTTTCTTCATCCCATCTTGAACTTGGTATGAGTTTTCCATGATTAATTTGTATTGAAGCAATATTGTCTACATCTCTGAATAAATTACCTTGAAGACTGGACCGAAACCTCCTTGTCCAAGCTTGTTGTTTAGATGAAAGTTGTTTGTCGCAACCTCTAGCTTTTCAAGTGCAAATAGTGGTAGATCTTTGAATTCTAAGTCATTGACCTTGAGCTCTGACAAGTTGCTATATGGTAATACGTTCTTCCTCTTGTCTACTTTTCCTGTTATAAAAATTCTTCTTAGTTATGATATCAAACTGTACAAATTGTAGATTTGTAGGTAGAAAGATAGATGGGGAAATAAAAACAAAAATTTTACCTTTTCTCCTTTTCATCCACCAGCAGATAAAACAGGCTACAGAAACAAATATAACTGCCCCAGTGCTTGCAACTGTTTGGATTACTGTCTTCTGTTTCTTGTTTTTGTGCACAAAAGCTAGGGAGAAAACATTTGTTCCATGATCAATATTTTGCATCCCCAAAAGCATACAAAAACCATAAAATGAAAAAAAGGAGAGGGAACTGAATTTGGAATTCACCTGCTAGTTCAGAATGAGCCAACCGAATGTTTAGATCAACTGTGGTTGTATCGAACTTCTGTATGTCCATTAAGGTCTGACTCCAAGTCATACAGCCAACAGCAGTGTAAAAGGAATAAGCGAGGCATGAACACTGCCCTTGGCACTGCTTCTTGCAGCCATCTTCATCAATTGCATCTGATGACCATTCAGCGTGGTCAGGCACTTTCACGTTCAGTATCTTTAGAAACCCATCTTCTTCTTCTTTACTGCCTGTCCTTGTCATTGTACACTGTAAAGGTGTTCTCCTTGTACACCCCCTGGTCCAATTCCCCCGGCTCCATTCTGTGCTGTTGGTTGGCTCGAACCCCTCTAAGCAGCTACAAATTGGCGAGTTGTTTGGATTGCATTTCCCAAATGGCCCGCACTTCCCGTACACGTCGCACGCTGTTTGTAGTGAAGTCCAGACCAATTCCAGCTTCTGATGGCTGTCATCCTCACTGTCCTTTCCCAGCACTACTCCATCATAAGTCAACACAAAGTGGTCCAGAGTTGTTGGGTCTTGCGGTAAAAAATTCAGGGTGTTGTTATTTTGTATGGTGAATAAATTGTACAAGCCAGCATAGAAGCTTGAAGGGATTCCAACAAAGAAATTCCCGTTCCAAGGGCCGGATCTCCAGTAGGGTCGTCCATCTTCATCCTAAACGAAAGCTTCAGGGGGCATCCGAGATGGAGCTAGCCCTAAGGTGAAGCGCCCCACTGATGGGTCCGAAGGGCTCTTCCAGGATCGAACAACCTGTCCTGTCTTACTCCTATTATAGTAAACTCCGAGTTGCATCTCAGGTAGCCATGAATCTGTGAGATGCTCAAAACTTTGCCAGATTGTCTGCCCTCCAATGTTGGAAAGCAGAACAAGGTTGCCATTGTCCAGAAGCTGAGCAACCGATGAATTGCTCCCACTTTCAAGGGTCACATTTGATGACCAAAGAACACTGTTTTGTCCATCCAGGATATGAAGGTTTCCGTCGTCTGACACCTTGAGCACTCCTGAAGTGTCCTTAAGCGGGTTGTCTCTATTGGCTACCCACACCACTTCTATGGGTGTAGAAATGGTGGTATACCATATCCCAACATAGCGATTAGTGGAATTAGGTGGGCTGAAGAACCCAAGCTTGAAAATGTTATTACTTGATAGTACTGTGTCAGGATCTTGGAGGAACTGTATGTTAGTACTGTTGACAGAGGCGGACTCAGCTGTCAAATAAATCGAAGTGAGGAGAATCAGGAAGATGCACATATTTCACGAAAAGAAAAAACTAGCAATCTTCCTAGTCTTTTAGAAGATTTCACTCAGGCGCCCAGGATAGGTATGACTAATCAGTAATCACTATACATATGAGGGGTTTGCATGCTTCGAACTTACCAATTGAACATTCACAGTCATGTCTGTGATCAGCACTGACTGATAAACGACGACTTTGAAAAATTCTGAGCTTTGACTAACTTTGTTTATTCATAGTGACTAGGTGGACAAAGCTAATCTTGAAAGTAATGTCTTTTATCTATTTAAAAACATCATTATGTTGAATGACTGTTAATATTCCTATGATCATCTCGTTTGCCTGACTTTCTTCTCAGTTGTCCAGCGATCAATGACAGGTCTAAGTAAGTTGGTGGCTAAGGAATTAACCAAGTACAAGCTTAAATAATTTAAAGTCATATTAAGTGCTGTTCAAAATTCATAAATATTCATCAAGTAATTAGTAGCCCTTAATTTGTCAAACTGGATGTAATATTCATCTAATATTGAAGCCTTAATGGAATTTCTTGGCATATATATATATATATATATATATATATATATATATATATATAGGGTATGATATCATATCAAAAATGACAACTTGGACTTGGTCCAATTTCATTGTGATCTGATTACTGATTAGTATATGTATGTTACTAACCTATTATGGTTCAGCCCATAAGAGAAGCTCAACACTATTATCGATCTCTTCAGAGAATGGTAGCCTAGTACTAAATTGTACAATATTTTTTTTAAAAATTTTCGTTTTGTTTTATCCAAGTTAGAAAAAGAACAAAGAGAAGCTGAACACAAATAGTTTTGAATATCCGCTAGGGTTGTCAAACATGCAAGTTTGGATTCCTTAGTCTTTTTGGGGTTTACTTTAGGTTGGGCGATTTGCACAAGCAAAAATTCAGATTCGAATAAGATAAATAAGAAAAATATTGTGTGGGCACTCAACAAAAATGAAAAGTTGTCAAAATTCGGATGAAAGATCTATAACTATCCCTAAATTTTCTAGTTGACCAGATTAGACAGCTTTTTTACTGCCCCCATATCAGCCAAAACCAAATCAAAAATTAGTTTAGGTAATCTTGCATGGGGCAACCAAATAAAATTGAAACTGTTTTTGATGGAAAAAATTGAGATTGTTGAATATTCAAGCAAAAGTATGAACATGGTTTGAGCAATCTGATAAGTCTTGTAAAGTTTTGCATTTGATCTTCAGGCATTAATACTGCTCACTGATAATTCTAAATGTTAATCAGTTCCTGAGCATAATTTATTTTTATTTTTCCTTTTGATGGCTGATTAATTTGAATTTTATAACACTTGAGAAGAGTCTTGTATTAGAAGGTCCTCAGTAAATCTCTCTTTGAATGGTTTTAGCGAAAATGCCTCAACAAACACCCTTTAGATTAGTGTTTCCAAGGACAAGTTTTGGACTATTTTTGTGAGGTTGGTTTTGTGTTTCATAAGAAATTGACGAGATTCTATTACAATAGCTGATCTAGTTGGATTGGTCATCCTTAAAATCATTTAGAATTGATAGAAAGATTTGACTTGCACATAAAGATAAGAAAATTATCTGATAGTTTCCTAATTCTTTTCTAGGTCTATCCTTCCCATGCATTCGGTTGAGATTGTATATCTTTACAGGATTCCACCAGTTGGTTTTCTTAAGGCTCTGACACTGAAATTACATTCAAGAGAATTATTGTGTTAAGTCTTCACATTGAGCAAAATAGAGTTTTGTAATTTACCTCATATTTGATTAGGGTTGTTTTTGGGGCACAAAACCATTGTTCTTTCGAGTCTTATTGATAGTTGATCAAGTCCTTGTGTGGTTGAAATCATGTGTGAGTTCAAGCCTTGGAGAGACTTTAAACTTGTGTATGGTAGTCTATATCTAATGTTAGACTAGATTACTTGTTTATCATGCTTATATCGTGAATTTGGGTCGATCTAATGAAGAGTTCTGGTGAAAACCTAATCCTAATTGGGCCTGAGGTCGCTTTTCCATGTAAAAATCTAGTATCTGATTTACTATTTCTACAAAGCATTTTCGTTTTTGTTCAGTTGCAAACAATCTATTCAAACAGGGTGCTAGACTTTTTCAATGTGTCAGTAAAGTCAAAAATTTGGCGATACATTTCAACCCCCTCCTTGTATCCATGTGTGGTTAATCCTAACAGTTTGATTCTAGATCTCTCTCACATTATTGCTCGAGTCTAGCTTTAAAGCATTTAAGTAGACTGTTCAATCCACCTGAAATCCAATCTTCCAATGGATGACAAATAACCCTATACATTCACCCAAAGCACACCCTCACCAAGGTGGTGCTATCTCCGGGGAGTTGGTGCACTTTAATAATCAGGTTTACACTAGACTAATAGAGCATTTGAGAATAGGGCATTGTCTTTAAATTTAATGATAATCATGCTACTTGGTGTGTTTCTTACATCTATGATACATAATTGGGAAGTATGCAATGTTATGTTTGAGGGGATAACTCTTTAAGGCTCAAGCTAGCTATCCTGTAGTCCATGGGCTATGTTGGTCTTTATGTATTGAATGCAGATGAGATGTAGAATTTGATTGAGTATTTGGCTTTACACCAACCGCAAAATAAAAATGCTAGTGAATTTATTGTATGTATGCTGAATCTCCTTGTGTAGGTCAACATAGGGGACTCATAATGACAAGTACTCCTGTATACTTATGTCGAATTCTCTCTGAGTAATTCTTCTAACCATGATAGTAAATCATGTCCTCATTATATTTCTACTTAAAAAGTTCATTACCCAACCATCATAGTAAACCATGATACAAGCCACATTTGTTCTGCTCCCCTTCCAAGTTCCAACCCAGATTTGAATAGAGCTAGCTCAATATGTAAATTCTTGTAGGCAGCTGCATTATATGGTCTGATATGTTTGTATACCATCTTACATTTTATGTATTGGTAAACGACAGCTAACTAACATGCATGAGCAATAGCATGATATGTTATCATCGAGCACTTAAAGAGGTGATAAAAACCACATTTGTGGAGCAATTTGGTACATCAAGATCTGCCCCAACTTCATAGGGGAAGTAACTTCTCCTTTTGGTGAACCCCGGTTGCATTGGAACTGGAAGATCACAAATTTCATTATCAAACATAGAGATTACTGCAGAAATGGTTGGCCGATCCTGAGGATATTCTTGGACGCACAGTAGCCCTATTTGGATGCATTTGATTAATTCTTCTTCAAATATTGTGCTATGGATAGTTGGGTCAATCAATGAAAGGACGCCATCCTCATTCCACAATTTCCACGCCTAGATGTTAGTATTTACAAAAGAAATGAGTATTTATTAATCAAGCAAATTTGAAGTCATAGTTGTAGTAGTAGTTTTCTTACATATCCTAAGAGGCATAAAGACTCATCATCGCTGAAGCTGCTGTTTCTTCTACTGCTTATAATCTCCAATAACAGCACCCCAAAACTGTATACATCTGATTTCTCAGAAAACCGCCCTTTCATTGCATACTCTGGAGACATATACCCACTACACCTCACACAAAAAAATGTATAAGTAGAGATATAATTGGTGCATGGAAATATCCTAGATTGAGGTTTTGGGGTCACTTACTAGGTACCAACAACCCTTGAGGTATTTCCATGATCTTCTTTGCCCCCAAATATCCTCGCCATACCAAAGTCTGATATTTTCGGATTGAATTCTTCATCTAGTAAAATATTACTTGCTTTCAAATCTCTGTGAATAATCTTCAACCTAGAATCTCTGTGCAGGTAAAGAAGACCCCTGCATATTCCTTCAATAATGTTGAATCGTGTCTTCAAATCTATAAGCTCCCGATTTGAAGGTTCTGAAAGGATGTCATTATGTTAAGATAGGATCCTAGTATTATCTTAAAGCACGGCCAAACTATTTGCATACTTTTCTAAGCTATTTGTTGGAAATCATATTGGGTGAAAGATGGAAAAGGAAAACCATATTAGATTCTGGAACAAACCAAACAAAAATGCATCCAGGCTCTTATTTGGCATGTATTCATAAACCAACAATTTTTCGTCTCCTTCAACGCAACAACCAAGCAATCTGACAAGGTTTCTGTGTTGGAGTTTTGATATCAAAAGGACTTCATTCATAAACTCCTGTAAGCCCTGCCCTGATGCTCTGGAAAGCCTTTTGACAGCAATTTCTTGCCCATCCTCTAGTTTTCCCTGGAAGACAAACATCAAATATGATAAAGTATTAACCTTCCTCGTGACAGTAGTTATGTTCCTTTCATCTTTTGTGAAACTTTTAATCTTATAAGTACAAATTTTCCTTGACAAATTTTGGAAATTCTTCAAAATGGGAATGCTGTTTAATTTTTGAAGTAAATCAAAGGAGTAAATCAGAGATAATAGCCATAGCCAGCGAAGTATTTAACTTTGAACATAACCCTGAATCAATTACCTTGAATACTGGACCGAAACCTCCTTGTCCAAGCTTGTTACTATCGTGAAAGTTGTTTGTTGCAACTACTAGCTTTTCAAGTGTAAATAGAGGGAGATCTTTCAATTCATCGGTAACTTTGAGCTGTGGCATCCTCCTATGTGGTAGCATGCTATTTCTCGTAGCTTGCTTTCTTGCTGTAAACAAACTTCCTATTAATAAGGTGGAAACAAGTATGATACCAAACCAGATAGTAGTGAAGGATGGTAAGCTGGACATGGAGAGAAAAACATAGAGTTTACCTCTTTTCTTCTTTATGCAGATGCAGACAATGAAAGCTGTACCGGCAGCTGTAATTGTTCCTGTGATCACAACTACTGCCACAACTGTTTTCAGATTCCTGTGTTTACCTGTCCTGCTTTTGTCTGCAAATTCTTGGTAGAAAACATCAGTTTTTATGTCTAATCAGTAAACTAAGTTCATCAAATCAGGCTAATATTTACATAATTACCCGTGTGGATAAACTCATCATTAGACCTTCCCTACACCCGAAATGAGGTAATTTGTGAACTCAAAATCATCATCCCAAATTAAATGGGCCTTAATTATTGGAGAATCTCAAAACAAAGAAAAATTTGATTTTAATTATTATTATTATTATTATTATTAAAAAAATAGGATGACCCAAATGACCCACTATCTGCCCCTTCAAGAAACAGGTTTATATTAATGAGAGTGGATGTTGTTGGGTGTCCTTGTAGAATGGTAATTAAAGCTCATTGTGGGTAGCATAACTTTATCTACTTCCCATTAATCTAAATGATGATGTACTAGAAGCATTCTGTAGTGAGGATATGATTCAGGCAGAGAAATGATTACCTGGTAGTTCAGAGTGAGCCAATCGAATGGAAAGATTCGCAGCAGTAGTATTGAATTCCTTAATGTCCATTAAGGTCTGATTCCAAGTCATACATCCGACGACTGTGTAAAATGAATAAGCGAGGCACGAACACTGCGATTGGCAGTACCTTCTGCAGTCATCTTCATCATCTGCGTCTGATAGCCATTGAGCATGGTCAGGCACTTTCACGTTCGCTACTGTTAGAAACCCGTCTTCTTTTCCTGTCATTGTACTGCACTGCAGAGGTGTTCTCCTGGTGCACCCTCTACTCCAATTCCCACTGCTCCATTCTGTCTTATTCATCGGCTCAAACCCCTCTAAACAGCTACATATTGGCGTGTTCCTAGGATTGCATGTCCCAAATGGCCCGCACTTTCCATACACATCGCACTCACTTTGCCATGAACTCCATACGATTTCCATCTTGTGGTTGGTATTAGCAGTGTTCTTGTGCACCAGCTTTCCATCGTAAGTCAACTCAAAGTGGTTCTGAATCGTGGGGTCTTGGGGTGATAAATATATGGTGTCTCCGTTTTGTGAGGTGAAGAAGCCATATGTGCCCGAATGGAAGGTTGTTAGAATTCCAATAAAGAACTTTCCATTCCAGGGTCCACTCCTCCAGTAGGGTTTCCCATGTTCATCCCAGATGAAACCCTCAGGGAGGACCCGAGATGGAGCTAGTCCTAAGGTGAAGCGCCCTACTGAAGGATCCCAAGGGCTCTTCCACGATCGTAGAACTTCTCCTGTATTGTCAGTATTATTGTAAACTCCTACTCCCAATTGAGGTAGCAATGTATCTGTGGGGTGCTCAAAACTTTGCCATATAGTCTCCCCTTGTATGTCGGAAGCCAGGACTAGGTTGCCCGTGTCCAAAAGCTGAGCAACCGATGTATTACTCCCATTTTCAAGACTCAAATTTGATGACCAAAGCACACTGTTTTGTCCATCCAGGATCACAAGGTTTCCATCCTCTGACATCTTGAGCAACCCAGAAGAGTTCTTAACTGGGTTGTTTCTATTAGCTACCCACACAACTTCCAAGGGTTTAGAACTTGTGTTATACCAAATACCAACGTAGCGATTGGTTGTATTAGGGGGACTGAAAAACCCAAGCATGAAAATTCTGTTACTTGAGACGATTATGTCAGGATCTCTGACAAACTGGGTGCTTGTAATTATGTTAACAGAGGCAGGCCCAACTTTGGAACTGAGTGATATGAGGAAAAACAGAAACATGTAAATTTCGAGCGACATCTATGCTATGACTTTAGTTTAATCAACCACCCTGAAACCTGAATATGAAGGGGGTTATGTTGTCTGAACCACACCAACATGAACCTTCACAAAGTCATGTCTATACTCGTCATCTCTGTTTGAAAAACTGTTTTGAAACATTCAGAGTTCTGACAGTTTTTCTTAATTGTTTTCTTTGATGATAGTGAGGGGGCTAATAAAAGTTTTGGAAAATTGATGTATTCAAGCTTATAATAACTTCAATATGTTGAATGATTGTCAATTTCCCTGAGGTAGTTTAATTACTTGGTTGTACTCATTCTAGTCATGCTGAAAGATGATCTGCGTACGAGAACAATTGGGAGTATTAAAATGATTACTTTCCAAATTTAATAGCTGTTGGTCAAGTATATTGAATAGACCTTTAGCTTGTTCAAACCAGATTTAATTAACTCATGTCCTGTTTAGCGTGTATAGAGATGATAATTATGATGATATGTCATGTAAATTATGACAAAAACGGACCTAGCTCCATTTGAATATAACCTAATTGGAACATTCAAGAAGCTTAAACATGGGATTGATAAACGTACTCCAACACAAAATGATTACCATACAAGTGAAGTTCAAAGGATTTAAGGAACTTTGAATCTCAGAGAGATTACTGATGATAGCTCGAAGTTGGCTTAGGGTGCGTTTGGTTGGTCAATAACTTGGGGAAATGGTCAATTTTACCCGGTTAACTTATTTTCCCCATGTTTGAATGTAGGTTGACTTTGGGAAAAATTTTATGGTGGACCCACCATTTCCTACATTTTCCTAGGGAAAATTTCCTTTTGGGGGGGGGGGGGGGGGGCTAAGAGAAATTATTCTCGGGGAAATCTTTCCCTGAGATTTCTACCAAACGTTCCCTAAGTAATTTTGGATGTGTCAGAGTCAAACTATCAATGGGAATGAAACTCTAATACTAGGAGGTTTACCTTAAGGCTGATTGTCAACAGCAAGGAGAAATGATTTTCCCCCCCTTCTAGTTATGTTTGTTTAAGGATAAATGGTTTATGTATTTTAAGTGGCTTACTTCCCACCAAAATAGTTGAATTTATTTTCAATTATGGTAGTTGAAATGTATGATTACCCTTAATTTTACCATTAAAAATTAAAATTAATATATATATTCACCATAAGACTTGTTACAATAAGTAAATCTATATGTTAAGTTATAAGGTTTTACAAAATTGAATATTTTTAAGGAAATTCTACCATGATTGACTTTTTTTCAATTATCATAATTGAAAGTGAAAATTCCATTAATTTTACAATAAAAATTCAAAATCAATGTAGGTTGATCAAAGTAACTTATTACAATAATTAACCATGTTTAGGAGGATATAAATCTTTTTAACAAATATGATTTTTTTTTATAAATGAATGGTATAAAATTTTCAACTACCATAGTTGAAAATAAATTCAACTATGATAGAATTTGCATATAATTATAGAGATTTTTCCAATCAAAAAACAAGTTATAGAATTCAACCATATGCATTTTTTTCAATTTAATATCTAAACATGTAGTTTTTAGATTAAGGCAAGACACTTGAAAGGTGTCTTATCCCAAAACTTATACTATTTTTGTTCTTAATATTAGATTGTGTTTCTATAGCCATTTTTAAAATTTATTTTATTATTTTTTAGAACCGTTATTTTAGCAAAGGTTATCTTTGTAATTTTCTTTTCGCAAATTCTAGTACGAGACAGTCTCACGTAAATTTATTTTGAGATGCATCCATCACATGATGATCTTTTTAATATTTTACTATGACTAATAAGTAATATTACAATGACTTTTTAATACGACTGAGACTATTAATTTATTAAGGGATGACTTTTATCAGATTCACATCCAATAAATTAATGGTCACCCTTATATTTATAAAAGGTGATTAAGTGACCAAAAATTTATATATCTCGATAAATTTATGGTGAGACGGTTTCAAATGAAACTTACCGTTTGCCTTTTAACACCAATTGAGTTTTTGCAACTAAGAATGACTGGGATCAGAGATACGTTGATATAAAAGATTAATTGGAAACCAAAGTAGAGGTTTAGCCATCATTCAACTGATGTAAGGGGTTTGACAACACTTGCACTAGCATTTGTCAGAGAGCCACACACACGATCACACAAGAATGTACGGTGATTTTACTGGGTAATTGAATGTTGAGAGTCAAAACTCGCTTCCCCTAAGATTTATTCACTTTGTTGTAGAAATGGTTCAGTGGTAAACTTTAACTTTGCTTATGAACAAGAGGATCATAAGATCTCTCAAGTTATCCTCAAAGGATTTGCCGCAATCAACACAATCAAGAATGTTATCCTTCCTATCCCAATCCACTTGTGTAGAACTTAGCTAAATGCATATTCTTTCAACTGCATTATAAGACTACAATATGTTTCTATACTATTCTACATTTAATGTGTTGGTATGGAACATGACTAGCATGCATGAGCATTCGATGCTATCATCGACCACTCAAAGAGGTAATAGAAACATCATTTACAGAGCAATTTGGTAAACCGTAATCTGCAGTTACTCCATGGAGGATGCAATTTCTCCTTATGGTGAACCCCGGTTGCATTGGCAGTGGAAGATCAGAACTTTCATTTTCAAGCATCAAAATTACTGCAGAAATGGTTGGCCGGTCCTGAGGTAATTCTTGGACGCACAGTAACCCTACTTGGATGCACTTGATTTCTTCCTCTTCAAAGCTTGGGTTATAAATGATTGGATCAATAAGTGAAAGAACGTCATCCTCATTCCACAATTTCCATGCCTAGGTGTTTGTATGTAGAAATTAGAAAAAAGACTAGTACATGTTTAGCAAATTTAAATTTCAGAGGTGTAGAAGTAGTTTTCTTACATATCCTATGAGGCTTAAAGACTCGTCATTTTTGAAGCTGCTGTTTCGTCTACCGCTTATAATCTCCAGTAACAGCACTCCGAAGCTGAATACATCTGATTTCTCAGAAAACCGCCCTTCCATAGCATACTCTGGAGACATATACCCACTACACTTATACAAACAAATGCATAAGTAGATATATTATTGGTCCGTGTCAAGATCATGGATTGAAGTTGGAGGGATACTTACTAGGTGCCAACAACCCTTGAGGTGTTGTCTTGATCTTCTTTGCCCCCAAAAATCCTCGCCATACCAAAGTCTGATATTTTTGGGTTGAAATCATCATCTAGTAGCATATTACTCGCTTTCAAATCTCTATGAATAATCTTCAACCTAGAATCTCTGTGCAGGTAAAGAAGACCCCTGCATATTCCTTGGATGATGTTGAATCGCGTCTTCCAATCGAGAAGCTCCTGATGTGATGGCTCTGTAAGGATGTCATTATGTTACAATGCATCCTAGTATCACTATATCTAAAAAAAAACTAGCAAAATTTGGTAACTTTGTCAAGTAATTTGTTGGAAATCATATTGGGTCCAAGATTGAAAAAAATTAACCATATTATATCGTGGAACAAACCAAACAAAAATGCATCCAAGCTCTTATTTGGCATGTATTCATAAACCAACAATTGTTCATCTCCTTCAACACAACAACCAAGCAATCTAACAAGGTTTCTGTGTTGAAGTTTTGAGATCAGAAGGACTTCATTCATAAACTCCTGTAAGCCCTGCCCTGATGCTCTAGAAAGCCTTTTGACAGCGATTTCTTGTCCGTCCTCTAGTTTTCCCTGGAAGCCAAACATCAAATATGATTACATATTAACCTTCATCATGAAACTAGTTAATTTGTTTCATCTTTTATCAAACTTTTAATCTTGGCATGAATTTTCCATGGCAAATGTTGGACAGTGCTCAAAACGAGGAATGTTGTGTAACTTTTGTAGTAAATTCAAAGAAATCAGAGAGAATAACCATAGCAGCAAGTATTTGATTTCGACCACAACCCTTAGTTGATTACCTTATAAACTGGACCGAAACCTCCTTGTCCAAGCTTGTTACTGTGATGAAAGTTGTTTGTTGCAGCTACTAGCTTTTCAAGTGTGAATAGAGGTAGATCCTTCAATTCTACATCACTCACTTTGAGCTCTGACATTCTGCTATATGGTAGTATACTCTTTCTCTTAGCTCGCTTTCCTGGTGTAAACAAAATTCTTACTAATTATAGATGGAAACAGATATGATACCAAACCAGACAGCAAAGAAAGTAGAGAAAAACACAGATGTTACCTCTTTGTTGTTTTATCCAGCAACAGATAATGAAAGCTACACAAGCAACTGTAATTGTGCCTGTGACTACAACTACTGCCACAATTGTTTTCCGATTCCTGTTTTTACCTGCCAAATATTGGAAGAAAACATCTGCTCGTGATCAATTCCTTTGTCCAACCAAAATTCTAAGTTACCTCAATATGTATATAATTACCCTAGTGAAACAACTAACAGTTCAAAATATGGTTTCTATTGCTATGATGTAAGGGGTGCACTTTCGTGATTCGTGAATCTCATAATAGTGCAGAAAATCTGGTGGAGAAAAACTAGTAAATGTTCAATTGTGTAACAGTCTATACAAACTGAGAGCAAAAAAAAAAATAAATAAAATCTTAGGAAGTTAGGATTGGGCAACCAAGAGATTTTTTGTTCTGCAAGGGGAAAGTAAATGATTGACTCTGCTTTACTGTACCCAATGCTTTTGGTCCAGTGCAATCATGCTGCCTAAGAGGGTGTTGAATGCAAAATACAGTGTCTGAAAATCTCAAATCATTTTGTGGTGGAGTAACTCCTAATTCCTAAACAATAGAGAGGCATTCTTGGATTATATTAGATTAAAACCATGTGAAAAGGAAGAACATCATACCAAAAGCTTTCAGAGTCTCATGTGGTTGCTATTAGAGGGTACGGAAGTTCCAAAAAAGAAAAAAAAGAGATGAATTGTGTGTTAACCTGGTAGTTCAGAGTGAGCCAATCGAATGGAAAGATTAGCAGCGGTTGTATCAAATTGTTGTATGTCCATCAAGGTCTGATTCCAAGTCATACACCCAACAACCGCATAAAAGGAGTAAGCTATGCACGAGCATTGTGCTTGGCACTGCCTCATGCATTCATCTTCACCAGACAAGTCTGGTAGGTCTAACCATTCTGCGTGGTCAGGCACTTTCACGTTCACTACTGTTTGAAACCCGTCTTCTTCCCCCATCATTTTATCGCACTGTAGAGGTGTTTTCCTGGTACACCCTCTGCTCCAGTTCCCATTGTTCCATTCTGTGCTATTGATTGGCTCAAACCCTTGTAAGCAGCTACAAATTGGCGAGTTATTTGGGTTGCATATCCCAAATGGCCCACACTTTCCATACACATCACACTCTGATTCAAACGAGGTCCACACCACTTCCATCTTGTGCTTGTCATTATCAATATTCTTTTGCACCAGCTTTCCATCATATGTCAACACAAAATGGTTCTGAATTGTAGGGTCTTGTGGTGAAAACTTCAGGGTGTTATTTTGTAGGGTGAGCATGTCATACATACCCGAATAAAAGGTCGAAGGAATTCCAACAAAGTAATTCCCATTCCAAGGGCCAGTTCGCCAGTAGGGTCGCCCATCTTCATCCCAGATGAATCCTTCAGGAGGTGTTCGAGATGGGGCCATGCCTAAGGTGAATCGCCCAGTTGATGGGTCCGAAGGGCTCTTCCAGGATTGAACAACCTGTCCTGTCTTACTCCTATTATAGTAAACTCCGAGTTGCATCCCAGGTAGCCATGAATCTGTGAGATGCTCAAAACTTTGCCAGATGGTCTGCCCTCCAATGTTGGAAAGCAGAACAAGGTTGCCATTGTCAAGAAGCTGAGCAACCGATGAATTGCTCCCATTTTCAAGAGTCACATTTGATGACCAAAGAACACTGTTTTGTCCATCCAGGATATGAAGGTTTCCGTCATCTGACACCTTGAACACCCCAGAAGAGTCCTTAATTGGGTTGTCTCTATTGGCTACCCACAACACTTCCATAGGTTTGGAAGTCATGTTATACCAGATCCCAACATAGCGATCCGTTGAATTAGGGGGGCTGAAAAACCCAAGCTTGAAAATGCTGTTACTAGATACAACTATATCAGGATCTCTGACAAACTGGGTGCTCGTAATGTTGTGTATAGACGCAGACCCAACACTACAACAGAAAGATATGAAGGAAAGCAGAAGCATGTATATTTGGAACGCCATCTACGACTTTAGTTTAATCATCCATCTTGAATATGGAGGAGGTTGCCTGAACGTTCGCAGCATCGGTCTGTGCTGATTTCTGACACTTTTTTTTTACAGTACGTGGGCAAATAGTTGTCTTTGAATATGATGTATTAGAGCTTATAATAACATCTTCACGTTGAATGATTGTCAATTTTCCTAAGCTGGTTTGGTTACTTAGCTATTACCCCGGTTGTATACTGAACAATGACCGGCCTTAGAGAATAATAGGGAGTATTAAATTAACCATCTGTTCAAATTTCATACCTGGAAGTCAAGCCCACATAATAAACTTTAACTCGTTCAAACCAGATCTAATTAACATATCATGGCATATATATGTTTAGTGTATATGGATTGGATAATTTTGTTTTGAAAGCCAACAAGAGGACTTATATTATATTCCTCCCCAAAAACATACATGTCCATGCTAGCCAGATCAAGGATGTGTACTTATCTGTACCTATTGACAACAATTTGTATCTACCTACACTTAACCGCACTTATCTGTATCTATTTTAAAAATTAATTGAGTTAATAAATATTAATATTTATAATTTTATCAATTTTTATCCCAATAAGTAAAATTCTAGCACACTTTACAAAATTATAATATTCTTGAATGTTTTTATATTAAAATAATTTAATGTATTAGCAAAAGTTAAATTAAAGGAACAATATTATATTTAGGTAATAGTAAGTGATAATGAAGTTGCGTATTGTTACTATAAAAGTAACGAAACTTAAAAATGTGCTAGCAGTGTGCTTGATTGATATGAATATGACGTTCATTTATATCAATATCAGGTGGGAAGGTGGTGCTTATAATATGAAATTTTCCAACATAACTTGATTAATCCTAGATTCAACCACGCCCTTCAAAAAATAATGCTCAATACTCTAGATTTCTATTTCAAATTGACTTCAAGTAAATTTCTAATGCTTAAAGTACACTATATGATTACAAAAATATTATTTTTCTACATGTGTAGATACTCGTGGATATACAAATAGAGGATTTCGTCATGATGTTCAAGATTTCAATAAGTGGGGACTGACTTGCGATAAAGAGAGCTTCAATTTTTATTATTCTTCACTTAGGATGACAATTAAGGGGCCATCTGGAGTGTTAAACCTGGAGAGAAGAACGAAAATCAAGCAATGGTAGCTCTGATACCATGTCAATTTAACATCAGAAGAAAGAGAACGAAATGTAGAGAAGACTGAATGTGTATTTCATCTTATTAGAACTGAATAATGAATACAATAGCTGAGGTATATATATATATATACTAAACAAGAAGCCTAACTAATAACAAGAAGTCTAACTAATAACAAGAAAACAAGAAGATTAACTAACTCTTAATACAAAGATTAATTAACCCTGATATAGTCAACATCCCCCCTCAAGCTTGGAATGGTAAGCTTGGAAGGGTAAGGTACCATCCCAAGCTTGGAGAGGATATAACTTTGTTGTGATGAAGGTAATATTTTGGTGAGAATATCTGCAAGCAGATCCTAGGTAGGCATATGTGATAATTGAAGGAGCCCTTCAAGGACTTTTTCACGGGTGAAATGGCAATCAATGTCTATGTGCTTCGTTAATTCATGGAACATAGGGTTCTTTGCGATATGAATCGCAAATTGGTTGTCACAAAACAGAGTAACCAGTTTGAGAGAAGTGACTCCTGGCTCTTCAATATGACGCACTATCCATGTTATTTCTGAAGCGGTCTGAGATAAAGCTCGATACTAAGCTTCTGAAGAGGACTTAGAAACCGTAGACTGTTTCTTACTCTTCCAACTGATAGGTGATTGTCCAAAAAGAATAATGTATCCGATGGCAGATCTTCTGGTGTATGAGAAGACCCCCAATCAGAGTCTGAAAATGCTTTGATAGAAAGCTGATAAGACCCTTTAAGTAAAATACCTTGTCCTGCAGTATCTCGGACATATCATAAGGTATGTGTTAATGCCTTGAAGTTAGAAGTTCTGGGTTTCTGCATGTACTGACTCAGAGTTTGCGTAGTGAAACTCAAATCAGGCCCGATGTTAGTCAAAAAATTTAATTTTCCAACTAAAGATTTGTATATTAAAGGATCTTGAAGAAGTTGTCCTTCATCAAGATCAAGCTTGAGATTGACAGGAAGAGGATTGAGAGCTGGTGCTGGGGATAAATATGAACAATCTTTGAGTAGCTCCCTTGTAAACTTATATTGTGAAAGAATTACTCCTTCTGGAACATGTAATACTTCTATTACAAGGAAATAATTGAGCTGCCCAAGGTCTTTAATGCCAAAAAGGGTGTCTAAATGTGCCTTGACATGTTGTATTTCAACTTGATTTGAACCTGTAATTAAAATATCATCAACGTAAACAACAATTAATGTCATCAGTTGAAGATTTATTGATGAACAATGAATAATCATTTTTAGATTGTTGATAACCCAAAGATATAAGGGTGTGACTAAGTTTAGCAATCCATTGTCTGCTAGCTTGCTTCAAACCATACAAAGATTTCTTTAATCGACAAACTTTGTTAGAAGAATTAAGCATTCCTTTTGGCATCTCCATGTAAACCTCTTCATCTAAATCACCATGTAAAAAAACATTATTAACATCTAATTGAGACATGATCCATCCTTTTAAAGCAACCAAAGCAATGATACTCCTTATTGTTGCCATTTTAACCACTGGTGAAAAAACTTCTTAATAATTTATTCCATATTGTTGGGTAAAACCCCTAATCACAAGACTGACTTTGAATCTCTCTAAAGAACCATCTGCCTTTAATTTTACTTTATAAACCCATTTACTGCTAATTGCTTTCTTTCTAGGAGGGAGATCAACAGTGTCCCAAGTGTTAGTCTTCATAAGAACATCAATCTCCTTTTGTATTGCCTGAACTCATTGAGGATGCTTAACAGCTTCTTCATAATTCTTTGGTTCCTTATATTCAGCCAAAGATGTCTGCAAGGCATGAAAATTTTCTGGCAAAAAGTTAGTATTAGCTAGAGCACAGTAATAATCTTGAAGGTAAGATGGCTTATTGTGCTGTCTGCTTGATCTTCTTGTAGGCAGAACCAAAGGTTGATTGTGTTGTTCTGTACTGATCAGAGAATCATCAGGTTGCTGATCCAGTTGTTGTGGAAGATGTTGTTGTCGATTATGTTGTGACTGAATGTGCTGCTGCGATTGATAAGACTAATCTTGCTGCTGTTGCTGAATGTCCAAAGTGTGTTGTTGTGATGATGAAGGAGTCTCAGAGACCAAAGTAGCATCATAAGGAATATAAGGAGAACATCAGAAGGACCAGCAGAAGATACAGAAGGTTGAGGAGCAGTTGTAGTATTACTATGGGTAAAAGGATCAATAAAAAAAAGTCATGTTTTGATGTTGGAAAACAACAATATCATGAATGAAATCAGTGATTATAGATAGGTAGAGGTGTGTCAGAAGTGTCTGTTATGCCATGGTAAGGATAAATTTCTTCATAAAACACAACATCTCTAGACATGACAATTTGTTTGGTCACTAAATCAAGCAATTTATAAGCTTTCTTGCCAAAAGGATATCCAATAAAAATACATGGATGAGCTCTAGGTTGTAGTTTATCACGGTTCCTTTTCAAAGTAGAAACATAAGCAAGACAACCAAAGGATTTTAAATGAGTGTATGGAGGTTTAATAGAATAAAGCACTTTAATAAGGACTTCTTTGATCAAGAACAGCAGTAGGCATTCAATTTATCAAGTAAACTGCAGTTAACAAGGCTTTTCCCCAATATTTATTAGGTAATTTTGATTGAAAAAGAAGTGCTCTAACAACCTAAAGAAGATGTTGATGTTTTCTTTCAACGATTCCATTTTGCTGAGGAGTATCAACGCAAGTAGTTTGGTGTAAAATACCCTTTTCTTCATAAAAAACCCAAAGCACTTAAGTCTTTGAATTCCATTCCATTATTAGTTCTAATGATTTTAACAGAGGAATCATGTTGTTTTTCAACAAAATTCACAAAAAATTTGATCAATGATATATCATTACTTTTATTTGACATCAAATGTACCCAGTTACACCTAGAAAAATTATCAACAATTGACAAAAAATAAGAAGCACCATCATAAGTCTTATAAGGACAAGGTCCCCACATATCTATATGTAGTAATTCAAAACACTTAGAAGATTTAGAAGTACATATAGGGAATGACTATCTATGCATCTTGGCCATCGGATAGATCTGACAACATCTATATTTGGCTTCTGTTGAAGATAAAACCCCAGTTGTCTTGAGTTGTTCAAATGGCAAATGACCCATTCTGAAATGCCAATGTTCAGCCTTACTGAAATAGACTATAGCTGTGTGACTTTTGTTGCCTTGATTTCGCACTTCATGATCCAGTGTATACAAGCCTTTGCGTTGTTTACCAAGGTGGAGAGGATTTTGAGTATTGAGGCCTTGAATAAAACAATCATTAGGAGTAAAGATAGAAACAACTTGCATTTCTTTGACAAGTTTATGAATAGAGAAAAGATTAAATTGAAAATCCGAAACATGAAGAACATTATGTAACTCGAAACCAGGCTTCAACAATAAAGAACTTGTATATGATGAATAAGAGCTTTCTTTCCATTAGGCATAACAATGAAACAAGGTATAGAAAGAGGTATAATGTCATGGAGAAGAGATAGGTTAGGTGTTACATGATTACTTGCCCCACTGTCAATGATCCAAGATTGATCATCGTCTTTATTAAAAAAACAACTAGAGGTACCTGCGAAGAAGCCAGTAGCCCCTTCATATGAGTTCTTGTCATGTATTGTTGATTGTTGTTGCTGCTGAATCATCTTAACAACATGTTGTAACAATTGATCATACCGACTGTTGGACACAGAAGTCACTTGATTCGGGGATTCAATCTGCTGAGGTGTTGAATTGTCATCAGTCTGTGCAAGAGCAGCAACTTGCTTTGTTCTGTTATTTCTATATCTAGGTGGATATCCATGTAGCTTGAAACATTTTTGTATAGTGTGGCCATTGCTTTTGCAAAATCACAAAACAAGAATGCTCTTTGTACATTTTTTATCTTGTCCCTGATTCTGGAAAGAAGAATCAGTCTGAGATTGAGGCTGGGACCTCTGAAATTGCCTTTGAGACTGAGGACCTGATTGAGATTGATATTGAACATAGGAACTCTGTGGCCTTGAATTATAACCCCTCTGTTGAACAGTTAAAGCAACGTCAGAATAAAACGCTAAAGAATTAGAGTTAAATTGAGTGTTACCACACAGATTGCGTTGCTTTTCTTCTTGCCGAACCATTTGATAGACTTGATCTATATTCGGCAAAGGTTTGATCATCAGAGGTTTGATCATCAGAATGTTGCCTCGAATCACTTTGTAACTTTCATCTAGACCAACAAGAAACTGCATAAGCTGCTGGTCTTTGATCAAATTCTGGGCTGCCATTAAACTGGCACATTCAAGACCACAAGAACAATTAGGAATGGTGATCAAAGTGTTGTAATCATCCCACATTTTCTTGATCTTAGTGAAATCTATATATTATAATAGAAATCATTGTGGGTCCCATGAAATAGAGTCACGAGAGTGACTGTAGAGGAATTGGCCAATCACAACGTAGAAAATTATATTTTTTTTTCTATTTTCAATTTTTTTTTATTTTCAATCGGGATTTTATTTTAAAATTAAAAAACCAGAAAGTATCACTAATGCTTGACTGCTTTGGACTCTGACCACGTTTACAACTATTCCATCACTGTTTTGGATTTTATTTTAATGCAGCAACGAGAATCACAACGTAGAAAATTATATATTTTTTTCTATTTTCATTTTTTTATTTTCAATTCGGATTTTATTTTAGAATTAAAAAAACCAGAAAATATTACGAATCCTTGACTGCTTTGGACTCTGACCACGTTTACAACTGTTCCATAACCCAACTACTCACCAAAAAATCCGGCACTATTGTGGATAGGTCAATTACATTCATGACTTTTTTAAAACATATAAATACAATAGATTCACAAGCAAGACACTAATTTTCGTAAAGATCTCTTTTCATCCACTATACCGAGCAATCATAATCCTGATTTTCTGTATATTTTATTTGAACAATTATGTTATAATATGTTTTCATTTGATAATATTATTGATGTTTCGCTCTTTCTAATTTATATTCCCATGTTATATAGTTTATTTTTTTTATTTTCTATGAAAATAACTATTTTTTCCTACACCATGCATTGCACAGGTTTAAGACTAGTGTTCAGTAATAGACAAGCTTCCTTGAGAGATATTGACAAGATCTCTATGAATCAGAAAGATCTTCGCCCCATCTGCTTCACCAAATCTTTGAGCTAGCTGCACCCAAACATCACAAGAACTAGCAGAAAAAGAATGCTTTGAGCAATATTTGGAACCACAACATTCATCAACCAAGACCAGACCATCTTACCACACCTTTCCCACTGAGGAACATATTGAATATCAGTAGGTTTAGTGTGAGTATCCAAAACGAAACCCAATTTGTTCTCAACAATCAATGCGATTTCTACAGCTTTCTTCCAATGACTATAGTTATCACCATTAAGCAATTCACTAACCAAAACATTATTGAGATTATCCGAAGGATGTAAGTAAAGAACATGAAAAGGATTACTCATATCCCCAACATACAAACCTGAGTTGGCGACTACCATTTATCAAAAAAAAAAAAAAAACAGAGAGAAACTCTAGGAACTGTAAAAGAAAGGAATCAGATAAACCTGGAAAGAAGAACGAAAATCAAGCTATGGTAGCTCTGATACCATGTCAAACTAACATCAGAAGAAAGAGAATGAAATGTAGAGAGGACTGAATGTGTATTTCATCTTATTAGAAGTGAATAATGAATACAATAGCTGAGGTACATATATAGTAAACAAAGAAGCCTAACTAATAACAATAGTCTCACTAATAACAAGAAAACAAGAAGATTAACTAACTCTTGATACAAAGATTAATTAACCAAGATATAGTTAACAGAAGATATTGAATAAATAATTCATCAACTGCATAAGTAACAACAAATGCATCCAAAAGAATACCAATTTCAAAAATAACCAGTTGATAGTGTCAATATTCTCAACGTCATGATCTATGATACCCGTAACAAAGAAGTATTTAATCAATTCAGAAGTCATGTTATACCAAATCCCACAAAACTCCACAGGTTTAGAATTTGATGTTATACCAAATCCCACTATAGCGATTGGTTAAATCTAGGCTGAAAATCCAAGTACGAAAATGCTATTACTAGATACAACTATGTCATGATCTCTGAGAGACTGGGTGTTCGTAATGTTGTGTACAGAGGCAGACCCAACTGTGCAACAGAGTGAGCTGAGGAAAAACAAAAACATGAATATGCTCTGATTGAAAAACCACATTCTAGGTTACTGATTATGTATATATTTTGATTATTTTATTATTATCATCTGTGATGGCAGTACGTGGGCAAATAAAAGTCTAAGATGATGTATTAGTGCATGTTTATAATAACATCATTGGGTTGAATAATTGGGAGTTGAGGAATAAACAAAACTCAATTCCAAATGATTTTATAAGTATCAAATCAAACCCCTATTCAAATTCCATAGCTGTTCAGCAAGTAAACACTATAAAACTTTCATTCAAACCAGATTCAATTAACAAATCATGGCATGCTTAGCGTGTATGGAGATTATTACTACAATGATATCATACAGAAAATGACAAAAAGGAACTAGTTCAATTTGAATTTAACCTCATTGGTACATAATATTAACGTAATCGATTACCACAGAAGTCAAGACCAAATACAAAATTAATTCTCCACGCCAGGTAAATTATTAGATAGTTCCGGGTCTACCTATCTCCCGAGTCCCCATAAGGTAAATTATTAGATAGTTCAAGCCTACCTATTACCTAACACATCTAAATCCTTTTTTACTTTTATATATTAAGGGCAGTGATGAGAGATATACTACGGAGATTGCTAAGGATTAAGGGACTTGAATCTCCGGTATCCAACGGAGATTGTTTGGGATAGCCGGAAGTTGGCTAAGCAGTTTGCTTTACGGGTTAAGGATTTAAGTAATTAACAAGAGTTATTGATGATGGTATCATAGCTCGTCTTCCATGAAGCAGACAGTACCAAAACGAATATTGGCTCGTGCAATTTTTTCCTCTCATTTATGTGCAGCCAGATTTTAAACTTACTAATGCTTTTAGTTCTAGGTAGTCCTAGTTTGCCAGCACACTGTACATGCCATCAGCAGATAGTTAATCTTAAGCATTGTTATTTAGGCACCCATTGTTCCACCTGTCGAGGTTAGGTGACCATTTTTGAGACTGAACACACAGCATACTCAAACTGCATTGTGGTGGAAACACGGGGTATCGATTTTGGCTGTTGTTGATCTCTCAATGCTTTTGCCTACAGAATGACACAAGCTTTTTACCCGTTTCATTGTGCGAACCTGATTTTGACTTGAACTTAACTGTCTAATTCTTACACTCAACATAAACCAGGTATTGGATCAAACATTTTGTCTGAATTCTATGCACTGTCTCATTCATCGGATTTAAGACAGCCTTTGCTGCTTCTACAGTACGTGAAGCATAACTGCAAGTTGGACATCAAATGATATGTGCAACAGGTGTATGTATTATGCAGAAACTGCATGAGAAGGCAAAAAAAGGAAAATATTGTGACTGAAAAGGAAACATGTTATCATCGACCACTAACTAATGTGACTGACGCATAATTGTCAGAGAAATGTGATTTGCTGTTTGGTGTGATGTTATCAGGGACAGAATTTCTCGTTTTGACAAACCCTGGTTGTGTTGGACATGGGACATCAGAAAATTCATCATCAAGCATGGAAACAACCCCAGAAATGGTTGGTCGATCTTCAGCAAATTCTTGGACACACAATAACCCAATATGTATGCACTTGAGGATTTTCCCTTGATGAGAAGAAGAGTCACCAATAGATGGATCAATCAGTGAAAGAACGCCACCCTCATTCCATAGTCTCCATGCCTAGAAAGGGAGACGGAGAAGGGAAGAGAAAAGGCATTCATATCTAGGAGACTTTGTTGATTATGAAAATTCAGTTGAAGAAAAATATTGGGAGCTGGCTTACATATTCCAAGAGGCTTGTACACTGGTCATCCTCATATGTGAAGCTGCTATTCTTCCTCCCACTGACTATCTTAAGTAGTAGCACCCCAAAGCTGTATACATCTGACTTTTCTGAAAACCGCCCTCCCATTACATACTCGGGAGACATATATCCCCTGCAACATATGTAAACCGTACCTATTAGTCCGATTTCAAGATTACTCATTTGAACTGTTGTATTCATCAAGGCGTGTTTGGATTCGGTATAGTGAATCCAATGTCACTGTGTAGATTGTGGTTGAGTTCATGTTGAATCAACGAATGTAAGTTATTGTCATTGGAGTTTATAAGCACTTTATTTCAAGTACGACTAGTGACCTGACTTATTACCTAGCTTTAATGAAAATCAATCAGACCTCCATACAGTTTCTAAGCTGTCGGGATCAGTTATTGCAAGTTTCATTTTTTGTTTATCGAGTTTGATTTCAATAAGGTAGAATATGGTTGTCTGACTGGATATCCTAAATGGAGTGCAGGGAACGGAGACTTACAAGGTTCCAACAACCCTGGAGGTGTTTTCTTGATCTTGTTTGCTGCCAAAGATCCTTGCCATACCAAAGTCTGATATCTTTGGATTGAGGTCTTCATCCAACAAAATGTTGCTTGCTTTAAGGTCTCTATGAATAATCTTCAATCTAGAATCTCTATGAAGGTAAAGTAGGCCCCTGCATATCCCTTCAATAATGTTGTACCGCCTCTTCCAGTCTAAATACTGCCCAAGGGATGGATCTAAATAATTTTCATTCGGTTAGAATGCAGCATAACCATACTAAAAACTCTATAACTTTGTTCAGCACTGTCATTGATTTGCTCTAGTACACATATCATTGACTTCCGAAAGAAGACAGTTCGATTAGGTTATGCATGGAACATACCAAAAAGAAGGGCGTCCAAGCTCTTGTTGGGCATGTATTCATAAATCAACATTTTTTCATCCTCTTCAACACAACATCCGAGCAATCTGACAAGGTTTCTGTGCTGCAGTTTGGAGATTAGTAACACCTCATTCATAAACTCTCGTAGGCCTTGACCTGAGGAACTTGAAAGCCGTTTGACTGCAATTTCTTGTCCGTCTTGTAGTTTCCCCTGCAATCAAAGAAAACCTCACTGCTCTTTAATTACTTTCAAAGCCTACATCCTCAATCTGTCCTGTAACATAAGAGTACTGGCAAACTCACAAACCAAAGTCTTGAACTGACTTTCCAAAGGGATAGCAAAGTTGTTTAAGTAAAGTGTAGGACAATAAGATCCATTTACCTTGAAAACTGGACCGAAACCTCCTCGCCCTAGCTTGTTACTCTCATGAAAATTGTTTGTTGCAGCGGCTAACTTTTCAAACTTAAACAGCGGCAGATCTTTGAAATCCACTTTGCTGTCATACAGTTCCAACAGTTTGTTATGCATCAGCTTGTCATTGCTCAAAGCTCCCATCCCTGCTACATCAATTAATAGTTAGTCTTTTAACCATTGGTATTTAGATAGTTTCAGATCAAATCACACAAAATACAACACAATAAGTTGGTAAAGAGAAAAGGCGAGGGGAAGAAACTGATTCTCACCCATCCGTTGATTTATCCATCGCCTGACAAAGAAGGCCACCAACAAGAATATAATTGTTCCTGTGATGATAATTGCCACAATTATCCTCCTGTTTTTGTCTGCAGAGCCATCAAAAAAGTAAGAAGATTTGGATTTATCATTAATCTTATATGATCTTTCTGAAAACCCAACTCAGTTTCAGTAATATATCATAAGTGAGGGAAACTGATTGAACCCAAATTGAACAGGCACAAAACTATTTCTATAAAGACCTCTCTTTCCTCAGAAACTTGCTGCGAAAACTGAACACTCCAAATAGAAGAAGTTTTCAAGGGGAAGGAGTTTGGTGATTACCTGGTAGCTCGGAGTGAGCCAATCGAACGAAAAGATCAACAGAAGTAACATTAAATTCTTGTATATCTAGTAAAGTTGTGTTCCAGAACATACAACCAATGCCCAAATAATAAGCATAACCCAGGCACGAACATCGATCTTGACACTTGTTCCTACAGTCATCTTCATTATCTGTGTCTACCCACGTAGCGAAATCAGGCACTTTGACATTCTCCAACCTCAAAAACTCATCTGTCCCACACTGCAGGGGTGTTTTCCTAGAGCAGCCACTAGTCCAGTTACCCTTGTTCCATTCTTGATAATTCGTCGGCTGAAACCCCTCCAAGCAGCTACAAATTGGGTGCTTCTTTGGATTACACTTCCCAAACGGCCCGCACTTGCCATAGACATCACACTCAGACTCAATGGACTTCCACAGTACATCCCACTTGTGAACTCTCCGATTCCATTCTTTGTGCAGGACGACTCCATCATAATTCAACACATAGTGATCCATAGCAGCTGGGTCTTCCGACGAGAACGTGAGGGTAGGCAGCCCTTTGTTGTCATTTTGAAGGGTGAAATCATAAAGCAGAACCCAGTAGTACATTTGAGGGAGTCCAATGAAGAAATTCCCATTCCAAGGCCCAGTTCGCCAGTAGGGTCGTCCATTGTCCCACACAAAACCTTCGGCTGGCTTATGAGGAGTCATTCCTATGGTGAACCGCCCTCTCGATGGGTCCCAACGGCTTTTCCATGATTGAACCACCTTTCGTACCTTATTCTCGCTTTGGTAAACACCATTTCTCATCTGAGGGAGCAAAGTATCTGTAGGATCCTGGAAACTCTGCCATATAATTCGTTCGTTTGAAAGCACAACAAGATTTCCAGTGTCCAGAAGTTGAGCCAGTAACGAAGAACTGCCCGCTTTATTATGATGAGTTGAATTGGATGACCAAAGCAGTTTGTTGTGTCCATCCAAGACTTGAAGGTTTCCATCCTCAGACAATGTCAACAACCCAGAAGAATCCTTCACTGGATTCTCCTTGTTTGCTACCCAAACCACTTCCAAGTCATCAGAAATCCCTGTGTTATACCAGATGCCAACAAAACGATGGCTCGAGTTAGGCGGGCTGAAGAACCCAAGCTTGAAGAAGTTATTATCAGAGGTAATCTCATCAGGGTCTTTCAGAAACCTGCTGTGGGTAATATTGACAGAAGCAGTGGAACCAACTGTTGAGCAGAGTAAAAAGAGGGTGACAACAAATACAATGTACATGTAAAACTGCATATATAAGAAACAATCTGTGCTGAACAAATGATGGTTTTGCAACCCTTTTTGATTGAAACTCTCAGCTGAATGCAGAAAGTGTCTGAAAATGTATGCTCTGACTAATAGTCTAATACAGTGCAAATTGGTTTATACGTGATGATTAGCTAAATGTTATTGGCCAATTATATCCGGTTTAGTTGAGAAGGAGTGACCAAATTTGAAAAGGACACCAAGTTTGAAGCTTAAATAATTGTACTTGTTGCATTTGCATGTCAACGTTTGTCGTTTTTTTTGTAGCCGTAAGCTTTGGCAGATTGCCACTCTTCTGCCAAGTGTCATTAGCGATAATATTGTATATTAAGCAGCTCATTTTTATATTGCATGCGTTTTGAGGGCCTCCAGTAAACTACTCCGTTCTTTTTTATCTGTCATTTACAATTTTTAGTGTCAATCTTTAATCAATGATTTTTAATATAAAGATTTTATAAAAAATTATAATATTATACTTTTTAAATAGTATTTTTTATTACAAATCTAATGACATCAATTTTAGATGATGAATCATTATACAAATTAAGATATTGATAGTCAAAATTTTTATTATAATTTCCTAAACGATAGATAAATAAAAACGGAGATAGTAGTAGCTAGTGTATGAAGATGATGGTGAATAGGTGACTACTGCGTATCTCCGTTTTCTGGGATAGTAAATTATAATTTTACCCATTTTTGTTTCATTTTACTTTACTTTATCTCAGTTTACTTATCATAATAAATATATTTTTATATAATTTACATTTGAAAATTTTAGTTAACCGACAAAATTTATTTAAAATGATACCTATATTCACTATTTAGCTTCCTTATCCAAGATTACCTTACTTTCATCCTCACGTATCCTAAAGAACAACGTTGTAATTTTACTAATAAAAGTTGTAAAATGATTCATACCTAATTATAATATGTTTATTATTTTGCATAAATAAATTTTTTTTAAAGTTATCAACATGGTTACTAAGGATATTGATCTACGATTTTATGATTTTATGATTCAAAACATTCAATTAATTCAACTCTTATCAGAATCTTAAAGTAGTCAAGATCTTAAGATCTTGGTTTAGTTTGAATATTGTGTGTTAATTAGAATTACAATACAATTTTTCGATCCGACAATTCGACCCACGATATTACATGAGCCAAATAGTGTTTATGCAAATTATCAACTTTAAATTTTTGTTGTAATATTATTAACTTTGTATTAATGTTGTTCACCACAATATAATTTGAAGTATTATTTTATTTTGACTGAATATATTAAGATTTTAACTAACATGGAACTAACAAGAAAATGAAATGTACACACACACGGAACAATGCAGAGGAGAAAAGTGGACTTTTGTGTAGCACAAATTATGCAGCACGGGCGGGACACTAAATGTGGACAAAAGACCCCCATGGCCCCCTTATTATTTTACGTAATTTATTCTTGGTCACGCAATATTTGAAACTGTCAAATTCAATTTGTTTTGTTGGAATGCTGATAAGAAAATCTTGATAAATTGCTTGGATTTTAATATATCTAGTTTTATTTTTTTTTAAAAAAAGGATGGGATATTGTTATTAAAATAAGCAAACTGCTTATGTTAGCTTCTAAGAGCAAAATTGCCATCAAGAACATCATGTCCCTTGAAAATAACTAGCTAGAACAAGGCATCGAGGAAGACATAGCAACCTTGACAGGTATCAAAGTCACAAATTCCATTCTTGACATCAAGGATGACACAACCACCTTAATAGAAGATATCAAGGTCAGTTTTCTCATTCCATAAGTAATGACCATCTTGGACAATGTCACTAACCCAACCATTAATATCATCCTAGAATTGCACAAGTTTGGGTTCCAAAAGAAACTAGACCTCCTAACATGATTGTTAGAAGTAGTCAAGGACCCAAATTTGATGTCAACTATGGCTTGAGAAAGGTTGTTTGATATTTTTGCAGATATGCTTGGCTCCAATCAAGGGAAGAGTAAAGCTTCAAGAGTTTGGATGTTCAAGAACACTTGGGTAGTCAAGAACCACATTCACGTCAATAACAACCAGTCTTAATGTCGTTTGCAACTAACTAGAAGGTAAACACAATTCTTATGTACTTTGGTTGTCATAAAGTTTAAGGTATTAAATCTATTCCAATGGCATTGTTATTGATTATGCATGCATGACACAAATTGAGGGGTAGCACCCTCTCTTAGGACTACCAAGTTTGTTAAATGTTGCAGGATCTTAAATATCCTCAAATATATTGCATGTTGCATTAAGGGGGAGTTTCCTATATCCTTTTTGATAAAAGTCAGAAAAAGGTGAGAATCATCATATTTATTGCTGAATTTTCCCTTTCATCAAAAAGAGGGAGATTGTTGGAAACCTTCAATGTCTGTAGCAAACCTTAGCTCAAGTATCTTAGCTACTGGAGTGATTTTGAAGTGAAAGTCAAAATTCAAATATGAAAACGTGCCTAAATCTAAATGATTTTATTTGATATTATCTGGCAGTCTGGCACAGATTTGGAATTAATTAGAGGAGATCGTGGTGCCATATTCATCTCCCAAAGTCAAGGATATATTTGATTAGTTATTAATACTTTTTTCCTTATTTATTCTTGGGTACTTGTTAAGATTTCTTTATTCTTGTTGTCTAAATATTGCCCATAAGTAATTATAACATGTGCTCATTTTAACTGCCAAGATTCCGCAAATCAAGTCAAGGAAAATAAGGAAATAATATTTCAAGGTACTTGACGAGATTTCTGACGAAGATTAATTTGCTTGGAAAGTATTGGGAAAATTAATCTGGAAGGGCTGATTAACTATGACAGCTATGGAAAGTGACGTTTGATATGTTTGAAAAAAAAAACAGATATATAAAGAAGCTCCACGATATCCATGATATACATACAATGGATATTTCTAACTGTTTGAAGAAGCTCCACTATTATCCAACGGCTAGAAGATCTTTCTTGGAGTATCTAAAGAGCAACAAATTCATTCTTCCAGGGTAGAGATTTTGTGGCGTGCACTACTTTCTACAAGAGAGAAGTGTCTCACTCCTAGTCTTTCTTCTTTATTCTCTTGTATCAAGATCCTTGATCATTAAAGTATTCTTATCTAAGGGACTTGTATTAAATGAGTTGAGAAGCTCAATTGGGTAGATAAGTGTTGATAATAAGTGAGTTATAGATCAATAATATTGTTGTGTTCCATTGGTTGAGATTTGTAAGCTTGCTTTGGAAGAATTTAAGGGAGCCGAGTATGTTCAACTATGATGTACCTCTTAAGTGAACAAGGAGTGAAGTTGTTCAAATCGTAAGTGAAGAAAAACCTAGGTTCGGTGGCGTAACCCTAGTTGAAAGGGTGAACATCAACTAAATGCTTGAGTGTTGTCTTCTTTAATTTTCGTCATTTTAATTATGTTTTTATGTCTTGACCTTAGCTGTGCCAAGGGCACAAGTTTATTAATCTTTGCAACCTTGGCTCAGTTTTAATAAACCACCTTAATCAACCCCCCTCTAGGGTGTTTCCACTTTGATTGATGATCGATTGATACCCAATGAACTCTATGAAGGGCTTGATGAAGTTGATGATTTGGATTAAAAATCAACAACAAACACTAATATAACAGTAGTGATTTGATCCCGAGATAAAGGAAAATTTACCACGCAAGATCTAATAATCCACAAAGCCTAGATATAATGGATAAAGTAAACAAGAAAATGTATCTAAAAGGGGGTCCCACCTAGAATCTAGGTATACGCCCCTAGATACAAGCCTATGTAAAGACCTCCATGAGAAAAGACCCCAGTTGTGTAAGAGGTCCTCTTACACAATTATATATTTTCTCATGGGGGTTTTTATTGGGCTCGTATCTTGTGGATACTTAGTGGACCCTCCTCTATGTGCATTTTAAAAATGCTTTTCCGATAAGATGACGACGCCGATATTCAAGGGAGGCTGTCGATCTTCGATGGAGGTCGTGTCTCTGTTATATACACATATTTTTAGGGTGTGACGATGGGAGGAGAGAGAAACTAAACAATATATACAGAGTGTGTAACATAAACTTGATTCAAGAGAGTGTTTTCATTTTTTCCTTAGCTGACGTGACACTCCCTCTCATGCTAATTTAAATTGGTTGGAAAAAGTGGTTGGAAATACACATATTTTTAGTAGTGTCTTGGCATCATTGTGACTAGAGGTCATGGGATCGATTCTCATGACTTGCAAGTCTTCTTGTGTGGAACTAAGCCTACCTTTGGAGTCACTAAGTTCAATTGATGTACCTTTGAAATAAGGGCCCAATTTGGAACACCGGAATTTATCCTTGTAAAATAAAAATAAAATTGAATGCATGATGAGCACAAAGCTTTCCTACCAAGAAAACTATGAAATTAAGAAATCATTTTCAGAAAGCACAAGCCTAAGACCAAATAGATGCAACAGAAACAAAAACATACACTTGACAAAATAAATACAATTTGTTAAACCATAGATTATGATTTGCGTAGAAGATGTTGAAGGCAGATCCTTGAGGCATCCATCAAGCCAGGGCTCAACCTAAACATCAACACACAGAACTCCATTTGGTTCAAACACCCATCTCCATCCAAATCTCCTTCTCCCAACATCCCCCTTATTTCCTCCTCACTCATATCCCTAAGCCCTAGAATCGCTGTTTTCCTGCTCAAACTCTCCAACGTTATCACCCCCTTGTCTTCATCCATCAGCAACTCAAACCCATTGCAGAGCTCCTCTATCAGCCCTTCTGCACCCAGCTTCTCCATCATCATCGGCAAGAAATCCTCAAAAATCACACCCCCATTCTTCCCATTCTTATTAATACTCCCTACTGCCATCTGCTTTTTCTGCATTTAGATATGATATAGTGTATGTTTAAGGCTATGGAGTATGTTTTAAGCTATGAGCTTTATTTGACTGAGGTGGTGTATGTGTATATATAGGAAGAATTAAATTGGAGGGAAAGAATTAAGTGTGTTTTGGAAGACAAGGAATTCATGAATGAGAAGCCAAGGAATGTATGGAGAGGTATAGTTTCTTGCATTGTTGGATTTTGGCGGGTGTTGTTGCTTTCCTCGAAGTTGCATTTTTTTTTCCCCATGCAAAGGTAAATACATGTAAGGATTTGAGTAGTTTCCTCTTCGGCTTTTGTGCGAAAGGGATTTTTGTTTGGATTGAAGGAAACTACAGAGACCCCCACTTCTTGCAATCTTGCTTAGCTATCTAATATGGAGGAATTGGACCACAAATCAGAAACAACAATTGCCAAGATATACAATACGTCAATTCTTTCTTCTTTCTTTTCTTTTTGGATGTGTGAAATAATGGACTTGAGTCCAATTCAACCTCAAAAGCTAGCTTAGGAGGTTGAGGCACCCAAGCCATTATAAACATCACAATATGGGTGTTAAAGGCCGATGTGGGACAACTCAACACGCCCCCCTCACCACGAGACGCAGACAACTGCGGGCGCGGCCCCAACATCAATGATCCTAGCTCTAATACCATGTGAAATAATGGACTTGAGCCCAATTCAACCCCAAAAGCTAGCTTAGGAGGTTGAGGCACCCAAGTCATTATAAACACCACAATATGGGTGTCAAAGGCCGATGTGGGACAACTCAACAGGATGTGGATTTTTTAATGCGGTATACATTACGATGATATGTGTCATCTTCCAAGATCGTTAATGATCATCTTGCATATTATGATTTCATGTAAATATGATTATGTTTTAGAAAAAGAGTATTTGGCAATTGGCAAATTACTATTGTGATTAAAATAAAGAAATAAATAGAGATCTTCAATTAATTAAACAAAATTGTAGAGATTTTCTAAAAAAAATAATATTTAAAAATCTGTGTTTATAAAATTAATAAATAATTAGATAAAATGATATTTTTAGAAATACTTAATTGAAAAATAATAATAAATAAATATATTTGAAAATGAAAATTTTATTAAAATGTAGAATTTTTGTAGAAAATATTTATTTTTGTAGAAAATTTTATTAAAATGTAGAATTTTTGTAGAAAATAATAATAAATAAATCTGTGTTTAATTAATACACTTGTTTACGAGGACTTTGGAGCTTTAGACTGATTGTTGGTGTCTCAAGCCTGATTTTGCAGTCTTCCAAGCTGTTGTTTTCAATGCTTGGCTTCTTACCTTTCTCTTCTCTTCTATTTAAATGGTTTTCATTCCTCTCGTTCGATACAGTTTTTTCTGACAACTGCTCTTTCTCACATCTCTTTCTGAAATCTCTTCAAACTTTTGGGCAATTACTCGTTCACAATAACTGGTTAATGGAGAATGCACGAAATTAGCCAGACCGTGTAATCCTGGGGAGTGTCTGCCATTAGAGAGTTTGCATCGATGGCTCAGGATAAATCACTTTTAGGACAGTGGGTTACCCACTCTACGGTGTCCTTCCTTTCATTCTTCAATTCAAGTAAGATCTTTCGTGTTGTGACTACTTGCTATCTTTGCAACAACCTATAAAACATAGATACAGTTTGAGGATGTGTACACTGTTTTCTGATGCAACTTGGCCTATCAAATTAATATGCTTAATTCTCTAGCACCCATTATTTCCGTAATGGTTACAAGAGTGCTCAATTGTCCAGTGTATATTCATCTTATATCATAAACTATTAGATAAATTTTTATCTTGGTTGGTAGGCTATATAATAGTTATTTGCCTAATTTTTTTATTATTGAAAGTCTAAATAAACTAAATAGACAAAAAAAAACAATACACCAAATAGTTAAAAATACAGCAACAATAAAATAATAAATTAACAATTTATTTCTTTTCATCATTTTACTAGAGCGGTTTTTCAATAAATTTAGAATTTCCATGAATAAAGTCAGAACTACAATTAAACTATGTAGCTCTACACGTCATGTCCTCCAAATAATTTTGAGGAAGCTATGAAAATCATTGTAACAAGATTGGACTATATATAGTTATCTATCTAACCACAGCTTCAAATTATAAAACGTGTCCAATTTGTTTAACTATAGTGTACATTCTATCGAGAACATTGTACCTTTCTTTAGAGAAAATTATAAGCATTCTTTTTTTTTACAAAATAAAAGAAAAAAATATTTATTAATGAAATCATACGACACTATAATGAAAACAATCTTATAATAATAAATTGATAACAACAACATAAGTTCTTTTCATTTAAAATTTAATGATAATCTAATGGTCGACCTGCTCTAAACTTATGATATTTTTCAAGCTACTAACCGTTTTTTCAATACCTATGAATATTTTTTGAACTGTGACGAGCTACAATATAAATTTTTAAGGCGGAAGAAATTTACCTGAATGTGATGAATGATTCTTGAAAGAAAATCTACCATAATAGAACAACATTAAATTCTATTCTTGAATCATCTTTAGAAGAAAACTAGCAAACTCCATATAATCTCCTCAATAAAAAATCTTCACATCTACAAGACTCGCACCAAGGCGTTGAGCAAAACTCGCAATGAAGGCAATAACAAAACTTGGACTAAAGGCGAGAAAGAAACCCTACACTAGGTAAACCAAATTAACAACCAAAGGCGAGAAAGAAAATTTATTGAAAATAACTACTAATAGATTTACTATTAAACTACCGAGTGTCCAAAAAACTAAGAATATTGGGGCCGTACCACCAGCAACTATTACTGATGGTAGTTGTCAAAAATTCGGGTCTGGATCAATCCGACTTAGAACGAATCGGATATTGGACGAAAACTTGATGTACGATACCCAGTTTTTTGAATTTTTGGGGTCAAACTTGGGTTAGATAAACTTAAATTTGGGTCTAAACCAGTCAATCAATCGGGTTCGGTCAGACGAAATTCTATAACCATACTCACTTTCTTCCGAGCTGGATTGAACTGGATTTTCGAGTCGGACATTTTTTTGACAACCGTAGCAGCACCTAACAAAATTTGAATGAGGTCGTTGGAGTTTTTTTTTTTTTTCTCCAAGAGAGAGAGAGCATAAGCATTCATAAGCCATCCATAGTCAGACCAACCTACAACTACGTCATTTTTATTTTCTTGAAATAAAAGCTTTTAGAAATAGAATTTGTGTGTTTAGATATACTTATGCTATTTTGGCAAAAAAAAAATATATACATATTATGCTGATATCACCTCATCCTCTACATTGTTCAAACTGTGCAGTCAGCCTAAAAATAAAAAGAAACTAGTAGAATCAAAAATATCTTTGAAAAGTAGTCTCATTTCATTTTTCCCCTCAAGAAAAGGGTAAAAATGGTAGTTTGCTAGACAAGGACTTTGGCATCGATTGATATATTGATAGAATCAATCAGAATGACAGAATCATGGCATATGGTTGATATTGAAGTAGACCAAGAAGAAATTACATCCACCACAAACCTCCCTTAGTTGTCACTTTGAATAATTATTAAATACTACATATAGATAGATAAACAGAGAGGGGGCAAAAAAAATCTCCCCAATCTCAAAAAACCACCCATATTTCCCCCATATACTAACTACAACTTGCTCTCCCTGGCTCCCTATTATATTGTCCCCCCTCACTCCTTCAGTGCAACAAAAGAAAAAGAGAAATCTTGTGGCCTGTTTGGAAGGAGGGGAAAATGAGGAGTAGAAAATGTGAGCTGTGTAGCAATCTAGCCAGAATACATTGTGGATCAGATCAAGCAAATTTGTGTTGTGAGTGTGATTCCAAAGTTCATGGTGCCAATTTCCTTGTTGCCAAACACATGAGGACTCTGTTGTGCTGTGTTTGTCAATCTCCAACACCTTGGACAGGATCCGGGCCGAAGCTCGGGCCTACTGTCTCTGTTTGCCAAACATGCCTTAGTGCGACTAGGGGAGCCAAGGATGTACAAATGGATACGGGTGATGATGAGGATATTGATAATGTTCATCATGGTGATGGGCATCAATTAGACCATGAAGATGATGATGATCCTGGTGAAGCCCATGATGCAGCACAAAATGGTGACTATGATGAGGAGGAGGAGGAAGAAGAAGAAGAAGATGATGAAGATAATCAAGTTGTTCCATGGTCATATTAAGAGTCTCACATCACTGGTAATTGTTTTTGGTTCCTTGCCTAGTTGTAGCATAACAAGTGTAAAGCTACTTAATCTTAAACTCTGTGTTGGTACAATACTGATAAGCTATATGTTGCCCTGTATGTATTCACTTCCTCTGTATTTTGTATTTTGTATACTTGTCCAACTCATTTTCACCAAAATCCTCCAATTATGATGGAAAAGTTTGGCTCACCTAATTTTATAAGTATCAATTTGAAGGATTTTAACCTCATTGGTACGTAGTGTTACATGTAGTATTTTAGTTTGAAGGATTTTAACCTTGAACTTGTCAATCATTATTGTATTTCTTTGGAACAGACAGTTTTATTATATGTTTGTCTTCTTATGAAAAAAAGAAGAAATGTAGTATTATATATAATTGTTAAATAGAAGAGTACTTAGTGTGTACTATTATGTTTTGTACTTTGTGTTGTTGTTCGTCTTTTATTTTAAGATTAGAGTGATCGCTTCTATTTTTTTTTTAAAAAAAAAACTAAAATTTAGGCGTTGGATTTTCCCAAGGGATTATGTATCAAGATATAACATGTTAATGATCCCTAGATCTAGAGCTCGCATCACAATTTATATTCTAATTGATTTACCTCGTTGTAAGAAAAGAACACTTGGACTTCCCAATCAGTGATATTCACTCACATCCTACACTTGGTAATGATATTTGCGATTGTAGCATGTTGTACCTCAACCTTCCCTGTAATCAAATGCACTAGAAGAAGAGAGTCGACCTCTAGCTCAAGTTGAAGTTGGTTGATAACCATTGCTTTAGTCACTTTTGCATCCATTGTCCTTTGTCAAAAGGGATCGATGAATCTTGGTCACAAACTTAGTAGTGGGGGTTTTATGAGGAGATTTGAAGATTATAATTTGGTTAAATCCCCTTAAAATACCTAAGTTTTTCTAAGATGCACATTTTAGTTGATAATTATTTCTAAAACCAAAACACCTATAATTTAAATGTTACACTTGAGGACCACACAATTGGATTCAAATAAATATTGAAAAGTGTTCATTAATTATGAGTAATTTAAAAAAAAAGGGAGAGTGATATACCATGTGAGACATGTTTATAATGGAATAGCAACTTTGTAAATCTTTGCTTAAACACAACTACTATATAAGTTTCATAAAAATGAAATTTAGTATTATCATTATGATGTGGCAACCTTAATCCCCAACATATGTTACTTGTATTGGAAACACCTTTTAAGTCTTCTTATGTTCAGTGGCGGATCTCAGATTTAGCCAAGGGCTCAAGGGTGATCCCGGTCACCAATAATAAAAATAATAATAATAATTTAGTATAATTTATGATAAAAAAAATTTATAGATTTTATATGTATTGAATGAATATAACAATATATTGGTCACTCTAATTAGAAGATCTAGGTCCGCCACTATAGGCTATAGGTTTTACCTCCCATCATACTTTAATTTCTTGTTGAGTTTGATTGCTTCTTAGGCGGATCTAATTCTAATTATTTTTCTTCAGATTAAATAATTGGAATGATAAATTAACACATTAGAATATAAACTTTATTAGACTAAACCTGAGTCACCAAGGCCTAGACTCAACTCTAGACCCAGCAAAACTAACCCCAATGTCCCTTAAAACAAAAAAAAGAAAAGAAAAAACTAAACCCAATGACTCATACTATAATCCAAGGTAACCGATATTTTAAAATTGGAAAACCTAATATATCTAAGAATAAATGCAATGGTGATCCAGTTTTTGGGATGAAACTGGTGGTCCCCCATTCCACATCATCCATCATTTCTATTTTTTGGAACTTCATTTCATTTGTTTTATAACAATAGGAACTCATTCCTACTTTTCACATTAAAATATTTAGTTGTGATCTTCCATTTATCTTAATTACTCATTTATTATTTATGTTTGTATCTTTTTAGTTTTATTTATTAATAATGATAAATATTCAAAATGTATACTTATTATTCAAAATGTATACTTATTATTCAACTACTTACACTAATTTATTGAAGAATGAAATGAAAGTTGTTGAAATAGAATATCCTCATATATATAGATGTAGTATTTTTTTTTTCTATACTTACAACCACAACATACCAATTAATTAAATAGTAACATATAACGTCAACACCAAAACATACTTTTACATGTCAACATTAATAATTAATTTACGAACAAAATTAATTTATACATATTTATCAATTATTTTTATACTCAAGTTAGATGTTATCAATAAAAATTCAATTTATAATTAAATTATGAACAACAAAAATAATAATTACTTACAAATTACTTCACTTCGCTTCACCTTATTTTGCTTCTTGAATGCACACAAGATCCTTCACAAACACAATTACAAATATGATTAATCATAAATATAATTATAAACATAATTGAATTTGTAAATTATGAAAAAACTTCAACTACTTACGCTAATTTTTTGAAGGATGAAAATGAAAGTTATTGAAGTAGAATGTCCTCATATATATAGATGTAGTATTTTTTTTCAAAAAAAAAAATTGTAACCGTTGATACAACGGATACTTGGCAATATAGTCGTTGTGCTTCTGCCAATATTTGAGCCACAACAGCCAGCAGGAGTAATTCAACCAATTCTTTTCTTTTGTTTTTTTTAATAATTTTGTGGGGCTCACTACCACCCAAAAAAATTAAAAAAAAAAAGAGATAAATATTGAAGTTCTTGAAATGATGTAGAGTTCCCAAATCCACAATCCTAAAATTTCATTCTCTATTGTATCAAAACTTAAGAACTTAGCACATGTTTCCATGCAAAGTTCCTACCATTGTATTTGGTCTAAGAATACCCAGTATGCATCATGCATCAACAATCAACCATATGACCGGCAACACTAAATTAGGAATGGGAAATGATAAAAGTCTTGTGCAAGACACATATTTTGTGTCTTGTCATTATAGAAAACCTATATATTTGTGAATTAAATTGGAAAAAAGTTACATGATTGACCTCTATAACTATAATAATATATATAAATTGTATAAAATCACACTTTTATCTATATTTTTAAAAATTTACAAAAAAACGTCTAAAATATACCCAACGGATGGGGTTCATTCGTTAGGGTGTCAATTTTAATTGTTGGCATAGCCAACACATTCCAAGCTTCTTATAATTGATAATAATAGTATCTGTCAAAAAAATTGGGGTTAAAAACGATAATAAGTATTGATTTTATAAGGGAGAAGACATTTAAGAAGTGTCTTGGGCCAAGACACTTATCATCACCCATTAGGAATAACCCACATGTACCTTTTTACATCTATTACTGTATATTTTTTAACCATTACAAATCAACAATGACATCCTTTTTCTAAGGAAATGAATCAATGACACCGTAACAAATGGAACAATTAATGTACTCCAGCCCTCTTCTTTTCTGCAGTTGCGAATAGATGTGGTTAATTAGTTGGTAGCTTAATTAGGGGGGTGTGGTAAGCTAATATGTGTGTTAAGCTGATGGTTGAAGTTCCAGGAATGGTTGACTTCAACCATCAGCTTAAGTTTTTGGTTGAGATGGTTCCACATGGTATCAGAGTCAGACCGATGAACAAGAGGTCTCAAGTTCGAATCTCAGCACTCCACATATTCATTTGCGTAAGGTGAAAGAGGCATTTGCAGCATCCACGCTTCAAGCTCAAAGGGCATTCGTGTGAGGGGGTGTGTTTTTGTATAAAACGATTCTTGGGGCTTCAACAATCAATTTAACCTTTTGGTTGAGATGGTTCCACAATGTGAAAAAAGAAGAAATAGAAAAGAAATATAATTTTTATGTAGAAAAATAATGTTAGAAAATGAGTACCTTTGAGTTTATTTAAATAGTATTTGTTTAAATAGTATTTGAAGAGGTGTGATAAGTAAAAATAGTGAGTAGAAAAGTGATGGTGTAGATAAATATGGATAAGCTCTACCTTACCAAAAAAAAAGAATAAGGGCTTGATCAAATAACATTTTATCTTAGGCCATGTTCTTTTATGTGATTGGTATTGTGCGGAAATGATGCACTATGGTGAAATTGTAAAAAATGCGGCAAGGTGTAAAATTGTATGATAAAATTTATGAAATTAAAAGTCTAATTGATATGGTAGGTGATGAGAGAAAATGTGAAAAGTGATGAGAGAGAAAAGTGTGGAGATATATTGATAAAGTGTGGTAAAATGTAGTATAGTGTGGTAAAATGTGGAAGAATATTGAATAGTACGGTAAGTTATGGTACCACACCGCATCGGACGAAAAAATAGGACATTAAACTAATTGACATTAGCTTTAAAAACATCACTCATTTGACATATGCTCTGTTTGTTTTAGGGATAAACGCCATTATATTTAACTTTTACATTTCAACAAGAAGGACACATTTTTTTTTTTTGATCTTTGGAAACCAATAGGTAAAAAAACATCAAAGATGCAACAAAATATCCGCCAAAACAGCGAAAACAGTAGAGGCAAACCACAAAAAACAAACAGTAAAAGCCAGAAGCTACAACCAGAAGAACCCAAAAGGCACCTCACAGAGCTAGAAAACCACCCAAAGAAAGAAAAAAAAAAAAACAGCTCACTTCTTCATGGATGGAATAACCTTTAATCCACAAACCTCTCTCACCAAGACTTTCTTTTGATCAATCGCCGCTCTTGCATCAACAGGAAGGACACATACATTCGTATTTAACCATATCAACAAAGCCCTGCTCTGTTCTTTTCGTTTTAACTGTTGGAATTAAGTATGAGCTACTGGTTGGCATGCATGATATATGTATCACTGTGTGAGCAATGAGCATGGTATGGTCCTAAGATGAGGAGGGTATTTACTATTTAACTAAATCAAATCACAAAAACTACCATCGAAATGACCCCTACATACAATAAGGTCACAATCCAATATTTGATATTGATAAATCATCAAATAGCTCCATTCCTGCAACTTAGCTCTTTTTATTCACTTTTCCTAATATAATGTTTCACAAATAACATCACGGCAAATCCATCTTGTGACCACATTCAAAATAAGCATATTAAGTTTGTTGAGGAAGATGTATACAAGAAAAATTGGCCATTTGATAATTTATAAAGTACAAGACTTGATAGCGACAAAAGATCAACTCTTGGTATTTCTCTATACAATAAAAGAGGCTTAAGGGGGACCAAAAATGTTTGAACTAGCTGTTGTTCGTTCTCTTACGGGTTTTTAGCGTTAAGTAATTCGTATTATAGGGCTTGCAATTGAAAATTAATCCAAACTGTTGTTTTGGTCATTAGTAGGCTGAACTTTTATCATATTTTGCAAATTAAACTAACATCAAAGTTGGACAACATAAAACTGACGTGACATCGATACTATATGCTTAGTAATGAAAAAATGATGTCATCTCATCATTACTAAGCACGTGGTATTGACGTGCGTCAATATTTTGAATTCGAAATTTGGTCTTCACTTAGTTTTAGAAAATATTATAAAATTTCAGCATACTGGTGGTCAAAAAGTCTTTTTAAATTATTCTCAATCACAAGGTTTTTAGTATAGATTATTGGCGTCGAAACCCCTTTTTTATTCCTCAAGAGGAATCACTTTCATGACAAATTTTATTTGGATGTCTAAAATTTTAATATTGATGTAAAATTTATCCGCTAAAATCATTTTTCTTAGGGGGCGTTTGGTTGAGGAACTTTCCCGGGAAAGTTTCTTAACTTTTTCAAGTTGAAAAATTTTCCCATGTTTGGTTGAGAAGCTTTCCCGGGAAAGTTTGACGTGGGACCCATAATTTCCCTCACAAACTCAGTAAAAAGTTTACCAAGGGGGGCCAGGGAAAGTCTTTCTCGGGAAAGTTTTTCCTAGAAAGTCTTTCCCGAGAAACAACCAAACGCACCATTAGTCAATTTATTGACCTATATATAATGCTGGTTGGACTAAATTCATCCAAATGAACCCAAACAAATTAAACAAATGACCAAAACTATCATTAAAATGACACCCCCACATAGAATAAGGTCACAATCCAATATTTAACATTGATAAATCACCAAACACTTCCCTTTCTACAATTTAGCTCTTTTAATTCACTTTTCCTATTATAATGATTCACAAATAATATCACGGCAAATCCATTTAATTTGTTATCACCTTCAAAACAAGCATGATTAGTTTGTTGAAGGAGATATATACATGAAAAATTAGCCATATGGTAATTAGAAAAGTACAAGAGAATTGATGGCGACCAAAGATCTACTTCTATGTACTTTACAATACAAAACTACGAATGGAAGGTTTGTATAAACTTCAATCATATTGTATATGGAATTTGCATATAAATTGATCTTAGATGTGGGATATCTAGGCATCACCAATTAGCTAACAAATCAAAGTTCACAAAGTGATTGAATTGGTACAAATGACACCCTTCAAAGTGGAGGTGACATCAAGAGAACTAATCAAGCCATCTTCCCCTACACCTCCTCACTTAAACCAAGTCCAACTTTCTTTCCTAGACCAGTTTGCACCTCCCATTTACATTCCCCTCATGTTCTTTTACCATAATGAACATGGAAATGATCATGCCAATGAAGTAGAACGAGCCTTATTGTTAAGGAAATCGTTGTCTGATACATTGGTTCGTTTCTACCCATTGGCGGGGAGAGCAAAAGGTAATGTCTCAATAGATTGCAATGACGAAGGCGTTGAGTTTTGTGAAGCTAATGTTTCCACCAAACTCATGGAAATCATAGAGAATCCTAACATTGAGGATTTAAGAGGGCTTTTGCCATTTGAGCCAATTGCTCATGACAAAAATGTAGTCCTTGGTGTCCAAGTGAACAATTTTTCTTGTGGTGGTATATGCATTAGTGTGTGTATTTCACACAAGATCGCGGATGGAAATGCCTTGGTCGACTTTGTTAACGCTTGGGGAACCATGGCTCGAATGACTGAAGGAGACGATCAAGTGGTGCTACCATATCCTATGTTCGACGGAGCTACTTATTTTCCTCCAAGAGATCTCAACAACTGGATAGTCAACATGTCAAATGCAGGTGTTTGCAAGGAAAAGGTTGTGACTAGGAGATTCATCTTTGACAAAAAGATGTTAGAAGCACTTAAAGAACAAGTTAGGAGAAATAATAATATTGATGGAATAGCACAAGAAAAGGCTCCTACAAGGGTAGAGTTGGTCTCATCTTACATTTGGAAGCATCTCATGGATGCAACTCGACGTCGAAGGGATAGTAATCCATGCTTGGACATGACCTTTCCTGCTATTCATGCTGTCAATTTGAGGAAAAGAAGGACAAATCCCATCCCAGAAGAGTCATTCGGAAACTTTTGGTGGTTCACCATCGCACTACACGTCTCCTCCGCAGGGGAGACTAATGAAATTTCTAGTCTCGTATGTAAGATAAGGGAGGATATAAGAAAGGTGGACAATAGTTTTATAAAGACATTGGAAGACGGTTGTACTGAGTTTCCTTCGGAGACGAAGAAAACAGGGGTTGGGATCGAAGAGAGTTGTAGATTTAGCAGTTGGTGTAGATTTCTGGTATATGAGGTAGATTTCGGATGGGGGAAACCTACATGGGTGTGCACCACCACCATGCCTTTCAAGAATGTGGTGATATTGTTGAGCACAAAGTGTGGGGAGGGAATTGAGGCATGGGTCAACATGCTTCAAGATGATATTGCCATGATGCAACAACATCTTCAGCTCCTCAGTTAGTTAGTACCAAGTAGCAACTTCTCATGGTTGATGCAACAATTATACTTCTTAATCTAATTAAAGTAAACAATAAGAACTCATTAGATGATATGTAAGAAATCTAGGAAACTGCCTACTTTGCCCGGAATACTTTTCCAGCTAATGTGACAGTAGTGTAATTTTAAGCTTATTATATATATGTATTCCATCCGTCCTATTTATGATGTTATGATAATATTGTGGACCGTTTGTATAATTTTATGAGCTTGACATATATTGTGCCACTGATTTTATTATTACACTTTTTATTAGGCAAGGATCGGATCACATATATTAATCCCTTTAATAAGACTGGAAAATCAATGGACCCTTCAACACAAGGAAGCAAATTAGTTGCCAAATATTGAAATCCAAGAAAGAAAATGTAACTTTGGCTAAGGGTTCAGCATGTCTCCGACTTGTAAAACATATGTATTGGCTATTATATTAACCCTTGAATAGGAGTCGGACGTATTAATTTTACTATTTATTTACCATGTATAAACTTAAAACGAAAATGATATGAGCTTTGAGATAAGTCACTACTTTGATATAAAACTCATATATTTAGACATTAAATTGAAAAAAAAAATGATACGGTCAACTTTATAACTATAATACTACATATAAATTATGTAAAAAAATTAAAATTTTATCCATAATTTTTGAAATTTACAAAAAAAATTACCTAAAACAAACCCATCGGATCAGATGGTGTTCATTCCAATATAATAGAGTATTATTTGTCCAAATTTTATGTAATTGATAATTAATACTAGCATGTATAAAAAAAATTGGTGTAAAAGCTATAATAAATATAATTAGAACGAAAGTACCCCATGGAAGAGTCGTATCATTGTCCAACCTAAAATAGGTATTTAATTAACTTATGTATGATATATAACTAAAGCCACTGTATTACTCCCTCTTGTTTTTTTTAATTGTCGCTTCATTTTCCGTGTCATAAGCTTTGACCATTAATTTCTCGGTATATATAATGATTTATCATACAAAATTGATACCGTTAGATTCATACTAAAAAAATTTTTTAGAAAAGTATAAAATTAAATTTTTTTGATAAAATATTACATGAAAAATTATTGAAGAAAGATAAAATTTGGAAAACGTGAAAGTCAATTATTTAGAAACGGAGAAAGTATATATAGTTTGGCTCCAAATTGTTGGTCTTGAATCAGCATAATTATTCAAGCTTTGTTCACCAAAACTAATAATTAAGTTGGTCCAAGTTGGTAGACAATCACACCATTCACACGGAATTGACATCTTAAGCATAGAGCTCAAGAACTCAAGAATTGAGTTAGATGGAATCCTCCAGTGGGCCAACAACAACAACAGCAATGGCAAAGCAAACAAAGGCAACTGCATTCAGGTGAAGGGGGATAAACAAATAAAAGGGTCAACACTACTTGAGGAGTTGAGGTGGCTACCGCCGTCCAATGCCTCATAATAATAATATGACCCTTTCTTGTCGTCTTTTATTTTTATTTTTAATTCTTTATCCTTTCTTCTTTCACTTGTTTTGCCTTTCAACCGTCCCTTAATTTAACTACTGTATTATTACTAGGATTATTTTAATAGATTTATGTAATGTTATAAATGTGCTTCATATTTTTCAGATTTGGACTCTGTCCAACTATGGCCATGTTCTTTTATGCGGTATTTTGCGGAATGGTGTGGTGAGGTGTCGTGGAATTGTAGTGGAGTATGGTGGAATTGTGGCTGGTTATTGGTATGTGGGTTAGGTGAGGAGAGAGAATGTAAAAAGTAGAGGAGAAAAGTGAGCAGAGAGAAAAGTAATGATTTGCGGTAAAATCATGGTGCAGAGGCCGCAGACCGTTAGCCACAACCGCAGAAAAGAACACGGCCTATATTATTCTTGTCAAATTAGTTGTCCCTCTCCTTTTTTTTATCTGTGCATTGGATGATGCTGGCCAGTTAACTCATAAACTGATGTTTTCTTCCACAATCAATGAGCCACGGGCCAAGTTAGTAAGGGTCAAGATGGGTCAATTCCCTCAATTTTTTTGAGAAAAAAAAATAGTTTAGAGTTATGTAATAGTTAAAAACTAGATGTACATTAAATTGTGGCTAAAAAATAAAAATACATGACTTGAAGTAGCTGGATGCTCAATCACTCAATCAATGACTTCTCTTCACGCGTGTGTAGTTGAGGTTGTGTGCGGTTGGTATGATGTAGAAATGGTGTTGTATGGTGAAATTGTGGAAAGTGCAGTAAGATGTGGAATAATAGAGTAAAATTTATGGAAAATGTAATTGATGTGGTGGATGAGGAGACAGAATATAAAAAAATAGCTGAGAAAAGTAAAAAAAAAAAAGAAAAGTGAGAAGATATATTGGTAATAATTATGGTACAGTGTGGTGAAATGTTGTAGAATATAGAATGATATAGTAAGTTATGGTACCGCATCGGCACCGTACTACATTGCACCTTACAAAAGAGCATAGTAGAGTCGTAGTTGTAATTTTACTTTTGCTTTTACTTTTACTTTACTTTTAGTTTAATTTTTAATTTAAATTTAATTACAAGCAAAATACAAGACCAAAATACTATTTTATAACATATTTTTGATATAAAATGATTGTCATATATAAATATTAAGAATATAATATATTATACATGACATTGATATGAACAAATTTTATATCTATTAAAATCAATTTAAACGTTTTCCAACTCTGTTCAACAATTTTGATTACTTTCACATCTTCTAGTTTCATTCAGCTCTTCCAACTCTTTCCAACTTTGACAAACTGAGTTGTGGTGGGTTTGGAAAAGTTGTGGTGGATTGTGGAAAGTTTTGGTGAGTTTTAATTTTAATATTGTAAATGTGTTGGAAAATGTGAAATTATAGTGAGTTGCAGAAAGTATAACTTTTAATAAAAAGGTTAATTAAATTAGAAAAAGTTGATTGTAGTGAGTTGTAGTAGATTGTGTGGGTTGTGGTGGAATACGGCAATAAGTTGCGGTGAGGTGTGACATCGCAGTCATTTAGCCGCATAAAAAAAACAAGACCTCGTCCTGACTCCTTCCAAATTTAATAAACTCGTTCTTTCTTACTTTTAACTCTATTTATCCAGCCCAAAGAACATATACTAAGCTTATTTGTGCAAAATCAATGATATTTAATATTAGTAATTTTAAACATTAAACCCAAAAGATAAATCGCATCTTAAGGCCTTAATATCTTTAACCAAATACCTACATTAAATCCAAAAAATATTTTTCCTTTACTTATATGATGCGATTATTTATTTATTTATTTATGTTATCATTGACCGTTCATAGGAAAATTTAAATTAAACATTTTTCTAAGTAGTGGATCAAATATAACACAATCCACAAATTCAAAATTAAGTATGAATCAACAATAATAAATTTCACTCTTCATTAATGGACTGTGCCGTGGAATATATCTGACCTAAAATGGAATCTGTTTGGGCATAAAAAAAATCATAAAATTGAAATCAACAACTCTCAATCATCTAATCTAACCATATTATAATGTTAGGTCGCGTATGCCAAGTTGTCCACTTGTCATCCCATGCCATTCCTATTCGTAATGCTTATCTACAAATCCCATTCACAAAAAGCAACAGAATCAATCAAACACAACACCCTCCCGCCTTTCTCTCTCTAAAATCCCAAGGCCATCATCACCCCCAGCTTAAAGCAAAGCAGCTGCAACCTGCAACCTAACCTGTGGCCCAACATCCCCATTATTGAATTCACAATTTAGAAACCCTCCCTTGTCATTTTCTCTCCACCACCTTCTTTTAATAATTTCCCATTAGAATGAAGGTGTAGCTTACGTACACATTATTATATATCATACCATACTTATTGACAGCAGAAAACCAACTATATCCTTCATTATTATATTCTCCACCTATATATACATCGCTATTATCCACAAAATCTGTTGAATATCTCAATATTTTCTTCAGTTTTTGTGCATAACCTGCCTGGATATTTGAAAAAGTTGCCATTTTTTGTGGGTTCAAAAATTTTCGAGCTTGCTCTGTCAGTTGTTTGCTGAAAACCCTAAAAAGGGCTGTTTTGGGTTGCTGAGATTGTTGGGTTTTGTGGGTCAATTCATGGCGGATTTAGGGAAGGAAGAGAGAATGGTAATTGGTGAGAAAGAGGAGGAAGAGAAATTGATTGAAGGGACACCCAATTTGGATTTTGATGTTTTGTGTTCCACTGTGGCTTCTCAAAGCCATGGGAAATGGAGATTGTTAGATAATGAAGAAGAAGATGAAGATGGTGAAGTTGGTGGTGGGGTTTCTAGGATGTGGGAAGGTGAAGTTCTTGATTGTTTTGATGATCATCGTATTGCCATTGAATCTGCCTGGTTAGCTCTCTTCTCTCTTCTTTCTTTCTTATAGTATTGTCTTGTAATTGGATTTCCTTTGTTATTTGAAAAGTTTGACCCATAATTAAGAAGTTGTATTTAATTCCATTAAAAAAAAAGAGAAGTATTTAATTTTCAGTTTTTGGCTAATCCTGGGTGCTGGACAATTTTAGCTTGTGCATATTTGGGTTCAATTATTACTCTCTTTTTGGGTAGTTTCATGATTTATATCAATTGTTTTGATATTTTTGTGTTTGAGAAATTCCACCTACTTCCTCAAATTAAACTTCTCTTAAACTAGTATTGATGAGTTTCTATGGTGCTGCTTCTTTGGACTGGTGGTTGACCATGTCTATTTTGTTCTGCAGTTGTCCATGCTACAGATTTGGGAAGAACATGAGAAGAGCTGGTCTAGGCCCCTGTTTTCTTCAGGTGAGCTTATATATATTTTGTCTGCTTTTTTTGTCTGTCAGCTGTATGATCTCCTATTGCATGCTTAATTCTAATCAATTTTTGGAACCTTGATGTTTCTGGGTTGTATTGTTGACACCAAGATTATACGGTGCTCGAATTGAAAGGGGAGAGGGTTATGGATATGTTTGTGAAAAAGAAGCTCAATTTAGTTAAGGTGCAGACATTTAGGTCCAGCATTACTCAGCCATATCCAATTATCCACAAGGGTTTATCAATTAAGGGGAAATGGACTTAATTAGGTGTTGAACTTTGCTATTTTCAGTAGAATTTGATTCTTATTTGTCTAAAATGAAATGCCAAGCATCCATACCCTTGTTGGAGTGTCAAGTCAAAGTTGAGGTAATTTGAACTGTTTGGCATAAGATAGGTTGCATCATAGATATCGATTGTGTCTGTGTGGTATTTGAAGCGAGGCTGTGTCAAAAAAGTAGGGTGCAAATACGCGACTTAAGTGAGCCATCCCTCTATTTGTTCGATTTTCTAGAGTTACCTCTGGATTCTGGATTTAATTCGTCAATTTGATGCTGCAGGGAACAATCCATTTCCTCCTTGGCACCGCAGCATTTCTCAACTCCATTGCCTTCACAGTGACTAGGAGACATAGTTTCCTATATCTTGCTATTGCATTTTTTGCCGCATTGGGAGCATATTTGGGTTTCTTCCGTACTCAGATTAGAAAGAAGTTCAATATCGGGGTAAGTATGCTTGTTTCATTTATCTCCTGATTACTGCTGTGGCTATTATGGTTTTTCTTTTTCCTTCTCTAGGTTGTGATGCTACCACTTTTACCTTGTTTTATCTCTTTGGGACCCTGAGATTGTACTAGCTAAACTTTGGGCTACATTGTGAACTGAAGAAATAGTTTTACAAGGCTATCATGCCTGAAAATCTTGTCACAAATCCTGAATTTTAGGTTGGAATCTACTTCAGCAAATTCAGTAAATAAAATATTATAGAAATAGGACAATCGAGATTCGATGTTTTTGGCTTGGTTGTCAGTCTCCTGAACTAAAAACTTGTAGAACAAGGAGATGTTCAAATCTGTCTCAACCTGACTTACTGATCTCCTTATTGTGTTTCACATTTGCGTGCTTTATTTCAATTTATTGCTTAAGCTGTATTCTTAGAACTGTGATAACTTTCAGAAAATGCTTCCAACTGCAGGGAAGTGATAGTTCGGTTGACGACTTTGTGTACCATTTGATTTGCCCGTGCTGCACCATATCTCAGGTACTCTTCTTTAATTTCTGGGATTCAAAATTACCATGATATGTGTCTCCCTGTGTTAAAACAAAAATAGCAACAACTGCACTTGTGGGGTTTTTAGTACGTAAATATGGATTACAGAGCTAAGAGATGGTTTCCAAAGACCCACTTAAAACTTAACCAAACATCACCAATTCTCAGTAGGGATGAGTTTTTCAAAACCACAAATTGCCTTCTTTTCAAGGGGAAGTAGCAGGATGGCTCCCACAGACATTTCACTTTGTCCAACTTAGTTCAAGGCTTAGAAGTTGTCCAAAAGACACTTCTGATTTGGTTCAACGTCTCTTCTGGGTTATTAACAGTTCAGCTAAAATCTGATGCAGGAATCAAGAACATTGGAGATGAACAACGTTCAAGGAGGCACTTGGCATGGTAGGGGTGACACAATATGTGTAGGAACCTTTGGCGATGGAAGCAAAACATTTGCCAATCTACACCCACCTCCTCCAGTCACCGTTCAGTTTCACAAACCTGGTACAAGGCCAAGCGATGTTATCTGATACCAACAATGGCCGAGCTGTAACGATTTGGCATTAACCATACACATAGACTATTACTTGATGGCACGCTGATCAACGCTGCTGCATTTCTAACCTACTGCTTTGGAGTAGGATTCAGCTATTAACTGAAAGTGAATCTACAGAGACGGTCGAATTAGATTTGTTGAGAATTGTTTACTTCATAGCGAGGAGTTGCTCAGAAATCCCTATCATCCAGTCAAAGATTGGAAGAAGGGTTGTAGCTTGAGCACCCCCCCCCCCCCAAAACAAACAAAAGAAAAAGAAAAAGAAAAAGAAAAACATCCAGCAGATCAGTTCTGAGTTTCTATTCTCATTTCAAAAGAAATGATAATTGTCTTTTCTACAATGTTTATAATTTATAACAAAGGCTGGTTTAGATTGAAATCTGAATGTATATTGATATGGTGCTCATTTTGTAAGTTGAAATAAATCTAAGAAGAAATGAGTGAAAAAGAGACGAATATTTGTCTTTGGAAATAAACTTGTTGTACTGAAAATCAAGTAGCCAAAAATCAATTGGACTTGGCCAAACCCAAACTGAATCTCCCAAATGTATACTTCATGTACATTGAGTTGGAAATTTTCCCTGATCTCAATCAACTAAATTCATGTCTAGAAACAACTATTGTGTTCTTCTCCCTGTTCTTTTCTGCGGTATGACGCGGTATGATGTGGTGAAATTGTGGCGGGGTGTAGTGAAATTGTGGCGTATTGGTATGTGGGGTAGGTGAGGAGAGAGAATGTAAAAAGTAGAGGAGAAAAGTGAGGAGAGAGAAAAATTAATGATTTGTGGTAAAGTGTGGTGGGTTGTGGCAAATTGCGGTATGTTATGGCACCGCAGTTTGCCAACCGCAGAAAAGAACAGGGCCTAAAGGGTAAGAAAACGTGGAAATGTTTGAAGAAGTTGGATAATTTGGATAATGTGTAATATGAGCAGCATCATTCAAGCACGCCCTATCCAAGATATCTCCTTGACGTTGCTCAGCTGCCATAGCCGCTTCGCATCCTCAAATATGTTTGCAAAAGGACCTCTGCCTGACATCCCCGGGTTTATCTTGGACCACTCCTAGAGCATCCTCAAACAACAGCTTTTAACTCCCAGGCTCATTCTCCCACGCCACTTCATCTCTGCACCCAGCTGCCTAAAGGGAACCCCCCCCCCCCCAACCTTCATGTCGAGACATTTTGAAATACAAAACCTTTGTCACTTGAATACTGGTACACATATCCGATATGATCACCTTACGAGTATTGCACTTGGTTATTTACAAGAAACTTTGTAAATTTTTGGAGGAGTTATTTGAATTGTTGAGTGTTTTACGCTTGTCAGGGTGCCGAGGCTCCAATCTGGGCATAGTAGGCAAACAGAGGAGTCTGAATTACAGCACACAGCATGTATCAGATCTGTAGAGCTAGGACACTATGTTAGAAAAGTTGTACTTGCACATATGAATGCTAAATCTCATTGCTCCAACTTGACATGTAACTAGTGAGCAGTGACCATGATTCATTTTCCTTAGAACTACCTTGAGTACATCATTTACATGCATCACATTGGTGAACATCTTTGTACTAATGTATACTGTATATACATTTCTACATTTTACCATCTGCTTGTTAGGTATCGGCAACAAGAATTACAGGCTCAATTTAGACTCAATTGGTACTGTAGAAGACCCCGGATTCTGTATCAAATCAAAAAAATAAACAAATATGAAAACTGTGTCCAAAAAAAAATTTAAGAATCTTTCACTTGTTAAGCCATAAGCAACAGTGGAAGTAAATTCACTGTACAACTCCAAACAAACAAATGACAGAAGACAAATGATTCATTTGGAAAATAAAACATGGATATAAAATTACAAGGGTAGTTTCTATAATCCAAGCTTCTTTGGCCTGGAACGTTGTTTGCTCCCTGGCATACAAATCTGCTGCTTCTGCTCTGACAATCTGATCTCCATTCGTCTTCTCTTCGCCACTGCATGCTCCTTCTCAAAAATCTTCTGCTCATTATCACTTGTAGCAGATGCATCAAGTTCCTTAATGGAAAAGAGATGTGGTGCGAGCTCAGCCAACCATTGGGGCTCAACTGCAGTTACGGTCTGCATATACACAGTTGTTGTCAAAAGCAACTCATGATAGACCACATAGTCAGGAGCACATCCTGAAGCATAGATAGCACTGCTTGGGTGCATATGGCAAGGGGTTCCTTCCCTGCAATTGACATATTCCCTGATACCCTTGAGTTTTGCAGCATTGTGACAATACACAGCACACAGAGCCTTCCTTACTTTATCCCAATTATACCTACAAGATGTCATTGGGATGTTCAATTTATGGACAGTTTCCAACAGCTGGGATCTCACCACCCTTGCCTTGCTCAACTCTTTCTGGTGTAGAAAGTGTTTGTTGCACCACTCACTCCTTTGGTCCCCCTGATGCCTCTGCCATTGGTTGTAGATGTTGAGGAGGGTCAGATGGTCCGATTCTGGGACGAAGAATTTCTCCCTGGCTGCATCACTTTCCTCCGCTCTGTCCTTTGGCCGGAAAAACACGGGCGGAACCGAAAGCATTGAGGCTATTGTCAAAACCTCATCCAAGCACCCTAGCTGCTCACCCATCAAGACCATCTTGGCCAGTGTAGGATCCAATGGGAACTCAACCATTTTGCGTCCTAGTTGAGTAAGGTTTCCCTCATCATCAAGTGCACCCAGCATCCACAAGAGATGCATAGAATAGACAACATTATCCTGGGGCAGCGGGTCCATGAACTGAAACTCATCAATGTCAATGTCGAGACTCTTGAGTAGCAGAATCACATTGCACAGATTGGTTCTCTGGATCTCAGGCACTGGACTGGGGAGCATCTCATTCCAGAAGGCGGTCTCTGGATAGAGCCTGTAACACACACCAGGTTGGGTCCTACCAGCTCGTCCAGCACGCTGAGCTGCTGCAGCCCGGCTGATGGGGAACACTTGGAGGGCATCCATTCCCATCTGAGGGTTGTAAACCTTCATTTTTGCATACCCAGTGTCAATCACATGAGTGATCCCATCCAGTGTCAAAGAAGTCTCAGCGATGTTGGTGGCAAGAATGCATTTACGGGCCCCTTCTTCTGCCGGTTGGAATATCTTTGCCTGCAAATTGGCAGGAAGTTGAGAGTAGACAGGCAACACCAGCAATTTTGGGATGTTAGCAGACGAAGGTTGCTGCAGAATCTGCTCCATGCGCTCTGCCAGTGCAAAACCAGCCGCTTCAATCTCCTCTTGTCCAGTTAAAAATACAAGGATATCACCAGGGGGAGGACACCTGAGATGGATTGCTAGAGCTTTCTTCACCGCAGCTGCAATATAATCTTCAACGTGAGTCTTCTCATAGAGGATATCTACTTTGTAAGGCCTGCCAAGGATTTCAAAAATGGGTGCTCCTCCAAAGAAGTCGGAGAATTTCTTGGCATCCAAGGTTGCAGATGTGACAATGAGTTTGAGATCCCTCCTTCGTTGGACCACTGTCTTGAGGACACCGAAGAGAGCATCCGTGCTGATGGACCTCTCATGGGCTTCGTCAAGGATTATGACACTGTATCTGTCTAAATCAGGGTCAGTGAGAGCTTCGCGTAGAAGGACCCCATCTGTTATGTACTTGATCACGGTGTTTGGGGTGGTGAGGTCCTCAAAGCGGATGGCGTATCCAACTTTGTCACCCAGCGGAGTTTCCATCTCTTGGCTGACTCTCCTGGCGACACTGACTGCTGCAACACGTCGAGGTTGGGTGCAGCCAACCATGCCGTAGCCCTCCTCGTGGAGATATTGGGTCAGCTGAGTTGTCTTCCCGGAGCCGGTTTCTCCAATGACTACCACAACTTGGTTGTCACTGATTACTTGCAGGAGCTCGTCTCGCTTTGAGTAGATGGGCAGACAGTACCGCTGTTGTTGCGCTGCCGCATTCAACCCCTCGTCTATATCGGTGTCTTCTGACTGTGAACTGGACAATTTTGGGTCTCTCTGTATGTGGGTTTCTTCCTTGTTGTTGCCATTGTCAGGGATGCCAAGGACATCGCCGATTTTGGAGCCTCCAAGCTCCCAAAATCGATCTCGAGACTTGCTGAGATTCTTCCTCTGGAGTATCTCCTTTACAAGAGGGGATCCCTTCCGGGCAGTAATCGCCATGTCAGAGGTGGGATCCTTCAGGGGAAAAATTACCTTCTGATGTGTTTTCCCGGAAGGAAGAATATTGCCCTGCTTATTATTGAGGAAACGAGGCTTCGTTTGTAAATTCAGGAGGGTAACACTGTTCTCTTCTTCGGCATCGGCATTGGCGTCGATGTTACGAATATCAACGGAGAAAGTTCTGGCGACGCCTGATCGGAGAAGCTGTTGATCATCCCACTCGTTGGCCTTCCTTTTCCAATTATTCATCCTGTTCCTGCTCCTGTTCAACGCCAATGGCTGCTTTCTTCCTAATTCTTTAGCTGAGACACTTTTGATTTCCGTAGGTTTCAGATTTCAGGGGGAAGGTTAGGTTTGTACGTGTATATATATAGGTTTCCAACTTCAAAAAGTCGGTTAGCAGATATGCCCATGATTTTCAGATTTTAGAAGGTTTGTACGTGTATATATAGGTTTTAAACTCCAAAAAGTCGGCCCTCACTGCTTGTTGCCCAAGTTTGGTCACATTTAACATTCTATTTTTCATTTGTTTCTCATTGTTTACATTTTCATTGATTCTTTTTTTCCTTTTAGGTTATAAAATTAGCTCTGGCAATTTCTGACCCAATCCGAATTCAAAAAATTGTTGGGGGTGTCACACATTTTTTTTTAATTGACTCGCAAGTCATAACTTTTTTTAATGCATTCGCGGGGGACATTAAACTTACTTAAGTGGTTGGGAGTGACAATCCGGCATCTTTTGACCGGAAAAAGGAAAAGTTTTATTTTCCCTTGAAAATTGAGTGAAGTGGCCCTTTTATCCTCAATTTGCCGGCTGAAAAACATGAGCCTGAAGAGACCAATTTCCTCAACCTTGCCAGGTTGTGAATTCAACCCATAACAGCTCGATCTTCTTCCTCTTCCTCTTCCTCTTCCTCTTCCTCTTCCTTTTCTCCTCTCTTCCTCTGTACATTAAATCCTTTCCCTGTTTCAAATCAAGGTTCCCAATTCCTTGATTCACTGGGATTGTAATTTGAAAACAGATGGGTTTTATCAGTAATTTGGGATGGAATCTTCGAAGGTAGGGGGATGGTTCGGATGCGATGAGGGTGGCCGCGAGGTCGTCGTTGATAGACTCATTCAAATGGTGTGGGTTTTGGGTATTCGGGTCGATAAGGAAGAGCTCCGTAGAAAGATCTCCATGCCTCAATATCTGAGGTTGGAAATCCGGCAAGCCATCAATGCCAAGGATCCCCTGGCCATCGTCAATTCACTGATCTCCGTAGAAAGAGCACTTGTATGTCAGCTTGCCGGCTTCTACCTCGGCGGTGGTGACAGTAGCATTGGCGATGGTGGTGCCGCTGGGGGGGAGATGGGAGAGTTGTCGTTGTTGCAGGTGGGGTGTTGTCCTTGGTGGTGGTGGTAGTGGCGGCGGTGGAATAGGTGGTTTCGGTGGTGCCTCTGGCGAGCATGAGAAGGCAGAAGGCGAGATACTCCTCCTCAGTAGGGGCGGCGGCGGCGGTGGCGGTGGAGGAGGAGGAGTCGGTGGAGGAAGATGGCTCATGGCGGGGGCGCTTGGAATGCTTCTTCTTGACCCAGTGATCCAAAGACTGGACAGGGGACTCCTCAAATCGGAACGGAGCGTATAGAGTGGTCGGAGAATTCAAAGCTTCGAGTGCCATCTCTGTGAATTCTCATTGATGCTTGAGAAAACTAAAGAAGATGAGGATGAAGATGAAGATGAAGTTGAGTTTGGTGTTGGTATAGAGAGAAGCAGATGATGATGATGATGATGAAGATGATGATGATGATGATGATGATGGGGTTGATGATGATGAATAGGAATTTAGCCGAGGCATTGTTTTTCAGCGAGCAAATTGAGGGTAAAAGGGTCACTTCACTCAATTTTTAAGGGTAAATAAGACTTTTCCTTTTTTACGGCCAAAATATGCCGGATTGTCACCCCCGGCCACTTAAGTAAGTTTAATGTCCCCCGCGTATGCTTAAAAAAAAGTTGTGACCCGCGAGTCAATTAAAAAAGATGTGTGGCACCCCCAGCAACTTTTTGATCCGAATTCGACCCAAATTTTTTGAGTTTTGAACGTGGTTTTTTCAACTAAACTCGAAATATACTTAACTCAAAAATTAGTTGGTCAAACCCGACCCGCCCATTTGATCTGAAAAATTAATTTTTGAAATTTACCTTTATTAGAATTTGTAACTTTTCATTGGAATTTCTAACTATTAAACGATCAGTGTCACTCATTTATTTGTTATTTCTCTAATTTAAATTAAAATAGATATGATAATCTATCATTACTAGAAGATAATCATATTTTATTATGTCTACAAAAAAATAGTATTTAGAAACCATTTTTCTCAAAAAAAAAAAGAAAAAAAATCGCACTCATAACCCGTTGGGTTGATCCGAAACCGAAGACACCGCGTTGTATTTACCTGAACCCAAAATACATCGTCCGTATTTACCCGAACTCGAAATACACCTGACCTATATTTACCTAAACCCGAAATACACCTGACTCGTATTTACGCGAAGTCAAAATATGACTGACCCGAAACTCGTCCGCCTGACCGAATTGAGAGGGGGAGTAACAACCTTGTGCTCAAAGGCATCCAACAAATATTTAACATGACTTTTTTTTAAAAAAAAAAAACAAGTATCTCTAGAAGATTTAATAAAAGTGATTTAATTTCAAAAAGGAAAGTTATAAGGTAGTCAACTTTATTTTTAAGGGTGTTTGGGAACCAGTTGTTGGTTGTTGGCTTTTTTTGGTTGTCGGTTGTTTTGTTAGCTGTTTGACTTTTGGTTGTTTTGTTAATTGTTTTTGTTGGTTGTTTGTATTAACTGTTTGTGTAAAAAGTGTTTGGTAGAGTTAGCTGTTTGTTGTATGACTTTTTTGTTTGATTTCCAATTATACCCTTAGCTTCATCTTCAAAATTTTTTAACATTATAATTTTTTTTAATTCATTTTTAGGTTTTTCCTCCATATTTCTTGTATTTTTTTATTGGTAGTCTTTTTTCCGTCGAATTGGTGTGTTCAACAAATAATCACTAAAAATTGGAATTTGTATTAATAGGCTAATAACTAAATTGTTCATTAAGTACCAAATTTTTTTGAGTAAGACTAAAATTTTTATCCCAATTTATTTTACAATTAATGTTGATATTTTATAAATTTTTATCCTAAATCTACTTTTAAAATTTCTATTAATTGCAAAGACATTTTTTATTTGTACATCTTAGATATCAGCATAGTATTCTACATCATAAACAACCAAAATAATTTCAAAAAAATACTTAGGGGTACCCTAACTTTTGGTGAAATGTTTTTCCGGTACCCCAACTTTTAAAAACTAATTTTAGGGCACCCTAACTTTTAGAATTAGAAATAATTAGGTGAATTTCCAGCCAATGATTTGAATTCACCGGTGAGTTTTAGGCGGGAAATTGATTAAGTGTATTTATGGACGAAAATGTCATTTGTTTTTGTGGACAAAAATGATTTGAATCAATCGGAGTTTCACCAGAAATTCACCTAGTAATTTCTAATCCTAAAAGTAAGGGTACCTCAAAATTAGTTTTGAAAAGTTAGGGTACCAAAAAATTGTTTCTTCAAAAGTTAGGGTACCTCTAAGTAATTTTTTGAAATAATTTGGATGGTTGTTTTGGTGGAAGATGGAAGAAAATTTAAAAGAAACAACCTTAAATAATTTGGGGTTTTTGGCTCAAAATAATCCGAAGTTGGAGGTCATTGGCTGAAAATAATCCAAACTCACTTTTTGGCTGAAAATAATCTAAACTTGTAACCTATTTACTCGGACTAAACCGAAATCGATTTCCGGCGTCGAATGTTGACTGATCAGCTTATGTAGACCCCAGTCAGCATAAATTCAAAACCAAAATCAATTAAAGAAACACGTGCTCAGACTTTCCAGTCAATATTCTGACGCCGGAAATCGATTTCGGTTTAGTCTAAGTAAATAGGTTAAAAGTTTGGATTATTTTCAGCCAAAAAGTGAGTTTGGATTATTTTCAACCAATGAGCTCTGACTTCAGATTATTTTGAGCCAAAAACCCAATAATTTAGATGACAGTTTTTGTAATTTTTATGAAGTGTGTGGTCAATATGATAATTTACATCCCAAAAAGCCAAAAGCCATTTACAAAAAGCTACTCTTTGTAGCTTTTTACAAAATGGTTTTTTGGGGTAAAAAGTCATTTCAATCTGCCAAACCATCAAACACTCCAAATTAGCTTTTTCAATGATCAAACAGCCAAATGTCCATCGAAAAGTCATCTTCTCCAAAAAGCTATTCAAAAAGTCAGACACCAAACACCCCCATAGTCGATTGATATGCACCGTTAGTCTTCACAAAATAAATCTAAATCATTAATTAGATTTACCAATTATCTTAATAAATTAATTAAAAATGATAAAATCTTTTCTTTTTCCTATTTATCAAGTAAGAGATAAGAGATTTTGCTAAAATAAACTTGATTAGTCAATTACATATAAAATTAAGGGAAAATTTCTCTTTGGTGTTGAATTAAAAAAGGACTTTATATTGAGCTATGTTTGTTATCCTTAGGTTTTGCCATTAATCAAAACTCATTTGACCAAGAAATATTTACAATTTGGTGTTTTGTATAGGTCTCATACCTATTTTATAGGTGTAATGATTTTAAATGAATGTTTAATTTTTAAATACAATCAATTATTTTTCAATAAGACAAATATAGTTGAAAATTACACTCTAGCCGTTAGACTACCTACTCAAATAAAATCATATTTAATTTATAGAACTTGTGTTTTAATAATTAATTAAATACCAAAAAAATTATATTTATGCATTGGAATACCTACTTCAATTCTAAAATTGGTATATCGGTCGTATATAGCTAGACTCCAAGAACATAGAGTAAAATTATAAATGTCTACAATAATATAAGTTTCAACCTATAATTCTCTTACAGATGTTAATTATAGTCATACAACAGTATTGAAGTTCAAAAGATATATTATTATTTGCGAAAATTTTTGCAACAAAATCTGATATAAGGAACAATATGACTTTATAATATATCAGAGAAGAGTAGAGGTCGTGAATTCAAAAACTTAGAAAAGTAGTTGAATTTATATGGGTTCCTTCTCCAAAACATTATCTAGGTTCATTGTTGAAACATCATCAGTTATGTTGTTGGTCATTTGTTAACCCAGACAAATAATGTGGTTAACCCAGCAAGTACTAGGTTAACATGAACATTTTGTGGTTAACCATCCAGGAATTACACTGTCAAATATACCTTAATTATACCTTTGACTAAGGGGTGTGATTAGGGGGTGAAATTCTCCTATAAATATGAGACATTCCCAAACCATTTGAGATTATCATCTTCTCTTATCTATAATCACATCTCTCATTCTTATTTAGACTGCAGCTATACTTGAGTGATTCAAGTGAGAAACCATTTTCTGGAGTGTTACAAGAGCTAAGTTTTATCCCTTTGAACATTTACGGTATAATAAATAGTTCTTAAGGAAAGTGAGTATGACCCACGACTCTTAGCGATATCCAAGCGAGTTTCCATTATTTTCTATACCTTATACTCCCTTTCCTCCAACAACTACAAGAACTCATCACCTTTCCTATCACTATCTGATGGTAAAGTTTCTTGGAAATTCTCAGAAATCTACATAGTTTATTTGAGCATGAAAAGGTAACTAGATCTTGATCACAATCACCTTCCTCCTTATCAATTGAACTTGTTTCCATCTCATCAATAATACTTGTGCCATCCATTGAACTATCTTCCATTCCTTGCTCACTAGATGTTACACCGCTTGATTCATGCTCATCCATTGACGCTTGTGCAATCGAATGCAAACTTTCCTCTTTGATGTCTTCACTACCTTGTTGACTAGTAGAAGTGTCACATACTTCTCCTTCGTTACTTCTTGGTCTGTCACCTGATTCTCTATTTGCACTACCGATTGAGTAACATCTATTTTAGGAGTCGGCTAGTCTTCTGAACACGCTAGATTGTATTCTGGAACCCTTTTTACCACCCCAAAATGAACATCACTATAATTTAATTTAATTAGGCTACATCGTTTCCCCCCCTATTCTTGCGAACACGATGTTCTAGTAACGGATCAAAACCCTTATGATTGGAGGCTATTTGTGTAGAACTGACACGTCCGTCCAATGAAGGTCCAAACTCCTCTTCCAACTTCTTTAGCTCTCTCAAGACAATTTTGTTGTTTGGCTCAAACTGATGTGCAATCTGTAAATCTATTCTAGCATTTTTCACCATTCCTCGATGCAAAATGAAAGGGCTCTCCTATAATGTACTTTAATATTATACACATCAAATTTCATGGCTAAATCACAATGATTTTGCGCTAGCTCAAATTGTTCCAGCTTTAGCCAACATGCGGCTAGATTGGAATTGAGAGTAACTCCTAATTCGGACATAAGCTGGACATACTGGCTGCAAATTGGTATACCCACACACAGAAATTGAATTGCCCGTTCATACATGGCTATAGTGGCTGGATAATCATAAGCTTTAAATAGGGGATTTTTGTTATCTTTGAAGTCCCGAGCAACCCTAATAGCTTCTCTTGGACTATGCATTTGTTCCAGACGTTCCAATACTACTTTAGACAATTCATCTTTCAGTTATGTGTAAACTAACTCCTCAAATGCCTCTTCAAAATTGGGGTCCATAGATAATTGAAATTCTGTAACTCGAGATGAAATTCTATTATATAACTATGCGATAGTGGTAATACTCCCCTGAAATCCACCAAAACTCCAAGGACCTTATGTTTACTCCAGTAGCACAATCAACTTTAAACAACTCCAACAACACAGGCAGTAATTAATTGCAACACTATACCCTCAAAAGATAGAAAACTACCCACTTCCTAGCCATAATTAGGGTGTTTAAAAAATTTGGAACCACCACACTGCACCGGAAACTGATAAAAGAAAACCGGAAATTGGTTAGACCGATCCGCATCAAAATTTCGGTGCACGGAATTGGAAAAACCGGATGTTAAACGGGACACTTCCGGTTTGGGATCCCTAGCGGAGAACCAACATCGAACCGTTAACACACACACATATGTATGTATGTATGTATGTATGTAAAGAGATAAATTTCAGTTAAAAAAAAGTTTTATGCACACAAATTAACTTAAATAAAATAGAATCAAAATGTAAAAAAAAACAATTTAGATTTGAATATGGCAAATGGTTAAGGGACAAGTCTCTCACACACGCCTCACTCTCACTATCAGTCAACAACCCAATTTAATTTACCAAATTAGGGCATGTCAAATTGGTAGGTAAGTTCAACTTACCAAAATTTACCAGTTTTTATCTAAATTTACCAAAATTTACAAATAATTATCAAAGTTAAAAAATAATTTTTTTTAATTTTGATATATTAACCTAAATTTGCCAAAAATTACCAAAAGTTACCAAAATTTAACTTTTACCAAACTGTTTTTTACCCATGAATTTTACACAACCTTAGTATAATTTAGGCCCTTTAGAAAAGAATCAATAGTGACATGTAAGAAATTGGGCCCGAAATTTTATTTATTTTTTTTGGGTTAATTAAAAATGGTGACTTTTTAATATTATGGAAATTAAGGCGGTTCCGGTTAACTGGTGACATCGAAGCGTTAAATCAGGTTTGGAAAAACTAGGTTATTCGATTCAGGTTTTAGTTTACGATTTTAGAAAAAGGTGGACCGCTTCAAAAAACCGAAAACGCTCCGATGAGGATACCCTGGCCACAATGAACTCAGCTGCCGAGCTTTGATGGGTACTACTAAAGACTTGCTTGCGAGTGAGGACCACCCCCAATCGTAGCAACGTAAGCCCCGACTGTGAGATGCAATGAATCGGACTGACCCCAACCAAACCTACGCGTAGCTCAGAGACGGCGATCGCCGGCGCCGGAGACGGCCGAAATAGAGCAAGCGATGATGCCGGTGATGGAGGTTACTGGAATCGCCTAGAGAGAGAGTGAGAGGGGAAAGAAGAGAGAGAATCAAATCCAACACCTGAAACTGAGGGAGGGAGCAAAATTCGTTTTTGGAGGCGCTCCCCCACTGTGTCTGTGGCTTCACCGCTTCCGGTAATCTCTTCTTCCTTCTCCAATTTCTCTCTTCCCTGCCTGCAGTCACCCATTCTATCGCCGCTTCTGCTGCAGTTCTTGTCTATTCACTCACATTCATTCTAAGCTCTATTCTGCTCCGTTTTAGCCTTCCACCTTTCTAAATTGAATTTGACTTAACACACTCTCCTTTCTTGTTTCAAATTCAAATTTGCCCATTGGATTTAGCATATCCATTTGAACTTGCTGTGTTTGTGTGCATTTAACGGTCGATTCTAGTTGTTGACATGGGCTGATTTTCGTATTAGCTTTCTGAGTGTCTGCAATGAGTAGTCGTAGGGTTTTACTAGTTAAACACGTGGCCGCTGTGATCAAGCATCAGCAAGACCCTCTTAAGGCACTCCAAACGTTCCAATCTGTTAAGAATGAGCCCGGGTTTAAGCACTCTTTGCTGACCTACAAATGCATGGTAGATAAGCTTGGTCATCATGGGAAATTCCAAGAAATGGAGTCTTTACTTACAGAAATGAGGATTGATATGGATAATAGTTCGGTGGAGGGGGTCTACATTGGGGCAATGAAAAGTTATGGGAGGAAAAACAGGGTTCAGGAGGCTGTTGACGTGTTTGAGAGGATGGCTTTTTATGGTTGTGAACCTTCAGTCATGTCCTACAATGCCATTATGAATATTTTGGTTGAACATGGCTATTATGGGCAAGCACATAAAGTTTATATGCGTTTGAAAGATGAGGGGATCATCCCTGATGTGTATACATATACAATCAGGATTAAGTTGTTCTGCAGGAGCCAAAAGTTTAATGCTGCTCTAAGGCTTCTCAGGAACATTTCTATGCTGGGATGTGATGTCAATGCAGTTACATATTGTACTCTTGTACAGGGTTTATACGAAGATGGCTATACACTTGAAGCACTAAGGCTGTTCAATCAGATGCTTAGCCTTGGAATTTGTCCTGACACAGCTACATTTAACAAGCTGATACATGTATTTTGTGGGAAGGGTGGTGTTGAAGAAAGCGAAAGGCTTTTCTGCAAGGTTTTTAAAAGGGGTGTTTGTCCAAATTTATTTACATTCAATGTCTTCATTGAAGGATTTTGTGACAAAGGTTCATTCAAAGAAGCTGATCACTTACTGTATATTATGAAGAGGGATGGATTTCCCCCTGATGTGGTGACTTATAATATACTCATATGTGGGTTATGTAAGAACTCTAAAGCTCTTGAGGCTGAGCAATACATGCATAAGATGATAAATGAAGGATTTGAACCGGATGCTTTTACGTACAACTCTATTGTTTCTGCTTATTGTAAATTGGGGATGGTACAAAATGCGGATATGACACTCCGTGATGCAACATTTAGGGGGTTTAGGCCTGATGAGTTCACATATTGCTCCTTGATTGGTGGCTTATGTAAGGAAGGTGATGTAGAAAGGGCCATGGCTATATTCCTCGAGGCTGAGAAGAATGGACTGAAGGCTAACAATATCCTTTATAACACATTAATCAAAGGTTTATCCCAGCAGGGTCTGATACTTGAGGCGTTACAGTTGATGAATGATATGTCAAGGACTGGTTGCTCCCCAAATGCATGGACTTATAATACAGTTATTAGTGGATTGTGCAAAATGGGTTGCCTATCTGATGCAAATAACCTTGTGGATGATGCCATACGTGGAGGATGTCTACCTGATATTTTCACTTTCAATACACTAATAGATGGATACTGCAAACAGTTGAAATTGGACACTGCAATTGAACTTATTGATAAGATGTCAGAGCATGGTGTCATACCTGATGTTATTACGTACAATACACTGCTAAATGGGCTCTGCAAGGCATCAATGTTTGAAGCTGTGAAGGGAACTTTTCAAACAATGGTGGAGAAAGGGTGCACTCCAAACCTTATTACATACAATGTACTTATCGATAGCCTCTGTAGGGCTCAGAAGGTGGAGGAAGCTTCAGACATGCTTGAGGAGATGGCACTCAAGGGCCTTACCCCGGATCTCGTTGCTTTTGGCACATTGATTAATGGTTACTGTAAAAAAGGAGATTTAGATAGTGCCTACCAGCTCTTTAGAAAGATTGATCAACAATACAAGTTTCCACACACAACTGCTACATATAACATTATGATCAATGGATTTTGTGAAAAGCTGAAAGTAGGCATGGCTGAGAGGCTTTTCTGTGAGATGCTTGAGAAAGGCTGCTCTCCTGATGGTTACACTTATCGTGTTCTAATAGATGGGTTCTGTAAAGCAGGAAATGATGATACTGGCTTCAAGTATCTCTTAGAGAAGATTGAAAAGGGGTTTAGGCCCTCATTATCAACATGTGGAAAAGTACTTAATTGCCTTTGTATAAAACACAAGGTTTATGAAGCTGTTAGAATCATTCAACTTATGGTACGCAAAGGTATTATTCCACAAGCTGTGGAGGATATTTTTAATTCTAGTAAAAGAGAAATAGCGGCACCAAAGATTCTCGTGGAAGACTTGTTGAAGAAGAGCTTCATCACTTACTATGCATATGAACTTTTATATGATGGCATTCGAGATAAGAAGCTACTGAAGAAAAGTCTTCCATGATCGCCTTAGAATCTCTACATTAGACAGTGAGAATGTTTGACTACATTCTGAAGTTGGGAGCTGGGTTCCATTGGATCATCATATTTAGCAAGATCTTTTCATTCTGTCAGAGCTGCTGTCAGATAGTGTTTGGTGCTTTGGCTTGCATACAGTTGAGAAATGCAGTTGGTTAAATTTGAGCATATGAGTTGACTTGTTAAGTGTCAACTATGAGCTCCAACTGTACTGCCTCTGTCACGAATTACACTGGTCGGTCTTATGAACACATTAGGTTTGTGGTTGCATTTTGATTCCCAATTTTCCTTCTATCTTAGCATTTACTTTTTGTCATGTGCAGAATGGTTACAATGGCAAAAACAATCAAGGCATTGATTGTGGATGGTCAAAGTGTTGCAGTAATATTCCTTTGCCATACTTGAGGAACTTTGACAATCTTTTCCTTGTATATCCGGTGTTGACTCATGAACATGCAACTAGTTTAAAGAGGTAAGCTTTCCCTTCCTTTTTACTTAATAACATCGTAATTACTTTGCACCTGCACTACTGAGGTTCCAATTTCATCACTTACGATGTTTTGGTCATCTACTTGAATCCAAATATCTAACTTGGTTGTGCTTCTAAGGAAAGTTTTTATTTATTTATTTTTTAAATTTGTATTCTTTTATTGATCAAATGCAACATTGTTTCTGTTAACACTATGCATTATTTTCTTGGACAAGGAGAAATTTTGTTGAACAAACTTAAATCTGCGCACTTCAAGTAGGAAAACTGATTGAAACTAACTTCAATTGTAAACCTCTATAATGTTTAATGCTGGAGTTTACTTTAAAATACCTCCCCCATGAATGATAGATAGCCATGAGACCATAGGAAGGGTAAAACTATAGCCAGTAGACTCTTGATGCTTGCTAATGAATAGCATGTATGTTTAACTGTGCGCATAAATGTAGATGATCAAACCAGACTACACTGGCTAGAACAGCTTTTATAATTGCCATCGTCTGAAATGTGAAATTAAACTCTCCTAGGTTGTTGTAAGGGTTTGAATGTGGCTGTCTTATACTATCTTAAAGGTTTTGTTATTGGATCCTGGGTTAAAAACCATTGATTATGTTGCATCAAGAACCCATTAATGATTAAACTGAGGTCACAAGAACATAAAGAGAGACAATGATCAAATTAAACTTGAAATTGCATGAGACATTATACTAGACTTGGTTTGCGGCCGAGTTCTACTGGTATATGTTTCATTGATTGTGTACTACGACTAAAATGTTACGACTTGGTCTGCATTCTAGTTGTAAGTTGTAACTTATTGTTTTGGTAGGATGCGTGACATACATTTCACTGTGATAAACATGTGTTTTACCCTTGGCTCAGATTTGCTAGGGCCGCTATACGTACGAATGTGTAATAATTCACAAAAGGATGGTCTTACTAGTTAGCTAAGACACATGGTATGCATTCCAAGTTTGGAGTTTATGTATCTCTATACTTAAGCACTGTGAGGTAGGATAAAACATACAAATGTATAAGATGTAAACAAAGGCTTGTCTTACTGGTTAGCTTGGATGCATGCATTTGACCCTTGTCTTTGAAAGGGTTGTAGACCTTAGATAAGGACTTTTACTTTATTCTTTTGCCATTAGATACTAGTCCAATCTCCTGTGCCTCAAAACTACTTGTTCTTATGATTTGATTTCTATCCATGGTTTCTAGTATTCCTAGCTTTATTGTTAGTCAATTGTATCAACACCTTGTTGGAGTTTGAAATGGATTGCAAATGATAAAAAATTAAGAATTGAGCTTGCTTACCAGTTCTTGAAACTCCATCTATTGCCCGTTAGTTTTGGGTTTGGTTTGAAACCTCATTGGATTTACATGTGTTGTTTGTTTATGCCCAATTAATCTAAAAATTTGCACAGTATGAGAGAGGGTTGCTGTTAGTGTCTCTGGTTCTTGACTTGGTAAGCTGTGCGGGTTTTGGGCTTTGTTTGTAGTCCCGGTATGAAGGGATGCGTTTGAGTTTGAAGTAGGCTATGACCCCACTTTGATAAAATTGCAAGGCATTGCATGTGTTATAAGTTTGTGAGTTACTGCACCCATTATCAATTGATTTTGGGCTGGAACCCTGTTGGACTTATATGCATCACCCGTTTATTTGAGGTTTGATCGATTTAAATTTTTGCAACTGTGTGATTTTTCGCTTTAGATGTACTCTTGGCTCCACATTTGGACTGGTTTTCCTCGTTCTATTAGACAATTTCCAATGGGACTGCATCTGCAATTAATGATATTAACATTGAATGTGTTTATTCCGTCATATTGCTTCTATTTAATTAATTAGGGGTGGGGGTAGGGGGGTTTGTCCCGCCATTATTTTTCCTTGAAGATTGATGTAAAGAAGATGAAAGCACTTAGACCGTTGGTAGTACTGGTGTTGCAAATAATAGAGAACTTTGTCACTAATGTGCATGAGATTGGGTTGAGTGTTGTATAATTGTAAGGGGATGGGAAGTAATGGATTTACAATTAGGGAGGAGGGAGAAAAAAGTTAGGGGTTTCCCTTTTTTGGGTTGGGGAGGGGGGGGGGGGGTTACTTAAATTTGATGTTGACGAATTGCCCAATTACTTTGATGTTATGTAACACTATTTGTTTCAGATTATGGAAATTTATTGAATACTAATTGACATATTTTGGAAAAATAAAACTTATATTTACACTGTTTCAGATCTTGGCTTTTATAAATAATGTTGGTCTTTGAAGAATTTTCTGGATCTGTTCGAACTAACTTGATTGCTTGGTGCATTTGGATCTTGGTTAATGTTTCTTTTGAGGGATTCAGGGTGTTATTTATTTATTTATTTATTGATAAGGAGGGATTCATGCTTGGTGGTGGTTCTATGCTTGTTATGTTTGACACGTGTCTAACATATATAAGATATGCAAAGATACTGTTTTGAAGTAGTTTTGCATAAGGTGCATGCCACTTGTGAGAAGTGCATTCGGTTCTAATGAAACAAAAACGTATCCATAAACCTGGAACATGTGGATGCACATTAGGGCGATTGGGATGCACAGATATCTCTTTCTGGGTTGCTTTGTTCAACTATGAGACTCACAGTTTCTGGACACCATTTGTATAGAGTAGTAAACCATAACATTGAGGGGAGGAGAGGGGGCAGTTCTGACTCGTTGCTTTTTTCTTAACCCAGCTGTAGAGCATAGACCCATGTAACATTACCTTCATTTATTTTGTTGTATTATTTTGACTGTAATTTTTTTTGACTGGATTGTAGACCTCCAAATAGTATTTAAGCTACATATCCATTTAGCATGTCTGGGATCAATCGTATTGTTAGTCCTTCAGAGTACTTGTTGATGAGCATTTCCTCTAGGAGGTGTAGGGCCAGCATTTTATTTCTTCACTTCAAGCTGTTTTAAGCTAGAAGTAAAGCTGCCCTGTTGGTCAGGTTGTGTTCATGAATTAATTTGGGACGTGCTTTCACAACCTGGTTTCTTGGGTTACTGCATGACCCCATTACTAGAAAAAGTAGATAAATTGACGCTTAGAGGGCGATGCTATTTCTTAGTGTCAAGTGTGTATTGCGGAACTTAATCTAGCTATCGATCACGATTTTGATGCCAAAACACGCCGTACCAAGATAAAAACAATGCTAGATGCATCCGATAATGGCTAAGCAGGGTTCTGATTATTCTGCCATTCAAGCCCTTCTGTCGCTTGTCTTATCTACCCCTTTCTCTCTCCTCAATCCTCAGTAGGAACCAGAAATTTACGCCTTGCCTCCCCTTTCCCAAACACCTTCAGCCACATCATATTTACTTCCCCCATCTTGGATTCGGGGTTGTGAATGGGCGAGATCAAGGCTTTAATTTTAAAGGACATAGTAGCAACAAATATTGTAATCAAAGGTATTAGGTACTAGGTAGTAGTCTAATTTCATTTAGTTCCTCATTTTGATTTCAGCTGTATTTCAGATTTGGGATTTCAAAAATTTCAATTGCTGTTGTTTGGTCATCCGGCCCTAAATCTGTGTTAAACTTTCAAATTTGGTGTTTATTTTGCAAACCTTTAGTCTAATTCTTTGATATTGGTATCATTTCCTAAAATTTCAGACTTCTTAATTGGTTAAAGTTTCGACTTTAGGGTTCAATCCTTAATTTTTCGTTTCAAGTCTCAGGTTATTTCGATTTCAGATCTAGTCTGTAGCTTCAGGTTTATGTACTGGATCTCAAAATTGTTATTTTTTGATGGAGTGAGTCTCATGTTGGTTTTGCTGCTGATTGTTCATGTTTGCAGGTTAGTTTTTCTGTCAAGGCTCAGATCTGTTTGATACAAAATGGTATAGGAGGAATTAATTGCAGACTTAGGTTTTCTGTTGCCAATTGATTCTTTTGGTGCTAACATTTGTGGCATTGTTTGGTCCTTCCCTTGCTGTTTTTGCTATTTTGCAATTCTTATGACGATTTTGAAGCAAATTTTTGTTTTTGGTTGGATGTTATCTTGGCACCTAGGACATTACTTGTGTATTCCTCCTTTTTGAGTGGTGCTTTTGGACATGGCCTCTCTTTTTGTAGGGTGTATGGAGTCTTTTGTATGAGACTTCACCTTGATGGCATATCATCCTTGTTGACATCTTTGTTTCTGCATTAGAATCTGTAGCAATGTATTGGATTAGTTACTATTGTGGTGCTGGTGGTTTACACTGTGTTGGATGCAGACTTGATCTCTCTGTTGTGTAAAAGTTGGGATAGCTGTGTAAGGTTCAGTTACTTCAGTACCATAATGTCCATGTGAACTTAGATTATTATGAAAAGTCCTGTAGGTATGGAGGGAGTGTCTGTGCACATAGTACATCTCATGCTTGGTCTGTAAATTAAGGACAAAAAGAGGGAAAATGGATCTTGTTTTAATCTTATCTTACTCAGCAAAGAGTGGATGTTGACCGATCATCCTTACTGTTTATAGATTTTTTTTTTTCCTGAATTCCATGGACAATTGTGCTGTAAAGATCTTGCTTTGTTGGACTACTTAAGTACTGTTGCCTTTCTCAGGGTTTCAATCTGCTTGCCATTTTGACACTGTTATGGATTATTGAATTTGAGTTGTGCTGATGATTTGTAGATGACCTTCCCTTCTCTCTGCACCACAAACCAGATGTCTCCCAAATCCCTCTTTTTCCCAGCTGATATTATACTTCAGTGTGTCCCAAGGTGTTGACACTACTAAACAGAGCGACCGGGAATGGTTTGGATCAAACTAGATTCTTTTATTGCCAAACTCCCCACTGAAGTCTGAGAAGTCATCAAGCTCGTCCATTGTTGCCACTGACCTTGACGATTTAATTATCATTGCTGATTATTCACATGCAAAGACCCCAAGGTTTCAAAGAGGGATCCTGCAATCGCATTGACTGCTTGGATTGCACAAATGTAACTCAGTATGCATTTGGTTTGGTTCCTCTAGGCCATCGATTACATGCCATAGGAATCAATCTCACCGCTAAATTGATCTCAATGATATTTTGGCTTGTCCACTAATGAGCCTTTATGAAGGTATGGGCGATGCGCTTGCATTTCAGTATGGAGGATCTGCTGCACGCAATAGGCGCAACAACAACAAACTCCCAAAGTCCCAGGAGATGCTGCACACAATAAGGTAGACATTTTTATTTAGTAGTTGTATAGTTTAAGGAGTATGCCCACCTTAAAATCATACTAATGTTCTTTTGTACTACTATTAATTGGTAGTGTGTTCCTTTCTTAAATTATTATATGCACTCGAAGGCTGAGTGTGTACTGCACAATGATTTTGTAATTTTTTTCAATATGGGTAGCTAGGACCGTCATCTGATTCCCATTTTTGTGTAATATTTAATCTTGTTTCCTTTCATCTTTATTCTCTACTTTGCTTTCCAATGTAGTGCCTATGCTTATTTGAAACACAGATATTCTCAGAACAGAAAGGCCACGGGAAAGCTGCTCAACACAGTCTCTAGAGTTTATTTAGGACACTGCAACATTAATTGAGCAATGCCTGTATGGAGTCTGAGAAGCAAGATGCTATCATTTTGTGAGTTCGTCTCTGTTGGAATTTTCTCCCCTGACAGACATTACTCGTTTGACGCCCTGCTTTTTTTGTTTCTTTGTTGGTTGGAGGAAAGGATTTTTTTTTTTGGGGGGGGGGGGGTGTTGCTTGATGAATATGCAATTTAATCCTGAAAATTATTGTTCCCCAGAATTGCATATTCAGATGTCCACGTCTAGGTCTGTTTGTAGTAATTAGAAGTGGTTGTGTTTGAACAGATTCTTGGGACACTGTCATCCAGAAGTGGGCCAATCAGCTCTGTGGGAACTTGATTCAGATGAGCAATACAACATCAGAAGGGTGACATCGTCCTTGTCATCATGTGAACCAAGGATTGGTTCATTATTGGAAGATAAGGTAGAAGAGAAGTAAGAAGAAGAAGCTGGGAAGTAGGTCACAGTCATGACAATCCATGTCATGCCCATGATCCCTTCTCTATGTTGGGGGTGATTTCCAGATTTTGGTAACGCCTGTGACACTCATTGTCAAGGCCATGACATCCCACGGTAACTTGTCGCCAGCAGCAGATCACAGTCGTGACAACTAGTGTCACGCCCGTGACCCAATCTGGGTTTTGTTGATCCTTGCACAAGAAACGAGGGTCACGACCTAGAGGTCGCGCGCCATGACTGTGGCGTATTTTAGGGTTTTTACTAGGGTTTAGCCCTTTAGTATATATAGCTCCTTTCATTTGTGATGAACAATTGCCTCTTTGATGAATATACATGTTGAGTATTTACAACCCCTTCAAAAATCTCTCTTTTTTATCCATTGCTCTAATGGTGGTGATTAGGAGTGTTTTCTTTATAGTTGATTAGTGGTTAATTATTTCCATCAACTTGGTGAAGTTCTTTTGGAGGTTCAAGTGTTGTTGGTAGGCTTTTTTTTTTATGCTTCATTGGATCTCCCAGTTCAATCTTGGTGAGTTGTTCTTCATAGATTGAGCATATTTTACTTTTTGCTTTGTTGATTAGTTTGTTGAATCTAAAAATTATACAAAATAGTGGTGTGGTGTTGTGTTGGTGAGTTATACTTGGAATGTGTTGAGTTTATGGATGATAATATGATCTTTGGGTTGTTATACATCTAATTTATCATTCCCAATCGATTTATGGATCATCCTGTAAGCACACTGAACCACCATCATGGACAACAAGAATCGACGACCATGGACACGAATTTTGGGATTTCATCGGACGACAACACAGTTACACGTAGTGAATAACGTGTTTGTCTTTGAACTATATGAATCGGGAAAGTGCTAAATTTTTTTTTGACATACTTTTCAAATCCCCTCCTCACTAGACTTATAAGTCAATTTCTAAAATCCTATTTCGTTTGTTTCAATGGAGTCTCGAGGATTTCTGCAATGGCATCTAAGCGAATTTTTTTTGCCAAAGCCCTATTCCGTTTGGTTTGGTTGCTTCAACCTTGCAGTAAGCTCTTTCTCTATTCAAATCATAGAAACCCAAAACTTACATGATTTCCTTGATTCAGTTACAATGTTTTCTACCCAAACACAAATTATAAAAAGGGAACTTATCATATGAGCATATAACCCTTTGGTGAACATGTGAGCATGAGTGAATATTTAATGAACATCAAATATTATTTTTATGGACGTCAAATATGAAAGGTGGATATCAAATATGCAAAGAGAATGTATAAGATTTTGTTTAGAGGACATCAAATGTTAATGTCCATCTTTTATACTTGATGTCCATCAAAATGATATTTGATGTTCATCTTTTATACTTGATGTCCACGAAAATAATATTTGATGTTCCCATATATCAAACTATGCTCATATGCTCACTAAAGAGTCATGCTCATATAATCAATTCCTTATTAAAAAAACCCCAATATCCCACAAATCACGCCACTGCTTCAAATATTTTCCAAACATACCACCATCGTCCATCGGGCCACTCATGTGAGTGGTATATAGGTGTTATTTGTGGTATTCCTATCGGTCGTCAAATTAAAGATAAATGGAATTGATGCAGCTCACCTTCTCACCGTAACACGCGTCTCACTGGATCTGTTTCCTACACACACAGTATGTGCGAGTGCATGGAAATGCATATATGTGTGTGCGTGCATGCTGCACTCATATATGTGTATATATGTATGTATTAATATTTTTAAATATCTTTTGTTAGAAATTAAGGTTAAAGCAGTGCATTGGAGATTATAAAATGTAAAGATGACAAATATTAAGCTACAGAGTTATCGTAATATTTAAAGAACAAAACAACAAATAAAATAAAATAAAATTTAACAACTGAAATATGCAAAAGTTGAGCACACTATATAGAGTCCTAACAGTTAAAAAAAATTAAATTAGAATTAGTGGGACTTGACGTACTACTACCTCCGTCCCAAAATATTTGTTCTTTGACTAAAATTTGACCATTGATTATTCATAAATTACAATAAGTTACGATATGAAATTACCGTTATTAGAAAATTACATTAGTAAAAAATACAATGGCGGTAATTTCTTATCGTTTCTCATATTAATTTGAGAATAACCAGTGGCCTAAACATTTTGGGACGGAGGTAGTACTTTAAATGAGGAGTAGTAACATTTTTAACTTTTATGAAAGTTAAATGACAATTTAACCCAACTACCAATGACACACTTTAAATTTTACCGGTAAAATTGTTACAACAAAGAAAAGTGACAATTTTTGAATATTTAAAAGAATTCAATGGCAAATAATAAACATTTATTTAGTGATATTTTTTATTGGATTATTGGACGATAATACACTGAACTTTAGGGGTATTGGACAATAATGCACTGAACTTTTTTTTTGGACTCTGATACCCTGAATTTTGAGGGTATTAGACAATAATGCACTCAGACCTATTCAGCTGGTGGTTGACGCGGCGACTGTCCTACTTTGAGGTGTCGTTTTCTATTTTTTTTAAGAAAATTTTTTTGTTGCGTAAGAAAATGACTAATATATTTTTTTGGAAAAAAAGAAAAATGACACGTCAAATTAGAACAGCCACTGCGTCAACCACCAACTGAATTGGTTTAAGTGCATTATTGTTAAATACCCTCAAAGTTCAATGTATTAAAATAAAAAAAACGTTCAGTACATTATTGCCCGAAAACCCTTATGTTCAGTGTATTATCTTCCAAAAATCCATTTTTATTTTATCCAACGCTACAAAGAAAGTAAAAAAAGTCAGTGGTGCAACTCGAGGAAAAGATTCAAAGTGGGTTTGCGACCTCGGGACGCCCAACGCCAGACCCTCACCTCCGCCCGGCCGCTACCACCGCTGCCGCACACTACATTCCGACCTCATTTTCTCTCCTCAATTTAAGGTATTTGCTATTTCTACTTTTATTGTTAACTATTTAGTTAATTGATTCCAACATTAGGTTTTTGTCGATAAATATTCAACTACTGATTTTTGGCGCATTTCTATTTGTTGCGTAGTATTTTAATGTGTTTAATCCTTTTACACGATGTTTACTGATTTAGCCTACATATCTCAGCTGGTTTGTTTTGGGGGATTGGTGATTAATTGATTCCTGTAAAGAACCCTCATTTGATTTGTTCGTTTTTGCATTCCATTTCATCAGATAAAGCTTACCAATGGGATAAGCCTTATTTGATGGGCTTGGGAAGCTCATGACCTTACTGTTTTTTTTAGTGCAGGGAAGAATGTTCTGGTGGTGACCAAGGGATAACAAAGTTGGATTCAGACTTGCTTATTTGGAAAAATGTTCTCTTGTTCATAAAAAGTTCCATGAACTGTGTGCTATGTGTCTGTAACTTCTTTAAAATCTCCTGGATTTGGCCTAACTGTGAATAAAATTGCATGTTTTAGTCTTACCCAATTTGACTTCAGGTCGAATTTTGTTAGAGGCCTCCGCGATGTTATGCTGTTTAGGGTTAATTATGATTTAAAAGTTCAATTATTCTTGTTAGTGTTCTTTGTTGGGCATCCATGTAGGCGGCATGCTCAGCTGCTTTAGTTTGGGGTGTTATAATAGTATTATTATTATTCATTTCGTGTCCCGAACAAACTGCATAATTCGGAATATCTAATTTTTGAATGCAAATAACTAGTGACTCATAAAAGTAGGTCAAAGAGAGAGAAAACCTGTTTATCAGGGGCTCATTCTTCCTCATTTAATCATCAGCTTTCTCAGTGGAAGCTCGAATTCTGAATTCAGGGACATCAAACCTTCCAATTTTCCTGGTCAAGTGCTAGTTTTTCACTGGGAATGTGTTGATGTCAACTTTCCTGTTCAAGTGCTGGTTTTGAATGGCATGTCATTGGAACCAGAGCATTTTGATTCTTTAGAGTTATGATTCATAACCCTTAAATAGATCTTCATTTTGATGTCCATAGTTATACTTCTTGTGTAGCATTAGCATCCCAAGCTGAGGATCTTTAATAACATAACTGTTTTTTCCCTTTGTGTTTTTCAAAATGTGACTAGAGCTGATTTTTTTTTCCTCCGAGGATCCTGAGTGCAAAGATGGCGTTCAGAGTTGCAGCACAAAGAATTAGTCAGGGAAATAATAGGCACATGTTTGGCACAAGAAGATTGATCCATGGCCTTGCTGTTTCAGCACCAACTAGCCATGCCATTGAGCCAGTTGCTTCACCGCCATTGTCTCTGCCAGAGGTTGATTCTGATTTTTCATGTCAGTTTCCTGGTTTTGCCTTTGGCAATGGATCAATGGAGCTCATGGCAGTTCCCAAAAGAAAGGTTATTTTACAATTTGAATCTCTTTTTTTTTTTTTTGACAATATTGTGTCATCAGTTATCTGAGCTTGCTTTTACGCATTATACGAATTCTATTCATTGACAAAATGTCAAGTTATATATAGTTGCTGAGTTGTGGGGAAAGCAAAAGAACTTTGGCAAACTAAAGAAGAAAAGATTGCTCTTAAATGGAACCCTAGCTACTTTTACAAGCATCATCTTCTCGTCTTTCCCATTGATCCTCTTAACTTTTACTTTTGTTCTTTCTTTTAATTAGTTGCTACCTTTGTTGTTGCTATTAACATGTAACACGTTATGTAGATTGTTTGTTTATGTTTTGTTGGAAACTACATTTCTCTTGTTTGGGGCTTAGGTGTAAAGCTTAGTTTGAAGTGGTGATATGTAGACGGTAGGCTTTGCTGGAGATGCGTGTAAATGTTTTTGGTGGAACTTTCAGAATTTTGGTTTTAGCTATGTTTGCAGGTTTTTAGTGTAAATGGTATTTATGCGTGTGTTTGTTCGTGGAAATGCTTACAAAAAACCCCTCCCCCCCCCCCCCCCCAAACAAAAAAAAGGCTGTACTTGAGGAGTATCCATTCAAAATAACTACTATTCAATGTAAGAGTGTTACGTTTCATGTATGATTTCATTTTAAATAACCTTTGAAGCTCTGATTGATGTACTGGGAATCATTGTTACCAGCTGCAGTTTCTAAGCAATCCCTAAGGCATTCTTTGTGAATTCTCTATGTGGAATGTCTGTGTATTGCCAACAAAGACTTCTTAGACTGGATGTACTGTTTTCCCCCTTTTGTCTGTTAATGACGAGGAGACGGGAGGTTTGGTGTTATTTCTGAAAGAAACCTCTCTACCAGCTTACTGTGGAGCTTTGTTGGGGCATCTTCTTGTTCTTTTAAGCATTCCATTGTTGTTTTACTGTATATGGAATGATCTGAATGTGCATACGCTTTGTATACACAGGTCTCTCCGCACAAGAGGGGCATTAGAAATGGGCCGAAGGCATTGAAGCCTACTCCAGTGATAATCCGTTGCAAGTAAGGCATTTATATGTTATCTGCTATCTGGCTTCATAAATACAGTCTTCAGATATATTCTAGAAAGGATTAGCACAGACAGCCATGGAATTACAAAATGATTTTTTTTTTTTTTTTTTGAAATGATATCAAGCTGGGGTGCTATTGCTCTCTATAGGATAAGACATCACCATTAGGTAACCTCATTAAATTAAAAAAAGAAATTAGCTAACCTTGATTGATCAATACTTGGAAACACCTTCGGCAATCTGTTTTGAGAAATTGTGTTTATACTTTATAGGTCTTTGGTTATGGAGAGCTCAAACACCTGTGATCTATGCCCTAAACCAGTCACAACTATCTAGATTCTTGATAATTTGTCTTAGCTTGTATCATCAAGGGTGAGCTAGAGCCACCGGACCATTGTAACTTTTGGGTGATGCCGCATCATCAATAGTCTGCAAATTTGCTCTCCCCTTAACTGTGCAGTCTATATAGGTTATAGTTGGCATCAACTTGATGTTTATATGTAGTTCCTAACTGTGACATTGGCTGTTTTGCTACTCCCTGACTGTCATTTAATATCAATATATTTTGAAAAACATTGATAGTAGTTAATATAAATCTGATGATAGTAGTTTCATATTATAGCTTACTATATATGTTGCAAAATTAATAGTCAAAGTTTTCAAAAGTTGACTGCATGTGGTACACCGTACATGTCCACCTTTTTGTGCCGTTAAAAAACTTGTTTGTTTGTTTGGGTCAAGGAACTTTTTACTTGAGCTCTTGAAGGTTGTAGCCTATAGGAGTTTCAGCAATATGGAGAGTGCTAATTGAATTTTTGGCTGCTTGACAATATACCTTGGAGCAATTTATACTACCCACTTAACAAGCTTGGGAACTGGGGCTGGCAATACTAGTTCTAATTGCCTTATTTTCCATCATCATTGTCCTGAATTTGGGATTTTGGCTTTTCAGGAGTTGCGGCCGGGTGAAGTTGCCACACTTTTACTGCTGCGGTGGCCGGAGGGAAGAGTCGGGCGAGGCAACCAACTGATAAAGATCTATGCTTTTGGACTTGGATCAACCTCGCATAGCCTAGGTGAATCTTGTGAATTTACAATCACCCTGTTTTTTTCTCCAAATTTCCAAAAAATGTTACAGCTCAACTGGCTTCCACATGCCCGTTTTGATCGGTGAAGAGTAAAGGCAAGCAATAGGCCATCCTTGTAAAGATTGGACAAATACTTGCACTAGGAGGAGGTTTGATGCACCTGGATTAGATTATTCACCTGCAAGTGAAGTTTTGTATTCGTTGCTGTACTACGGGCAGACATCGATTGCAATCTCAAATATTGGGTTACAATTTTGAAGATAATTATTTAGCGAAATCATAATAAAAAAAAAAGAAACAAATCACACTGTAAATTTGAAATGTATCTGTTCACACTTGACTATGGTAAATAAGTGCACTTGATGGTTACGACTTGCTACTGCCTCTGCTTTTGACATGTAACTTGTAAGGAAGTAACGATAGTCGATAACTGGATTCGATGCACAAGCTACTGTGAGCCCCTGGCATTTTCATTGTAGTCGATATGGTGAGCTAAACATGATGTTTCCATCAATTTAGGCATTTTCATGTTGATGCAATTGCCCCTGGCATTGAAGCCCCCGCCCAAGGTAAATAGTCTCATTCAAGTCAACAGACACAGACAGTAGGTATATGTGGATAGGTTTTGTTGATGTAACACTATGAAGTTTGATTGTAGTGCATGCTTTTCTATGCTGTCCTGCATCGAAGATTTTCCTGTGATCCAGGATGCTTGAATAAGGCATTTCATAACAACATACGTGCATGTTTATCCATCCAACTCATTGGTTAGTGCTTTACAAAATATCAAGATTGAAGATGTTGGGTTAGTCTTATTCGGTTTGGGTTTAGGCTAACTTTGGGTTAGTCTTATTCGGGTTGGGTTTTGTGAAGTTTTTTAAGATTGAGCTCTAGTTCGATTTGGGGACGTTCGGTTGTGGATTTTAATCGGGTCATTTTTTGAGTTGTGGTTTGGATAAGTTTTTTTTTTCTTTGGGCTTGGATCAAGACCAGGTCATCCATTCGTGTGTTGTGTGTCGGTCTAGGTCTAGGTTTGGTTCTTAGTTCGGGTCTTAGGTCGGTTTTGCCAGATCTGTTGTGAAATTGGGGGGGGGGGGGTTTAGACCTAAACCAAGTCGAAAGGTGTGGTTCATAACGTTGCTTATCTCCATAGAAAAAGACTCGCAAATTATAAAAATTGGTTCTAACCTCCAACTTGGACAACTACAATGATGCCAAATGATTTATTGATTCATTGGCCCTACATTAGTCTAAAAAAAATAAATTCAATTATGTATACATAAAAATATTTATGTACACATTTAAATTCGAAAGCAACGCAATGATAAAAAATAAACCAGCCTCAAGTGGTGACAAATTCCAATATTGAAAAGAAATATTTCATCCAACTGATGTTATTACCTTTGTCTTTTTTATTTGATTCTTGAACTATTTTTTTTTGTTTTATATTTTCTGTCACTTTTACAATTTTAATAATATATTAATTACTACTTTTTTTTTATTTTACTCACAATATTTATTCAATAAAATACCAAAAGTTAACTTAATTGATGATATTTATGCAATTTTTTTTACTAACTACCGCATAATTTTCAGTAACATTGATTTCTCCTACCATTTTCAAAGACACTTAAAAAAAACGGATAGAGTGGTTATAGAAGTTAGAAGCCTGCCGGAAATACAACCTACTGTATTTTAAAATACCTTTTATCAAAGGACCAAAATTGCACAAAGGGGGAAGTAACCGTATGTATGCAAGAATATTTCAAACATGAACCATATATACAGTTTGTCTTCTATAAAATTTGTGTAGGATCAATCTTTTATGCAAAATATTATTTGTTTTAGTTTTTAAAGTAAAGGAATTTCATAGTCCGAATACAATTTGTGTAGGATCAATCTTTTAGTTGGTTGGTGTTAAAGCATAAAATTATTTTTGAAGCTTCAGGATAATTTTTTTAATTGCTATAGTTCTTACTTATTGTATAAGCATCTTTCTAAGCGCAAGTTTAGGGGAATATTATATTTACATCATTCGAGTTTAGGGTTATTGGGATTAAATAATTCAACCTTTGGGGTAATTTGGATATGACGAACTGACCTCTGGAATTTAGACTCGACAAACTATACTTGACATCATATTAGATTGAATAAACTTCACAGATCTCAATTCGTCGAAAAGGTGACTTGCAATGGTGATCAAAACATTTTTTCTTTACTTTTCATAAGTTAAATAGTTTACATAAACAATCACCTTTGTTAGGTGACTTTTCAGACAAGTTGAAATAGGTAAAAATTCACTCAATCTAGTAAGATATTAAGTATAGTTCGTCGAGTCTAAATTTTAAAGGCTAATTCCAATAACCCTTGAGTTTAAACTTAGAGTACATTTACATGAAAAAGCTTATTAGAATACACAATTTTTATCATATTTTCAATTATCAACTTGAACATATGGTTGAGTATTTGTTCATTTCCCCCAAATTTGATACCATAAAATTAAGGGTGAGTACAACAAAAATCCTATCTATTTTTTCAAATCCTTACTTTCTTTACATTGGTATTCAATCACTCAACTCCGTTAAATTGGAATTTAAAGTTCTAATGTTAATATTAACCCTTAACAAGTAACAACCCCCTCCCTCGCCGGGGACCAAGGTAAAACTTATTAGTAGTCAAACGTCAATGCAACATAAGATTGAAATTATAGTTGATGAGGCATTAACCTCGTGGTTAAGATTGAGGCCTTCGGCGCAAGAGATTCTAGATTTGATTCCCCTTCCCTTATAATTGCCTATTGCCAAAAAAAGAGATTGTAATGCCCATAAAAAAAAAAAAGAGAGAGATTGTAATTACAACCAAAATATAATACAGTAAATAATAAAGTGGTAAACAGTCCCCTCCCTTGGATCACCCCTAGTTGTAGGACAATAATTGTTGTTGTTGTTGCCGGCGAGAATAATTTGTGCAAATTGCTAAAGTAGAAGAGTATAGTGCACAGATAATGGCCAAACCTAGAGTTAACGCCAATATGAATATGTGCAATTTGTTGGAAATACAATACAAGTGCATAAGAAAGCGACCAAACACAACAACTTAATGAATCTCGTCCCTTATCCCATGGAAGTGGCTTGTGGAAACCATTTTGGATGGACAACTTTCTTTTCAATTCAATTTTTTCTGTTTTGTTTCTTTTTCTTTTTCTCCCTTTTATTTATTACATTGATACAGCTCCATATAAGAGAATCCAAAAAGTATTAATGCTCTACAACAGGAACCCTCCAACAAAATCTCTACTTACATAATTTGATTATTTTCATCTCAATTTCAGTTCCTTTTCACTTTTTAACCATTAACCACAACCACAACCCACCAACATTAAATCAAAATCAAAATAAACAACTCCACACTTTTACTGTTTTGACCATAACAGTGACTGGGAATCTACTGTCCTCCAAGATTACGGCTTAACCCTGGTGGTGGTGGGCCCTACCCATAGTCGGATCCTGACCCGACCCGGTTCCGTCGTCAGTCCCCATTGGTTGAACCATACCCGGATAAGGTGCAACCATTCCATGCTGCTGCCCAGGATTCTTTACCCCATAGTAAACAGGCTGACCCCCTGACCCAGGACCCGTAACCATATTCATATTCATATTCCCCTGCATTTGGATCTCATACGGGTCCATCGGAGCTCCCATAGCTGGTCTAACAGCTGCTGCTCCACCACTGTACATGGGTCCTGACCCAGAGAACCCAACTGGAACCTGAACCTGACCCGGAACACCCCCGTACTGCTGCACATACGGACCAGGAACCGTCACTGGGACAGGCACCGGCTGAAGGTGGGGATGTCCACGAGCCACCGGGTTTGGACCCGCAGGTACATAGTAAACCGGGATCGCCTGCATGGGAGGAGCCGGGTAGGGAGAGCTCGGTGTCGGGTTGTGATTCCAAACCGGCCCACCCGTATACCCGACAGTCGTCTGAATCGGGGCTTCGTTCACCTCTTCCACCGGGGTCTCCGGCTTGGTCTTGACCGGAGGCAGATTGGGCATGGGCGGAGCAGACGAGGTGGATCCGAATGGCGACGACGCCGAGACCGGAACCGCCGGCGACCCTGGATCCGACCCGGCCACAACATCTCCCAACCCGGGCCTGTTCTTGAACTTTGGGGGTTCATCCGAATTGTCCAACCCGAACAGATAATCGGGGACCTCCGAAACAATGGAGGAAGCCTCAGACCTGCCCCTCTCTAAGCCCAGCCCAGAGCTGCTGTCGCCGTTAAGAGCATCGAGGAACCAACTCTCCCTCTTTCTAGAACCATCTAGAAGGGAGGCGATACTGGAGGTTCTAGAATCGGGTGGAGAGTTGTTGGGGAAGAGAAAGAGCCTCAACCTGGGGGTTCTGCTGTTGGTGTTTTGGACAAGGAGACGGTCGAATTCTTCCATCATGTTGTCGACGTCTTCGTCGGTGGAGACGGTGATGAGGGCGTCAAGGTCTTCGTGGGGGAGCTGATACTTCACCGTGAACTCCCCGGAGTTGGGTGGGAGGAGTTTCGAGAGTTTGGAGAGGAGCGAGGTGAAGCTGATTGAGCGGTGCACCGCCACGATGCGGGTGTCGCCGCCCACGTACCGGAGCTGGTTGTCGTGCGGACGGGGAAGGATTTTCCCGCCGAAGCTACACATCAGCCGCACCACCGCCCTCTCCTCGGCGGTCATCGCCTTCTGGTGGTGGTTCTGGTTGAAGTGGGCTGAGCGCGGAGTCGAACTCACTGAGTCAGCCCCCGAGTCCAGCTCCATCTCACTGGTTGATTAAGGAGCAATCCAAAATCTGACTTATGATTTAGTTTGGTATAGAATTAATGGGGAAAATGGAAGTGGGTGGATTGAAAATGTTTCCCCAGTGAAGATGGGAAAGGGAGGAGGGAGAGAGAAGATGGAGAGAGAGAATGTTTGTCGTTATAAAGCAAAGGGGGGGAGAGAGAAGGGGGTGGTGATTGGACACCACGTCCGGTGAGGATGAGCACACAGGAGTCACTTGCACATACAGTCATACACACACTCGCAAACAGCTGCAACAACATACAAAATACAAATTCAAGGACGTGGATTCTCTGGTTAGGTGAGAGCTTAATTACGAAGGTAGAATTTTCATTTATTTATAATGGTTAAGGTACCTATTATTGTAATGTAAGGACCTAATTAACTGGTAAATGGTAAATATGGTAATTGTTACTTTTGATAATTTTTGACATATAGAGATTAATTATAATTTACGGATCATTTATTTATAATGATTAACTTACCTATTATTGTACTTTAATTTACTACATCCATTTCAGAATAACTATTGCCTAATAAATATTACACGGTTTTCAATGTCCTTCTTTGATTGGAAATTTATCATACTATATTTATCAAAAAATTACAATATTATGCTCTTATAATAGTATTTTTCATTATGAGTATAATGATAATACTTTTATATAATAGAATATTATATACATTGAGAATTGAGATATTATTGGTTAAAGTTTTTAAAGTTTGACTGACACGAAAAATTTAAGTGATAAATAAAAAAGAACGGAGGGAGTACAACTGTAGATATAAATACCAGTATGTCATCTATTTTGGCTTAAAAAAATATATATCAGGGCTACTTATTAGTAAAATTTTATGTTTACCTTCACTAGATGAATTTTGGATTTGAAAAGATATGATTTACAAGTAAAAATCGGTGGATGGGTCGGTCTATTAGTTTGATCCCTGATTGTTATAGACCCCATATGGGATGAAGTTAAGGAAAATGGTTGGCTTCAGTTGAACTAGGCGGGGCGATCCCATGGCACCACAACGTACGGTTGTGATTGAGAAAGGCAAGACACCACTGGACACCTCGGTCGGGAGCTTAATGCGCCAGATTGCTTGGATGGGTAGACAAATGCGCTTCCTCCTCCAGCTAAGTGCGCCTCTACATGTAATCAAGTCGCCGTAGCAAACTAAGCGAAGCCCTTGTGAGCTCACGTCACTATGCGTTTGATACATGGGAACTCCGACCTAGATGGTCGAAACCCAAAGAAAATAGGAAGAAGGTAAGTGAGTGATAAGTGCATGTTTTACCATGATTCTTAGGGGTTTTGATAGTAGATTAGGGTAGTTTTGGATTGAAGACATATATACATACCCCCTATTTCTCTATTACGCTTGGTGTTGTTGTTTTTGATGGAAACTTGTAGGTTTGAGACCAAAACACCAGCAATTTCTCGACTTTTGGCAGGATCGAATATACCAAGGGCATCCTCCACGGGTGTACGGACCGTGGCGTGAATTTCATGAGAAACGGAGTAGGAAATACCCGGCCAGCGGCCACCATGGTCTGATCGTGGTGAAGCCCACGGACCGTGGCACTCCCACTCCGTGCGCAGCAGCCAAGACGATCGCAACAGAACGACCAGCACTGATCACGGCATGACCGTGGCAAGCTCCACAGACCGCGGTGGGCTGCCATGGACTGTGGTGGCTTGGCCACGGACCGTGGTGGTCCGGCTGTGGTCGTGCGGTGGCGGTTTTGTTCGCGGATTAATTAAAAGAGAAAGGAAGGCATTCGATCGGAGCATTCATCATCCATCATTATCCTTCACTCCTCCAGCCTTGAAGAGAGAAAGAAAATTCTAATACTCCCCTACTCCTCTTCCCCATCCATCAAGATTCAAGATTGAATCGATCAAGAGAGGCCAAGATCAAGATTCGAGAGGAAAGTAGCGGTGTTCGCGAAGAAGGTTCCACCCCGGGATCGAAAGACTCGATGTGACGTATTCTTCGTAGTTTGTTCTTTCTTTTCGATTTCCTTCTTTGTTTTGAGATTCGATTATGTTGATTAGAACTTGTTCCGTGCTTTCTTTGAACATGAGTGAGTAGATTACTTGAATTGTAGGGTTTTGCAACCGGAAAACAATGTAGTTTGATTGAATGTTTTTAGTTTGTGCATGAATTCTTGTTTGGAATCAATAGAAGGTTGTATTCTTCATGTTCATGTGTGTTCTTTAAGCGCTCGAATACTAGTGGTTTGAGATTAACTTGAGAAGTACTGAAAGGACAATTAGGATAATCTGACTACCAACCTTTCTACCTAGTTTTGTGAAATTTGAGAAAAGAATAGTAAACTAGGGAACCATTTTGATAACCAGAATATTTGAGACCTTCAACTTTGATTAACTTGAAAAGCATATGAAAGTTGTAATTTAGGTTAATCGAGGTAATTCTATTAGCATCGAAAGAGCAGTAGGGTTCTATGGTTATCGTTCTTGATTTGTCTTGAATGAATGATTGTGCAAGTTAGGTTCTAAGTGTCAAACTCGTTGCTAGGTTAGCATTTCCCTAGAAGTCTTTCTCTCTTGATTGAACCCTAGTTAATTTTCTTGCTTTATTAGTCTTAATTGGCAGTTAAAACCTTTCTAAAATCAAAACCCTGTTAGATTAGCAATCACATAGAGAACTAGTTTGCTGCGTTGCTAATTGAGTCCCTGTGGGATCGACCTTGACGTGCTACTCCATACACCGTGCACTTACGACCCTATTAGTGAGAGAATAGAGAGAAATCCCATGAGTTGTTTCATCACATGAGTAGTGATGGATATTTATATGAAGTGTAACTTTCACTTGTTAGGCATTTCCCAATTACGACAAAGATATGATGGTCATTTCAAGATGGAGGAAGGAGCTTGCACCTTGGTTGGTTTAGACTATTTGTGATGTTTGACTTGCTTGAATCATGACCTTGACTTGAGTTTTTGGGTTGTATGGAGGTGGACTGGTTTATAGGGAATTCACCTGTTATGCATTAGACTGTTGCTAATTTTCCATTTTTACCCTGAAACATAAAGCTCATCAGGTCCCATGTTTGCTGCAAGTCGAGCAAGGGACATGGAGTTTGTCTGCCTTTTCAGAGTGTCAAGCAGTCTACACATGCTTAATTACCTTTTTTTTTTGCGTCGATTCGACTAGTTCTCTGCCCCAATGAGGCGTTTATTTGTCTCCCTTTCAAACTTTTGTATGGAGGATCTGTTCAAGTGGGTTGTTGCAGTGTGTTTCATGAAGCGGTGATGCTTGGGGCTTCAACATTAATAACGATGCCTTAGAGTTCGGTTATGAGGTGACGCCTACGAGCTTCAATGTTGAGGGCAACGCCTTGGAAATTCAACGTTGAGGGCGACACCTTGGAGCTTCGACGTTCCAAGCATTGCATGGGAGCCTCAGTGTCCACCGCCTTGTCCATAATCGTGATCCTGAAGGATGCTAATGAGTTCTTTGTTGTCATGAAAGCCTTAACACTGCACATAGGGCAAGACTCCCCTTTAGAGAGCGATGAGGAGGTGAGGCACCTCCTGTAGTAGGAAATGACAAGTCTTAGCTGAGTGGGGTGCCTCAGTGTTCCCCTTGTTGTAGTATTGGAAGATTAGTAGACTTGTCACAATGTATCCTACGGAGGTGGTTGGGAGGGTGGGGCCACGAGGGGCCCCTACAAGGCTCTAAGACCTTCTTTCAAATTTTGCTTATGTAAAAGGCAGATGGTGTCGGGGCCCTGCGGTCGCCACACTTTGGTTCCCTCACGTCTTATACATTGATGCTTCTTGGAATCTCGTAGTTGACATGATTTACTATGAGAAAAGGGAGGAGTACACGGCGATCATAATCACAATGTGTGTTTCGATTTACAATGGAGACTACAAACAATCTCTCAATTCTCAACTCATAAGTTCTCAATAGTGTAGAACACAATTGCTGGAATTGATAACTAATAACTCTCACGACGGTTAGGAAGAAAATATAGTAGGGTTAAAATAACATAACCCACTTAAAAAAACTCACTAATCCACGAAAAGAAAAATACTTGACGCTGGTAGCATCTATGAGACGCGGGTGGCACCTATTTGGGCGCGCCTAACGTTCCTTTGGCGCGGGAAGCGTCTCTGACATACATTGCTGTTGCCGCTTCTATTTGAGGCGCGAGTTGCACGTCCTCCTTTCCTAGCTTCTTTGGACCCTTAGGAAGGTTCAATTAGCCATATAACCCAACAGATAAGAAAAAAAGAAATGTCATAGAAATGAGACCTAAATTAATTTAGAAGTTTAAAGTTTAGTTTGCAAATTACCTTTATGATCGACGAAGATTATTTATAATTAAATATTGTAATTTGTTTTTAGAATAGTTAATAATGGCTGCATCCATGTTGTCTCAACATTTAAAAGTTCCAATCAACAATTCCGAATAGATATAACTGAAATTTGATATACAATACAATTCAATTCATACTATAATATTGATCTTCGAGTATACGCACACATTTTTTCTTAGTAATAAAAAACACAAAACTATGAGCTAATCGGCATTTGATTCTCTTACTATGTCCACATCAATACCAAATTCAGCAGTAATATAAAAGGCAAAATGTGCTGGACGATGTGAATATAAGAATATGACGAATGACATCAACAATAATGGCTTTTCCATAAAAAAAAAAAAGCAATAATGGCTTATTTTGCTTCCAAACAAAATATAAAATTAGATCCAATACCTTTGTGTCATCTTCATAACACCCCCTCTGTTCCCTTATTAATTTAATAATATGTTTTTATTTAATTATTTGGTGGCCTTTTTTTGGACCTCCAAGCAACAGGTTATGCTCAATTGTCAGTTACATGAATAAAAATAAAACAATTATAATCACTTTTAAAAGGATGAGAAATGGAAATCAATATGCCCCAATTCCAATCATAGAGTTTTATGTGGTGCAAATCGATCCAATCCCTTGATCACATCCACATACCTATGTCAACGGTTTTTATTTTTAATTTTCTTCCAACTAACCTAATTGTGTTAGACCATCTGTAATGGTGAGTTTAAATTCGACTCACTGCTGACATGCATGGATGAGAACGGAATGAAGTCGTGTAGGATATTTCAGTGGTGAGACTGATACTCCTCTCATGAGAATCTCGCCGTCAGTTTCACGAGACGAATTTGAAAGCGAGTTTAGCACACTAATATTTTAATTATATTTTTTTCCTCTCTCATTCTATATAACCAAATTAATTATCTTATTAAATAGGACCTATTTATTTTTTTTTATAATTAATAATTTAATATGAGTCAAACTCATGCTCACCATTGGAAAAATAGCTAAATAAAGGAATAAATTTGGCTCTCTTGATAGGTGTCCACAAATTTCACCTCATCCAATTAGCCAAACTCAAACTCACTGTTGCGGATACTCTAATTTTTTTGTTCGACCCTACAACTTCTATCTAATCTTATTGAGTACATGTTCACCATTACAGATGCTTTTACTCGAAAAAAATTAGAAAGACCCAAACCTACCTAAGATTGTCGACTCAAAAAAGTCAAATCCGTTAATCGGATTAGGTCGTTCGAATCTGGGTCTTGGATCAATCTATGTCTGATCCAAGTCCCAGGGTCATCTCTAGTCTAGTCACCAATCTCTCAGTCTCCCTATTATTGTTGGATTCCAACTCTAATTTATTTCTTAATTATTTTTATTTATTTATTTATTACCCTAATTCGTATCTTAATACAACTCGAATTCTCAGCCTCCCTCTACAGCGAGTTATAAGCAGAACAAAACTTCTTCCTGCGTAACATCTGTGCCTACCAATAAATATCATTAGTTGATATAATCAACTTCCAACTGCACTCAGGGATACTTTATTTATCAAACAACACAAAAATTTTCGTTGCAGAGAATTAGTCATGACTATTGAAGAACAAGATGGTGATCCTGTTAGATTGCAGGTAACAGTTCGAACTCCAAGGAAGCTTTAGACATGCATGTCACTGAATTTATCATACTTTTAACTATTTTACTTTCTATGGCACGTTATCATAATGCTATATTTCTATGATTGCGCTAGAGCCTTTTAGGGTTTTTTTGTGCATTGTTTGTCGCCCTTCTTGGAGCGTTTTGCTTGTTAAAAACACATATGAATGAATGATACTATTTGTAACAAAATAGTATGAAGTAGAGAATCATTGACTCTTTGCTAGTAGTGTTGCTTGCAGGGTAAAGGTACTTATATGAGTTATATCTGGATCACTTGTTATTTTGGTTTAGTTAGTTATTGTTTGTAATTTAAAGATGCCCTTTTGATAGAATTAGTTTATGGGTTAATGTGCAGGGAAAGTTGAGTGCAGTCATAGTATGTTGGTTACTTGGAATGGGGTCTCTCCTCTCTTGGAACAGTATGCTCACTGTTTGTGATTACTACTACAAAGTCTTCCCGGTATGTTTTTTCGAGTTTCTCACCATTGTAGCACCTAAATTCTTGAGCTTCAACATCTTGTTAAGATGTTATTAATCAAAATACCAAACATGTATGTATGTAGTTGGTTATAGTTTTCTGAAATTCTAACAAGGTTTCTCTTCCCTTCCCTCTTGTTGGTATGAAGACTTACCATCCATCAAGAGTCCTTACACTTGTATACGAACCATTTGCAGTTGTGTTGTTGGCAATTTTTGCATACAATGAATCAAAGGTCAGCACCAGGAAGCGGAACATCGCTGGATACACTCTTTTCTGCTCCAGTACTTTTCTGTGTATAGTGGTACGTCATTGTTCATCTGAGGGTTTTTCTGATTCTAACTGTTGAGGAAGGATTTCCATATGTTTGTGTTTTGACTTGATTTTCATTAATAGCTGGACCTAGCAACATCAGGCAAAGGAGGGATTGGAGCTTTCATTGGTTTGTGTATTCTTGTTGCCGCCTTTGGAATTGCAGATGCCCATGTCCAAGGTGGAATGGTTGGGGACTTGTCTTTCATGTTACCGGAGTTTATGCAAGTAGGTTTTTGTAATATTAATCCCATGTCATCTACTCAATTTCAAACAATGTATGATTTATAATTACATAAGCTAGTCCCATTACTTGACAATGACAAACCAGACCAAAACTGAAAATCGAAACAATGTGATATGAAACAGTCGTTCTTCGCTAGTATGGCTGCTTCTGGGGCACTAACTTCTGGGTTGAGACTATTAACTAGAGCTGCGTTTGATAAATCTCATGATGGTCTACGCAAGGGCACTTGTAAGTCATATTTGAACTCCATACTTAATACCTTGAACTTGTGGCTATGTCTGTTCCTTTGTTTGTTTTGAACAAGGCTTTAAATTTTTACTCTGGTAACCATGCCTTTGCACTTTGCAGTACTGTTTTTGGCGATTGCATCTGTGATAGAGTTCCTTTGCATCTTTCTATATGCATATTATTTCCCCAAGATACCCATTGTCAAGTACTTTCGGTCAAAGGCTGCCTCACAAGGATCAAATACCGTTGCTGCTGATCTTGCTGCTGCTGGAATCCAGGCAAGCTCCACTTACTTTATGCTTCCAGAACTGCTACTTCCAATTTCATTATCAAGTGTTGAATAGAACCTCAATGCCTGATCTTACTCAGTTATCTGACTCAAATGACCTAAACCCCATGTCAGAGTACACGAACCCAGTTTTGCTCCATTGATGTAACCAAAACTAAACTAAGCACAATCTTGTGGCAATCTGCAGGCTGATATCACAAAATCAGAAGACCGACTGAGCCTGAAGCAGCTGCTGAGTGAAACTTGGGATTATGGACCCGAATTGTACCTAATATATGTCCTGACACTGTCGATTTTCCCAGGCTTCTTGAACGAAAACACTGAATCACACGGTCTAGGCCCATGGTAAGTCCCTAGAAGTGAAATCTCACTTAGTCCCTACGAAATAAACTCAAGGAAACTACTGACGAGATAACCTAATATGGTTGTTACCCAGGTATGCTCTGGTGTTGATGGCTATGTACAATGTGTGGGATCTGGTTGGAAGATACACACCCCTTATAAGCATGATAAGGCTTGAGTCACGTGTCGGCCTAATGGCGGCAGTCCTAGCACGTCTTCTCTTCATTCCGGCATTCTATTTCACAGCAAAGTATGCAGGTCAAGGGTGGATGATAATGCTCACATCCTTGCTGGGTTTAACCAACGGCCATCTCACTGTTTGTGTTATGACTGCAGCGCCAAAGGGCTACAAGGTTTGTCTAACTCTTCCGTAATTCATAGCATGTCATAGTAGCCAACACTTGTATTATTCTGATAATGTGTCTATCAGAAAACTAAAGAATTTTGGCATATTGATGAATACAGGGGCCGGAGCAAAATGCTTTAGGAAATCTTTTAGTGGTGTTCCTTATAAGTGGCATATTCTCAGGAGTTTGCCTCGACTGGCTGTGGCTCATTGGCCATGCAGGTTTTTGAGGATGATCTCAGAGAACTTCATGCATATCTTTTGAAACATACCGTAGCTCTAGATGATTTTGACTGAGCGGATTTTTTAGGATTTTACTGTGTTGATAATTACAGTGCAGTAGCATCAGTTAGTTTATTAGAAACACCTTCGAAGGCCTTCTAATTTAGCAGGATTTCAGTTTCTTGATAATTTTGTATAGTATTAGACCCCTTAGGTGGGACAATGCTAACATCCCAACTTTGATATTGATGATGATTTTTCCCTCGTTAAATTACACCGTCTTGTGCATGACCTAAAACCTATATTGACAAACGACAACTCATTAAAAATGACAAAAGTAACAAGTTGAAATATTTTTCAACTATGGTAGTTAAAAAGTATATTTTATATTTAAAAACCAAAATTTATATATGTTAATTAGAGTGACTTGTTGTAACAAGTAATACTATTTAGTATTCATTGAGCTACAAAATTTTTAAAAATTTACTAGTTTTAAGAGATTCCACCATAATTAAATTTTTTCAACTATCATCATTGATCAAAGTAACTTGTTGCGACGATTAATCATATTTATTGACACAGTCATTTTAGTAGATGAGATTTAATTTAGCTAAATTAATAATAAAGAATCTTAAACAACCGTTGTTGAAAAAAAATTCAACTATAGTGGAATTTTCAATTTATAAGAGTAAGATATGGCAGAACAATTATAAACATTGCATGGAAATTGTAAGTGATATCTACAGCTCAACCAAGTCCATTAAAATCATAGATATTTAGGGATAGGGGAGTACACAATAACCGCTCAACCACGTTCATTACAACTCATGTGATATTAGACACTCAAGTTTTGTACCAGACAGGTCATACCCAAGAATATCTTCAAAAGTTGAACTTTCATCAATAGTTAATAATCATATGCTAAAGCAGTACAGACAGAAATACTCAAACTTTTCTACTTGCTCCTTTTAAGCAGGTTGAGATCAAAGTAACACAAAGTAACACAAAGTTACAAAACACTACAAACAATCTTGGACTACAACAGAAAAACGCACCTTGTACCATATAAAACGAAGCATAACCAAACCAACTTGCCCAGGATTGTTCAAGGTTTCAACCAAGTAATTCCAGCTAAAGAAAGGCAGTTAAGGTAGCTGCGTGGCAAAAAACTATTTGAATACAGGGCACAACGATCAGGTTAGGATGTAGCTACAGGAGGCTCATCTCCAAAACACTGCATGCATATTTATGCTGTATACCATCAGGCACCACCAAAGCTATTTGGATCAACTACTCCTACATGGCAAGATAAAGCTTCATATTTTGAGAGTCACCAACACTCGCATTTGTTAAATTAGCCATGCAAGCCAAATTGGGCGGGAATTGGTCAGCTGGTACAGGGCCAAAGGACAAGGGAAAGTAGCAACATGGCCAGACCACTTAGGCGTCTTCTTCTGACATTGACTTGGATCGGTACTGACGACCCTGTTTCTTAAAGGCAGAGCCTCTGTCGGGCTCCACTGTTGCTTCTGGCTCGTCGATTTCCATGTCACCAACATCAGTGTTTTCTTCTTCCTCAGCTGAAACACCAATGGAGCTTGATTGCCTTGGCTGCTTGGTATCAGTTTGTTTGTCTTGAGTTGTACTATCAACATTTTCCAACTTAGTAGTGTCCGACTTTTTCTTTGGAACAAAAGTGACCGACTTTGGGAGTTCCATTGCAACATCAGTCTGCCCAGACCCTGATCCTCCATTCCTTGACCTCTTCACCATCTCAAGGAAGTCCATGAAGGCTCCCGCATTTGATTTGTCATTCATTTCATCAGCAGATTCAAGACTATAGCACGTGTATTTGGAAGGGTTCCGTACATAATCCGGAACACGAGACACTTTCTCATCCTCCATTGATCCATTATCTTGGGTTACAGCTTTTGCATGAGCAATATCACCCGCGACTTCTGTGACTCTCTCACTAGCACTGATGCAACCAGGATCGAACCTCACACGTTTTGCTGGTTTTGAAGTTGGTTCACGATCCTTCCTTTTCAATATAGGCTTCAACTTGTCACGTTGTTCTCGTGATTGACTCGATTCCTTCACATCCTCTTGGGGAGGAGCTTGCTCCGGTTTAGGGTGACCAGTGTGTGCCTCAGCTTCGGCATCATCTTCTTTGAGCCTAATCTTGGCAGCCCAGAGATTAGCCCGAGGATCCCTTCGCCTGTTCCCAGCAGCTCCAGGGATGTCATCTTCGGATCTAATATGTGTGTCATGACTATCAATAATGTCCCTCATATACAATCTGTCACCAGCATTCTCCCTACCTGTGGCAACCTTGTCATAAGTATCCTCCTCTTCCTGAGAGAATCAATAACCACATTAACATAATTAAATATGCAAAGGTATATAGCAGTAAGGGTAACGCTTAATACATATAAATAACACCATTCCGTATTAGCAACACCTTGACTCTGACAGACAAACAAGTACCAAGTCCTCCATCTCATGAAACATCTTCTCATAGAACTTGAGACATGAAATCCATATTTATCTTTCAATGCATCACAAACCATAATGCGACAACTTTGTACAGATTCCAGGCCATGAAATGCTACTGGCTAACATATAACAATCGACAAATTAATCATCTTTTTCTATCCAGAACTCAACTAAACAGAAGCAAATTTCTGAACATGGTAATCAAACTGCCAACGGAGATACCCAGAGAGCACCATAAAGAGATTCAAATACTAGCGTAGCCCTCAAAGAAGCAACAACAAAACAGTCCCAATACGCCAAATTAAACATTCTACAACGAACTCAAAGCATTGACAAAAATGTACAAAAAAATCAGTACCTTCAAACCACAAAAACCAGTCGAATGGACACATGCCCAACAGAAAGACAACAGCAAAGAACCCCGTAAACAGAAAACGGAGAAATTCATTTCAAATACCTCATTGTCCTCAGCAATCACATACACAATTTCATACAGATACTTTCACTAACCCACGAAGTATGAATCGAAGAAACTAACAATTTACCGAAATATATGAAGTAATTGAAACACCCACCTCATGATCAAGAGTCGAATCCAAGCCAATAGAAGATCGAACAACCCAATCATTGAAATCCGCATCCTTATTCTCACCACCATCTTCGTCAGGAAGATCCCGTAGGTCATCGTCGAGTTCCTTGCGATAATTCCTGAGATTACTTTTACGAGATTGGGAGAAAAATTCATCGAAGGAGGACGAACAAGGGGTGGAATCCCTCGCAGAGGTGTCTTTATCCCGGCGCCACTCCTTCTTCTGGGCGTCGGCACCGGTGAGGGACCAAAGAGGGTTGGATAGAGAAGCAGGAGAGGGTTGTAGAGAAGCGAAGAGGGATCCGAATGTCTTCTTCACTCTGTCAGAAAACACCTTGTCGTCGTTCATCGCTGATTCTGATGATGAGGAAGACGCCATCGTTGTTGTTGTGAATTTCGATTGTTTCAGTTTATTTCTGACGTTCTCTTCCTTTTTCCTATATATATAATGCAAAAGGAGAAGAGCATCTACTATGAAGAAGGCATTCAGGCGAATCACCGCCCTTGTCTATTGGCCGTATTGGGGAATGAATTCTCAATTGGGCTTTTTGTTTGGGCTGCCATCCGAGCTTATCTACATGGGCCCATTCTATATGGTAACTAGGGCCTGAGGCCAAGGGCCTGAGGGGGTCATCACTCATCAACAATGATATTCTTCTATCTTGTTTTCTACTTTTCTTTAATGCAATATTCTCCTATTTTTAATCATTGCTTTGTGATTTTGCAAACAGCCATACACTAGCATAATAAATTTTTTAGAAACGTAATGATGGAAAAATTATACATTATGCCAAAGGAGTTTAAGTAATTAATAAGAAAAAATATTATTGGGTGGAAAGAATAAAAATAATTAATAATAAATAAGGCTGGTAAAATAAATATTATCCTTGGCACTGTCAAATTAAATATATTGTTAAAGTAATTGTACTCCTTAAAAGTGAATTATTTTCATATAGTGGTAGAATAAGTAGAGTTTTTTTTTTTCATTGCAACATATATTGTGATTTGATCGAATGTTTATGCTAGTGTGATTTTATTTACTATGAGTCCAATATCACCCAACCCAAAACACAATTGACTAGACGTTGACTCAAGACAATCAAACCCATTTATAATCGTACCAAGTTGAGCTCGAACCGACATCAACTCGAAACTTAAATTAAATCACACTTAAACTAAAGCAAATTGATCCATACTCAACCTAGGCCTGAGCTAATTTAGCACACCCGAAGTCACTCAACCAAAACCGCAACCAAACTGGACATGTACGACATGATTAAACTGAAAATAACGCAAACCTCAGTTTAACTCAACTCGTACCCCACTCGAAATTATTGGCCTGAAATAAATCCTAGCAATAACATTGACCTGACCCATTTGCCAGATTTAGTTGCAAGTTGCGACTGATTTGCAGTTGTTCAGGCCACACTATCACACAAATTTCATAAAATAAAATTTAAAAAAAAAAAAACTCAAAAGCAATGTTTAGGTGTTTGACACAGAGTTTCCTAAAGATTCTTAATGAGTTGTTAGAAGTTAGGTCAAATAGGTAATTCAAATACTAGCTATATCAACTTGTCTAAAGAGTTCTTGCTCCGAAAAAACTCACTAGGCCAAAGGAAATAGCATGCATTCACTTTTCTGGTAACGTTCAATGTTTTGTGCAAAACTAAAATTTAGTAAATTAAAAATTGATTTTACCAACTATGTATAGCTTTGTTAACTTATAGTATCAATTATTTGTTACCAATATACCATTAACAAATTGTTAACTCTAATTTAATTGTATGTACTTATAGTCCATAACAACTATATATCATAAATAAAATAAATCTTATCTGTACATGTGTTAAGTTGTCTCTTGATCATTTTTTTTCTATTTAACATAAAATTATAAAAAAATTTTATTTTAGTTTATTTAAAAAAAATTAAAACAAATATTTTTCAAATATGCTTATTTACTAGCTAGGCTAAAACTTAAAGTTAATATTTCATTTTTAAAACATTTCAAAAAAAAAATTAATTAAGAAAATATATTTTATAATATTGTACTTAAATAAAAAAAATGAAGGTTGATAATATAATTTCACACATGTATAAATAAAATTTGTTTTGATCGTGATAGTTGACAATCACTCAATCAGTATAAGGTTTCCCAATTTAATTGGTGAACAAACTGCAATATTCATTATTTTTTTGTTTCCCATATGCAAGGGGAAAGAAGGCTGCATAAAAAATGGTTGTGGAGTGTGCAGTACAGCAAATATATAGCAGTAGTACAAAGTACAAACCATAAGCATCAGTACAATAGACTGCAGGTAGTAATGAATCCAGGCCAACGTACTTTTACATGTACTTGTTACATTCACCTTCTGATAAATAAACCAATTCCTATTGTACATGTATTCAATCCCCAAGTCATCTTTGCAAGCTTTGAATTCCTATAAATAAACCAATTGTTTGGATGTGGAAGCATCAATGAAGTTTCAGCCCAGATGGTGAATTCCTATAGATGGTGAAAATCATCATTGAGTGCAGCGTTGATGAAATCGTCCCTCCCCTTTGCTTGTTTGCTTGCTGGCGGGCCGATTTCGCAGCGCTGCATTCAATTATGCTTTGCTTTGCATCTTGGGATCGATGTTCGGCATTTATGATTCACATTTAGCTGCTTAGACTGACAAGAGCATAAGCTGGCCTTTTGTTTTTGTCTCAGGAGTCTAACTGTAAAGAAATTTTTACTGTGCATAATGATTGATTCTGATTTGCCTCAGTAATGATTCAAGGTTTCCCACAAGTTTCGATTTGTTATTGCATATACTGGTGTAATCTAGGATTCTCACATGAATTAGCAGCTCAGATTGCTCATACAAACTTTGTGTAAGTTGTTGTCAAGGTCAAGAATACAGCCCCTGGTGGATTCTGCAATACTGGTTTCGACTTTCCAAACGTCTTGGTGCAACAAAAGTGAGTTTAAGGAGAGCAAGTGCGCCTGCAACTCTTTCGCTATAACCGGATTACCGATTCATTGTTGTTCCTATTTTTCAACACTTCTACAAGGAACTAAACCTGTCAAACATGTTGTCTTTTTCTTGCCTTATTGGTAAGAATATGAGCATCCTTGACCCGACTTCCACAAACATTTTCAATAATACAAATATGGAAATTAAGCAAGAGTTTTTTACATGATGCAAGGATAGTAAATTGGTAATGTAGTCCCTAGGTGGTGAACAACGGCGGAAGAGTTGAATCACTAATGCCAAGGCCATAAGCACCTTCAGACAAGTCCAACTCCTCATAGCTTGGAGCAAAACAACTTCGATACCCAGAGAAGCGTTCATCCTAAGGTTCCTCAAAAAGCCAACCAAATCCAGCAAAAAGAGACTTCTCATCCCAAGCACCATCCAACCTTGCCACCCTCCAAACAAAGGAACTAGGACAAATGTTTCTAAAAATTTCTTGTATTCTTGTGCAGCTTATTAGCCGCAGTAGAAGTCCCTTCTCAAGAGCAATCTCAACATTGATGTCTTTGACAACATCTAAATGGCTCACCCTCACCTGATTAAGGGCTACATTATTCCTACCCTTCCAGTTCAACCAAAGACAAGCTACAAAAGTTGGAACAATAAATGTTTCGTTGCCTTATCTTTGAATAGACAATCTACTACAGTTGAAAATTTTGCCTGATGTTTTCTATCTAACTCTTATTGCTCTCATTCATATTAAAGTTAAATGAAAAAAAGTTTAATAATTTCTAAAAAGAATATTTTTCCCTCTCATTTTTAGGAACCAAACCAAGCCCTAGGGAGGAGATTTTAATCTTACAACATAAGACACAAAACACAACAACGGTTTCATCATTTTTTTTTTTTTTTCCCGCAACCTACTTTAATGGCATTATTATTCATGCACTGGCCGTCTGCCCCTCATAATGCCATTTTTGAATCTAGCTGGAGTCTGGGACTGGGAACAACCATAAGACTTTCCTCAATTCAGAGGTAAACCCCCGTTTATACATTTCCTTGGGAAGAATACCACGGGGGAGCCTTTTGGGTTGAAGCAACTAGGTGGATGTTACAGCGCTACTCACCAGTCATTCATATCGCCCCCTGACTAAGTGATCAATCATGCAAAGACTCAACTTGATTAACTAACTAATCCACAATGTGAAAGACCTCAACAAAGAAGCATGCTAAAAGCTTTTCATAATTACATGCTGGTTGCACCATCCTACTCACAAGTTCTCCTCCTTTTATGGTCACAAACTCACAATAATTACATAATAAATCCTATCATGTAAGATTGCTTGCATGTTTACTTCTGAAACTCAAAGAATAGAAATACATTATGATACTCCTGCAACAAGATGAAAACCCTCTGAAAAATGAATGCAATATATCTTTGACTATATACATGAAAGAGTTTATGTGAATTTCCACCCCACATACCTGCAGAACTATTACAAAAGAACCACTATATCTTGATGAATACCCTCAAAACAAAGAAGAGAGAATATATCAAGGAATAGGATCTAAACTAGGAATTCAACCTCGTTATTCCAGAAACTATGTATAGCATCCGAGCTGTCAAAACTTTGTTTTTATAGCAACAGCAACGACAAAAAACAAACAACTTCCTATGGGGCCATTAGCCCTTCTATCGTGTATGAAAGAGACTGTGCCCAATCAACTTTGAACAACAACGTTTGAAGTGTGCGCATCACGTCATAATCAGGATCAAGCTTCCTCTGCCAACCCTACAATCAATGCACCCAACCAAAAATCCATCAGTTACTGAAAATGCACACCAAGGATTTCAACTGAAGTTCAGCTGCAGAGCATGTAACCAGAAGTCAAAGAGTAAATACGATAAGAAATGATACATGTGCTTTTTCTTGGATATTTTGTTCTAGTCTGAATCCAATACCCCAAAGTTCCACCACTATTGGTATGGAGCGGTATCATGTAGGAATCTTACCCCTAAATTTTCCAATTCAAAGAGACTGGTTCCAATTGGAACCATGACTTTAAAAACTGTTTGCTACCTCGTACTTCATGAAAATTAAGCAAAGGAAGTTTGGTGAGGCATTTTGATTTAGTCCATTATAGTCTAAATTCTCTGATATTTTGTTGTAAGCAGAAATATTGTTCACTTCTATTCACTACTCCCAATTGCAGGGCAAGACAAATGATGTTAAAATGAATCCTTCCTTTCCGGAAATGAATACTACCCTAGAATTCGCCCCCCCCCCCCCCAAAAAAAAAAAGAGGAGAAAAAACCTTTTTCCCCAAGGTGAGGAAAAAGGAGCATCATACGTTCCTATCTTCACATAAAAAGGCCAGAGACAGAGCAACCAAAGCGCAAAGGGTAGAAGGGCCAGGCTTTTACATACACGAGGAGCACTTTTGCTAAAAGGATGCTTGACAGTCATTCCCAGACCATAATGTTTATAAAAAAAAAAAAAGTTAGATGCAAATGCAATGTCATCACAAAATAAGTACTTTAGTTTTAACAGAGGGAGGATCACACTATACAAGAGGCCAGATAAATAATTAGTTAAGAATGTTTTTGGCAAAGTTTTTAATCTAAGATTCCTATTAGCTGAATAAAGAGTGTGTACATTCCAAAGGCATGTTAGATAAAGTGGTTGTTACCTCAAGAACCAAAGTAGTCACTATCACAGTGCACACATTGCCGTCAATGTTCACCTTGTGACGCCTAACTTGTTCAAGTAATTGCTGCATGGCATCTGCAGGATGAACCAAGTCTCCTTCTGGAGTTGCCCAAAAATCAAATGACTCTTTAACCTCCTGTCAATTCAATGCAAATATACTGTTATTCTACTGCAAACAGACCTCATGCAAGGGGCCTGTGAAAGTTTATCTAGCAAGGAAAAGTCTCTCCTGAATAGTACCTAGTAAAACCCCAAGAAAGTGCCATAAACATCTATCTTTTCCCTCAGAGTTTCAGCCACTGATAATCTCAATTTTGTTATTACTGGAAGCAACTCATACTTCTGAATTTGGTAATCACATTATTGGACTTCAGAGATATACACTACCATCATGTCAATGACAATTCAGTATTCTACTTACCAATTTAGTTATGTAGGGGCTAATCTATTACATGGATGGTGCTACTGTACAAATTAACATTGTACTATACATGTGTGACGAGCACACTAAGTCACCAACACATTAAACCAGTGAATAAGCACGCTAGGCACTCACTATCCCCCCAAAGTTCAGAATGCAATGTCACAGTGCTGAAATAAGTGAATAAAATTATATAACCCAAAACTGGAAAGTAAGGTTTTCACATCATTATCTCAGCAAGATCCATGTTGACAAACAGTGGTGGTATTAAAAATAAATAGATACTCTAAATTCAAAACGCCAGGAGTCATAATTGAAAGTCAACTTATTCTGGTTTAATACCCCCAAAGTTGTGAATACTAATAGCAGCCATCAAAAATCTGTTTCTTCTAGATGACAGTTTATGTTGAGACGATTGGCAAAAGGAAGTTTCAGAAGAGCCCATCTCATTTTACCTAAGAAAGTTTGACAATCAACTAAATCAAGCCAACAAAATTATTTGTCATTATTAGCATACAAAAATACTTTTTTTTTGCCGGCAGGGGGGAGAGGGTCTATGTGGCCAAAGGAAGTTTCTGAAAAGCCAATGCCTTCCAAAGAAAGTTTGACAATGAAGGCAACAAAATTGTTCAGCCTAATTGGGTCCACAATAGCCAAAGAATTCGCAGCAAAATAGCTGATAACAAAATTATATGGTACATCCAAGGTAAGAGCAAAACTAGACTTCACAGGACTGATGCACAGAACATTTCTCCAAAGTATTTTGAACATATAACAACTCCAAGTTAACAAGGCTAATCCACGATCAACAGGAGACCAGTAAAAGATGTCCTCATGACTTGAGCAACCAAGCCAGGAATGCAGGACATACTACATAACTATACATTAGTCAGAAAAACAAAAATTATGAGTATCCAGCCTCACAGTGCCACATGACAAAGGTGAGTAATTTATGAGTAATCAACCAGCATTAACACTAGCACCAAATTCTATAGAATCTTCCTATGATTACAAATGAAAAAAACAGCTGAAAAATCAGATAACCTGAATGAATGCCTCTGGGTTGGGGCAATTTTGCCGTTTTGAAAGTTGGAGAGTGCACTCAGCCACTCTGCGGCCATCCCGACGGGCCACAGACTTGAAGAACTCCAGCAAGATGACACGATCATTCTTTGCAAGCTCAGCAGTCATACCCACGTCAATGAATACAACATGGGGCTTTTCTTTTGTCTCCCGCTTCCTCCTGCCATGTTTCACACGAACAAGAATATTGCCAGGATGCATATCTGCATGAATGAAGTTGTCTACCTGTACAGTCAAAAGAATAAGAATTATAGACACCATTTCTGACAAAATCTCAGAACAAAACAAGGTACCATTTAGAGCTCATACTATTTCATAAATGCTTTGTTAAATGACAAAAAGTTTGCAATACTAGTTCTCCCAAAATACTAATATCCCCTAGTCACTGCAAATTGTATAACACCATTATCCATTAAGTATTCACACTTCAAATAAGGCTGTAGTCTCACATATTTCAAATAATGCACTTAAGTCTCAAACGAACATTATATATACAGGCAGACCCTAACTCCTAAGAGAAAGTAAGTGAACAAATTGCACCAGATAAACAAAAGACGATTTAAGAGAAACTTTTTGGATCGAGACTCTGTTAAGATGATATTTACCAGTAGCATCTTCAGAAGAGCATGAGTACCGAGGTGAGCAAGAGCAGTTTTAAACCGCTCATGTCCTTCAAGTCCTTCGACATAGTGAGCAACACTTTCTCCATGCTCAAAGGTTTCCACCAAAACTGCTGGATGCACAAGTGGATAGAGAGGCTTTGGAAAAGATACATCCCTCCAATGCCGGAAATTATATATAAAACGATTAAGATTAGCAGCTTCCCTGGAAAGATCAACCTGTGACATCATGAAAACTGCAAACTGCTGCACACTTTCGTCTAATCTAAGCCACCTCAGTGTAGGTATGAATGTTGATATTTTTGCTACTGTGTTGATGATAACAAAGTCCCTCCTGATTGAATCACCCACACCTGGGTGCCTAACTTTCACGGCTACCTCCATGGGCTTCATCTTTTGCCCAGGGTATCGGTATCGCAAAACAGCACGATGCACCTGAGCAATACTCCCAGATGCTACAGGCTTTTCTTCAAAACTCTCAAAAATGTCCGAGATCCTGCGACCAAAAGCCTTTTCAACAGCTAATTTTGTATAGGCAAAGCTGTGCTCAGGTGCTTTAGAGTGAAGCTTTGCTAGCTCAGAACATAAATCTCTTGGGAATAAATCAGGTCGCGTAGCAGCCCATTGCCCCCATTTTATAAATGCAGGGCCAGCTTTCTCTAGAGTACGATGTACAACCTGAAGCCAATAGTTTCTGAACTGAGGTCCAAAACTATCTGCAAATGGAGCCATGGCTATGCTTGGTGAAAATAGAATTGTCAAATAAATAGCTCTCAGCATCAAAATAAGAACCTCTATTACATCAAAAAGCAACCTGGTCATGTAGGCTTGCCCATCTTGTGCACGCATGTAAACATCATTTCTGGAAGGGAGATAGGTTGTTTCGGCTCTTGCTGTTCGCGTCAAGGCTAGCTCTCCAAATATCAAGGTGAAAATACCAGGAACAATAATGTGAGACCTGGTTGAGGCTATGCTGAATGCTTGGACAATCCGGGGTATGGTGGGGCACGCTGCACCATGGGAGGAACGCATCTGTGACATCCTCCTCCAAGCATTCTGAGCATGATGTGTCACAGTGTTACTAGCATGTGCAACAGAGTACTGTCTCGAAAAGCCACTCTTGCATGTGCTTTCCAGGAGTTTATACACATTAGTAGGCGAGTATCCTCCATGATTATCTCTTAATTGTGAATACAATCGGTATTGTGGTACACAAGGCTGAAGCAAGATGTACGTTTCATCCTTTCTCAGTCCAAAATAGCCGTTCCCATTGCTTTTCAAAGCAGATTTTGCAGCTCTACTGATATTCCTGAGCATCAAAAATCTGCAATCCAACAAGGACACAAAGATACATAAGTAAAATTTGATCAATCAAGCAGAGCTAACATCATCCTTCATAAGAATCCTTGATAAACCGCAACAGATGCTCACACATGCAAATGTATGGCTAAGCAAAGGGCTCTATCAAATCACAAGCTTGCAGCTATAGTTGTTGACGATAAACTGAAAACGAAAGGGCTTGCGCAAATGATACAAAGTTCTGCAATTTAGACTCTTCACAAACTGAAGAATCTCCTCATACGAACCTTATGCAAATACTAAGTTCATTCACTGACAGGGATGTTTCTAATTGTCTCACCAGCCCCAACCCCAAAAGCAATAACAATAACAAAAATGAAGAAGCTCCTTTCCTCCTAAAAATAGCTATGCGCACTCGCATTATTTGTCAGCTCTGCTTAGACCCTCACATACTTGTCTAGGCAATGAATGCTACCAAAAATAATGCACTTTATAACATTGATGCTGCAATACCTAGAACAACCACAATGATGAACCATGACTTCTTCACAGAAACAAACTCCAAACTGATGCATTTGAAACATTCAACGAAGGGCCCCCATGCAAAAAGTATGACACGAATAGTAATCAGCCTATTGTCAGTCCCGTAGAGACAAAGCCTAGCCACCTCAATTCTGACTGCAATGTACTAATGTAAGCCACTAAACATCATTGAGTTGCAAACCAAGCATTGGCAACTGAAACCGTGCGCCATATTCAGCTGGCTTACTACACAAGAAATAACCCTTGATTTGGGTACTTTCACGAAAAATCATCCAACCTAACTGTAGGAGGGGGTTGGGAAGCAGGAGAAAGTTAGAAGCTACAACAAGCTGCCAATTGAGTTCAACTCTGCTTCAACAAAGAATTAAGCTTGCATTGCACTACAATTAAGAAAATCAGAAAAGTAAGTCACTTTGAAGTAGCTCTTTATGACTTTATCCCATCTCTTTTAAACAATTTCGGGAAGAAAAAGTCAGTCAAAATGTAAATCAGAACAGAAAAGCAAGCGATAACCAATCCACAAAACCCAAAAAAAATCATGGAACCCAACACCCTTGTCAGCAATTTCAAAGTCATAACTACCAGAAATCCTCCCAAATTAAAACCCCATTCTTCGTTTCAAATCAACCAAGTTCCACAAATTGGGAGCCGCAAAAGAATCAAGCATAAAAGACGAATCTGGGGTCAGATAAGCAGAGAAGATGGGACAAAAAGAAAGAGAAGAAGGAGAGGAACCTTGACATTGGGTTTGAAATTCCTGAATGAGGGTAGAAAGAATTAGCTTGTTGCAATGAAGTATAGTTTGCCCAGAGAGCATCTTCTTCTCATGTCGATGATTGTTGATTTTGTTGATAGGGCGGCGTAAGAGGGGGGGTTCGCCCTGCAGCCTCGACGGCGAGAGGGAGAGGGAAGTCGGTGGAAGGAAGGACGACACACACAAACAGAGGCTGCAATGCTTGGTGGGCTTTTACTTGGTTGAAATTGCCTGTTACGTGGGCCTTGCTAAGGCTCTATTTCTGGACTTGGTAATAACTAGAACACATCCCTTTGTAATATTTTTTATTTTGGATTTATAATATAAATATAAGGACTTTTTCTAACTATATTAAAATTTATTTTGTCAAAAAGTAATCTATTAAAAGTTATGATTAATATGTTTAGTTAATTTGGCCTCCTTGATATTAAGTCTTGGGTTTGCCCGTAATTAATGTCATTATGTATGCTTAAAAAAAAAGTATCTGTCATTATTTGTGTAGGATTTCAATAATTTTTTTCCGCATCTTTGTCAAATAGAACCGGCTTTGTTATTATTCTAGTATTCGCAACTTTTACAATTAACCGATACCTCATTGAAATAATCCTAGAGGACGCGCAGGTGAATAGGATGATTGAATTTTTCTACCAATGAGACACCAACCTCACAAGAAAGTTAGTATAGCAATTGATCAATCTGATATCAAAACAAAGTAACTGAAATAATTCAAATTTTATTCAAGGCAAATAATAGCTAACAGATTGAAATGAGCTCGATCAAACAAATGAATCTATCGGGACGATTTGTCAATCTCCTTGATTCAGTCACAGTCCTTGACTCTCTCACTTCAAGGACGGATTTCAAATGACTTCTAACTAAGACTTTCTACTTAATTAATACTTTCAGTCACTCCATGGATTTCTCTCAACTAGGTATAACACAGACTCTTAACAAACTTACTTGCTTGACTACTTATCTAACAACTCCCTAATTCAATCAGAACTCAGGTACTCTCATTAGGTTCTCAACCTAGTTACAATCAAAACTCACTAAGCTCTTAGTCTTAATTACAAGAGAATGAAATCAGAAGGGTTACATGGTTTTTCGACAGAATGATTCTTGTATAGCTCAGTATATTGAAGCGAAACTTGATTGTCTTGGTTATTCTATCTTCATCGTCTATTCATAACAAAAGAGAAGATGTGAGCATTGGAGATCCATCATTTTCGAATGAAGTATCTGACGAGGATGGAAACAAGAATCAATTCCTTATTAGCTCCTAGGGATGGCAATGGGGTGGGGAATCCCCGAACCCGCTGGGGCCCCGCCCCGCTCTTGGGAAAAATCCCCACCCCCATTTGGGATGGGGATGGGGATGGGGATGATTTTTCAAAATCCACTCGGGGACAGGGCGGGGATGGGGACAAAATTTTCCCCATCCTCATCCCCATTTTCCCCGCCGGGGAAAATTCCCCGTCCCCATCCCCGAATCCCTGTCCCCGAAAATTTTAAAATTACTAAATAACCTTTAGTTTAATTTAATATATATATTCATAGCAAGGATAAAATAGTAATTTTTTTCTGAATCACACTTGAGGAGGATGGATTATTGTATTTTTTTCCGAATAACATTCCCTGAAGCGGGGATGGGGACGAGTTTTGGGAGCGGGGACGGGGATGGGGATATACTCCCCCATCCCCAATCCGCCTCGTTGCTATCCCTATTAGCTCCTTCTATATTTGGTGCTTGATAGGTCTGGAATTGACTTTCAATAGAGATGCTTATTCGCAAGTTTCTTTCCATATATGAGCCTTCATTCTTTCCATGTGATTTCCAAGGATGTCACGATATACCCCAACTGTGGTTTACTTTATTTTGGAAAATATTTGTTCTCAATCTCATATATAAGGCAAGAATCAACTAGTTACGTATTTGAATAATCATCTAAGAACTTGTCGTATAATATTCGTTCAAAGCATTGGAGACAACTCTTCAATGGGGGTGTTTGGTGCCCGGCTTTTTGAATGATTTTTTAGAGAAAATGGTTTTTTGGATGGTTGTTGGCTGTTTGACTATTTAATATGCCAATTTGAGGTGTTTGGTAGATTGGCGGATTCAACTAGCTTTTTGCCCCCAAAAAGTCAATTTGTAAAAAGCTACTCGGCTTTTTATATTTTAAATTACCATATTGACCAATTACTTGACAAAAATTGCAAAAATTGCCATTAAAATAATTTAGGTTTAGTTCTTTTAATTGTTCTCTTATAGTTGTTGGTGTTGCGCTGCCGTATTCAATCAAAGACCAAAATAGGATCACACATAATTATACTTGAAGAAACACTACTCAAGATCCAACTTTTAAAATAATCGACGAAGATCCAGATTTTATACCACCTGATTCACTTCCAGACATGACACGTGACAATGGAGAATCATTTGCCGAAAGTTTACGAGTTAGAGAGATGTCAAATATTCGTGATAACATTCCTTCCAATTTGGTTGCAACTAGACGTCGTAGGATGTGTTAACCCATGTTCTTATGTCGCTAGATATCATTTGCGTTTCTTATCCTTTTGGACAATGTGATTTATGTATAATGATACTTGTGTTCAACATCTCCTAGTCTATTGGCTTTTCCTATTAATTTGGATAAGAGACTCATATTGTCATTATGGTTTATGTTGACAATGTAGTTATTAATTGATTATACATATACCTATTGTTTAGAATAGTGTAATTTCTACAAATAAATTATAAAATATCTACATTAAATTGTAAAAGTACATCGGGATAAAAAAAATCTAAAAATGAATATAAATCATAATGTTAAACCTAAAAATGAATTATGATATAGACAAGAAACCTAAAAATGAATTTAGAAAATCATAATATTAAAAAAACACTAAAAATAAAGCCAGGGGTACAATTGAAAATCAGGAGAAAAAGTCATCCTACAAATATCTAACTCTACCAAACACTCTTTTATACAAACAGCTAATATAAACAGTTGACAAAAATTAACAAAGCAGTAAAAGTCAACAATTAAAAAAGCAATGATTAAAAATGATTGGGCACCAAATGCCCCCAATATCCTGCCAATATCACTGGAATTTTGACTTTCACATTTCAAAACTCATGACCTACCAAGGGGATTGATATATGATTGGGGGATTCATCACTCATGATATATAGTTTGTGCTAGTTGTGTGATTGAGGGGAAGGGGTAACGAGATCAAGAAGAAAGATCTTAAATGGTTATAACACAACGGGAGTACACGTATCTCAAAGAAATTAAGGTTAATAAGATATAAGGGAAATTATAATCTTATAATTAAAAGTCTCAAAATGGAATAGAAAAATCTTGTAAGGATGTGTTAGATTCACATAATTAATTTGCCAACACTAACTAGGTTGAATACCCTAGTGTTTATAGTAAACCCAAGTAGCTCAACATGCTATATATTCGTATAGTTGATAAATGTATTTAATTACTAAAGAAAATATTATTAAAAGTTGAAAGTTTGTGAATTATGGATAATTCAAAAGATTTATTAACCATCTTAAAACTCGTATCATTCTCCATAATATTACTATGACTAGCACGTCTGAAAAGGAAATCTAAATATTATGATTAGCAGTAGTTACGTTATACTTACAGTAATTATATCAAAACTACCTCTTGAAAATATCGAGACAAGAACACCTTTATTCATAGCTTTTAGTTTGGGATGAAACACTCGATCCATAGGTACATATTCAGAAACATCCTCATTATTATTCCATGGGTGGTGACGTGAGCTGATGCACATTGCATGGTGCGATTTGAGTGAATGTTGATGTGATAGTCATATATGAGCAGTGAAGTAGACAGAGGCAAGTGCAACCCCCAACCTATTCTGGATTGCAAACTGCTGCGTGTTGAACCTTATGCGGGCTTGGAAAAGTGGGTTCACCCTCCCAATTATGCCTTGCTGCCTAAACAACATGAACATGTATCGATGTATGCCTGACGTCGGCATTGGGCTCAGATACCCCACCACTTCTCTCCCTGCATCCACTCAAACATCATCAAACCATCCCATTCTTTTTCTAATTTATCAGTGTATAATTAATTATTTCAACTATATATATGTATGTATGTATGATTCTTATCTAACAGAGAAACATATAAATTATTAACAAGGGGGAGGTGTGCTAAGGGGGCAAACCTTTGGAAATATCCATTCCTTCCGGAATATTGATGACCATCCTACAAATTGAAATCACATATTAGAGGTATGAGGTTGTAAGATGCATAAAGTATAAAGGTGCATGACTGCATGTTCGTATGGGTAAGTAATTTACTCTGCCCAAAGGATGACCAAGAATTAAGGTTTGGCTAAGATCAATATAGATATACTAAATATATCTAAATAATATCTAATATTTAAACAAAACATTTTATCCATGTAGACCATGCATGTCTATGCCTGTGCGATGAGATAAATTGAAACGCTTATACATTGAACATTGGACATATTTCAATAATTGGGTTATAACATAACTTATAAGATCCTTTACCAACCTACTGTGATATATTCATGTTGGGTTATTGACTCAAATTCTCTTGACTCATTATTTGGCAAGTTTCCTAAACACTTCAAGTTATTGGTTACTATTAGGAAATTATTTTATTTCCTAATTATATTAGTTTCCTAATTGTAATAGCATTCTAGCTAAAACTCAATTCTATTTGGAGTGGAAATCAAGCCAAATTATAGGAGATTTATCCCTATAAATAGAGGTCTTTGTTCACCTTGTGATACGCGCCAAGCAACCAATGTAGTCAATCGATGTGACAGCCTTCAAAACTCCCCATGAGGGAGGTACGGTGTTATTTCCACATCTTCACCATACTCATCCCTAGGTTATGGGAGTCTATGAGAGTTCACATATATATTTTACCTCTTGTAATATCTCCTTTTTTTCTAATAGTGGATATTGGTTGTCGCCCGTGGGTTTTTTCCGAGTTCTTTGGTTTCCCACGTAAAAATACCATCTTACTTTATCTTTATCCTTGCCTTTCTCTATTATTATCCTCGATTACATAATCATCCTGTTTTTCCTTTCGCTGCATATATTGCTCTATTTTACACCCTACCAAATGACTAACAACTGGCAACAAATCTGAATCCGATCCCTAACCATTCAAATATGTAACAACAACATTAAAATGAAATCAACGAGCATAGCAAGAATTACCAGTGAAGAATTTCTCTAAGTATAGGCTGACGGGGATCGGGTGCATCTGGATCAATCATCACCTGCACGTAAAAGCACACGCTTATATATAAGCATTTATCATGCTCCCCACAGCCACATCAAAAAAAATGTATTAAAATTCTTTATTTGACAAACAAAATGACAAATATATATATATATATATATATATATATATATATATATATATAAAGTAAAAGCACACGCTTATGTATATGTTAACATAGGGCCATAGGGGCCTCATTTTCACCAACTACGGCCTTTTTTTTTTGGAATGTATGATAAATATATCCTATTTAATTACAATTTTCTTACTTATCTTTTTTCAAATTAGATTATATAACAATAATATATATATATATATATATATATATATCCACAATGCCTTATAAAAATTATAAACCCTATATTTAAAAATTTGTATACATATTTAAATGATGTCAATGATGTAACTTAGTTAGCTAAACACTATATATCCTACCTACTCACACTTATACACTTTCAGTCACTTTTCCTACCTAATGTTCCCTCTTACTATCCTACATCCAAAAACAATGTAAGTTAGGAGGTTGATTTTGACTTTGTCAATCTCCAAGAGAATAAACCATTTTTCTATATATGTATTATTAAGACAGTTTCATCTAAGAAAAGAAGCCAAACCCATTAACTCTCTCCCAACAGGTACGTCTGCATATGCTCATGAGATGTATTGGTACTTGGCCAGTTCCATTTTAAGCTAAAAGAGAAAAACTTATTATATACAAATTTTTTTCAGAAGACGACTAAAATTATTACTAAAGTCGACTAAATGAAACTATATGTCTGACGACAGACCTTAAACTAGTAGTTTAAATTAAGATGTAAGTTACAAATTGCATTCTAAATTCGACTTTTAATAACATATAAAGTTGACCCTCTGTGCCTTGCTTAGGAAATAGAAAGAGAACAATATATGTATAAAAAGACATACGAGGGTGAAGAGGTTTTGATGAGAAGGGCCATGAAAAGAAAAATTGACAAAAGGCCTCCTGGCGACTTGTAATAGAGTGAATTCATTGCCGTTCCTAACTTGTTTAGCACCATATCGAACCATGAGATCAACACTTGGGTTGGTAGACACAGCTTTCCCCATCGATTGCTTCCTATCTAGATTGTTTGACACCGAAATTTGATCAAATAAACTGTTTCCTCTTGGTCTACAGTTCTCATAATGTGTCTCTCCAAAACTTACGCAGCCAGATTGAGGTATTTCTGGATTGAAATTAAAGGACGAAGCAATCTGACTGACCATCTTAAAAAAGAGTAAAATGAAAACCAACCGTGTCAACATGTTTTCGTTTATTTTTGTCACCCTAGCTTGCCCTTTCCTAAACTCATGCAGGAAAAGGAGAAAAGAAGGCAGGGGGGATTTAAAGTTGAAGCCTGTTGACTATTTGGATCAACATATAGCAATTAATAACAGTTGGGGCGCAGGCAGTTGCAATGGCTTGGCTAGTATTTATGAGAATGGATCAAAAATGTTAGGATGGTGTAGGATGAGTAGGCAAAGGAGTGTACTTGGCAGCTGACACATTGCATCCAAACCTACCTCAATTTGACTCGTGGATTGTGTGTTGTGGGCGATGAGTTTGATTTCTGCTAGTTTACCGATTGTTATCATCTTGGCGGATATTGTACTATATATGAACGTTTTAATGAGTTTTGTCATGCCCAATATTGGCACTTGCATTGTGGATCATTCAAGCAATTTCGGTTTTACTGTTAGTTTACCAATAGTAGTTGCGGCTGGTTGTGCTTGCAAATGGGTTATAACCAGTATTATTATATTCATTAGATATACATAAAATCTATAATTTTTATCCAAATATTAATACGGATTTTCTTTTACCAATAGTCATGACCACCCTTGAATTACACTGAAATTCGTCAGTGTAGACATATTGACACCTTCATAATTGTCCCTAAAGTATGGTCTGGTAGCTAATATTGTCGCTTCTTTTCTTAGTTTACGTACGTACTGTTGATCATGTCCTATATATTAGTGCTAGATTTAAACCCATACATAGAATTCATTACAAGTGGCTAGAATAATTAGTTACATAATACTCCATTCGTTCCATATTAATTATCATAATTTTAACTTTCACGGTATATAATATCATTCTTTGATTGATAATTTCTTATATATAATATGTTATTAACAATTGCAATATTATACTTTCATGATAGTATTTTTCGTTATGAGTCTAATGATAGTAATTTTATATAGCAACTTATTGTATATATTAAAAAATTTATGGTCAAAATTATTGAAATTAGACTACTTTTCCAAAAGCGACAGTTAACATGAAATGGAGGGAGTATCTTTATAAATTCTAAACCATGTTGGCCATGCACTCTTATCAACCTTTCAAGCTGACATAAACCGTACATGTATTTTCGTCAAATTTCCATATTTTTAGACGTCGAATGACCCACTTGACCCTTTGTGTTCGAGTCAGGCATTCGACCAACCGACTCTTTGGGTTCAGGTAAGGTCAGGGGTGCCCTGCCAGGCTCGGATGCAAGTCAGGGTCACATTTGGTTCAACAGGTCTGTAACTTCCGACCGTTGTCGACCTTTAATTTGAAGATGTCTAGTATATAGATAGTACGATGTATGTTTCATTGTTGAAAAAGTATTTCTATCACTAGAGTGGGTCAAATTTTTATGGATAAACTAGATCGGTAGCCTTTTACTTACATTCGTCAAACTTACCAAAACTTACCAAAAATTATCGAAACTAAAAACAAATAAGAAATTTAATTTTGATATATTAAGAAATTTGACAAAAATTATCAAAATTTACTAGAATTTAATTTTTATCCTATTACTTTTAACCAGTGATTTTGACACCGCATGAGCCTATAAAGTTGATGGATAAGGTAAGGTAAGATGTACTCCCTCCATCCTTTTTAAGTGTCAAAAAAACTAACTTTACAAAACCAATATGTCTTGGAAATAGAGTGAAAAAATTTTGTATGGACAAGTATACCCTTCTTTAAAGAAAGAGAGGAATAAAAAAGAATTTAGGTACATTAAAAATCTCATTCATTAATGAAAGGTAATATAGGTATTTTAATTATTGGAAATGTAAAATTGACAAATAAAAAAGGACAAGATAGTTAGGAAAATTGACCCTCATTTAAGGGACGGAGGGAGTAATTAAATTTTGATAATTTTGATAAATTTAAGTAAGTTGGTGAATTTTAAAAATGGAAAATTTTGATAGATTTGCATAAATTTGAACAAGTATATGTAATTTCTACTACCTATTATTCACCTGCCAAATTTACATGCTCTACAAACATTTCATTCTTCATTATACACTGTCAAATAAGTTGTGATCCCGTCTAATATTTAAAGCAGCACATGAAATTAAAGCACAAATTATATAACTTCTAGTCTAGCTAATTCATGACTAAAAGTTGTAACCTCTAACTAATTTAACTAGCCACACGTATATACATACAGTTTTTCATCTCAAACCTTTACAGTGCCAGAACCCACTATTCTTATTCCATGGTGAATACATTTCACGTACACATACAAGTCATGTTAACATACGCCATGTCATTTTGTTCAACTTCAACACTTATCCTGAGCCTCATTGGTGTCACAATGGAGCGTTACATCGATCGACATGAGTCTACTTCTGAGAGGTGAAGTAGAGCGCAGCAAGAGGAGGGCCAAGCTCATTTTGGGCTGCAAACTGTCGAGTACTGAAATAACTACGACCTTCACAAGGCATCTTGGGCTTCTCCATTGGGCCTGGGCCTTTCTGTTGAAACAGCACGAATATGTAACGGTGTGTGCCGGATGGTGGCTTCGGCCCCATGTACTCCACCACTTCTTTCCCTGTTCTTACAACACAATTATCAGACATAAGTACATACTAGATTACTACAATATAATCTTGTTTAAACTTTAGATATTACGGCATGCTTTGTGTATTTTGATGCACGGAAATTATTTGGCCATATCAGCTTAGAATTGAACTTTTAAATTTTATACTTAAAGAGCAGGAGTAAATAGATGAGTCGTTCCAAATATTCTGTCCTATTAATATTTGTCCCATTTGCCAATTACAAAATTTATATTTCTTGACATATAACTTCTTTTGAAAAACATTAATTTTATAATTAAACATAAAATTCACAACACTGTCCATTTATCATGATCACATTTATCATAGTCACAAAATTATGTATAATTAAGAGCATGTAATGTAAATTAAACTGAGAATTTTAACCTGAATTTCAAAATAATGTATAATTTCAACAATTTCATTTATTTACCCGTCTATTCCATATACTTAACTCCAAGTACCCTTGCCTGATCCACTTATTCCTAGGAAAAGCACTAAAGTGAAACCAAGGAAAGAATACACACCTTTAGACAAATCTGCTCCATGGGGAATATTTATGACGATCCTAAGCACAGAAAGCACGTATCAGGTGCAATTTATTAATATGTTCCTGGAGCACATGCTTCAAATATGATTATTGTTCATTCTTAGGTCCTATTCTTTTCTGCGGTTGACAAACTGCGGTACCACAGCATACCGCAGTTTGCTACAACTCACCACACTTTACTACAAATTATTACTTTTCTCTCTCCTCACTTTTCTCCTCTACTTTTTACATTCTCTCTCCTCACCTACCCCACATACCAATAACCTACCACAATTCCACCACATCCACCATAATTCCACCATACAACACCACACCATACCGCAAAAATACCGCAGAAAAGAACAGGGCCTTAATAACATAATTGTTCACTCATACTTACCCGTTGTTCACTCCCAATAACATAATTGTTCATTCAAACATATCAGGAGTACATGCTCTAGCCTCCAGGTACATGTAATATATATTGCGTATTAAGAGGTGAGGTGTACATGCATGCTATCATATATGTGTGATTAAACGAGAAAAAGGTTTCAGCTTGATAGGGCAAGTGCACTGACAGGGCATGTGTATATATCATGTACATTCAATTAATTGCATAAGTGCTAGTTACCAGTGAAGCCATTCTCTGAGTGTAGGTTGATCGGGATCTGGAGCGTCAGGATCAACCATCACCTGCATGCACGTCCCATAATATAGACATTATTTTTTTCCTTAACATAAATCACTATATATGCCTACTACATGCACGTATGACTGCCAACATACATAAAGATAATTAATAATAACATATTCTTGTTAGAGCTAACTCTAAAATTTTGGTATTCAAAATACTTTGTAAACGGATACAACAATTAAAACTTTGTTCTCATTCAATCAGGGCATTATCATAATAATACGATCACTAGAGATATTAAGGTTCCGTTTAGTCTTTGGAAAATGAAATGAAAAGAAATTTTTTATCACTTCATTCTAATCTAGTATAAGATACTCCATGTTCTCCACCAATTTATGCTTTGATTTTCTCCCTCGCTAATCCTACCATCTCATTTAGCCTATCAAATTTCCATCTCACTTTCCTCTCAACTTTAAAAGGAAAATGTTGATGGCAAAATCAATGTAATTTTTCCATTATGTTTTCCATATAACTCTTCTTCCTCCAGATTTTTAAAGTCAAGTTAAGGATAAATCATGTTTCAAAAAATTTTCTTTCCATCCTACATTTCAAGGACCAAACGGAGCCTAAAGATACCTCCATACTTCATTTCATCACATCTTTTGGAAGGCTAACCTGTGCACTTATTAGTCAGCGGACAAGGAACACACTACGTACACATAACTTTGATATTAGGAATCACAGGCTTGTAGCTAATCTTTAGATGCCTCACCTACATTCCTTTATATCTTTTTCTACCCAAATCCAAAGAATATTAAAAAGGAAAATTGGATTCTAATAATACGAACTTTTGGTCATATAAGACTTAATAATACAAACTTTCGATTAAGTGATGAATAATATGAACTTTGACCCCTTGTTGCCCCCAGTACAACGCCACCGAGTTAACATTTTCTTGACTCGTCGGCGATCCTACCTGGCGGCTGAGGCTTGTTGCCTTTGCTGTTTGACCATGTCATGTCACCCATTGACTTAAAAAATTGCCGACTCGCCCCTTTTATTTTTTTCCCTTTTATTTTTTTAACCCACCACTCTTTTCTTCTTCTTCTTCTTCTTCTTCTTCTTCTTCTTCTTCTTCTTCTGCTTCTCACACCACCCCACCATTCTTTCCGGCCACCTACTCAAACCTAAATCCAGCCATCCCTCCATTCTTTCCGGCCACCTACTCACCGGAAACCTCATTTTTTGCCTTTAAAGTTTTTATCTTTCGCAATCAAACTTGTGGTTCTCTATATCTATTTTTTAAGTCAATGGGTGACATGACATGGTCAAACAACAAAGGCAACAAGCGTCCGCCGCCAGATAGGATCGCCGACGAGTCAAGAAAATGTTAATTCGGTGGCGTGTTACTGAGGGCAACAAGGGGTCAAAGTTCATATTATTCATCACTTAATCGAAAGTTCATATTATTAAGTCTTTATGGCCAAAAGTTTCGTATTATTAGAACCTAATTTCCCTATTAAAAACCCTAACCTTGATATTAGGAATCACATATTATAATCTTTATACGAGAATGAACACCCAAGTTCCCTTATATCTTTTTCTACCCTAATTCAAAGATTTCTTTTTTCAAATATTCTGATTAGCGTTATCACAAAATGTCATGTTATATAATAAAAGGAAAGGATGATTTGTACTTCAATGTATAATTTTCATTAAATTAATACTTATTGTAATTAACTATTCTTTTTTACTCGCTAAAATTAATTATCAATTAGAAAAATGTTACTGGCTAACGTGCTAAACACGCCAACAGTACAAACAACCATTTTTCAAGAAAATGATTTTTTCTCGTCCCTTTGTAAATTATTTTCTTGACTCTAATTTAATGAAAACCATTTTCTTCATCTCTCCCCTGCTTTGTCTCTCTCTTCTCTTTCGTTTTCTCTCTCATGCACTGATTTGAATATTTTTCTCTCTCATCTTTCTCTCTCTCCACCACTCTATCTTATACACCCATTTTAATATCTTTTCTCTGGCTCATTTTTTTCACCCACCACTCTATCTCATGCATCCCTTTTAATATTTCTCTTTCCACCACTTTCTCTCATGCACCCTTATTAATATTTTTTTCTCACTCTCCTTAATGTCTCCTTAATGTCAAAAAAGTGAAAATCGTTTTTTTGTCTGCTGTATCCGTTTTAATATTTCTCTCTCCACCACTCTCTCATGCACCCTTATTAATATTTCTTTCTCACCCTCTTTAATGTCTCCTTAATGTCAAAAAAGTGAAAATCATTCTCCTATGTACCAAACACGAGAAAATATCATATGAAAATTCATTTTCTAAGAATAAATATCAATATTAGTTTCTTTTATCCCAAACACGAGAAAATATCATATGAAAATTCATTTTCTAAGAATAAATATCAATATTAGTTTCTTTTATCTGATTTATCCATTCAAACAATTATCCACATAATTATTAAAAACTAAAAATATTTATGCTCATTAATGTTTAACAATCAGTGTTAAATATCAATAATAAATACTATCAGTTATCATGAGTTGAAAATAACATATATATGGCTAAATAAGGTAAAGCACATACGAGGGTGAAGAGGTTCTCCTGGGAGGAAGCATGAAAGGAAAATTTCACAAGAGGCTTGTGGGAAGCCTCAGCGGGAGTCAAGTGATGGCCATTTTGGAGGCGTTTAGACTGATATTGAACTTTGAGGTCAGCGGTGGGGCTAAACATGTCCAGCACGTCTCCGATGAGCTTGCCATCCACCAGCGGCTGCAACCTTTGTGCATCCATGGCCTCCGTCATAGACAACTAATGAGTATCAGAGTTTCGGATATGTAGTAGTAGTTGATCAAATGTCTTTATGCTCAGGATTCATGTGTAGTTTGCGGTTGGTTCACCTCATATTTATCCCCATGGACCAAAATGGTTGTGTAGGAATTAAAGGCAGGCTAAGTTGTGGACTTGACAACGTGACACCTTGCATGCCTACAATGCCCATTTTCACTTGACACCTTGCATATTATTTGCCTATTTGGCTTTCGTAGCTCTAACATAACATTATGTTTGAATTATGTTTGAATTGGGGTTATAGGGGAGAAAGTGAGGGTAAATGAGGGGAAGAATATTAACCTTCTTTACCCTTGTTTGAAAAAATAAATAGAAAGGAAGGAGGAAGATAACCATTTACATCAATTTCTCTTCATTAACACCCTTTTCATTAACCATCAATATGAAGGTTAATATTATGTCGGTCGCCACTCCGCTGCAATTTACGTGCGGTTGGGTTCTTACTGTTTTTTCTTTTTTCGATTTTTGACTTTCAATTTTAAAATTTTAAAATTTACAAACTAACATATTCGTCGTCCTATGATCTACCACCTTACATTGAGTTGTTAGGTTGAATTTCAAAAATTGTAACATTTTTATTTAATTACTTTTATTTATACATACTTTTCTTTCTCCTCTCTCTATCTAGCTCCCTCCTCCACCAATTCTCTCTCTCCTCTCACCTTAGGCATAGCAGAGCATTCTTCTTCTTCTTTCTTTTCTTTTTTTTTCATTTTTTTTTGCATTCTCTCTCTTTCATACTCTTTCTTAAGTATGCCACTGATGATAGAATTAGGAGTAATAACTTACGGATCAAACTAAAATATATAAGGTCATAGCAGAACCTATATTCAAAGACATAGGATTTTTTGCATTATGATCCTTAGAGATAAGGGTATTCTTTTTAAACCCTTAGTTTTCAATATGTATCTTTGGAAGTGAAATATTTGTGAGCTGAATAAAAAAAAAAATAAAGCCTAAGTTCAATCTCTTAACTCATTTGCAATTTCGATTGCCTTTGCCTATTATTTTCTACTTACCATCCATCTTACTCATGTAATGGTTATGATTATATAGAACGTACACTTTGTAATGGTCATTGTAATCACCATCTTACCTATGATTCCCTTTATAATTGTATAGGACTGGGGAAAAATCTCGAAGAAAAACTTCCAAGTGTCCCACGGGGTGACGAGTCAAAAGAGGTTGCTTATTCTTTAAGGGGTTTGATGTCATTTTTATTGTGTATTTTTATCTTCATTAATTGTTTGAATGATTCATGAGTAATATTCAAATCGCGAACAAAAATAAAGAAAAAAAATAAAACCCAAAAAAATGGAAGAAAAAGGTGAAGAAATGGAGGTCTCAGGATAGACCTGGATCACCGATTGGCTTGCATGCCACGCGGCATACCCTCTGTCCAGGATCACGAGTCGATCTAAAAGCCACCCTAGAAGACAAGTACCCAGGATCCAAGCATGCCACGCGGCATGCTAGTCTCAGTTAGGGTTATTCTGCCCATTTTACTCCATTTTCAACAAGTTCCATCTCCCGATTTTGAATATCAAAATTGAGATAAAGCCCACGAAATCGATAAATCAAATTAATGAAAAGAAAGAAGAGAAAAGGGAGGCGTCAATTAATTTTTAAGAGAAAATTAATAAACTCTAAGAATATTACTCCAAAACTGCAAACCATGAGATTCGGATTCGGAGGTAAGGTTACGAATCCGAGAATGGAAATTCTCAAATCCGCCCTTCAACAAATGGACTCTTCTAGATCGGTTTAAATTGAAAGGAAGAGTAGAAAGAATAGAATTATTATTCCTTTTTCGATTTTTATTATTTAGAACATGCAAATTAATAAAATAAAAATGAGAAAAAAATAAAAGAAACAAGTATGAGAAGAGCATTTCATATAAGCATGAATATATTAGTACATTAGAACATGAATTAAGCAAAATGAATAAACAAAATGAACATTCCAACCTCAATTTTTAAGCACATAAAGGAACATGGATGCAAGGGTTAGAGAGTGTGGGGGGAGAAAAGAATTGAGCTGACGTAGTGTCAATACTCTTAGGTCAACTCAGGGTAAAGAAGGAAGGTGAAAATGTGTGTGTATTTATAGTGAATTGAGGGTGAGAGAGTTAGGTTAAAATTGAGGGAAATGGGCCTTTGTGCATGCCGCGTGGCTTAGCGGCGCCCAACTTCTCATTTTAGGTCAAAATTTAACCCGGGTAGAGAAATGCGGGTTTGCATCCCCCGTGGGTAGGCCACGTGGCATGGCCGCGGATACGTCCGTACTTTTATAGGTTTTGTGCTCGTTTTTGTGGGCTTTGGGTTCCGTTTTTGTACAGGGTAAACCACGTGGTTTAATTTGCTCGCGACCTCAATTATTTGTATGAGTTTTGGGCCTATTATTGGGGGTAGGTGGATAATTTGGATCCCGAAGAGGCATGGCGCATGACATGCTAGTGGATTTGACTCGATTTTATTATTTTTGTGGATTTTTGGATTAGATTTGTTGATTTTTAGACTGGGTTTTTTTGTTAGTGTTTTGCATCCATGTTTCTTGACATGCTCAAAAATTACAAATATTATTACAAATAAAACGAATAATAATTACGATAAATTTACATATTCTGACGCGTAATTAGTGACAAAATTTAGTGTTTACAAATTGATTTCTATTTGACCCTTGAACTTAATGTTTTGGGCTACAACCAAAACAACCACAAGGAACCGTACAATACTTAGAAGTCTAAGTAACTCCGACATGAATAAAAAAGAAGAACTATAACTTCAATATCATTTTTAAGCTTAGTCCTTAAATTTGATATTAATTAGTCAGAGAAATTTAAATATAAAAGGAAAAATTAGAACAAGGCATGAGTCTCTTTTACAGCCAAAAAATATTCAAATCCAAACAATAAATACTGAAAGCCAAAGATAAAAAAATATATATCCCTATCTTCCAAGGTCCACAATGGAAAACACCCGCCCAAACTTATCCAAATACAGGGTTTAGAAACAAAAAGCAAGCAATACTACAAGAGTCAAGTACCTTATCATTAAACAAGTAGAAAGGGCACTTTGCCCTTGGTACGTGTACAAAGTGTGTTGTGTTGTAATGCTTTTTATTTTTCTTTTTTATTTTTTCTGTTTTTTCTTTTTTTTTGTATTTTATTTCTAATTATAATTTTGTTCAATTTTTTAGTTAGTAAATATTTTTTGTATAAAATAAATAAGGTACAAACTTTTTTTATTCATTTAAACGTTATTCTTTAGTCAGGTTAGGTTAGGAGAGGAAATGAAATGAAAAGAAAGAATAGAATAAGAAAGGATATGGTTGGTTTGAATTAAGTTAGTTGTCGGGTGGAAATATTTTATTAATTTTTACAAGTTTACTATTTATATAATGGGAAAAGTATTGTAATTTACTAATTTCGTTATACTCCCTCCGTCATTTTTTATTTGTTCACTTAACTAATTTTTTTTGTTCTTTATTATTTGTCACATTTACGTTTTCCATCATTGATGGTATTTTGACATTTAATTTATTTCCACCTAATTTTTTTATATTAATTTGTTCATTTTTTTTTCAAAATGAATGCCCCATCCATTAATTTTTTTACTGAGAAAGTAATTGATAAATATAATTTAAAAACACATAATAAATACTGTAACAACCCACCCCAAAATCACGTTTAATTATATATAAAGCACAGTAGTTACGCAAATCGCGTTCTAAATTTTTTTCCGCGTTTACCGTTACTTATTTATTTATTGATTTATTTATTTATGTATTGTTATCGGTGTCGTGTCTCGTGCAGGAGATGGCCAAGATGCCGAATTATCGGCTTAAAAATTTCACTTTACATGTTCATTCAATGAGTTAAAGTATTTCAGGTTATACGATTTATGTTATAAAGTTATTAAATCGTTAAGTTAATTGGTACTGGGTTTTACCGTTTACGCTATTTATTAACCTAAAGGGGGTCTAATTAATCGACCTCGTAACGTTTATATTTTATTACCCAAACTTTAATTTATTTGGGGTATATTTATTTCATTTAAAGTACAAGTAATATTGATGTTTCATTTATTTGGATTTTCTACATCCAAGTGTTATTTTATGTTAACCCAATTATTACCAATTGATTTTATTGTTTACAAACTAATTATTTAAGATTACCACAATTACAATTTTTGTTCTTAGTGTACAAATTCAGATTTTAGTGAGGGTAGAGGGAGTATAATTGATATTAGTTAGGGGAGGGGTTTCATTACAAGTCATTTTATTTTCTCCAATTAGACACCCATCCCCCTCTATTTCCCCCTTTGCGTCTGCTGGCCGAGCCCACAGCAGCCCCAGCCCGCTGCTGGGCTGTTTCCGGCACCGGCGAGGTGCCCAGCCGCCGTCCAAGGTGGCCGCCGCCACCCCTCTTCTTCCCTCTTGTGTTTTCTCCAATTTTTAACTCAAAGGTAACCTCTCAAAAACCCCCAATTTCAATTCTTTATACCCTAATCTGAAAATCTATGTTTATTTATGTTTTCTTTGTGATTTCTACTCTTTTTACTCTCTTTTATCTTGAAATCAAGTATATAATTGTATTGATTAAGTTAAGGTTTGATTTTGGAATACATGCATGTGATTTTTGGAAGTGTTCTTGAGGTTTCTTGAGTATATTCATGGTGGATGATGTTTATATGTTCATGCATGTGAGTCTTAAGGTCTAAGATGAGTTAATTATCAAGGTCTATATTCTGGAAGTATGATGGATTAAGGTTATATGGGATGTGGTTATGTTTTGATATGATTAAGAGTGAAAAATCAAGTTAAAAACCGGAATTTTCGGTAAATACAAGTTCTGTTTGAATTCTGGAAATTTACAGCAGGATAAAAGTGGGATTTTTGCCCAAATTTCTACTCCATTTGATAGCCTAAAGTGTTAGCAAACCGTAGGCTTTGGAATTTCGAGTTTCCGACATGTATAGCCCGAGTTACGACCAAAACCGTAACCTCACGTTTTTATATTCGATTTCTGAGTCAGTGTTTTGAGGGCTGATTTTCGGACCTTTGGAGACTTCTTTAGTCTTTGTGGTAAACATAAAAGTTTTAGCTAACATTCTGAGCTTTCCGGAAATGTATCATATGCGTCCATACGATGTCGGGATTAAAAGATATGAGGTTTCCATTGAAGGGTTGCAATCTGACCTCTGCCCAGAATTCTTAAGTGCATGTCTGATTTGTTGGCCATTTTTCGTCCCTTTGGAGACTTTATTGGTTTTAGTGACAAACATAAGAGTTTTAGGCCACATTGCAAGCTTTCCGGAAAGGTATGGTTCATAGTCATCGGATTTCGAGTGTGAGTTCTGAGCCCGGGAAGCAGGGCTGCCCGGGATAACATTCTGCCCAATTTGGTTTATGAAAATGTGTGTCTTTTGGGCCTCAAATCAACCCAATAAGGGGTCCTAAGCATAAATGTGTCATGGTTATAAGTTTTCATTTTAGAGTTATTTGTGTTTAAGGCCAAAAGTATTATATTGGAGTCTTAAGTGAGTCTTAAGGATGGCTTCCCAAAAGCTAATGAGTTTGTTAAAGTATTTTGTTTCCCCATCTTTCTATGGTATGATATTCAATGTCTTAAGCTAGCTAAGAGTTCTTTTAGCTTAGTAGCTTCCAAGTTTAAAGTCCATTCCATCTTTATTGCTTAAATCATTGATCCAAGCTTGTCTTATCGCATCCGAATATGTTGATCGCACCCCGTTTTACCGTTCAATTGCTATCATATTATCACGGCATGTTTAACTCCCTCGTGCTTATCATAGCTTTCAAGTTCTAATTACCCCATTCATCATCGATTCAAGCTTATTGTATTGGATTCAAGCCCTTTCAATTGAACCATATTCTACGTTATTATTCTCATGCTTTCCGACCCGGAAATTTCTAAGGTTATATATGTACTGCTTCTGTCCGGGCCATTTTTCAGGCTCTTCCTTCCATTTCTAGCCTTTGGGCCAGTTGACAAAGTTAAAGATCATGATTTTCCCTATTCCGAGATGTACTCTTTTACTTCGTTTCGATTTTCCTAACTCAAGTTATGCTATAAACTTTATTGTGCTACAACCTGAAATTTTATTCCTAAAGTATTTTATTTATAATTACCAAGTTTCCCAAACTCATGATTCTAATTTAGAACCTTATTCGGTTCTTCATTTTTTTATGTATGCTTACATTGGTTGACAAAGTTTCTAAGGCCATCTCCAAGCCGAGCCGCGCCGCCAAAGTTTTAGCGTCTTAAGGTACGCAAATTGTCCAACTCTTGCTTCTATTAAAAGTCAAGTACAGTTTTATTGCATAGTTATATGTTCTAATGATTTTATTGTTTTATAAGTGGTCCCGACACCTATTCTACAGTAGCTAGAGTGAAGTCTAGCATTTCTGACTCTATCGGAGTAATCTTGACTGGCGATGTCATTGCCTAGCGATCACCCATCAAACTCGAGATCGGTTTGGGGCGTGCGTGAGGTGCTTCGGCATCGATCTAAAAGGGATACCACGTCCTATAGTATGAAAACTTTTCAATGTTAAGCACAACATATGCATAGAAACTTTATAGCTTAGAGTATTCCATGGTTTAGCATTCTTGTGTCCCCTTCCCGTTTTCAAAATGATTTTAAATGCCGGCACTAAAAACCGTTTTCGAACGGTTTGACGTGTTGGAGGTTTACGTACTGAGTGTTTCCCCACTCACTTTGCGAATGTATTTCAATGTTTTGTTTTAGGCGGTCCGAGCTCCCAGGATAAAGACGAGGTTAAGCGAGGAGCAAGTTATGCATGCAGGTAGTTCTCTAAAGCGATCGAAGATTGGTATTCAAGGTTACTCAAGAGCATTAAAGGTCACTCGGTTGTGAAAGGTCTATACGATATGTTTAATTAAAGGTTGAATCATGTATTTGTACTTTAAGTTTAGCGATTGTGTTGTATGGAGTTAAATCTGATTTATGGTGGATTGTTATATTGTGGTTTTGTGTATGTGCCTTGTCCGAGTGGGGACGGCGGTAATGCCTCGACCTAAGGTGTTCATTGCGCTAATCACGAGTTTGGGGTTCTAAAGTATAGTCTTAATCTTGTGATTAAGGTTGGGGCATC